>OZ010585.1:67841474-68006474 GCA_963932145.1 Acanthosepion lycidas | reverse complement strand
TAATGATAATAATCATAAAAATATTATTGACAATAATAATGACAACAGTAACAATAACAGCCACAAATATAATGACCTTGATTGAATAATAATAATAATAAGCAATAACCCGTGCATCAGACTCATTCATAATGCCTTGAATTGATTCTTTATTTTTAATTTGATATGAATGACATTTTTGGAATACTAATAATAATGATCATAAGAATAGCAATGAAAATACTAAAATCAGAATGATAACATAGCAATAATGATTAATAGTAAGCATTGTTATAAGAATCAATAACAAATGTAAACATAATAACAAAAATATGAGCATTTTGACAAACAAAAATAATGATAATCAATCAATAAAAATTTTAATAACAATTATTAATTTGGAATGACTGCCTCAGTCATAAAACCAAATGTAATAACAGAAATGAAATAAATGACAAATGAATACTCATATATATATATATATATATATATATATATATATATATATGTAGGTATCAAGGAAATAATACTAAAATAAAAATCATAGTTTTATGATAGTAATGATCACAATAATTTTAGAAATAACAACAATCATAATATTCACAATCAGGAGAGTTGAAGTTATTAAAATATCAGCAATAATCATAATATCGATAATAAATAATGTTAAAAATAAGTTTAATAATAGTTTTAATTATAGCCTTGCTCTTCAGTATTATGGTAGTGAGTGATTACAATATCACGCAAAAATCTTCATACAAAATACAGAAATTTACAAATTCATCACCCAGAAAAAAAAAGACAAAAATAAGATTTGACACAATACATAAAAAATTCATATAAAGAACCAAAAAAATAAAGAGGGAAGCAAGGGAGATTCTTTTTGAGAGGGAGAAGGAGACCTTAAAAATGTAGACAATTCACAAAAATGCAGAAAATATTACTCATTAGGATAGCACATATTGCAAGACATTTTCTTCTATCATTTCAATATGATGAAATATAACTCAACCTGGACATTGGACGTGTGTTTTTTTGTGGGTTGAATGGAAACACAGTCTTTTCAAAGAAAACAATTTACATCCATTAAAACAATAGAATTAATAAATTTACACAAATAGTAATATCATTATTTTGATATTAACTGTAGAAAAAAATTCATAAAAAAATACTAATGATAATAGGGATGAGTTAGTAGTGTAATGGTTATCAGTATAAATTGGTGATTTGAGTTCAAATTCCATCCAGGTCTATTGTGTTACCTTTGCACTGATGCTCTTGAGAAGGGCATAAATCTAGCAAGGGGTTAAATAAAAGGATAGGCTGAACTCTTTAGCGTTGGATACTAGCCAGCCTTAAAGAATAACAAATCTGGGGAGGAGCAAATTGAAACCTTTCTGACAGTATGATAGTATTCCGTTGGAGTATTAAAGTTTTGTTGTCACTTGATGAGAGACACCAAATAAAACTGGTGTGGTGACTTAACAGGATACTATTTCTGCTACTGCTACTACTTCTAATAATAATAAGAATAAGAAGAAGAAGATGAATATTACAAGAAGAAAAAGAAGGGTTAACACTGTCATCATGAATAACTGACATATTCTTACCCTTCTCAGCTGTTAGTGATACATTTTCTTTTTTAATTGTATTATCTGTTGCTTATTTGGACATCACAAATAATTTAGGATAATACTTTTAAACATATATATATATATATATATATATATATATATATATATATATATATGTATGTATTTATATGTGAGATATATTTTTATATATCAGGACCAATATTGAGGAAAAATGTATGACAAAGTGGAAAAAGTTTCCTTTATGAAGTCCTAAGGAAGGAAGCTCATCACAAGAAAACTTTTTTCCAGTATGTCATAAATTTTCTCCAATATTTATGTTTATATGTATAACTTTGTTTTTAAAATTTATCCATTAACAGCACTGTTTCATGCTTAGCAATTTTTCAAAATGAGTGTGTCTATATTAATGATCTTGAGTTCTATTGTCCTTTGCACAAAAATAAATAATTTTATTCCTTTTGTTTATTAAATTATTTATGTTCTTGAATTCTATGATTTTTAGCTTTTTTCTCCATGCATGGATTGAAATTTCTGTCTCTATTTATCTTTTTTAATGGGTAAGTAAAGTAAAAATATTAATTATATGCTATTATATAGAATGAAGTTGCTTTTATTGGCTCAAGTATATTTCATGTAAAAACAACATTGTTAAGATTTGGGCTTTGAGTTCAAGAAACTTTTAAAGTTAATGACATTCAATTTGAATATTCAAAATCAAATAATATTATTGTTTAAGAATAAATTTATTTTATTAATTTTATTATTCTTTATCCTGATATAGTTACTGAATATCAACATATCTACAGATACATAATGCACAGAAAATGGGTTTTATTACTGGCATATCTTTGTTCAGATGGATACTGGATAATATTTCTAGCAACTGAAAACAAAGTTCAAGAGGTTTTTGACTATAATTCTGCATTGTCATAAGCAAAAGTCAGTTATTAATACCATTGATTTCAATGTGAACATGGCATTGCATAAAATATTAACATCATATGTGAGAAATTATGCATTCTGAACTCATTTCCTTTCAAATGTATAATGACATGTCTTTCTCCATAAACTCTTTTTGTTTTTATTCATCCTTCTTTTCATTTGAATAAAAGAAGCAAAAGACAATAGTTATATCATGATTCCTCTCATTCTTTCTATATATATATCTACTTATCAACCACCATTATATTTCTAAAGGAGAAAGCCTTTAATAGAATCCCATTTGTTTATTTAGTTGCCTTTTTTTAATATCAGCCCATTTATCATATCAGTCTGCTTATATGTTTATTTAACTATGTGTTCATATATTTTAAAATTCAAATATTTTTTAATCTTATCTCATCTGATATTTCTATTTCTATACATAAATATATAGGAAAACAATATATAAATTTTTATATATCAAAACAATTTTAGGAAAATCTATGACAAAGTGAAAAAAGTTTTCATGTGATACATTTTGCCTTTATAACATTATTGAACTCAAGTGATGTGACTACACGTGTGTGAAAGAAAAGGGATGCTGAGAATTTTAAATTTAAATTAATTTCTTTTTTTAAATGTATCTTTTGGGTAACCAATTTCATTTAGTTCCTTTTTTTTATGTTTTTATCACTTTTGTCATTAGATATCCCACATTGTGATAATAGAAGATCTACTAAGAAATATGAAATTTTGTAATAACAGAGAAGTAAATTTACTGTGAATGATCTAGCAATTAAAGCACATTCTGTACATTGTCATCTTAAAAAATTACTTACTCTTTTAATTAAAGGAGCATTTTTTAAAAATAAAAAACTATTTTCAGGCTCATTATGGTGAGCAGCTAATGCATTGAGTGTGTTGTTTTTTAAAAGATTCCTTTTGTGTTTATATAATATTTTATTTAAATTCATTGAGGTTTCTCGTATGTATTCCTCGTGGCAATTATTACATGTAATAGAGTAAATCCCTCTTTCAAGTTATATTAAATTCAGGTTCTATCACATGACATCCAGTTTGTTTTTTTCTTCATTGTTTTCTTTTCTATTTTACTATTTTTCTTAACTTAAAAACTGTTAGAATTTTAACAAAATTGTAATGTTTTTCTATTGAATTTTCTGAAGAATGTTAAATACTAAATACATAGTCACTTTTTATCATATTAATTTGATTTAGTAGTAATAACAGAAATTAGAGAAAAAATATTGATAGTGGGAGAAGTATTCATATTATTAAATCTATAAATCACAACCAACACCAGCACAATTGTTAACATTATTATTGTAGTAGTAATGTTTTCTAGAGTCTGTCTACATTTCTGAGATGAGGTATTATGTACAGTATTTACACTATACAGACCATTGTCCTCATCTTTGTCGGCACATTTGTCACAACGTTTCGGACGTTGTACGCTCCAGCCTTCTTCAGGTAGTTGGAATTTCGAACTGAACCCTTTATTTTGATCCCGTGCCATGTTTGATGGATGTCAGTTATCAGTTATCTCCTGCTAATTTTCCCTCTGAAAGTTCTCCACTGCCTTAACCGGATATTGAACTCACACTCTTTGGGTTTGTCACTGGATCTAACCAACGCCTTTATCCACTGTGCCATGTGTCCTTGTTTTGCAATATGAGCTCTGGTAAAAACATGTAATGATAACAGCAAAATTGCAATATGAGCACTGGTAAAAATGGTTGCTGAAACATTAGGTTTATAATACCCAGAAATTCATACACAGATGTCCTCAAGGACACATGGCACAGTGGATAAAGGTGTTGGTTGACAAACCCAAAGAGTGTGAGTTCAATACCCAGTTAAGGCAGTGGAGGGAAGATTAGCAGGAGATAACTGACATCCATCAAACATAGCACATGGAACTAGAACAGTCTACCCCATGGATCGAAATAAAGGGTTCAGTTCGAAATTCCAACCACCTGAAGAACGGCTGAAACGTTGTGACAAATGTGGCGACAAAGATGAGGACGATGGTCCACATAGTGTAAATACTGATGTTTTCTAATTTTCATCTTACCAATTTTTTCATGAGTTAATCAAAATATTATTATAAAACTAATAGACTTTAAGAGATTCTTGTCTATTACTTGCAGTTATTCTGGAGATATATTCATAGCAGAGCAAGGAATAATAATTTTTGGTAATTTTATTTTTTATTAAAAAAATTGCATGGCAGACACTGTTATATTGTTTTACTTTTTAAGGAATTAATGGATCATTTTTAATCCAACATTATTTCCTTCTACTAAAACATTATATTTAGTGGTTAAACATGTTTGGGTAGATATCTCTGTTTGTTTTTGAAACAATGTCTACCAGTAGAGAGATTGATAATTCCTCATAAAGAAAATGTGCCTCTTGACAGGAATTACTAATTTTTCTTTGCCAAAATGTTTGCATTCTTTTTTTATCAAGCACATTCAATGTTGCAAACTCTTACACCATCTAATGCTTAAATGTTTTGTCTTTAATCATATATTCTATGTATCTTATACAAAAAATATTTTTGTAGTTACAAAAACATTTTTAGTCATGAATAAAGAAATAGTTTGCAAGAAAAATGTTTATTGTGAACAGATTTGGTAAAATTTTATCTTGAATTAAACGTTAAAATCTCTAAATATTCTTTTCATACTTTGCTTTTGTCAACAGTAGATATCAGTTTATATTAGTCTTTAGCTTTTTATCACAATATTTTAAGGTGGATGGCCTCTTGCTGTTAGAGTAAGCGATATGAATCAGAACTATAAAGTTGATTTTGGATAAGACTTGAACTCGTATGTCATATTTTGTGAGCTGGTCTTACATGAATGCTGTTGTAACCAATTCAACCATGAAATCCAAAGGCATTAACACAGTTCAAATCTATAGTTGCAATCTCTTTTTTTCAGATATATTTTATACCATACTGTTTGCTAACTACCTAGTAATTGTCAGAAGGTACTCAATGTTGTAGTAAGAAGATGAAGAGATAAAAGAAATTACAAGAAAAACATCTTTAAGGATAGTAATAATTGTTCTCTATTACAATTTATGTATTTTGACTGTTTCTTTATTGACATCTCTTTTTGCCAGTGATAGCTATAATAATGATATTTATTTAATTTTCTTAAATTGCAATATATAGTTTGCTTACAAAGATCTTTTTGGTATTGTTGTAATCCTGCTATAGAACATTATAATTTCATAGGATCAATAAAGTTCACATTTGAAACATTTGTGCCAAAGGCTTCAGAATAGGTAATTAGCATCTGCTGCAACAACTTTCTGATAATATACGGCTTATAGTACTCCCACTGCTATTGCTATTACTTGTTACTATTATTATTATTATTATTATTGACAGAAAAAGAAAGAGAAGAAAAAGATGAAGAAAAAATTAAAATAATGTAAATTTTATGTAATTAGCCAAAGTAACTAAACAGAATTTTTTTTATTTGAAAATAAAACCCACAAATACACTTTTCATGCCCAGTTGAGTTATTCATTAATATTATAGGTATTCGTTGTTAGTAATTATTGTTATTTATTTATCATTTGTTAATCATCAGTTATTAATATTTTGAGTGAACTCAGACTTAATTAAACAGGATGAACGTATGAAAGATCGTTGCAAAGTTTTCTTTTCATGTGAAGCACAAAAAAAAAAATTTCCTAAGAGTCAGTTGTTAGCAGGATAAAAAAAAAATATAAAAAGAATAGCAAGCAGAATTGGGCAAGAGGTTACAGCAAAGAAAATGTAACTTTTGGAATAAACTTGACCGACTGACAAACATTTGCCAAAATGGTTGATCAAAGCAGTTGAAACATGAACATCAAATCATAATTTTTTTAATTTATTAGCCAATTACAGTTATATAAAAAAAAAAATGGACAATACATCACAGTTTATACAGGTTGAGACTAGAAACAATGAATAAAATTTTATCTGTAGCATTTAAAAATTAAAACAATTATTACTACAGTGAAGAAAAAAATCAGTCATTTCTCTGAAAAGACAGCATAGGATATGTAGAATCTTTTATTGTTTCCAACCATGTTTAGCCTTTTATTATGGAATTATGAATACAAACATTTTTCTTTATTTTTAGTATTCACTTTTTAAGAAGGCTTCTAATCATTGAACCAAAATTCTGATTAAGTAATTATTCTTTGATGGTTTTCTTTTCAGAGACTGCAAACCAATTTATGATAAACATAAAAACAAATTTCAGTTTTTTCTCCTTGTATGTTACTGTCAATACTTTTATCCACAAATAACTTTTAAATACATAAAATTGAATGTGTGTAGTTGTGTCATGAAAATGGTATTCATGCATGTGTTTATGGTACCATGCTCCATTGTTGACAACAGGGTAGGGGTAAGACTATAAAAACCTCCCCAAACATAAGCTATTGGAATGATTTTTTTAATTAAACAAGTACATTAAAATAAACATTGCCAGTATTGACATTTTAAGTTTAACCAAAAAATAATAAAAACCATGCAAAAAAAAAAAAAAGGATTTTTTGATTTTTAGGATATGTATTTTTAACCAGAGCAGCAGACGGTGTTAATGTTTTTTTTCATTTTTCTTTTTTTAAAATATTTAGAACATCAAAATATTAATTTTTTGTTGTTCTTGTTCATTTTTTGTTTTACCTGCTTAATCAATGTAGGTACATTTTTTCAGAAATGGACTGCATCAATTTTTTTTTTCAAATATGAAACCAAAGCTTTTAAAAGATCTCCCCAAATATGTTTTCCTTTTGATTTTATACTTAAACTATAGATTACTATTTAAATTTTAATGGCCTTCTTAATAACATTGGATATGCCATTTTATGAGTTAATTTCATTTCAATAGGAAAATTTACATAAAAATATTAATAATGCATAAACAACAAACAATTTTATTTAAAAATATTTTCAAAAATTTTGACAAATATGTTTACTACAAGAAAAGCCCCAAGTTTATACTCCAGATATATATTTCTACCAAATGATATCCATCAATTAATACCAATAACTTTTTATCTGTATTTTTTACGTAATTTTTAAAAACAAACGACCTATTTTGTCAGTTGGTTAGTATTTCCCTCATAGATATGAAATAGCTGAATTATTTCTCTTTGATGTGTATAAACATTACACAAAATGAATACCCACTATAAAAGTCATTTGATCATCAAGACTGTTCAGAAGCTATAAAATATTACTATTCTATACTTGGATATTTTCCTAATGAATTGAACATAAAAGACAATTTGACCAAAGATGTTGTAAACTTAAGTTTTTCTACCAGTTTTTCTTTATTTATATTCTATGTAAAGAAATTATATTTTATGAAATAAAAAAAAAAGTAAAATATCTGCAGGTGAAAAATTAACAATATTATTCTACAATCTTAAGCAATTTTCTTCCTTTCAAAATCACTCCTCGTTAAAAAGCTCAGATTTACAAAAAATCTCACAATATTTTGGATCTGAAGGTAATAGGATTAATCAAACATTCAGGATTCCAAGAAAACTAATTGAGTCATTCCAAAACATAGATTGATTCTAGCAGATAGCCTATTGGAAGAATTCTTAAATTCGAGATGATTGCTTTATAAGGTTGTTTGCTAGCTGTTTTCTCAACTACTTTTAGCTATCAACTGAAGATAAATGGACAAAGATAAACTCTTCTCACAAATGTCCACTGTAACCCTTCAACATTCTGTTCTCTGCAGTCTGGACACAATGCCTGTTCAAATACAGCTTGGTTCAGATGCTGGACCTGTCCCCACGTTTTAATTTCCGAAGAATCTCATGTTTGCCAAACAAAAACCCTGTATAAGAATAACAAGATTTGGCAATAGAAAGAAAAACGTATTGACAGAGCAGTCTTTTATAGAAGGATCCTTTAAACAATCTGCTTCATGACACAAGTTCTAATGGGAATATTCTATTTTTCTCTGTCTTAGATTTCTTCCATTATGAAAACAAGTGAGAGGTTTTAAGATGGTAGCCATCTTTATAGAAAAAGTTGATGAAATTAAGAAATTTGTGATAAGTTTTTGTCAAGGTGAATTTTTAACATGAAAGGAATAATTGTTTTAAGGAAGCAATTTGATTGGATGCTTTCTCTCAACACATGGATTTGAGTCTGTATCAGACATTCAGCTCAATTAGGCAGAACAATTTGAATCCAGGTTTATTTGAGTCTTAAAAATAAATTAGCATTTGAATAGAAAATGCAAAGTCTTAAGCTTAATCCTCTAAGACTTCCTATGTAAAGAAAAATCTATGAAATAATTCTAAATGTTTAAATTGTACTTAAAATACATTGCATCTCTCTTTCTCTACATGCCATGTTCTTTCAGAATTTGAGTGATTATAGCTCTCCATAGCCTCCTGTCTTTTGTTTCTCTAAGTAATTCTTGCTCCTTTATGACCTATATTTGTTTTTGTGTTATATATTCCACTATTTACTCAAAATTACCAAGTAATTTTTATCTGGAACTCTGCATTTACCGATTATTTTTAATAAAATTTTCAGCTGTCTTTTTTTTATTCTTATCAGTAGTTACTATGTAGTTTCTATTCTTTTAAAAACTTCCTAATTTCTAACATAATTCTGTCCATGGTATTCCCAACATTCATTGGTAGAAACATATCTTTGCCAATTCAAATCTTTTCTTCATCCAAAATTCACCACCTTATAGGAGATTACAGATTACATAACAGCCCAGCAAAGTTTTATTTGTTTCTAACAAAGTGTTTCAGTTTCTGTCTGAAATGCATCCTTTATGATTTCTATCTCACACTGTCCATTATCTGTTACTATACTATTTATTTAGTTAATTTTCTTCGGACGTTTGAGTTTTAAATCACCATTACATAACTAAAACCTTAGATTGTCTTCTTTTATTGACAAATATACATTCTATCTTCTTACATTAAATAGTTAGTCACTTCTTGCTTTCATCAACTATCTTGTTTAATAGTTATTTAAGCTTTTTTCTGACTTTACCATCAGCTCAGTGTTTGTATAGTTTATATTGTTAATTTTACACCATTTTTAAAATCCTTTAACCCACTGCAAGTCAATAAAGCCACTAAGGTTTAAAGGGTTACTGAGTATGAAAGAATCTGAGAAAAAAAAACATTATTAAGGAGAGAGACAATAAAAGAATATGAATTAAGGAGACAGAAGATGACATTGCATTTAAATTTTTCAAGATCAAAGTTGATTGGAAAGCCAGAAGCCAGAAAAGACTTCCACAATTGAGAAGTGCAAGAGAAGATATTTGTTAGCAAAGAACTTTTGATTACATCCAGCAATTTCAACTGTAAAATAATGAGACCTAACTGTTAATCTAGTAATCTTAAATTCCTGAAGCTGAGGTACCAAAGATCAAAACAGTTACCATGAAAATATTTATAGGAAAAGCACAGGGAAGCTACATTATGGCAGTGGGAAAGTAACTGAAGTCAGGACTGATAACATTGCAGATTCTTTTTTGGATTTTATCAAGAATTTCTAAATATGTAGCAGAAATATCAGACCAGATGTGACAGCAATATTCAATGCATAGTTGAATAGGTGACTTGCCAGAATCGATCTTGAAACTTATAATGGTGGAAGATAGATTCTGGCAAGAAAAACTAACACGGCACAGTAAACCAATACTTCTAGCAGCTGATCTAGCAATTGATTTAATATAATTTTCCACTTCATGTCAGTGGAAAACACTAATGACATTGTGTATATTGTTAAGTTTACCTCTGCTTATAATAAAATCCTGATAGTTCTTTTTAGCATCATCTTGCTGTACAGGTATATAAATCTGGTGAGGAAACTTATCCTTGTTACATTCTTTCTATTTGTGTGTTTTCACTTAAATTGTGAATCTGAATGTAAGCTCTTTATTCTCTGATTATCAGAATATCATTTTGCATAGATCAAACTTTACTAACATTTCAAAGAATTCTTTCTGTTGTACTTTATCAAATACCTGTAAAATATCTATGAATTATAGATAGTGATTTCTCTGTACTTCAGCTGTGTTTAAAAAATTCCTCAATATATGTTTCTTAGTAAAAAGGAAATGATGATGCAGATAGTAAGATGAGATGAGCTTGGACAGTGTTGATTTTAAAAAGAAATTATAAGTTAGCAAAATATTACCTGAAGTCAATTTAAGCCATTAAAAATGTGGGAAATTCGATAGGCTTTTATTTAATTGCTTTTCTCACTGGGCTATGCTTAGTAAACCTCTAGTTTAAAGAGTGGAGTCACTTTTATTTAAGACCTCACAAATGCAGGCTTGAGGCTTATTCCCTGTCTTCTGCAACAGATATGCAGCAAAATTCATGGAAACCTCCTCTAAAGTAACTTTTGTAGAAAAACCTTTTAAAACTTCATTCATAGAAACCCCTTCTAAAGCAACTTTCATGGAAACCCCTTTTAAAGATTCATGGAAAATCCTTCTAAAGCAGCTTTCATGAAAACTCATGTTTTATGGAAAAACCTTCTAAAGTAACTTTCATGGAAATCCTTCTAAAACAACTTTCATGTAAAACCCTCTAAAGATTAATTCATGGAAAACCTTTCTAAAGCAACATTCATGGAACATTCATTCAAGTGCATTGAAGAAAATCTTTCTTGCAAATAGTAATTTGCAGATAGAGCATTTCTTCTTTTGAGTAACTAATGCAAGGAAGTGGCTCACTGAATGGAATAATCTCAAGCTCAGCCCAGGAATATATAAAGATAGTAAAGTGGCAAAAATGAATAAGGTCAGACTTTGAGTAAAGCCATTTTCCTTATTATTTGTCATATGGATTCCAATTTTGGCTTATAAGTGTCTTTCTAGCTGCAGGTCAGCCTTAATTTGTTTACATTGGATTCTTTATTATTGCTGTTTGGTATAATGAAAATCTTTTATGAACTTTATTACACTACTTATAAGTTATATAACTTCAGTTATCAGGCTCAAAATATTGGCCATCGGTACGTTGCATATTATTTATGCTCAATAAACCTGAGCAAAAGTTGGTTTAGTCCAGATAATTGTGTCATCTATTTGGAAATATTATTATTTTTACTTAGCAAGTTGGACTTTTTACTTGTAAGAAATTGGATTAGTTATAAAAACGTTTTTCAATATGAATTTTTATACAGTTTTAATAATTTTGAATGCAGAGTACATATTATTGAGGATTTCACTATTGTTTTTCTTAATACTACCAATATATACACACACACACATAAACATATAAATATATACAGATATACATATTTCTTATTACTGTATATGTTATATTTAATGGATACACATATTTGAGTAGACATCTCTGTTTTTAAACTGTATTATTTTTGTTTACAGATATAGGTTTTTAGAGAGTCTTTAATAAAGAAAATGCACCTATTGGCAGGGTTCAAACATGTTCCCCATAAGTAGACAAAACCACTGTATATGCTCTTAGACTACATAGTCATACAGGACTTCATGGCAAAATAAGGTTCAGTTACATTATGTAGGAAAATACATCTGAAGCTCATATTTGCTAACTTCTAAGTAATTTCTAAGATTTTAATATATTTTTATTTATAATCTGACATTATTTCTGATTGACATGTGTTTAAGTAGATATCTCTGATTTTAAGCAGCATAATTTTCATCTACCAGCCTTTGTTTTTCAAGAGTCTTTAATACTAGAAATGTTCTCTTTGCTAGGGTTCAAACCTTTGTCCCCCTTATATAGGGAAAACATTAGCATGCTTTTAGGCTGCTCAATATTTTACTTAAGATTATAGAAAAAGATACTTTTCTAAATTAACTTGTCATGGTTATATTCAAGAAAAGTAATGCTTGGATTCATTCAGTGCAAATAATTAATAATCATTAATAGGAACATGAAGAGCACATGAGCAGACAAGTGGCAAGTTAATCTATGGGATATGGGGATACTTGTCTGTCCAATAAATTTGGTGTTGGACACAATTACTCAAAAGAATTATATATATATATATATATATATATATATATATATATATATATATATATATATATATATATATATATATGATGACTGCATTCTTGTTTTTGAGTATGGGCATCACTTGGTAATGTATCATTCCACAGTATAACATAAGAGACCCATATACCATTCAGTTTTTTTTGTTTTCCTATTATCAACCATTGTGATTTAAACTCAGATATCCTCTAATGAAGATGCTTTTAAGAAGCAATGCCTGTGGCTGAAGCTTTCTTAAAGTGAAGAAAATCCTTTCATAAGACCAATCCCACTCTATGAACTATGATAAGATTTAACCTAAGAGAAGAAGCTCATATCATTTAATATAATCTTCTAGATGGATAACTTAAAGATTAGAGTTTAATATCTTCCAGTGAGCTAAACAGTTTACCAACCCAGTTTTTCATAGATCTATTTAAAAGCTCCTGATGTATGGATCAATTATACCAATTTAGTATAGATGATAAGAAAACTGAGTATAAAATAGTCTAGGGGAGTTTTTTGTTCAATCCCTCATGAAACCACAAAACCAAAACATTAACCGAAAAACTCATGTCATGTTTTTAAATAGATTTATCAGATCTAGACTCTCACATGGATGTCATATATGGCTCCCAACTTGTTCTAAACTACCAGCTACATACATTTATTTTCCCAGAATAATGATTAAAAGTGGCTTCAAGTGTATAAACCTGTAGGTCTTAAAGAAGACAATCCTTCATCAGATATTATAGACTGGTGCTACAGAATAACAAAGACCTTTACCAAATAGCAGAAACCACATCACTTGAAGGTTTTCAGCAGCAGTAACAACTAAAATGGATAGTACATGTAACTCAAAGCATAATCAGGATGTTGAGTTTCCACACTACTCCAAACAAAATATTAAGAAGGAAACTTCCATCAATTCTAGAAAGAGAGATAACAGCTCCTAAACCTGAGAAATCTATTTTCCCCCAAAAATTGTTTTAAGAGAAAAATCTTATAAATTTCAACCAACGGCAATGCTGTTTTGGTCAGTCAAGGCCAAATGTTTTCTGATAAGAAAATATCTAATCTTACCATTTTCATTTGTTTCATGGGAATCTAATAAGTACTACCACTCTGGATGAAAGTAGTTCTTAGAAAAATGGCAACTAAGTGGTGACGCTATATTCCTCATGAATTTCAGAACTCTCAGGTTGAATGCAGCTTAATCTCATATACTCATACATAACGAGAGTTAATACAATAATATTGTTATGCTTCAATCTGAGTTCTCTCTTTATTTAATCTTTGAAGCCTGTAATAGTATTGATCAGAAAATTCATTGCGAAAAGAAAAACATTCCTACTTGCTTTGTATTTGTTTTTATAATAAGCCTCAACATTTAAAAAAAACAAGAGCAGATGCAACTAGATGCCTTTGGAATATTTAAATGTTTTCTTTTCCAATCTTGCAAATTAGAAATAGGGCACACTTAATTCATTTTCTTTAAAGAAAGAGCAACACTTAGAATTAAAGGATTAAATTAATTAGTTAACTACATACAAGCTTTTATCCAAAATCAAAACTGTAACAATTTAACAAGCTGTATTTCTGGATTAGATCCAGGTTTTAAAAAGTATAAAATATTTTTTAGATGTAAGAAAATAAAGACAAATGATATATTTTTGTCTATTAAAAGACAGAGTTTTAAATTAATATCTTTATATATAGTCTACTAATCTCTTAGATACAAAGTTTTTACATGGACATATTTAATTCTTTAGGAACAATGTTATATTATTTTTTTTATAATAGGAAGAAAGTTATATTTTCTGTGTAATCACAGCATGTATAGCAAAAACATAAAAGTTATATAATAAGTTGATAATTAATTATTCTTCTATCTTCATATAATTATAAACCATACACTTCAGGATTATCCACTATTTATATTAAAAGAAAAGGAGTGTTTAATATATTTTTAAATTCTGTGTATTTAGACAGTAAATGTTATTTAAGGCAAATATTATTAAAGACAATAAACATTTTGTCTCAATTAATTTTACTATTTAACTTTTCCAAATTATGAATAATCCTTCTGAGACAAGGAGCAAATTCCGTCAAAAATTGCCTGAAGTCCAAGTATTGATTCTGGGGTAATATGTCTGTTTTTGTCTATTTTTTTGCTCATATTCTAGCATTGTTTGTGAGTATCTGTCTAATGTTATTATGATCATTATGCTGCTTATTAATGTGTTGTCTGATTGCACTCTGCTCTGATAGGTGGCAGGTGAATTTCCATGAGAGTGTAGTTGTGGTATAACCAATACCAATATACCTCACTTATATCACAACACTCACTATTTCTATGAAACTCACTACCCTGATGATGACTTAAGAAAGTTAAAAGCTTGGGACATATTTCTTGTACTTTTCTTCCAAAATGATCTTCAGACAATATCTGATGCAATTTCTCCTTCTCTGAAAAGGATTATTCGTAAGTTGGAAAAGTTTATCAGTAAAATTAATTGACACAAAATGTCTGTTGTCATCATTAATCAAATTTGTGTTAATATATTTTTAATGATTACATTAATGATCAGCTTGTTGAAATAATATCATTGAGGAGATTATAATTTTTAATAAAACAATTATGATGAAAATAATCCTACAAATTTGAATATGAAGTATACTTTAAAACTTTGTAAATTTTTATTTTACCCAACCATTTCCATCTTTTCAGCTCCAATGTATTGTGAACATTTCAGATTTTAAGAAACTGTCAAAATGAATTTTCTTGCTATAAATCATGTTACAATGAGCCTGAGATGCTTTAGAACATTTTTATAGAACTCATTTCCTTGTAGGTGCCTTATCAAGTCCCAAGTGAGGCTGACATTTTATGTATTCACACATATAATCAAAATGGTGAACTTACAAACTCAGCCATTGATAAACTCCTTGCTCATTTTTGTCAGCCTATTAAACAACAAAAAAAAAAAATCTTATCGATGCTAAAAAGCTCAAAATGAACAAAAATTGTTTCCAGCAGAAATAAGTAAAAGAAAATATTATTTTTCTTTAAGGAATGATTGAATGGAAAGTTGCTTAGGCCTGCTTATTTCTTGAAAGTACATTTCAAGATCAAATGCTTTTTGTTAAAGGTTTTGTCTTTAGTCATATTTATTTTTCTTTTTTCAAAATTTCTTAACACGATGTTTATGATAAATGTTCAGTTTTAATACATTAAAACAATTTTTCTGGCTTCCCGTGTTACAAATTACACATATGCGATCAATAAATATTCCTTTAAAAATAAATATAGAAAAAAAAAAGTTTTCAGAGAATCTACAGATTGAACAAGAATCTACAGATTGAACAACATGTCATATATTTATATTTAGATATAATGATTTTAATTAATTTCATTTAGCAAATAAATTATCATTCATTGAATATTTAGTTAGTCATTAGTGGTACTTAAAATATTGAGTTGGCAACGGTATTTGAACCCAGTGTTGTCATGATTGCTTCAAGTGTAATTGTATGTTGATGTCCAAAACATTTTCTAATTAGGAATTTGTTGTGGTAGGATCCACCTAATTTGCATAGTGGATTACCGACCATATAAATATGGTTGGTACCGGGAAGAGAGGGAAGGAATCAAGAGATTCAACCAGAGACTCTGCCCGACTGCGACTCAGTCAATACATTCTCCAGGAACGGCCTTCCCAGGAATATACAAAAGACTATATGTAAATATTGTGTACACTTTCTTGTTTCAATACATTTTGTTCTAAGTACATTTTGTGTTGCATTATTATTCCATGCATTAGTCAAGTTTCAACAGAATTGAATGATCATGTGAACTAAATTATTTCTATCAAAATTCAGCAGAAACTGTTTTGTCATTTTCATTTCCTGTGTATATATATACTTTGTGAAACTTTGTAATTCTATCAATGTATTGTTTGTGCATGCACATATATATATATATGCATGCATAATATATATATATATATATATATATATATATATATATATATACATGTGTGTGTGTATGTGTGTGTGTACATGCATATGGACACCTGTTCTAGTTGCCTAAAGATCATGAGAGCATGAAACTTGAGTAATGACTCAAGTTCTTCTCTGATGTGTTGCATATTTTGCTCTGTCTAGATAGTCTAGGCATTGAGCACTTTAATTTATTGTGTAGGTAGATGTTTTTTTCCCTTCTTCAGGATGTTTTTCTTGTCTAAGTTTATAGATCTATTGGCAAGTTGTCTGTTGGTCATAATAACATTATGTTTTTTTGCATATTAAAAAAAGTTAAAAACTAAAAACAAAATCATCCTTGATGATGGCTAAAAGTAAAGCCCAAAACACTTGGAATTACAGAACACTTGGACAGTTTCTACACACATTCGGCCCAGAAAAGAAAACACTTGTTTGAACACAAGAAAAATTAAATAAGAAGCGTAATTGCAGTATTTTGTCTGTCATATTTAATAATATATATATATATATATATATATATATATATACATATATATATATATATATATATATATACATATATATATATATATATATATATATATATATATATATATATATACATATATACATATATATATATATATACATATATATATATATATATATATATATATATATATACATACATATATATATATATACATACATATATATATATACATATATATATATACATATACATATACATATACATATATATATATATATATATATATATATATATATATATATATATTGGTCGAAACTAGTCGAGGCATCTAAATGGAATAATAATAAAAAAACGAAAGAATATTAATCTACAACCCAGTGTGTCTAAAGATTTTAATTTTTTAATTTTTTTATTGTTCAAAATATATATATATATATATATATATATATGTATGTATATATATGTATATATATATATATATATATATATATATATATATATATATGTATATACATATATATATATATGTATATACATATACATATATATGTATATACATATATATATATATGTATATACATATATATATATATGTATATATATATATATATATATACATATACATATATATGTATATACATATACATATACATATATATATACATATACATATACATATATATGTATATACATATACATATATATATACATATACATATACATATATATATACATATACATATATATATATATATACATATATATATATATATATGAAACATGTATTAATTATATATATATATATATATATATATATATGGTTGGATAGATGTGAGCTTGTGACCCTGGGTTTCATGCTTTAGCGATCGTGATTTTGTCTGACAATCGCTAAAGCGTGAAACCCAGGGTCACAAGCTCACATCTATCCAACCATATATGTTAGCTCTATCTCTGATATTGAGCGCTTTCTAATAAGTACCGTGCATATAATATATGAATAATTATACATATATATATATTTATTTATATTTATATACACACACTTTTCACACATATATATATATATATATATATGAAACATGTATAAATGATATATATGTGTGTGTATGTGTGTGTGTCTATACAAACAGGGGTGCTCCAAAAGCAATGACTCCTGTTTATGTTCCACAAAGCTTCAATGATCACAATAACATTGTTGGATTGAGCAAGTTTTGCAGTTGCAAAACATTATTTTTCCATATAGTCACCACTACCAGCTAGGCATTTTCCCCTGTAATGATGTTCTGTTAATTTCCCAGATGTGTGGGACACCCACTGTATAGGTTGTCACTAACTGTACTCACATCCACTCTTTGGTTTCAACAAGCATTGATAAATGATTGATGCATTTTTGCTTGATACACACATTTATGTCATATGCCATTTGCCAGACTGCCATTCAGCTGCTATTTCTAAAATGGCAGAAATGTTATGGATTATTGGTAGGAAGGTTTAACTTGTACTACTATATCACCAACATCTGCATTTGAAATAATAAGGAGATTTACTTTCAAAGCAATGCACATTTATATGTACTGTTTACATATATGTAACTATGTAAACACATGCATCTATATACAAATATGTATGAGCATATGTAAATAAATGTGCATAAAAAGAAATGAGTGTGTGGCATGCATATTTACACACTCACGCACATATGTAGAAATGTTTTCTGCAAAAACAGTTTTCTTCTGTGTATTCATTCATGCTTTAGTTTTCAAAAAAGGAAACTTCTAACTTTTGCATACACCTACACACAAGCACAAACACACACACACACACATAGTTTCATTGAAGATGACTGACAAGGCACTGCATTTAAGTTTTTTTATTAAATTTTTTTTACATTCATAAAATTTTATTTCTTTTCTGGACCTATTGTGTGTAAAAACTGTCCAAATAATCTGTAGCTCTGAGCACTTTTGGCTAACATTTTAGCTATTATCAGGGATAATTTTTTGTTTAACAAAATATATTGATTTTATATGTATATATAAAAATGGGAATATTTTTAATTTCCAAACGCAGTCATCACGTGGTCATGTTCATAATTGATATTATTGAGAGTTGGTTTCTTCTTTTTTAATACGCATTAATAATAATAAAAAAAAAGAACTGCCAACTTTCAATAATATCAATGGTGAACACAGCCAAAACATGCTGACAGTGTTTGAAAGCTAAAAAAATTCTTATCCCTATATATAGATAAAATAAAAATCTACACATTCGGTGCAACAAAAATACATCCTTGATAATAGTTCAATATTGTCAAATTTGTCTAAGTACACCTTATACACACACACACACACACACACACACACATATATATATATATTTATATATATATATATATATATATTTATATATATATATATATATATATATATATATATATATATATATACATGTATTTTATATCCAAGTATAGGATTGGTGTATATGGAATAAATTCCAATAACCAAAAAATACTATTCTTAAAAGAGTACTCAATACAGAGTAGAGCAAATATAATTTATTTGAAAATTATAACATAAATATGTTATAACATGACTACAAAAATAGCCATTTTGTTTCAACACTTCTGGTTTCTTATGAAGTGATAGTGTTGAATGTAGAATAAAGAGTTTGCTATATATATATATATATATATATATATATATATATATATATATTCTAATATCTTAATAGTAAGGTAAAAGGTATATTCTAATATCTTAGTAAGTAAGGTAAAAGAAAGTGATTTAATTATTTTTATATTAATTATGTACAAAAAATTCAAGTAACTGGCAGACAGGTTAAAGAAACAAATCTGCATCCATATGTATATATTGACTGTTTCTCTTTAAAATCAACTAAAAATGCCAAAAGATGCTGTCCATCTCAGAAGAATGTAACTGTTATTCATATTTTATCCTAGCCATGTTGTCATTGAGATGACATAAGTCAGGAAGTCTAAATACATTCATCAAATTTTTGACATCACTTGTTTTTATGTTTCTGTGCTGCTTATCCATGGGCAAAATCTTGGAATTCCTTTGGCAGCTTGAAATTGGACCTAAGAGCATACATAATATAAAATAAAGTCATTTCAATTTTTCCATGAATAGTTATTACAGCAAACTTATGCTTTGATCGTAAACAATGAACTTGGTCCAGAGTAATAAAAAAGAATCAAAACTCAATTTTAGGAAGAAAAGTTTTAGTTAATTTTGTAGACAATTTGTTTCTTTTAAGGAAACTGTTAATAATACATCAAGGACTTAGTTTCATTTTTCTTTTACTGATTTTTTTTTTGTACATTTCAATTCTTAGGAAGAACATAACTTGGTTAAAACTGATAAATCAAAACCAAGGAATATAAAACGTCTCAGAGCCCTGCAGAAATCATGTACAATCATATGGAAGGAAACATTTTTAGGTATTGGACATTAGTTTAAATTCAGGCAGATTTGTTTTTCTGAATATTTTATAGAAATAAACAGTCAGTGAATAAATAAAAAAGAACTTCATGTGCTTTGTTTCTAGAATTTTGCGGAAATAATAATATGAATAATGTGTAACATACATTTATTTTTCTAATTCATCAAATATGTTTTAATGATTTTCTCTACATATATTTTTAAGCAATTTCTTATTACTATAAACATTATATTTAGTGGGTTATATGTGTTTGAGTTGATGCCCTTGTTAGTTTAAACAATGAAATTAATGTCAACCAGCCTAGAGATTAAAAAATTGAAATGACTTGTCTATATTGAATCTTTTGAATGAGAGACTCTAATCCACATTTTTTCTTTGTTATACTTTATGGAAAAGTTTGGGGTATTATTCAACGAATAATAAGGACATTTTTGAATAATCAATAAAACAAATGTCTTTAAAAAAAGATCGAAAGAAAACAAGTAATATAAAATCCTGAGGCAAACACGATAATTTAATTATTGATTGTAGCATTTCTAACAACATTTCATTATTCCTTTGAGACATATTTTCATTTGCCTTTTGAGCAATATATGAATATCATTAGGTACTTTCTTTTGTTATATAATTTAAAACCAAATGACTCATTTCAATGAAAACAAAAGGAAATAAACAGCAAGATAATCCATTGAAATTCTGCCCACCCAAATAAAAACATGCAAGTTGCCCTAGAAAAAAATGTTTCCTTGAATGTTATAAACAGGTATATAAGCAAAAAACTAGGTACCTCCCCATTTTGCAAAATATGGTTGGGTTCAGTTTCCATTTTAGGATTATGGGATGATAATGATGTTCAGAGGCCACACTGTCTAATTTTTAATATTTCATTGCATGCACACACACATATATATATAAGGAAAATCTATGACAGTTATATATTTTCCTAATATTGTTCTGGATATATAAAAATTTATATATATATATATATATATATATATATATATATGTTCAAGCAATTCAGTAATCTGTTAAGATTATTGACTTATAATATAAATTCTATAGAATTATTTTTGTATCAGTTTTTTCCTTTTATCTATTATGCAAACTATTATTCTGAATAATGGTATTTTTTATTGAGACCAGGAATTTGAATATCTATTTTCAAATATAGTAGACACTAGAATATTGTATATTCAAGTATATATATTTGTCATTATTATTGTAAAATGTACTCTATGACATTATCACACAGCTAACACTTGCCATTAATGTAAACTCTGTCTTTTCAGAGCCACTTTAACTATGAGGTCTGAGCACTCTGCATTTTACAGTTTTTATGGATATTTTTGGTTATTGTATTGCTTATATATATATTTTTTACTCATTCAAATATTAATTATTGAATCAATAATATTTGGTTTTTGACTTAATATATTCCAAAGACTGATTTTTTCTTTCCCTGCAGACTGGGTCCAAATTTATCAACATATTTTTATCCAATTATTTTAAAGAACTCAAGAAATATTCAAAACTGAATTAGAGATTAAAAAAGTAGAAAGGAAATAAACTTCCAACTTAGGTCACTGTGAATCATCATTAGAGGATTTCCTCCATCATTTACGTCCCTGAATATTGGAAAAATGAACCCAATTAGACTTAGCAAAAGGGAGTGGCACCTATTTGAAAATTCAGGTTAAAAAATATTTAAAAAAAGTAAAACAACAAAGCATTAAATGATATCAGGCTGATATCATTGCTTTGAGAGGCCAAGTCCATGCAAAGGTTAATATTTTTGGAACATAAATGCCTTCTGTATTGATGGCAGGGATTGAGTGCATGATTTCAAACAAAAATGGTATGATGGTTGTCATCTATTTCTACAATGAATTGGTTCAAATTGCTTGGATTTTTTAAATCTATTGCATTTTCACCTTGTTTTTTTTGTTTTTTTTTTCTTGCAAACCCTCGTTTTTATTTTCGTTTGCATCTTTCAAGTAACACACAAGAAATATTTGCTAAAACCGTGCCTTTCTGATATCATTCAAAATGTAGAAATTTGCTTCAGCTTTGTTCATTGACCTTGACAGTACTGAACTCTATCCTGATTGGGTTCATTTAATATGGTAAAATATTCTTTAACTTTTATAAGTTTTCATGAATATTTCAGCTTTTTAAAGGTCATTCTTTTCCTCCTGGAAGAATACTGTATATTATATTCTTTAAAGTTCTGGTTTTCAAACTGTTTTGATCATATCTTTCTTGAGTTTTTAAAATTTTTTTGCTCTGTGCAAGTGTTTGAAGATATTCTAAGAAAAATGCATGTGCATTTACTAAAAAGAGAGATTATAGATAACATTCAGTGAAATCAAAAAGGAATTATTATAATACATTGTTATTATTAGTAATTTCTTTTGTTATATCAAAGAGAAGTCATGAGACTTAGTTGCTTATGAAAACACCATCTGAACTTCATTTACATTAATTTGTTTTTGCATATATGCAAAAGTTATTAAATATATATTTGTGTCATTAGCCATGTTGTCTATATATTAATTTTAATATTATTTATGCAAGTTGGTGCATATATCAAGCTCAAGGTTTATATCAAGCTTTAATATCAGTCAATGAAATTAATATGGTTATTGTTTATTCTTTTATAGAATGGTTGATCATTCAAAATGAACACAGATTTGTTTTAATCCCCATTTAAAATTAGATTCAATGTTCTAATATGTGATCAAACATATTTTAATGAATCTGATCAGAGAATAGAAAACTGAAATTGTTTATTTCTGCTTAATTCAAGTCCAGAGAAAACAGTCAAACTATCAAGGTAACAAATTAACTGAGGCTGGCTTTTATAATTCAGATTCATAATTCAGTAGTAATTATATTTTAACATTCAAATTGCATTGATTTCAATAATTTTTTTTTTTGGGGGTGGGTGCCTCCAATGATCAACTAGACATCCACTAACATGGATTTGGACATAACAAAGAACAAGAATTGTCTGTGTTTTATTTAAGAAATCTAAGTTAATATCCAATATTTCCATTCTCTTAAAAAAAATTGATGATTGGGGCACCCTCAATGATCTGCCAACAGTGTTTTGTAATTATCCTGAATTATGATATCAGGAAATGAAATGAATATTTTTGAAAATGTTTGTATCATTCAGATTTATTAACCACCGTAGAACTGCAACTTTCCTGTAAACCAATTGAAAAAAATGAATGTTTATCATGACTTCATACCAGCTACAAGAAATCTGGCACTACTGTTTTTGTATCCTTACAATGCAAGATCCCTTTATATATTTGTCTATTCAGATACATCTTCATAACATTATAAGAAGTATTTTTTGAAAATGTATATTTAACAGGCAAATTTAGTATGATTTATTCATCTTTCACCGGGACTCAATAGTAAACTTCATGATTGGTAACCCAATTTTCTAACCATTAAGCTTTATTCCAAGTGAATTTTCTCCATTATAGATAGAGAATGGAAAAATAAAATCTGAATAATTTGAGAAACATGGTTGAATTACAATCCTCAGAAATTATTTTTTATTATACTATAATTTTTTAATTACTGCATTCTCATTATCATTTGCATGATCAGCTTAATAGAAAAAGACACGTTGTTCATTTATTCTTTCCTTAAAAAAGGAAATCTCAGAACACAGTTCATAATACTGGTATTTTGCATAGAAAGCACCAAAAATATTCAGAGGCATTTTATTATTAGACATTTTTATGCAATTTTTTGCTATCCATTATTAAGGGGATATATTTTATCATCATTGTTTTACTTTAAACAAGCATGAATTCATGGACTTCAAAGCAGTGGCTTTTGAGAAAGAAGATCACAAGATCTTTTGAGGCAGCTTTCAATTATCATCATTGTCACTGTTTCAATAAAAATGATGTACAACAATGATTTATTGTCTTGAACTTATAAAACAAATCAAAATAACTGACTCTGTAAACTACCGAAGATTCAACTAAACTTCAAAATTAAAAGAGAAATATTTCAACTCTTTTACAAAATTTGATTTGAGCTTAATTTCTTTGAAAAAAAAAGTATATATTTGTATATATTTTTTGTTGCTGTTGATATGGAATTTTAATCCATTCTCTGCATTGGAAAGTGATGATGTATCAGATATTTATTTTGTAAATTAGATACTAAAGATAAAATCTGAGAGAAATAGAATGTTCTTGGCTGTCACTGCTAGATTCATTATTTTCAGATACAGAAACTCTGTCAACTCCTTACAGCACTTAAAGTTTCCAACTGTCCATGACTAGAGTACATTTAACTAGAAGGGAAAGTAAACATATCAAGATGTTGACTTTCAGCATTATCTTAAATGAAAGGTTAGAAAGGAAATTAGAAAGAATGATAACAGTGGATCTGGGTAGCCTATTTTCTTGAAAAATGTTTTAAGAGAAAGATTTTATAAATTTCAACTGACAGCAATGCTATTTGGTTAATGAATGTTGAATTTTTACAGTACAGATTTGGCTAATCATAACATTACCATTATAATAGATTCTGAAGACTCATCCTTTGACCTATGTGCTGCCAAAAAAGGAATCGAAAGGACAGTTTTCCATTGACACTGCTATTATTTGAACTACCTTCACTCCTCAGCAATATTTATTTTAAAAAGTAATGATTATAATTTTAAGTCTAAAAACCTAAATCATATGAAAGTGAATTTATACATTTTCTTTGTTCTTGAGAGTTGACAACAAAAATAATAAACATTATTTATTTATTGGATAGTTTATTTACACTATTTATTATGTTATTTATTGGAATGTTTAGCAAAACATTGGCTAATTCTCAATTGCTTCAAAATTTATAAAATGATAAATAATAAGGATTTACTTATAGTTGGTTCACAATTTTTTACAATTTAGTAAATGTTTATAAATTTATGAATAAATAATTGTTTTCATATTTATTTCTTTATAAATTTGCAAATGATAAATATTGTATTAGTTTTAATACAATTGTATTAGATTTTAGGATGGTGTAATTATAAAATTATACTTGTAAATAATCTAATAAATAATGTTTAATATTTTTGTTGTAAATTCTCAAGAACAAAAAATGTATAAACTCACTTTCATCATATGTTTAGGTTTTATTACAATTCTAATAAATCACATTGCTGAGGAGCAAAGGTAGTTAAAATAATAGTGGTATCAAAGGAAAAAACTGTCATTTTGACACTCTGTTTTTGTGGGCTTGAGAGCCCAAATTTGCTTCAGAGAGAAAGCAAACCAGCACAAACTCCTTGCAACAAAGCAAACAAATGGGGAGAAATAAAATGGATACAATTAAAGTGTCAAAACACTAGATTTTAATTATTATTATCTTTATAAGCTTTGAGAAAAATCATCAAAATTGCAACCTTATATTCTGGAAGGAAAAAAAAAAAGGTTAAAATAAAGATTTGGAAGTTGATTCTAAAAATTGAAACCGTATTTTTATTCGGTCTTATGTTAGATTTTTGAGAGATCTTACATTAAATCACTTTTTTGTTCCTATTTATCAAGTCTGATCAAAGAATTCTTTCATTACTAGCTTCCCAAAAATAGTTTTATTCCAAATTTGAAGCTTTCCTAACTTTTTCATAAACATTATTTTGTTATATAATTTGGTATAAATTAATTAGAAATTTAAATTGAATCTCATAAATTGGTCACGTTAAAATTTGATTTGTCTAAACATACTTTCTTCTGCTTGTTATACTGCATCAGTTTATGTGGGAAAAAAACATCAAGAAACAAACGCTCTTACATTTTCCATCAGAAATGTATTTTTCATTTCTGTTCTTTCTAATAATTTAAATTTAAAAGGGCTGTGGAGGACTTTTTAAAGACTTAAATAAATTTCTATGAAGAATTTGAAAAATGAACTCTTAGGAAAATGTGGATTTGTGTCTCAAAGGGTTACAAAATTAATCCTTCATTTTTAATGTATTGACTGAGTTTTCAAGCTCAAATTTAACTTTTAAAATTATAGTTCCTTTTTTTATGGTTCATTCATGAGCCATTTGCTTTTAATAGACATAATTTAAGATTTAATTCATTGGTAAGCAAGGGCAAAATCATTCGTCTTGCATTCCTCATCAGCATTCTTGAAATTCTCTAGGCACAAGAATTTAACAATGATGAAACAATTTTTAAGTTTCTGACATTGAACCAAAAACACTTGTTTAAGCATTGAAGAAATTTGATTTCTGCCATTATCTATAACAAATGTAGCCAGAGATTTTGCTTTGAGCAGATTTTTATTTCTAAAAATTATTATTCAAAATTGGTATTGATCTTGGTGCATAGATCATGTTCAAATTATCTCTTGAGAATCAGTCTTTTAGCATTTAACTCATTAAATTCAGAATATTCCTAAACTTATTTAATTTATGGAAGAATTGGGACAAATATGCTTTTTTTTATTTGGAGCTTGTTCGAACAAGCTCCAAATAAAAAATCACCATTAGGTGTCCACATGCAATAATAGTTAACAACACAGAAAGTTGGATGGGTGTACTGCAGCTGTTATATTTGCTTTTGCACAAATTTTGGAAAGGTATGACTCCATCTTTTCCCTTATCCAGGTGTTAATAGCATGGCAGATTGAGATTTCTTGTCTTGGTTGGAAATCTATCTAGAAGAACAGCTCTAAATTAAAAACTGGTTGGATATTAGGCTAGCAACTCCCCCAACCTAAAAAACTACTTCCTACAGAAACAACAGCAGTGACTCTGGCTCTATAATCCTCTGAGAGGGGTGTCTACAGGATTTATATGCATACATAGTTTGTTTAGGAATTATTGAGAATTTATATGCATACAATTGTTTGTTTGAGATTTAGTTTATTGCTGTGACAGAAATAATTATGTGCCTAATTTATGCACTGTATTCTTTCAAGATTCATTCAGTTAGAATTGTTAAAAAATTGTTATTTTAATTCTTAATTTTTTTTATATATGCAGGGAAAAAAATTCTTAAAAAAAATAATATTGATATGTTTTGTGCATTTTGCAAATTTAAGCAACAAAATTATCTTTACATTTCAATTTTCTCTAAACTAGTTTAGGCATAAAATATTTCATGCATAGATGCAAGTAAAATTTCTAAAATTGGGATATTTTTCATCTCAAGGAATTTGCCTATGTAGGGAAGGTATAAAAAATCATCATAGATACCACTCAAAGAGAGAAATCTTTCATTATCCATTTCTATAGCAACTACTAAAAATGAGGCCCAATATTGCCACATTTGTGCAAGAGAATGTAAGACCCTAGCTGAATTAAAAGTCACATTTATGCTGCCTATGTTTGAGGATGGATAAAACAATGACATTACTCAAAGTTGAGTCACAGTCATTATCTCTTTCTGTCTGTTTATGTCTTTCTCTCTCTTATATATATATATATATATATATATATATATATATATATATATATATATATATATGAGAAGGGGATATATGTATACATAAAAGAAAGGGATGGATTTTTTATTTATTAATCCAACAGATTTTATTACTTAAATGTTAGAGCCCATACCTATATATATAATGTAAATCTATCTAAACTCAGTTTGGGGAAACACCTGGATAGCACAATTTTTAAACAAATTGGCATCCAAGGAAAAATTGGAAACAAAAAAGAAAGAACCAGAAACCTTCGAAGAGGTCGAAAGAAATCGTCCAGTACCTTAAATTCATGGTACAAAGAAAAAACACTCCAGTGAGTAATAAGTTGAAATGAAGAGTGCTCAATACACTAAGTAGAGCAAAAGTAAAGTACTGCCTACCTAGGTTTTCACCACATGGGATCATCAGGGTGAAATGGCTAAGGACGAATTAATGAGGAATAAATTTATTGATAAAATTATGGCTAAAACCTAAAATTAGTATGAGCCTAAAAAGATATAAAATACATGACTAACAAAAAACAAAAACAAAAAAAACAAAAACAAAAACAAAAAAAACAAAAACAAACCTTTATTCTACTAACCAGGCTTTCTTAGGCCTGCATCTATTAAGGATTTCTGACCTTTGGTTTAATGAAATCTTTGGTTTGTTGAAGGTAGTTATTGCTAACTTCTCCATACATAATATACAGTACTTGTTTCTGGCTTGATATTTACAACATAGTATTTCCCATTTTAGAATGGGATCTGTTCTATCTTCCTGCTTAATACTCCAAGTGTATTTAGATAAGTTAGTGTTATACCTATACTTCTCATTCTTGAAGCTACTTATATGATTATAGTAGTCTAGTTAGGTAGTACTTGGCTCATTAAGATTTATTTAATTATATATATATATATATATATATATATATATATATATATATATATAATAATAATATTTGTGTATTCCTTATCTTATTCTAAATAGGTAAATGAAACAAATATTTTTTATGCATGTACATATATATATATATATAGTAAAGGTAATAAATCCATTGGTATATAATAATGTCTGTATTGGATTTTTAATGCCTTTCAGTATTAATACTAAGGAAAATATTTAAGATAGACAAATTAGGATTTATATAGATTTTGTAATAATTTGAATGAAGGGAAGATAACTCAATGTAAAAAGAAAAGATTTTTTGTTATCTAAATTATGAAAAAATGTCTCAATTAATTGGCATTATTATTCCCAGTTTTCATGATTCAGTTATTTTTATATTACAACCTGTTAAATTAGTGTTTATATATTTTCCAGCATATTTATGATATTGTCATTGTTCAGTTAGACTGAAAATGTAAATATAAAAATATTAATTCTTCTTCATACATAAATTGATGCGCAATAGTCTTATGGTAAAAAAAAAGAATAACTATAAACTGTGGTCACCTATATAACAATTTCCATAATCTAAACTTTCACATGAATTTGAACACCAAGGAAACTTTTGCATGGATCAAAAACAAAGTTTGGTAAAAGAATCTCATTATCAAAAACTAATTTGACATTAAAATGTATGTCACTATTTTCCGAAAATATTGCTGTTGCCAAAAATTTAACTGTTGTATAAATTCTATAGAGAGAATTATAAAGAGCTAAGCCTATTTCTCCTCAAATAGAAAATTTGAACAACAATTATACACTATATATTCTTGGTTTCATATTTTTGTCTTTAAATAAGAAATAAAATTTGTAAATGATGCAAAAGTCACTGGAAGTTTTTTGGGAGTGGATTTTCTGCAACTCTTTAAGCCTCAAAGATTTTTAATTAAATTTCTAAATGAGAAAAAATTTTACATCAGAGACATATCCACAGACCTGAATACAATCTTTTAATGTGATTTTTCATTGCATGAATTTTCTAACATTTTGTATTGCACAACTGATAATTTCATGTTCATATTCTAATGATTTGTAAACTTTCAATTTTTATAACAAATTAAGTTTCAGGCCATAAAGCGAATCTTTATTTTGTATTTTTAAAATCTTTTTCTTATCTATGAATACAGGTTGCACACTGATGGTGTGAAGAGAACAATAGGTTGGTATTAATCAAATTAACACTCAAAATTGTAATGAGATGCCTGAGTGCTGTTAATTTTATGTTGTTTTTCATTCTTTTTTTAATTTCTTGAAGATTATCATAACAGAAAATTATTATTTAATATCTGCCCAAGAAAAAATACTGATAATCACCAATGAGGATTTTTATATAACTGAGAAATGTTCTTCTACATTTTCTATTGTACTCCAATTATTCACCATTTATAATTGGGAAACATGTATGACAAAGTGGAAAAGGTTTACTTGTGACACGTTTCATCCTTCAGAACTTCATCAGGCTAAATTTGTTTATGTTGTTATGACTGCACATGTGCATGAATGAGGGGTGCTGGGAATTTTATAATTTTTTTTCATTTAGAGTCTTTTTTTTTCTTTCCATCACTTTTGTAAGTTGGTATTCTGCACTGTGATAATATTAGGTTGGTGCAAAAATAATATCGTTTTTTGACGTTAAAAAATACGTCAAAAAACGATATTATTTTTGCACCAACCTAATAGATCTGCCATAAATGGTGAAATCTTGTAAGAGTCAAGGCGCAAATTTATTGTAGATGACCTTGCAATCAAAGCACTCTCTAGACATTTATGTTGTCATGAGATGTTTTCTCTTTTGATCAGAGTAGCATTTTTTATGTCAAAATTGTAGTCAGCCTCATTACGGTGGGCAACCAATGCATTTGATGTATTGTTTTGTAAAATATCCCTTTTGTGTTCATATGATATTTTATTTAGATTCCTTGAAGTTTCTCCTATGTATTTTTGTAACAATTATTAAAGGTGATGGAGAAAACTTCTCCTTCAGGTTTTAGCTTATTGTTTTGTTTAGTATTGCCTAAGTCTTTTATTGTTTTGGATGTAGTAGTAACAGCTTTTATGTTGAGTTTAGATAGATTCTTTTTGATGGTAGATGTGATAGAGTTAGTTGGTATGATAATATATATTTTTTATTCGTCAACTTTTTCAACTTTGTCATATATTTTCCCCAATATTGTTCTTGATGTATAAAAATATATGTCTCTATCTTATACGATTTATAATGTATAAGCTTCAAGCAGTGACAAATAAGATACTTATTCAAACTGGAATCAGAGTGTGATATCTGTTCTCTTCTTTAAACTATGGAGAAGCCTGGTCTAGAGGATTCCAATTCTGCAAAAGACCTTCCTCCTTGTACTAAAGATGGACGGTTGATGGTCAAGGTGATGAGAAATTTTGTTCTTTGCGTGTATGTACAGCCTACATTAAACTGACATCGTGCCACATTTTATTACCATGGGGAGATGGGTAAATTCCAGTTCATCAGTTGTTAAATATATTTAAAGTTGTTTACCACATCAACAATATGGGGGAACATTATATATATAATATATATTATTTCTATTTATTTAGTGTTTAATGGTTTTCCATATTGACAATATTTTCCCCACTAGCTACATTCTCAATATTCATGCAATTGTCAATAGCAGTAGTCTTAGTAATAATTGAGGTTTATACCTATCTCATTACTTTTATTACTATTATTGCTTTTATAACAGATGGATTTACAGAAAGCCAAATATTACCAAATTTTCAAAACCTTTGTCAATATTCTTAGTTTTTTACTAATATAAATTTTGTCTACATTACCTAAAATTTCTGTTCTAATCATTTCAAAAGAGACATCTAGAATATTTCTTGCTTTTAGATGCCACAACGATTATAAATACAATTATTATCATATACAATGATTATAAATACAATTATTATCATATACCCCACAATTGCAGGTTTCATGGAGCTATATTGTGGATTTTTGCTATTCATTCCATTTTTTTCAGATTCTATCAATAATTTTCTGGTAATTATAATTTGATTTGATCTTCTTGCATTCATAATTATGAAAACACAATCCAAGACAGTTCCACGGGGCAGATTTGCAATTTATGTTTAGAATTAAAAGTAATTAATATATTTTAATAACAGAGGAAAAAGGAGTTCATATCACTGACAGTTTGAAATCAATTATCCTTCATTAAAAAACAAACTCTCATCTGGTTGACTATATTAGTTTTAGTCTGCAATGTGCTGGAATTAAAAACACTATAAGTTTATTGATTGCTAAACACTAGTTTTAATAGATATATTTCAATGTTTTTATTTTTGATAGAATTATTTGTGAATTTATCAATTTCAGTCACTTAGAGTAAATATGTGTTTTCAAAAAGACTTACATACTGTAATATTTTCTTTTTAGCAAGTTTGTCTGTAGGAATATTAACAAAACCTTTTCCACACTTTAGATAGATATTTAGTAATTTTAAGTTATTCTTTGATGTCAGTTAGATATAAAACAACTGGTCATTTATAAACAATTAGCTTATCACCTGGTCATTTATAAGTGTTTATACCTACAGCACTAGATTTTATTTACTTAGTCTGAATTTTATTTTCTTATTTGCAAATATTTATGACAAAAGGATTCTTCTCAATTTCTGAAATATAATTATATTTCAACATCCTGATTATTTCAGGATTTAATTCACCTACAAACTTATTTCTTTGGTGTGGCAAGAATATTTTTACCCTTTCTTTAATGATGGTTGTGCATTCAAATCTATCACATTCTAAATTATCTGACATTTGTAATTAAGTTGTAATCAAATGACTATAATTTATTGTATTGTATTGATGCTCATTTGAATTAAAACAGTGTGCTTTCATATCGTGATGATGGCTATTTCATTTACTTTATGCAACTCAAACTAAAGCAATACAATTAACTTTGGTAATGCTAGTTTTCATCTTTAAAGTTTTCATAATTTCTACTGCTACAACTACAAATAGCAACTTCCATTAAGAACAATCATTGTGCCATCTTGTAGGCAAAATTTTGTATATTTTCTTATTTTCCTCTTTGGTCCCAGTTGAGACAGATTTTTATTTTATAATTACAAGTATATTGTTTCTAATGTTGTATAGACAATATGATTTCATTAATTTTCATTTCCACTTATCCTGTTACCGTTTCACATCATTTTATAAATTAGTCTTTTCGACAAAATGCATTTGTTACCTTTGAATATTTTATATATTTACAGTAACAAATTTTAAGTTAATTAGTAACTTCTCATAAAATTTAATTCAGACAAGCACATACCATATAATAAATTTGATTTATCATAAGTTTTACAAACCAATGGAATTGTGGTACTGAAAAATTTGAGCATTTATACTCAGAACAGATTTTTTTAATGCAGGATAGAAAGGGAAAATTTTTGAACAATTTATTCACTCAATAAATTTTTCATATTTAATTTTGTTTAAAGAAAAGAAACTCAATCATGGTTTCAAAGAACCTTTATAATTTTTCAGGTTAATTAAAAGCCTAACCCATTATAAATGAAAAGTGAATATGTTAGGAATAATCAAGTTTGAAAAGTGTTTATTATTAACTACAATAAAGATTATTTTCAGTTAAGATTGGCTTTATAGAAATCTATAAAATGTGTAAATAAAGTAATATATAAAGAAAGTATTACAACTTTAGTTGATATTACATCTTCAATATAGTAACTGTTTGAAATATTAAGCTTTGTATATTGGCAGAATCTTGTTTATTTTCACTGTGGTACCTAACAGTTATAAAATTATAACTTTTCTTTTTCAACAAGTGACTTGCACATCAACAGAAGAAACTAAGCTTTAAATACTGTTAACTTGAAATATGCCTTTAAAATATACTTAAAATATTTCACATCATTTCAGAAAATAATTATTAGGACTGCTTAGTTTTTCTATATTTCTTCTGGTGTCTACATAACTACCTCCATTTTTTTCATTGTCCTTCTTAAATGAGGTTTGGTAAAATAGTACAACTTAAATCAGGAAATTTGAAGCTAAAGTAAAAAATCCTATCTGTTAATTTTCTATTTGAAAAGTAGTTCTATTTTGTGAAAAAATTGAACTAAGAAAACAATTGAACAAAGAAAAAAATGCATTTTGAATTTCTCTGTTTTACGGGAAAAAAATTCCAGAGCAGATTACCAATTTTATACACATTTGAATTATATTTAAAGGAAGCAAATATAATAGCTAATGACTCATACATGAAAGAGAAAATAATTCCTTTTGCTTTCTTGCTTTTTGTATTTCTATAGCAACCAGTAAAAGACAAAGTATAAGCTCTTGGGATAAAGCATTTTTCTATTTGTCCAATCAGTGAAATTAATTAGTTTTGTTAGCAAAATAATCTTGACCATTATGCATTTCTTTGTTTAGATTTGTTGTCTGATATTTAATTATTGAGAGAGTGGCAATAAACAGAGTATTTAATTGGTTCTTGTTTACAAATAAAAGAACCAATCAAATGTTTAGTTGCATTAGACATAGACCTATTTACCAGAAATCTTTGTATCAGCTTATAAGAACTTAAATGCATAAACTTTTAATTAAATTTCAAATAAGATGGATGAGATACTTCTTTCTGCTTTCCAAAATTATGGCTTGTGAATAAAGTTAATTTTTGGATTTATTATTATTGGGATCTTTTCCAAATATTAGTGCACATAAAAATGTCTTATGAATAAGACAAAAAAGATGATAAAAATGACACAACCAGATTGATTAATTCTTGAAGAGAAATGCAGATGACTTTTTTTAATTGCTGTTCAATTAAATTTAATTTAATGTTGGACCAGAATAGAGATTTTAGACTTTTATGAACCTCATTTTCTTCTTAAAGAATGAGTACATCTGACACAAAATTTTACTTAATTCACAAGCCAAGAGAAAACTTTTTCTTCATTTCTAAATTTTATTTATAATGAAAGGAAGACACATTTTTAAAAAATTATCAATCAATATGTAGAACCAGATTACAACTATAAGTGCTGAAAAATTAACTCTCCCAAATCAGTATTTTAATGACAAGATATCAGTATACAGATTTTAAGTTGTTTTCAGCACTCCATAGCAAAATAGTTTATTCATAAGTATTTGGAAATATTGTTTTAAAGGAATTTTTATGAGGATATTATGCTTTAGTTATATAAATTTTTATATAGATAAAGAACTAGAATTTATTGCATATTTTTTATTGTTATATATTTATTTGTTTTCAGTGTATAATATTGACTTGACTGCCCATTATAAAGAAATGTGGCTTCTTACATCTGCATTTATTTTCATTCACTGAATATTATTTTTGGTTAACTAATAAGCTAATTCTTGTGGAGATTTAACACTGAAGTCATTATAGCTAAAAATTTTAAACAAGAAAAATACTTAATAAGGATTTGATAATTTCAACACTCAAGATTTTTCACATTCTACTACTTAAAAAGCTAATCTCAAATTATTTAAAATTTTAATTCATGGACCAATTTGGAAACATTAGATTGCTGCAAGAATTAAGTGAAAATAAATTTAACATATTTCAAGATAATTTGACTAATAAGGTTAACTATATACCATGATTATTTCAAAGGAATTGCCATGATTAGTTAAAAGGAGTTCAAACAAGAAAGAAAAAGACTTGTTTGCATTCTGACACTACACTTCCTGCATAGAGAGCTAATTTCCAGGTATGAATAGTGTTGCCAAATTTGCTAGATTGAAATACAGGACACTATGTTTACATTTAAATCCAAATCATTTTTAATAATATTTTTAGGCCATAAATTTGTTTCAAGCAGTAATATTTCATTACTATGAACCTACAGGTTAGAAATCATTTGAATTTAAATTTGAACATGGTTGCTTGCATTTCTATTTGGCAAATCTAACAAATGTAGGCATGAGGAAGTCTTTAAAAGTTTGCAATCAAACACTGGGATATTCACTAAAGAATAGAAGTGTCTGAACTGGAAACTTTTAGAATTGGGTGGCACAGAAATGTTATGAATGATTGATTTTCAAAATGATTATATAAAAGTTGAAGATAACAGTCGTTGACAAATATTCATTGAGATTAATGGAATCGTATAATCTTAATGCTGATATTCAGTCTATTGACTGAATTCATTAAAATAGTAAAATGTCAATTTACACCTCTTGAAATACTTCATGGGATTTGACAGCATGATAGCATCAAATTTATTGCATCTTTACTTGTGATATGCATAAAAATATCTGCTATTTTAAACAGCACAAAGCCATATTTTGTCAAATTGTAAATATATTTTTAGGAATGTTTGAAAACTCTTCTTTGTTAAGAGGCAAATTTAGCACAGTTTTGGTTTACTGAGAGAATGGATTTTATAATTTTTGTGTTTTCCTTCAACAAGGCAAAAGTAAAGTGTTTATCAAAAACACACCTACTGGCTGCATAATTTTAAAATATAGGGGCAAGAATATATCAGCTAGATACAGACACAAGTTCCAAAATTAATGGAATTTATGCTAGTGGGGCATTTGCAAAATGCAGATATCTTTAATATTTGGATACAATATTCTCAGCCAAAAATGCCTTCCAAATGTGAAAAGAAGAGCAGTGTAATCCTGAGGCTTGTCTCAGACTTTTCCTTTCTGCCAAAGCCTTTAAGCATGTAGGCATATCAAGAAAGTGTTTTTTGTTTTAAAAAAAGATACATTTCTTTTGTTATGGTTGCTTCATTTCTCATAATCTTTTTATACTAACATCTGCTGGCAGCCATGAGTATATATATATATATATATATATATATATATATATATATATATATATATATATATATATATGTGTGTGTGTGTGTGTGTGTGTGTGTGTGAACCCAAATCAAGATACTTATTTCAATGGTTACCATTTTTAGCTTTCATCTTTGAAGTATCATATTGTTAAGATGATTTTACAGAATTCTTGGACTTTTGTTATCAGAAGAGGCACCCCACCACATTCCATCATATTTCTTTAATGCAAAACATTAAAAAGCCAACTACTGTTGCCATGGTAATGCTTATCCCCACCCCCACCCAGTATCATTACTTGAATTTTTTATCATGAGAGTAAAAAAAATCATTCTCAATGTAAAACATTACAAATCTGACTACTGCCGCCATGGTAATGGCCAATGTCCCCCCCTGCCTCACAGACAAGTCTACTGATCAGGATATTTTTGTTTTCTTTTTCTTTTCAAGTTATTCAAAATAGAGGCCACCTTATTGCTGCTACAGCCATGGGTCACAATTTTCATTGACTGTTCAGGTTTATTTCTGTCTTCTTCATCCACTGTCATCTCACTGCCGGATGAAACTATCACATTGATGGTTGATAATCATGTTCTATTGTAGTAATTGTAGTTGTTGCTGTTGTTACTGTTGGAGCATGACATCATATTCACATGACGAGTACACTGTCAAGGGTTGAATATGAGATCTTGTGGTAGGCCATTGTGTACTGAAAAGAGCAATAAAAAGAAAGGAAACATATTAAAAAATAGAATTGCTTAATCTTCTGACATTTCAGAATACTTTTTTAAGTAATTCCTAGAAATCAGATTCAATGTTATTCATAGCAAACAGAAAAGGATCAAAGAAAATCATAATTAATAGATTATTCTGTCTAAACCATTTCGATGGTTTAGTAAGTAAAAATAAAAATCAGTTATTTTTAACTTTTTGTATTATCTTGACTGAAAATTATCATCCATTATTTTCTATCATCTTCAAGCCACTTCATAGTTCTATCCAAGCAGAACATTTTATCAGGTACTTTTATTTTTAATTCTCTATTTTTTTAAACCCATTTCCCCTGAAGTAAGACATTTGGTTACTTGGAGTTGAAAAATGAGAAGACTTTAGCGAGGAGAATAGCCAATAGAAAGACAGATTCAACAAGAGAGAACATTGTGAGTGATACTAAATTTTTGAAGTTTGTAAATGGAAGAAGAGAATTCCACAAGTGAGAAGTGTGAGAAAATAAATTTATGGAACAAAGACAGAAATAAACACCAAAACACTCAAACACCAATGAAAAAAAAATTGGTTTCTGAGTGGTAGGATTTGCACATCCTTCCTATTAATAAATCAATGCTTTGAAAATAAGATATTTTTCAACCAACAGGTCATGTTTCCTGCCAACAATAAAAAAATATGTTTCATGATCTCTTTGAAGGGTGCATAAGCAAATTTTCTAGACCAGACAAGCCAGTAAGGAGAAGGAACAGCAATATACAGCAACAGTTCATGATGTGCATAGCTTAAAAGAAATTTCCTTACTCATTCACCCATCTTCCTCAATGAGCTATGTGACACACTCTTATTCACCAAGCTACATGAAACTTACACTTTCCTCCATACTTTCTCCCTTGCCTTTTTTTCTAACACTTACATGTGAAGAAATCACATTTCTTTTCATCTTAACAAACAAGGACTGTAAGAACTTTAACACTCATACAGGGTAAAAAAAATTTAGTTGTAAACAAACCACAAAAATAAATATATTTTATATTTAATCATTTTTCTTTCCTTTTTCTTTGCTGTGGGTTGATTCAAATCTGCAAAAGATCTTAAATTTCATTTAGCCAATTCAACAGTAAAACAATAAGACTGAGTTACCAATCTAGTAGTATACTTAAATTTATGCAGTTGAGGTACCAAGAAGAAAAGCTCATTAGAACAACTCTATGAAAATATTTATAGAAAAGTTAATATTAGGTTGGTGCAGAAATAATGTCGTTTTCTCACATATGTTACTATGTGAGAAAACGACATTATTTTTGCACCAACCTAATAGATAGATATGCCACATCAGGACTGATAACATTACAGATCCTTCTTTGGATTGAGTCAAAAATTTTAAGATCTATGGCCAGAGCACCAGACCAGATATGGCATCAATATTCAATGCACTGATGAATGGTAAACTTATAAATATGCAAGAAAAATTGTCTGGTACGACACAGTGAACCAACTTTCCTAGCGGTAGACCTAACAATTGATTAAATATAAACATGAGACTTTTCAGCAGAAAACATGAGACCAAGAAAACACAATGAGTTACTTTCATAGTGGTTAGCATCAGCCATGCTGATGGAAGGCAAAAATGGTTCTCCATGAGGATTAAAGAATAGCATTTTCATTTTGGAGGTGTTAAAATTTACGAACATTTTTAAGAGCAGGTAACAGGTTTACTTTGCCAGACATATTGGACTTAATATTAAAAAAGGAGTAAATAGTTGTGTCATCAGCAAACATACCTCGCTGGGAAGTGATGATATTGGGAAGGTTGTTGTTGAAGATAAAAAGCAACATGGTTCCAAGAATAATCCTATGGGACCTCTGCATTAATATGAAAGGATCTAAAAGGTGTGGCTGTTCAGCATGACCTTAATTACTTGATTTGTTAAGAATAATGGATTAAGTCAAATATTCAGCCATAGACACCATAGCACTTGGATTGTGGAAGAGGACAGCATGCCAAACCCTGTCAACCACCTTTGAGAGCCATAGAATGAACCTTGTCATTCTTATCTAAAGCCTAATAATTCTGTAATAACTGTAAACATATCAGTGGTAGACCCAGAGAAATGAAAGCCATAATGTTTATCTGAAAGAAGGCTGTGTGAAGTCAGATACTAAATCTATTCAGAGTTGATTAGAACGTCTAGTACTTTACCAAAAAGAGGTAAAAATCTACCAGAATGGAACAGAAGGTTCACAAGTGTTCTTAAAGACAGGAACTACAGAAGAGGAAGCAAGTGTCATTAAGAGAATTCTTTAAAGACTGAAATAAATAGTAATCCAAAGATACAATATATGATAAATATGATGGATGAGTGAAAACTTATCAGCCATACTGTAACAATTTTTGTCTGATCACCAAAGAAACGTTTGGGTTAGCGTTATTCTAATGGAATATTCCCATTTTCTCTGAACTAAATCAAAAAGTGATTGATGTATCCATTTGGTCTAACTGGGAATACAGGCGTTCCTTGCCACTTCATGCTTCTACTTTCGTGGCTTCACTCTATCATGGTTTTTTCACATCTTTTCATTAAAAAATGATATTGTGGTTCCTCACTGTTTTCTCGTTGACTACGGTCTACTATTGTTGCGGGTGTGCTGTGGATCACTTGTTGGTGATGTGTTTGAATATGTTTTGGTACAAAGGAGTCCATAAACAAAATTGTTCAGAAGATAGTAAGTTGACAATAAACCGAGTACAAAATAACAAGGCAATAATATTTGAGTAAAATAAAGCCAAATTTTATTTTTGGCAACAAAACTAATTAGAAAGATATTTATGCAAATAGGATAATTGACTTCAAGGATGTGCTGAAAACATCAAATTATGCTAATTAGTCCTTCCAAGGTATAAAGAATATTTATGTAAATTATTTAGAGAAGCAGTAACCTTGATTGTGCAGTACATTTCTCCATCGCTTCATCATCAAACAAGTTGCATTATTTTCCTAGGTTTACAATAACCTTGGAAAATAATGCAACTTGTTCAATAATGAAGTGATGTACACGTAAGAACTTTGTGCATGATTTTAATGTACAATAATAATAATCTCTATCTATAAAAGGCAGGATGTGTGTGTGTGTGTGTGTAACGAATGCACGGCCGCAATTTTCGATGGATTTGCACCAAAATTTACATGCAGATGCTCCAAGTTAGCGAGAAGGCCAAGACTGACTTTGCATTTCCCAACTTCCATCGATAGTGGAAATAATCGATTTTTTTCATGCTTCTACAGCAGTTTTCATGTAGTTTGCAGCCATTTTCTACTGGCCAGAGTGAGAGCCAACAGCTGACTGACACGAATACTAACTAGAATGCTAGCATGCAAAAAAAATCAATAGCTGCATTCATCACAAGTGGGAAAAATTTTAATCTGCATGGCACTTTACTCGAGTTGGCTCATTCACTTGCTTAAACTTGATTCTGATTCCGCAGAACTGGGTTGGGTGTGAAAAAGTATTTGTTGTTAACATTCTTTTTTCATTCGGTTTTTCCAGTTACGAGTCTTTTTTTAAAGCTGATCATTTTGTGTTCATTTTGTTTAGTTCTTTTTTCATAACAGATTTAATGTTTAGTATAGAACTTAGAAAAAATTTGCAGTATGAGATAGGCAAGAAGTAAGGCATATAGCAACATCAGCACGGCAAAAGTCACTCCTTTAAAGGCAAGGAAGGGCAAAATATTTTAAGCCAAGTGATAGCAATTGCTGTATGAGTTGTACGATTTTTGAATCAAGCATGGGCAATGCTGGGCCATGCTGCTAGTAATATGATATTTGTAACATCTGATATATCTTATTTTCTCTTATTTGATCTGATATATTGGATAATATAAGTGTAAAGGGGTGTTATTTCATGTCCAGAGAGCTCTTATAATGTCCAAAACCATATTTAGAAGGTTGTAAACAGTTTTTCTATGCTCTATGAAAATGTTTGATTTATAAATAAAGAATCCTACTTTGCAGAAATTCACTTATCATGGTAGGGTCTAGAACTGATTAAACACGATAAACGAGAGACAACTGTAGTACTTGTTTTGACCAACAAAGAGCCTATAATAGAGGGACTCTTTTCTATCATATAATTATAAATCCCCTTCTTTGGATAAAGATTGCCATTTGATACTGTCAATGTGGATTTATTTTGCCTGCCCTAACGATTCTCTTACCTTCTACATTATTGCATAGTTTCCATTTTTCATTCCCCATCACATTTTGTTTTAAAAGGAACATTATTATGATTTTATTTTAGTAGTGTGTTATATACAGAAATACAATGTAGTAGGATTCTTTTTCTTTAACTTATTTGGAAGCCACACATTAAAGTGACTAGCATAAATCAGTGCAAATGATTTTTAGTCCTTAATTTAGATATTTGAGCAGGTTGGCTATCTCCTAGTTTTTATAGCATTATTTTCATGCAATGTTTTCATTTGATTGATATTAATTTCAGTTGGAACATTGTTCAGGGATATATCTTCATAATTAACCTTTGCAGACAGCTCTTAATATATTTGATACTCCACATTACCTTCTCCATAAGGTGCAGAATCTGTTTTTTGCATTTTTATCTTATTTAAATGTAAAATCAAAAGTAATATTCAGCTTGTCAAACAGTACTGACAAATCTTTAAAAAAATATATACTGACATGACAATTATGACAATGCAATAAATACTATCATGGCTCTCCACAATTTCCTGTCTTTTGTAGCTCTTAATAAATTTTGTATTTTGCCATTTCTCCCAAACCTTGCACCACCATCCATTCACTCAAGCCCCCAAGTAGGTTATGGCTTGCTTACCTCTGTCTCTCTTACCTTCTATCTAGCCTGTGAGTATCATTTTCCAAGCCTTCTTTCTTCTTTATGTGCCTGAGAAATTTTAAATATCTCTTCTTGGTGTTAAGTATAACTGTACTTTTAGTTGCTATTGTCTCCAGAACTTTATCGTTGGTTACCTGTTCTGTCCATGGTATTCTCAGCATCTTTCTATAAAACTATATTTCTATTATTTTAAGTCACTTCTTCATCTGTGAGGAGATTGTCCAGCATTCACTGCAATATAGGAGGGCTGATATTGCATAACAGTTCAGGACTCTTTTTTTATTTCTGTAGTGAAAGAGATAATCCCCTACCTTGAAAAAGAGTTTGTATTTTGTGTGTGATCTGCCAAAAGAGGATTAAAGATTAAAGTAGTTAGCAAAAATCTGATACTTTAAGTATAAGAATCTATGTTAATGTTCTTTCCTCCTCTGAATGGTGTGGCCAATCAGAAAAATTGTCTGGTAAATAAAAGCCGTTGTTTTTTGCTTATGAGGGAGGGATTTTTCTGAGCTTGGCAGACGAACACATATTTTTGCTGGTGGGAAGTGAAATTTGGATTTGTGACCCCATTTTGTTGTTTCTATGTTGCCTGTTGGACTGTTACAATGGACTATCATTTGAAATGTGATTTGGCTACAAGTGTTGCAGTCGAGAGACAGAAGAAATCTATTGTAGGCATTTATTGCTACTACAAGTTTACAATTTTTTTCATTTTCTTTACCACAAGAGCTTTAATGATATTTTTCTGTTTCTTAATACTTTGCTCAGCTTTTGGAAGGCATCTTTCACTATCCCAATACACCTTTGGATTTCTATCGCACTTTCCCTCCTTTGTTAATATGCTTCCCAAACACACTGTGAACTAATAAATAGGTAAACATAGGTCTGATTTATACCAGAGTCAAAAAGGTAGATATTAGTTTGGTTTATGGCAAAGCTTGCAAATATTTACTTGGAAAGTGGTCCCATTTTTTGAGGTGTGGTTCCCCAGTGCAGGGATGAAGTTAGCATATACTAAGCTCCAACAACCGAGCAAATCTTTCCTTAGTTTTCTTCTAAAAGATCACTTCTGTAATTCTGAGATGAGACATTATCATTCCAAATGTTGTTCAAACAACTAATCTCATTTGTTTTCAAAACATTTTCTGACTCCATTTTCTTCTACTTCCCTTTTATCCCTACCTTTGCTTGTCTACCTCTGTATCTTTTTATATTTTAAATTGAACTGACTCATGTGACAAATATTTTAATATACTTAAATAGGAATGTTGTTCATTAGGATTTTTATACAGTCATAAATCAGGACACATACACACTTTTATCATAGCTTTGCCTTATGAATGAAGTTTCTGGAAGTGTTTTCATGACTATGGAAGTAAATGCTAGAACAAATGTCTGGAGGGAATGTCAAATTTACAACACTGTCTCCTCTTCCACCATTCTGAATCTATGGTTAGATAGTGTGAAAGTGACTACCCGTGATGCCAAAAAGACCTGTCATCTGGCTCTACTTTCCATTTGTGTTAGTCAATCCTGTAGATATTAGGGGGAACTTTTTTTGAGAATCCTTATGTTTCTTTTGTAGTAGTCTTTTACTATACAGATTTGGGGAGAACTAACCAAACAATAAGACATTTGCAAGTTGATGCACTTTCATCTTTGATATATGGCTTACCCAGAGCAGCTGAGTATTTTGTTTGCAGTCTTGCTTCAATGCTGAAGGCAATGACACTTAGAGGACCTCAGCATTTGTAATAAAGTCACTCCAGTTCAGTGCTTACCACAATGATAACAAGTAATGAAATTTGCTCTAAGATGAATTTATCTTCAGTTGTTATATTTATATGGCATTTTATGGGGACAATCACCTCATAGATGAAGAAAAGTCTTGAAGCAATAGAAATGTGGTTCCACAGAAGGATGATGAGAATACCATAGACTGAACATGTAAGTAATAAGATTGTTTTAAAGAAAACAGAAACAAAAAAGACACTTATATTTATAATCAAAAAAGAGAACAATTGAAATTTTTCAGACACATGATGAGGAAAGATGGCAAGAAGGACAGAGGTAAGAAATGAATGCCATACTTAATGAGCTTGTGTAAATGGTTGGCAGCAGGGCCAGTGTTAGCATTTCACCCCATCTGAAACTTTGATATGGAGGTCCCCCTCTCTACTACATCTCAATTTCAAAATTTCCCAACCTGGGGGCTACAAACCCTCAAAGAAAAATTGTGCAGGAAGGGTAGCATTTTTTAAAATTACAGTGTAACCCGGATATAAGAGAATATGATATAAGAGAAACCCGGATATAAGAGACTTATTATCCGGTCCTGACAACTCTCTTATATCCGAGTTACACTGTACCAAAAAATCAGGAAATTATTCAATTTAAACGAAAATTTCAGTATATATTCATTAATTAATTAATTTTATAATGAATTGGGATTTTTTATTTTTAAAAAATCTGAGAAAATGTTATTCTTTTTGTAGTAACCACCAATATTTTCATATCTAGATTTCACTTGAAAACAAATGTTTAGGTTGTAAAGTTGTACATTTCCATAAAGATTAATTGCCAATGCATTTCTGCTGAAAAAAAAGTTTTCCAAAGATTCCAACACAATACAAAGGTAAAAACTAAAGTTTATATTGAAACACTGTATTCAAAAGGATTGAAATTCAAAAAATGTTGCATAATACTTTTTAGGTGCTTGTCTGTATAATGTTTTTGTATAAGATCATCTATTAAAATGCAAATAAACTTATGAAAAAAATGTTTTACTTTAGTTATATTTAATTTCATTTTCTTAAACAGTTACCTAATTATTGTCTTTCTCTCCTAATTTCCCTTGAGACCTGATAAATAAGTTTTCTGTTATTTCACCTTTATAAGAATAATCCCAGTTTAAAATCTAATGGAACTCACAAGTATTGACTTTATCTTTTTTTTCAATTTGTTTATTTTAGAGAAAATCTGATGTGAAGATTAATGAAACAGAACTTTTTATGTTTTTATATAAGGGCGAACTTAAATTTAAGAATTATGCTTGCCAGTAATCTTTTTCCTTTTTTTCAGGTTTGGCAGACATTAAATGACATCATTAATGATTCATTGGTTTGGTTGTTCTGAGTTTCATGGTTCTTTTATCAACTGATACTCAAAATGAAAAATTTATTATTTCATTTTAAGTATCAAATGTATGTGTAGTGTAGTAGTTATCAGTGTAGAGAGTGGGATTGGTGAGTTAAATTCCAGCCAAGGCTTTTTCATTCACTTTCGCACAAATACTCTTAGAAAAGTAAGAATCCATTTCTTCTCACCCCCAAATAGGCATTAAACAGCAGAGTAGACTGGGCTCTCTAGCATTGGCCGGCAACCAGTCTAGAAGAGGAACAATGGACTCAAAACGTGTTGTGCATGTCACTAGCAACTCTACTTACTTGCCACTTAAAACTCAGCAGGAACTGTTTTGGCCCTATACTCCACCAAAGTTTTTGATTATTTCTATGGTTTACTAACCCTTTGTCAGTTATTTAAAGTAGAAACATATTTCTGATACTTACAGTACTCAATGTTTCCAAATGGTTACTCATCTAAGTACTGACTAGGCTCAACACTGCTTAACTTTGTTTTCAACATGATTTGAGCATAGTCCTATAGAGGAGTCTACAGAGTTATCAACATAATTTTTAAGTATCAACATCGAGAAATAGATGTTATATATTAAGGCTAGCTTTGTGTGAAACAGTTATTAGGTATCCAGTGACTCATGACTCAATATTAAGAGACTAGCTTGTTAACCATTATTCCACATCAAGGTGCCAAAAACAGCTGTTTATTTGGAAGCCTGTAATTAAGGAAATTTTCATTTTTAGGTTTTATATCAACTAACATGAACTATTTCCACTAAGTCAAATTTTTCATTTGCCCTTGTTATGTGGCTGCGTGTTCTTTGGCCTGTGTTGTTCATTAGGATTTTTATACAGTCATAAATCAGGACACATACACACTTTTATCATAGCTTTGCCTTATTATTTTTGTATAATAAATGATTCAAGGCAACAACGAAACTCCAAATGTGAATCAACAAATATATATTGAAATAACATACATGAATAATATTGTGTGCAATGTATAGATTAAGGGAAAAGAAGCTGCTTCCCTTTTACTGTATTTCGATTTGTATTTGATTGTTCAAAAGAAAGTTCTCATGTGAGAAAAATGTTCAGGAATCAATATTAGGACAAAGGACTGTTTGTTAGAACAGATAAGACAAGAATACAATTGATCAGAAAGTGTGTTGTGTCAGAGAAATTAACAGAGTCCTAGTTGATTGAACTTGGCTGAGTCACAGAGAGATATGTATATATGTATTACAAAATTCTGTGTCTCTGTGTGTATTTGAAATGTTGTGAGTAAAGTCATAGGTTTGTGTTGACAGGCGTAATTTGCTGGACTCTACTGGTGACTTGCGAAAAAGTCAGTAAGAGTTGTTAGCAATGTTCTTTAACATCTGACTGCACAGTTAAGACAGGAGCTCTTGAAGACTACATCTTGGCAGCAAGGAAAAAGATGAAATATTTGTTTTTAATAGAAATATGAACAATAAATTATTTGGTGATACAAGATTTTATTATTCACCTTGCAGGTTCTTTATATTGTAGGAAATATTCATTAAAAACAAAGGAAAAAGTACTAAACAGTTATGTCAGTCCTCCTATATGGCAGTGAATGCTGGACAATCTACTCACAGATGAAGAAGAGACTTATAGCAACAGAAATGTGGTTCTATAGAAGGATGCTGAGAATACCATGGACCAGATATATGAGCAATGATAAGGTTTTAGAGAAAATGGCAACAAACAGGACACTTATAAAGAAAGAGGATTAGAAAATTTTTGATACTCACAGGCTAGACAGAAGGTAAAAGAGATGAAGAAAAGCAACACATGACCTACATGGACGAGTCTGATATCGAGGTTAGGCTTTTTGTTTTTGCTATAATGTACAAGAGCCACTCAAGATAGAGTGTTACAAAATAAGAGATAAGAGGTACAGTTTATAAGGATATATGAAGACGATAATGGTTAACCATAAACTTGAACAGGTTAAGATTGTCATGATCAAGGAAGTATCCACTTGGTGGTCAGTTCTAAAAAGTAGTGGTTCATGAGAAGCTGTTTGAGTAGAACTTACATCTCACTAATGAAATACAAAAGAAATGAGAGTGGTTTGCTAAAGTGTACATTGTATGGTAGGTCTTTCACAGAAATAGTCAACAGTGAAGGGTAGGAGAAATAATATTTTGGGCAGTAAAATTATAGGTCCCTTCAAATTTGAAAAAAAAAATTAAATGTAGAAAGTTATTCTAAATTCTTGGATGTGATGCTTTTTGAGTGGTACAGGTAACAACCAAGAAGTTTTAATTTAAAGTGTATATTCTTGCAAGAGAATGCTTTTTTCACATTCTGCAAGGCTAACTATTGTCTACCTTGCCAAAAAGAATTTTGGAAAGACCAAATTAATGGAATGGCCGTCAGCCTCTCTAGGTATCAGCCCAGTGGAAAACATTAGAAGCAATATATATATAAGGACAGAAAACAATATTCAAGCAAAAAGATCTTTGAAAAGCAATAAAAATTGCTCCAAGTATTATTAATGTTGAAACAGCAGAAAAGTTAACAAAATCAACTGTAAAGGCTATAAAATGTCAAGGAGACCATATTAATATGTGAGATAATAAAATTATTTAGGTATATTGGATATTGAGTTAATCAAATATGTTTCAGCAGCCTATATATTTTGGAATTACACCAAGGAAAATAAAATTGCAACACCCAATGCCAATTTTAATCTTGGTACATAGTCTATGTATACAGGAGATAATAGATATTCTGATAAAATAAAAAACTAATACCAGTTCACTATTCACACATGCTGCAGTAATGTTCAGTTTGGTGAAAGAGTCCAGTGCAAGCGGTATCATGTCATAGAGCATCATTTGAGAGAAAACAGAAAGTAGGCCTTTGAGAGGCTAGATGGTCATTTTGGAGAAGTGCTGTATACATTGGACATGACATATAAGTGATGCTCTGAGGTCAGTCATTGTTGTCAAATGGACAATCCAATGCAAACAGACCAGATTCTAATTGCTGGCTACTCATTTCTTAAGCACTCCAGTCTGCTAGATCAGCTAGCCAATTCCTGTTGCAAACACCTGTTCAGGCACATGTGTGTTTGTTCAACACCCACAGAGCCCACCTGTGGCATATGCTGCAACTGTGCTGAGCAGACCTTAGTTACAGTTTCAAGGTAAGAGCACATAATCTAGCATGATCAGCAGTTTGAACAATGCCAATATGTTCAAACCCTCAGTAAGAATGACGTGATTTTTGTGTGGTACAACCATCAACAACTTTCAAACAGTTAAATCTACCCAATCTTACTGACAAGGCTTGGATCAACCTGTGGTAGGGTTTTTTCAGCACTTCCCAATAACACCACATGCTGAGAATGCCTTTCCAGACTGATTTCATAAAGAAATCACCTTCCTAATAAATTGACCATGATGAGGTTCAAACTTGAGTCTCATGGTTAAAAAGTGAATGTTCTAACTACTCTGCCATGCACCTATGTTCTCGGTAGTATGTTCTAGTGACACCCACCAAGGATGCAGAAGCAGACCCCACAGTGTCCATAGCACAAATCAGAGCAGATATGAGTCTAGAAATGTTGTTATATGTTTCTCACTGGGATTATTTCCTCTATTGTTGGTTGGATTATTTGGTTGTGTAACTCGACTTTCTTGTTTTTACTCCTGCATGAGGATTTCTCTTCAAACACACAGTGTGATGGATAAATTGTCATCAAAATTATGCAAAAATGAAAATAAAACTGACATCTTATTTTAACAGATATATTTACCAAAATTACACAAAAATATTCTTTTGTACAGGTATTTTGTACAGTTATTTTAATTTCGATTATAGGTGCTGTTCAACTTATAATTACATGAATCATTCATAACTGATCCAACGTGCAACTTTCGGATAATAAGTGTGGCATTCCTGTAATTATTGAACAATATAGTTCATACCACATTGACAGGAAACCTACCAGTACAAAAGAATTCTCTTATTACTATATTTGTACAAAAACGCACAACCTTAAAATTTAAAATTCAAACTCAGCGTTGCGACCGCACGTTCCAAAATAATAACACATTTCTCATAGCATTTTCTCGGATTACATCTATATTTTTGTTGTCCTCTTATTACCAAGAAGTAAAAAACAAGAACAAATCTATTTCCATACCTGAGGATGTCTGTAGGAACAGACGAAAGCTTGTAAAAACTAAAAAGACCTTATGCAACTGGAATTTATAAATAGGGATCATATCATTCATATACAGGTTCAGGGTTAGTGTACCTTATTGAAATTGTTTGTGAAGATGTATTCTCGCCATTTAAATCATTAACCTCTATATTTGTTTTTGTATGAATGATTCATGTAATTATAAGTTGAACAGCACCTATAATCGAAATTATATTATATATATATATATATATATATATATATATATAGTTTATCTCATGTTATTTTTACCCTGTTCTTTTTCCTGCTCTTATTGTTTATTGAGAACTTGTCAATCATGCGTGTTGAGAATTTTATCAGTTACAGTTAACTGAGCCTAATCATGCCATATGTTAACATAGACTGCTTACTTACAGCAAGACTGCAGCCTCACATGCAACTAGCAAGACTTTCATTTATACCACAAGCATCATTCTGCATGTTTACAGTGATTTTGTGAGAGGGTTACCTGGAAGATTAAATTGTACCCTACACTATTCAGTGATGAGCACAGATTTTTGTCTTCATGTAAGTGATGTTCATTTCTATACAAGATGCAGAATGAGGATTTTTACCTTTCAGTGTCTATTCACCTACAGTGGGGAAAATAAGTATTTTATCCCCTGCTGATTTTCTGAGTTTGCCACCTTACAAAAATAGGAACAGTCTATAATTTTCAGGATAGGTTTTTCTTGATGGACCTACCCTGAAAATTATAGACCATTCCCATTTTTGTAAGGTGGCAAACTCAGAAAATCAGCAGGGGATGAAATACTTATTTTCCCCACTGTACAACAGACAAGTCCAACCCTCACATTTTTGTGCCATATATTACAAGTATTGTTTGCCTTTGAAATTTGTAGAGGGAATATTGAATAACACCATGTAGATTCATAACAGATCAGCCTGATCTGTCATTCCTGTAACAGGGAGGTAATGTGTTATTCCATCAGGATAATGCCGAAATTACTTGACATGCTCTGCAAGATGATTAGCAACTTCCTTGGCCTAATCTCTTCAAGTCTAGGGTCAATTGTTCTCCTCATAATCTGAACTTACTACCTCTTCTGACCTCGCTCAGTAGCCTTCTAAATGAACACAAGTCCTGTCCCCCATTGAACATGTCAGGGACAATACTTGACTCACTGAGTTAGCTCCATTCCTGCAAATCTTGTTGCATTGCATCAACAAGTCCAAGAGGCAGGCAATACTTGCAGGATAATATTAACCATATGTATTATCATATGCATTTAAGTCATTGTCTTCTATGGACCATGTCCTTTCAGGACGTGGGTGCTCATAGCTTTCCTCATTTTCCTGTCCTTAGTAAGTAACTTTTGCATTATCTCTTCTAATCCCTTTTCTTCTAACCATTTACACAAACTTGTTAGGTAGGTTATACATTGTTTTCCTCTTTTGCCTGTGAGTGTCAAATTATTTCATTGTTTATCCTAGAAATTTCTACTAAATCTGTCCTTGTACACATGTTCAATCTATAGTATTCTCAGCATCCTTCTGCAGAACCACATTTCTGTCGCCTCAAGACTTTTCTTCATCTATGAGGAGATTGTGCAGCATTTACTGCCATATAGAAGGACTGCTAATACATAACAGTTCATTACTCTTTTCTTTGTTTCTAATGAAATTTTCCCTTTTCTTAATACTTTGCTTGGTTTTTGGAATGCATCTTTTGCTCTTCTGATGCATCTTCAGATTTTGGTGTCACATTTTCTACAACATTTCCTAGATATTTAAATTTTTCTACTAGCCTTATTTTGGTATCTCCAATTTATAATTTGCATGTTGGGCTCTTTTTTTTGTTGACAACTATAAATTCTATCTTCTTACAATTGATATTTAGTCCTTTCTTCTTGTTCTTCTTTACTATCTTCTATAGGAATTCCAGTAGTTTCCTTTCTTTTTGTCTGCTAGCAGCAGTGAGTCATCTGAATATCTAATACCATTATGATTGCCGCCACCAATAATGAATCCTAGTAAGAATTCTAATTCTCTCAGAACTATCTCAAATACATATCTTATTTTTGGACCTGTGCATGTGATCTGTATATGTGATGATTTGCTGTAATTCAGTTATATCACCTGTTTGTTTAATCAAAAGTAAATTGAAACTTATATTCAAGATTTTGAAATTTTCTTATCTGTCAGATAAAAATTTCTGTTGCACTTCATTTTTTTTGTATAATTAAAATTGACATTCCCACAATAAATTATTATCAGTATCTTAATAAAGACAGATAACATCTAAAACTCACATGATATATTGCCCATATAAATATATCCTGAAAATTACACAAACCTTGATTGATTAATACTTGATATTATTGTAAAAGCATTGATTTACATAAAATCTAGCACACACAGATACACATATACATAAGGGTAAATAAAAAATGATCCAAACTTTCACCATAACATATCTGTTATGAGTATGAATCATTTTTTACTATATAATTCATACAAATCTTGACAATTGGATAAAAAACAATTTATACAAAATTTGAATGTTTCTGAATAGGTATTCTTCATACTAGTTTGTTTACTGGAGCCCGAGAGGAAAAACATCTACTTATCTCTGTTTTAATCTTTTGCCCAAAGGAAATGGGCAATTTTATTTGTGTGATTGAATATTAATGGAAGCAAAAATGACAACATTAGTCTCATCATGATCATTTGAGATTTTTTAAGAAACAAAAATTTAACTTTTTTTAATCCAGATTAAATTATGAAAGTTAAAGACTAAATTTCTGTTGCTAATAAACAATTTATATAAGTTTGAGTCACAGTTCCAAATATTTCAGAAAATGTCAGTGAGTTACCTGAAGTTTGAAGCAAATTTTATTTATGAATGATATTAAAATTTTGGTTTAATAATTTGTCCTAGTATTTCTTATTTATAATTGGCATAGAAACAAACTCATATATATATATATATATATATATATATATATATATATATATATATATATATATATATATATATATATATACACACAGATTTTATTTATAATGAAATGAAAAAGTGAGTGCATGAAAAGCAGGCTACCAAACTCTCAGAAGAAATTGGCCATATTTCCAGCAGGTTATTGAGAGAAGCTTGTGGAAGGCTGTCTGAAACATTTGCACTAAGGGAAATAAAATTTATGCTACCATATATTATAGTTATTTTCTAAGCATAGCTTAGATGTGGCACAAGGCCACAAGTATGGGGCAACTACTGAGGATTGAAATCACTTTTCAATTGTAACTGACCTAGCAAGACAAGCTTGCTAACCATTACACCACACAGAGGTGCCCCTATATATTATACATATGTAAAGTTCTGACAAAATGATCTCCATCCAACTTCTGCTTAATTAATTTTTCCCTTATATTAAAATTCAAATAACATGGCAGAGCTAACAGATTTTTAAAAATTTATATTCAAAGTAAAAATATAGAACAAATTACAAAAGGTACTATAAGTGATGCTCTAAAAGTAATGCCTCCTATTTTATTATATTGGCCTATGATATTGGAGGCAGATGTTTGTGATATGACAGTAAAGGTTGAACTTTCCTACTAATAACTAACAATTTAATTGACCTTGTTACAGATAGCAGTCTGGCAAAATTCTATTTGGCATGAAAATGTGTATTACTGACTGTCTATGTAAAAAAAAATTGAACTTATTAACAGTCATCTTGCTGAACTCTTTTGGAAATCAAATAATGGATGTGAGCATAAGGGTGAGTGTCATATTCTAAGACAACCCTGTGTCATTATCAACCAACAAAATAAAGAGTGACATGAAAAATCATTAATAACCATGATGTCTTTGGGGAAAATAGCAAACCATCCAAACAGAAAGGTTGTAAGATAAACGATAATGGAACATAAATCTTTTTTTTTAAAAAAAGTTCATTTCTTTTAAATAACTCAAATATAAAAATACTTTTCCAATTTTATGCTTTATTTTTAAAAGTTATCTTCTTTTTGTCAAAGTTATAATTCATTTGACAACTGTTGAGAATCACTATTTTGATTCAAGAAGAAAGGAAAAAGGAATTATAAAAATATGGTAAAATTCTGAAAAGTAAAAGCTTTCCATAATTGTTGAAATACCAAAAAATGCTCTCAAAACTATAAAATTTTTGCTTTGTGCTTCTGCAAAGAGAATTAGTTTAAAATCTGTTCAGTATTAATCATTGATTTGTTGAAACAGATTTCAATCTCTCAGAGAGAAATGCTATTTTGCTCAATTTCAACAAAGTTAGACCAAACTCTCTCTGCCCAACAGGCTTTTCACCACTGCAACTAACTTCTTAACCTACATTTATATAATCTAGATATTCAAGTCAATGCTTGAACTGACTTCTGTACCAAAGATGCATAATGCTTTCTCAATTTTGGACACAAATTACATGCACCATTTGATGATTTTATTATATTGAAAAATTTCTTTGATATTCAGTGACAATATTCAACGACACCAGGCAAAACATTTGATAGAAAGACTTGAAATAAATAAACTAATATTTAACTACAGATATTTTAATTTTGCACATGCAAACACACACACACACACACATATATATATATATATATATATATATATATATAGTGGGGGAAACAAATATTTGTACACATACAAATTTTTAATTTATTGTATTTCCAACTAATAAATAAACATAATTTTCATATAATTAACTGTACACAGATGTATAATAACTAAATATGCATAGAAAACACAAAAATCTTTAATTAACAGATTGCCACATTTATTAGGGTGATATGATAAAATTTACTTTAATGTTTAAAAAAATTTATTCAGTATAATTGTTGTTTAAGTAATAAGCATTATAACATAGCACAAATAACTATATTGTGGAAAAAGGAATTTTCAACAATATACGCGTTTTTTACATTTATTTCTTAACTTTTATCAAAAATGACATTCTTGTACATGTAGTTATGGATAATATTATACATTAATTACTAATTGTTTTAATTAATAACTATTTGTGCCTAGTTGTTGACATTAATAGCTATCTGCTGATGTGTTAAAATTTTGGAATAATGCAATAATAAAAATTTAAATTTCATCTCTCTGATAGATGTCGTAAATAGAAGTAATTTATCCATTTTTATAGGTGAAAAAAGTATTTGTACAATACAAAAAAGAATACATAATCTTGATTTAATACATTGTAGAATAGCCATTATTCACTTCTATAGCAACCAACCTCTTCTTGTAGTGCTCAATTAAGGATTTGCAAATTTATTTGGTATTTTGTTTCATTCTTCTTTGCATATGGTCTTCAGATCAGGATGTTTTTTGGAGCTCTCAATTGGATTTGAATTTTCAAATAACACCACACATTCTTGACTGGATTTAAATCTGGGGACTGACTTGGCCATTTCATGATATTTATATTATTTTCAGCAAGCCAATTCTTTGTATATTTTGTAGTGTGCTTAAGATCATTATCTTGTTGGAAGATCCAATCAGGAGGAAGTTCAAGATTTTTAACTGAAATCATTAAAATTTCTTCCAAATTATTTTGATATGCTGCAGCATTCATTCTACCATCTATTACTGATATGTTGCCAGTACCTTTTGCAGAAAAACATCACCAAACCTTGATGTTGCCACCACCAAATTTCACTGTTGGAACTGTGTTCTTTTGTTTGAAGGCATCGCCATCATTCCTCCATAGATGATTTCTAAAATTACAACCAAACAGCTCAATTTTGGTTTATTCTGTCCATAATACTCTCTCCCAATACAATTTTTCCTTATACTTATGTTCACGAATGAATTTCAACTTGGCATCTTTGCATCTTTTCAATAGCAGTGGAGTTTTCGAGGGGAGTGCGTCTTTAGATTGTTCCAATGAATTTCATCGTTTATTGTCTGTTTAGTGACATAGATTCCTGATGAAAGCAAATCATCCTGCAAATCTTGATGAGTAACCATTGGATTTGGTTTAACGCATTAATTTCCTTGAAGATCTTGAAGAAATCTTCCTTGGAACATCTGTTCTTCGGTTTCCAAAAGTTTTGAGTTTTTTTATACCTTGCAGAGAATGAACTAATTGTAGTAAATGGAATATTCAGGTTGTCTGAGATTTTCTTGAAACTTTTACCTTCTTTCAAGAAGCTTAATTCCTTTTACGAAGTTGTCAATTCTTTACCTCTTGCCATGATGATATCCTTCTTATTTATATTATTTGGACTGTTATTCTCATCTTCATTGCCATATTCAGAATGTTTGGCTGTTGTATGCTTCGGTCTTCTTCAAGTGATTTGAATTCGAACCAAACCTTTTTATTTCATCCACCAGGGTAGATTGTTCTAGTTCCATGTGTCATGCCTTTTCCGGATGTCTCAGTTATTTCCTTTTAATTCCACTCTGCTAGTTTTTAGTTCACCAGTGCTGTAGCCTGGTATTGAGCTCACAACTCTTTGGGTCTAGTCACCGGATCTAGCCAACGTCTTTATCCACTGGGCCATGTGTCCTCAAGATATTGAAGGATTGGTATGGACCCAATAACCTTCTAGCATGAATATCAATTACAGAATGTTCTCTTTGTATTTTGTTAGGCTAAAAATAACTACTGCTAGCATTATTGGGACATTTTAGAATATTCCACTTGAATAATATAGAGTATCAAAGTAATTTAAAAGTTTTAAAATTTGCATTGTACAAATACATTTTTTACCCATTAAAATTGATAAGTGGGATTTATTTCTATTAAATCAATTTTTTTTTCTGTTTTCTATGCATATTTAGTTATTATGCATCTGTGTACAGTTAATTATATGAAAAGTATGTTTATTCTATAGTTGGAAATATAATAAATTAAAATTTGTATGTATAAGAATTTTTGTTTCCCCCCACTGTATATGTTTGTGTGTGTGTGTCATATGTAGGACGTATTAAATTTGATTTATTTTCAAATTATCATAATTGGGTAATTTATATAGATTTCTTTTCAGAAAATAAATACTAAATCTCCCAATTAATACCAGCTAAAAATCAGAATGGAACTTTTTTTTAACATTCCAAGTTTGGTAAAAATATATTATTAGATAGTTATGACGAATATTGTATTTTAGTTTTGCACTGAACTCTCACAAGCCAAATAAATCTTTTTATTTTAAAATTAGAAAGTTATGGAACATAGCCTACAGGATAAAAGCACAAGTCAAAACTAATCTGATTCTTGGGAAGTTATGAGTTCAATCCTTAGGTTAGGCAGTGCAGATATATACACCAGCTCAGAGAATAAGCAAATTAGCAACATAATTAATATTTACAAGTTTTAAAATTTCCTCTGAAAGATGTTGGATATGACAGGGTCAGAAGAACATATATTATGTATCAAATAAAAGGTACTGTTCAAAATTCTTGGAAGCTTTATCACCTGTCATAGACATCTGACGAAGACTGGAGTGTAAAAAAGCTTCAAAAGAATCAATGTATTTGATTTCCATTGAAAAACTAGTTTTATATTGTCTATTAGTCTCTAGTTTTTGTAAAAGAAAGAATTCTAAGAACTTCTGCTCACACTTGATATAAAATTTCATTTGTTCCAAGTTTGGCATAAGAACTTGGCAAAAATATTATACAATGATAATGAAAATTTTACTTATTTTTGCATTAAATTCACATTAGCCAAATAAATCTTTCAAGTTGGAAAGCTATATTTATGACAATTCCTGTAAATGAAAAATGGTAGCTACAAACATGAGCAATTGGTTTTGTGTCAAAGAATTTCTTTTAAGATTTCTATAGCAACTCAACTCTCATTAGATTAAAAGCAGCTCCTGCCAATTAATGGCAAAATCAATTCATTAAAATTTTGGAATTGTATTTACACAAAAGGAGAAACAATAATTACATTAAATTGTTTGTCCTGTAAGACAGTTCTATTGTTTTTATAACATTCTCTTCCTTTTCCACAATGCAAAATCTTCAACAATGTATTTCTTCCTTCTACAATGTTACATATGTTCTACTTTTATTTTTTGCACTCAACTTTGAAAACTGTTCTTTCATTCTTTTCTATCTCTTTTCTGACTTGGTTTCTCCTCTTCCTGATATGTTCTATTTATTTCCTCTCTCTTTTGCCCCATCCTTTGAATAGCTCAGAAGATAAAAATATTTGTCATTTAACTAACAATATTCATATAAAAATGGATTTGTATTTTAGCATATATGCATTTTGGCAAATCTTTCAAACTTCATGTCTTTATATTTGTTAACTTATCTTTCTCTAACAAACCATCTACATTTTTATGCTTCCTTCAACCTACTTTTGTTTTTTGTTTATTTCACTATTTTTCTCTCTACCTCTCCATTTATTCATACTTATCTCCCTTTCAACTTCTGTTCATTCATATCTTGTCTTTCTCTTCCCATAACCTATCCACTCAGTACAAGGGCTACATTGTATATTTTACAGATAGGACAAAGAAAATTTCAGTTTTATAAATGAATGAAAAATAAATGAATGATTCAGAATAAAAGAAAAATTGACAATTGCAAAGATATGTTGCTGTACTTAGACCAAGAAATTATATGTAATGAGGAAAAATCTCAAAAGTTAGCAAAGGTTCTGAAAAAATAATTGATTAGCTGCATATAAGAAATTCATTTCAAATACAATCTGGTTGTGGACCAGATGTAATCTGTATGATATCATTAGGAGAACCCTGCTCTGGTCCACTAAAAGTTATTCTTTAGTTACAATTTCAGAAATAATTCTATGCATATATTACTACCAAAAAACGGCAGTCAGATAATGGTGTTGAAGTCAAGCATGATTTGGGGGATCAAACCTTTATTAACATTAACCCCATGTGCTCCAGCAGAACTTTAAAATACAATCATATTTTATTGGTTTCCAGTCACTTTGTGGCAGTGCCAGATGGAAATGAAGCCAAATCATTTATTTCTCTTATATTTCCAACTTTCTAATCAATGTTCATTAGCCCAAAAATGAAAGGTTAAATTCAATCATGTGATATTTGAATTAACCGAACAGATGATAAAGTCAAGACACTGGAAAGACAACAGCCCTACATTCGCCATTCTGAAATGAATGGCAATCTTTATTTTTTAAAACTGGTAGCTGAAAACTAAAAAACAAATAAATCCAGTGTCTCATATCTCATATCAGTAAGCTGTAGTGTTATCCTGACAATATGTGGCCAAAAATTAGTATGAAGCAGATTTGAACCTCATCATTTAACTAGTGCCAGTCACATTTTGATTAACTGAATGTGCATGTCATCCAGTTCCTAGCAGAAGACTTTGGCAGTGATGCTCTGGTTAGATTCCAGAAACCTGTAATGGATAATGCTAATGGTGGACCACCAGAGAGTCAGTATAATCTTCAGTTGGTACAATTTCGTTTATGGAAAGTGTTTGGGTTGATCATGATCAAGTCATCGAGCTGATTGTTTAATGTCCAATCACAACTGAATCCTTCATCACATATTCTGTTAATGTTGGCAGCAGTTTGTGAAGCATTATGACCAAGCTTGAACTCATGTAAAAAAGTAAGTATGACTTCTTTTTCATACTCAAGATTAAGCATATATAATGTTTTAAGTTAAATTCTGAAAGAGATTAATATATAATTAATAAAGAGGATATTTTAATCCATAGGAAGGAATAATATATTTTGTGGAACTCTTATAATAATATATTAGAACACAAAAATTTTTTTTCTAAAATTGGGCATTATTTTCCAAATAATCCCATATTTTCCCTAGAACTGGTTCCTTCCAATTGATTTACACTCTCAGTTTGAGATTTATGTGTTGTCATAACTGTCAACCAAATTTAGTGAGATGGCTCTGCACTCTTTTTTGACATATTTTGTTCAATAATATCCAAACTACATACACAGAAACCAGATAGAAATAAGTTTGCAGGGAATTTATTTTATACGGTTTTTAGTCTAAAATAGAGAACTATTGTTATAATTCAGAAGCTGAAACTATGACAGAATGTAAAAAATGGTCACTGCTGTTTATAAAAATAACATTTTCATATTTATTTCTTATGGTCTTTTAATACTTATTTGTTTTTAAACAATACAAGGAGCACATTGTAGGGTTACTGAATGAAGATATTCTATATAGGTAATGATTTACCCTAGACCTGAAGAGATTAACATTGTAGTAATTAGAGAAGCATTCTCTCAGGGGGTCTATTCTTGGAAATTACTGAATGCCTGAATAAAACTTCCTTCTCTCCAGTGGAATACAAAGGGAGTGAGGATGATGTGACTGTATATCTAGCATGATGGGTCTTAGCTGTAAGATCTAAACTAGTGTAACTAAAATATAGCTCATCAGAACATTTTCCATGGAAATAATGATAGAATAGTGAGAGGTTTGTATCAGTTCATTTTTGGACAGGGATTGCAGGCTGGAAAATAATTCATCACTTATAAGGCCACACAGATGCTTTTGAACTTTGTCAAGGCTGGAAAGAGTGAATTGAGCAGCTCCAGCCCAGATATGGCAGCAATATTTGGTCTGACCTGGCTCTATAATGATAGAGCATAGCAGCTGGTACAGAGAGGAAAACAAGTATTTCATCCCCTGCTGATTTTCTGAGTTTGCCACCTTACAAAAATAGGAACAGTCTATAATTTTCAGGGAAGGTCTGACTTCAAAGTGAGAGATAGAATTTTTTTTAAAATTCTGGAAAATCACATTTTTGAACATTTTTATTGCAAAAATAAATATTTCACCCCATAGCAAAACATAACTCAGTATTTGGTGAAGAAAAACCTTCACGGCAAGCACAGCAGTCAGATGTTTCCTGTAGTTCGTTACTAAGTTTTTACTGATCCCAGGGGGAATTTTGGCCCACTCCTCTTTGCAGATTCTCTCCAAATCCTTAAGGTTTGTAGGTAGTCATTGGGGAATTCAAAGCTTCAGCTCTCTTCACAGATTCTCTGAAGGATTATGGTCCAGAGACTGACTAGGTCACTCCATTACCTTAATGTGCTTCTTCTTGAGCCACTCCTTTGTTGTCTTAGCCATATGCTTTGGGTTATTGTCATGCTGGAATAACCATCTACAACCCATCTTCAATGTCCTGGCTGAAGCAAGGAGGTTTTCACTCAAGATTTTCCCTGTACCCATCCATCATTCCCTTGACCAAGTGTAGTCATCCTGTCCCCTTAGCAGAAAAACAGCCCCAAATCATAATGTTTCCATAACCATGCTTAATGGTTGTGATGGTGTTTTTGGTGTCCAAGTCAGTTTTTATTTTCCTCCAAACATGGCAAGTTGAGTTGATGCTAAAAAGCTCAATTTTAGTTTTGTCTGACCACAGCACTTTCTCCCAACCCTCCTCTGAATCATCCAGGTGCTCATTTGAAAACTTCTGATGGGCCTGTACATGTGCCTTCTTCATTAAGGGGATCTTTCAGGCATTACTCTACGACGTAGTGTTTTACTAATGGTCATCTTGGTGACTGTGGTTCCAGCTGCCTTGAGATCATTAACAAGATCTTACGACATAGTTCTGGGTTGTTTCCTCACCTTTCTCATCATCAGGTTCACACCACATCAGGAGATCTTGTGTGGAACTTCAGACCAAAGAAGATTGATAGTCAATGGATATTTCTTCCATTTTCTTATTATCACACCAACAGTTGACTCCTTCGCACTGAGCTGCTTGTCAATCATCTTGTAACCCATTCCAGTCTTGTGCAGGATGTCCTTAGACAATTCTTTCATCTTGCCTATTGTGGAGAGATTAGATTCTGATTAATTGAAGGATTCTGTAAACTAGTGTCTTTTATACAGGTAATGAGTACTTGATTAGGAGTAATAATTGAGTAATAGGACTAGTCTATATGCCTCCTGGTCACATAACCGGTCTGTGGGGCCTAAATCATTGCTGATTGGTAGGGGGTGAAATATTTATTTTTTCAATAAAAAAGAAATGTTCGAAAATGAATATAATGTGATTTTCTAGAATTGTTTTTATATTCTATCTCTCACTTTCAAGATGGATCTACCCTGAAAATTATAGACCATTCCCATTTTGTAAGGTGGCAAGCTCAGAAAATCAGCAGGGGATGAAATACTTTTTTTTATCTCACTGTACTTACTGGAGTGATACAATGCACTAACCATTTTTCCAGCATCTTTAGCAATGAAACATGAGTTCCACTTGGTCTGGTGTGAACTTGAGTTCCAATAAACATCCAAAGAAAAGCACCTCATTAAGAGTGCAACTGTTCATCACATCAGGAGAAAACTCAGAATGTGCTTGGAGATGATGAAATATTAGTAAATTACTTTTGGAGGTATTGAATGCTGTTCAAGTAAGGTCAGATGAGAGATGGGTCATCTAGATTTTTGGAGATGCACCATGATATCACCTGCATAGATATTTACAAATTGTCTGAAAATGTTATAGGCAGATTGTTAACATAAAGCAGAAATAGAGTAAGACTGAGAAGAGAGCCATATGGGACATCTGCATTGATTTTATGTCAATTTATCAATACACTTAAAGAATTTCAACAGTAGCAACAACTGAAATGAACAGTACATGTAATGTGAAGAGAAAATAATGATAATCAAGATGTTGATGTCTCATACTACTTAAAACAAAAAGTTTTATACTCTGTAAATAATCTTGAAGATATAAAATTTGGTAAATTCTGGAAAAGATTTCAAAATAATTCTGCAACCCACTAACTACTTGTGTCTTAGTGGCTTTACTACCTTGCTTGGGGTGGACTCACTTAAAAAAGTGTTAGGAACTGTTATCAGTCTTTGTAGAAGTGATATCGGCTTCCTTCCTAACTTGGCTTCTCTCACATCACACTGGGTGCAAAGTATATTCTGCAGGGTCTGAAGTGAGATGCTTACTACATTATAATTGTTTAAAATATGTATTTAGAAAATTCTGAGATTATGAGGAAATTATTTAAAATCAAGATGAATTGGTTTTCAATTTTCTTTGTACATGCTGCTATCATAAAAGAAGAAAATATTTTGAAAATATGGCATTCATTACTCTTTGATGTTTATTTTTTACCTTCCAGTTTCCAAAGTCATCAATAGCATTATTCCTTTAACACAATGATTCAAATAGATGAAACTCATTAAATACTTATATTACATTTAAGAGATGCTAAAACTACTTTGAATATCATGAGGTTTAATTAATACTCTGTCAATATGTAAATACATCATTTTAATACTCTGTCAGTATGTAAATACGTTGGTTTAATTTTCTGTCAATATGTAAATACACCAGATTAATACTCTCTCAGTATGTAAATACATCAGTTTAATACTCTCTCAGTATGTAAATACATCAATTTAATACTCTCTCAATATGTAAATACATCAATTTAATACTCTCTCAATATGTAAATACATCACTTTAATACTCTCTCAATATGTAAATACATCAGTTTAATACTCTGTAAATAATCTTGACGATATAAAATTTGGTAAATTCTGGAAAAGATTTCAAAATAATTCTGCAATTGAAAGAATGCGTAAGTATCATTTTGTCATAAAACTGGAGCTATTTATTTCCAGATAGCAAAGTACAGTTAAGCAAGAGAGTTCACTGCTTCTAATAATAATGTTTATTTTAAGAATGAATTGTGTTGATAATGAGGGAAACCAAAGAAATAATAAGAGATAATAAAAGAGTTACAAATAAAATTAACAAAGTAAAATGTCACAATATAAAAGTAATAATGACAATAACACTAGAAATCCTGGCAATAATGTACAAATGATGTTGATAATAGAAACTATTATTTTAGTCTAATAATAATAATAATTATAATAATGATAATAATGAAAATAAATATAAGAAAAGAGAATAAAGGTGATGTGATCATTGATAATGATTGATGCATTTGAAGTTGGCCTCAGAGATAATTAGATAAATGACTTAATGGTAGAGTCTTCAGTGAACTATCATTAAATGGAATTTTTCTTAACTTTGAATTTTTCATTTAATTATTAACTGTAACAACACATACACTGCCTGTCTCAATGAATCTATCTTTGTTCTATACACTGTCTATTCTGGAATCAGTCAATTTATTTTCTCTTAACATATCACTCAACAGTTCTTTTCATCATTCTGTCTATCTAGGTGATGGTAATATTAGCTATTTCTTCATAAGGAAACATTCAACATTCATTGACTGGCAGCCAGTGCTGCTTTTGATTGAAATTTATAAAAATCTTTTTCTTAAAAACAATTTTACAAGAAAATGGGTTTCCCAAGTCCAGTAGATGTTATCATACTTTCCAGGATGGAGTTTCCTTCCTAATCTTTTATTTGAAGTAGTGTGGTAGTCAGCATCTTGATTATGTCATTATTTTTTTTCCAGTTTTATGTGCTATCCATTTTAGTTGTTGCAACTGTTAGTAGTCCCCAACTGATGTGAATTATGTTATCTCGTACAGTTTTTTTGTGATTCTGTAACACCAGTCCACAAGGTTCAAAGAAGTATGGTCTTTGCCAAGATTCACAGCCTTCACTCACTTAAAGCCATTTTTAACTATTGATCTTAGAAAGCAGTTGTATACAGATGAATTGTATAGTTGTATACATTTCTGAATTGGGTTTGATGCCTTGCATGACATCCATATGAAAGTCTCAATCTGACAAGGTTATTTAAGAACATGACTTGAGTTTTCAGGTTAATGTTTTTGGTCTTGTAGCAATTTGCAGTATTAGCAGTACCTCTAGTGCAGCCTATTCTATGTTCAGTTTCCTTTCAAAGGATTTAAGGGTTCAATTTTCAGAGAACTATCTTTAAATGAAATCATTCTCAACTTATTAACATTAATGACCTAAACTGCCTTTTCAGAATGAATCTATCTTTAGTTCAATACTTTCTATTCTGGAAGCAGTCTAATTTCTCTTAACATGCCACTCGACAGTTCTTTTCATCATTTTGCCTATCTACTGAGCTGATTACCTAACAACTTTGTCATGAGACACCAGCTGCAAAGTTGTATCTGTTGTCAATACTTGGTTTCCAAATGTAATTAAAAGCTACTAATTGCATTACTAATTCCTGAACAAACATAATACCAAATACAGTTAGTGTTATAAAGTCCTTAATGCTGGATAAATTGTTTAAAAAAGGAGTTATAATTGTATTTATTTATGCATATACCTGTGCACCTACATAGATATTTGTTACACTTGGATGTTTCTATCAATCAGTAAGTTTATCCAGTGATGGCATCCTACCAGTTCATCCCAAATGAATCTTAAAATTATAAGAGCTTAGCAAACCATTTGCTTGCAGATGTGTTGAAGTCTCACATTTATACATACACACACACACTCCCAAAGAACTAAAAGATAAAAGATTTATACACTTAACACACACATCCCATTCCCAGCAACCAATAAAACTTTCAAAATAACCAAGGAGAGTATTCTTAAAATTAGGAATCTTCTATCTTAAAAATAACTTGAAAGAAGCCGTTTGACCAACACAAGGACTGTCCAAAATTAATAATAAAAAAACAAATGAAAACTACAGATAAAGTTCACTTTCTTTAGAAACAGTCATTCACACCTGTATTTCACTACTACTAACCAGCAGGGATTATTTTCCTGATGATGACCATGCTGGCTGAAACTAGTTGAGGAACCTAATTGAAATAATAAAACAAAAAATATTAATATTCAATCCAGTGTGTCTGAAGATTTTAATTTTTTAACATTTTTTTTATTGTTCAAAACATATATATATATATATATGTGTGTGTAATTATTTATTTAAAAATATGATTCCTATTTTCTATATATTTTTACACACACACACATATATATATATATATATATATATATATATATATATATATATATATATGATAGTAAAGAAATAAATTTGCACAATATAGGATTAAACAGGAATTTAGGTATACTCAGAGAATACAGTTTCTACAAACCCTCTACAGTCTTAATTATGGCAAACAACTAATCCGAAAAATATCAGATTTCTTCTGTAATATAACACGTGGAAAAAAAATCCCCTGTAAAAGACAGTGTCACTTCATTTTTCATTTCTCATCATTCTTTCTTTTGTCCCAAATGCCTACAAATATACAATATATATATATATATATATATATATATATATATATATATATATATATATATATATATATATATATATATATTAGTGGTGCCATCCTACAGTTCAGTCAAACTGAATTCTTAAAATAATAAAATTTAGTGAACTGGTTGTTGGATTATCTGAAAATAATCTTATATGTTAATAGCCAATATATAATGGCTAAAAATATAATTAATACCATTCCTGTATGTTCTGCAGAGGCTGAAAGAGGGTTTTCTGTATTGAACATAATTTATTCTGACAAGAGAAACTGTCTTGAAGTTAAAAATGTGACAAATCTAGTCATAAATTTGAGAGGTCTTCCATTGGAACATTAGGACTGCAGCGATTTTGTTTGGATGTGGCTAAGAAACCATAACACTAGAGTCAAAATGCATCCGACTTCTGAACAGAAATATAATGAGAACAGAATTTCAATCTGGAAATATCTTAATAAATAAATGGTTTCTATTATCAAAATGGTTTAATTCTTTTTGATACTATAAAGTAATTTGTTTCCTTTCTCAGACTGAAAAGAAAATAAGCGAAATGGGTTCCTGAAGTTTACCTGCCTTTATAGAACTGGTTCTTGGAGATTTGGGATGCCATTATTGGGTCTATCTGTCTCTCTTTCTCTGTCTCTCTCTGTCTGTCTGTTTCTCTCTCTCTCTCTCTATATATATATATATATATATATATATAGTTGAACTGACACGAGTTTGTGACCGTCGGTTTCATGCTTATGTGATCCTCAGACATGTTATCTTTATCACTAATATTGAGCATTTTCCAATAAACACCACACACATATAAAGTATATATAGAATTTATATATATATTTTGTGGAATAGACCCTTGATAGGATGCTTTCCCAATCACTACAGTCAACTTCTTCAAGTCAAGAGTAAACTGTTATCTATCCTACATATGTTCATAATCTACACTTCTTACCTACACCTGTGTCCCTAAAACAACATAAGTGGCCTTCAGTAGCTCTTGGACCTTGTTCTGGGTGAAAAATTGACTTTCCCAAACACCATAGCTGAAGACTCAGGGTTGGACATTGGGGATCTGGGGACAGCAATACAGGAGCAAAACAACGTGGAAAGGGATTGTCAATGGAGTTCTGAACAACCATAAGGAGGTCGAAGGAGGAAGAGGAGGAGGAGGAGGATGGTGATGATGATGATGATGATGCAAATGTTAAGATTTCAAATACTGATCCACAAAGCAAGTAGGCAAGTCGTCCCTACTTGAAGAAATGCTGCAACACTATCTTCCTATATTAATTTTTCCTATCTGGTCTTTCATCAGATTAAACTAATAAAATATTCTATGATGCTCTCAGCCCTACCAAGAAGGAATTTATATTTGATCATTTGGTCAGATTTTGGGAAAGTCAGTCAGGGTAGACAACTTTTCAACACACCATTGTATTTATAGATATAGAGATATGTATTTCTGGTTATGTTAATAATTGTTCAAATTAATGTAAATAAGTTCCATCCCAAGACATTTTGAATGGTATTTTGCAACTTATATCAAAATCAGAGATATGTTGAAATATTTGTAAAGTCAGTCAGGCTGTGAATATTTTAGGACCTTCCTTCTTATATACAGAGGGAGGAACCAATTATTTGTACGTGTACAAATTTTTAATTTATTGTATTCCCAATTAATGAATAAACATAAAATATTTAGGAAGTAAATTTAAAGATTTCAGTTGAAAATCTTGAGCTTCCTCCTGACTGGATCTTCCAACAAGATAATGATCCTAAGCACACTGCAAAATCTAAAAAAAAATGGCTTTTTGAAAATAATGTAAATATACTAAAATGGCAAAGTCAGTCCCTAGATTTAAACCCATTTGTGAATCTGTGGCATTATTTGGAAATTCAAATCCAACCGAGAGATCCAGCAAACATCCCAGATCTGAAGACCATATGCAAAGAAGAATGGAACAAAATACTAACTAAAATTTGCAAATCATTAATTGAGAACTACAAGAAGAGGTTGGTTACTGTAGATTTGAATAATAGCTATTCTACAAATTTATTAAATTAAGATTATGTATTCTTTTTTGTATTGTATGAGTACATTTTTCATCCATTAAAATGGATAAATCAGATTTATTTCTATTAAATCAAAATCCGTTCTGTTTTCTATGCATATTTAGTTATTATGCATCTGTGTACAGTTAAATATATGAAAAGTATGTTTATTCATTAGTTGGAGATGCAATAAATTAAAAATTTGTATTTGTATGAAAATGTTTCCCACCACTGTATTTAGCTTGTATTTACTCTTCAAATTCTAATGATATGTGTATTTTCTTCATAAATCAATCACAGCCTGTACAGTTAACAGCACTTTTAGATAATCATAATTCAAAAAGAAAAATTTAAGGACCTGTTACCTTTTATGCCACATCAAGCTGACAAATTCTTCTACTTTTCAAATAACATTCATTCTTTTCTCATTTGTCAATAAATTTAATAGGATTGCATAAAAGAATGAGTTACTGGTTGACAAAAGAAAGTATTGTTTCCAGCACAAGAGGAGGCTGATTTTAGCTTTCCTCATCAAAGACAAGTATTTTTTCAATTAACTGGCAAGCTTTAATTGCAAAAATGTTTTTTCTTTGGATAATGTACAAAAAATATCATTAAAACTACTGACAGCTGAAATATTGAGTAGGAAATATCTCATACATAATCATTTTAAAGATAAAAGATGAAAAGGATTAGAAAATACTTTGATTTGTTAATATAATGAAATATTCTCTGAATCATAAAGATTAGTGTAAAAATGCTGTAGCAGATCCTTTTATGAATAAATTATTTTATGACAATATATATTTATTAACATTTATTGCATACAGCTTCCCATGTTGGACATTTCTGGTGAAGATGCCTATAATCCTATAGAAAAAACATTTTTGTCCTTTAGAGATGGCAGTCAATGTTTTCTTTTCAGATGATCTGTCATTACTTGTATACATTTCCACATTATCGGTAGAAGGAGATGCTACTGCTGCACTTACCTTTTGTCTAATTCTCAGAAGTTAATTATCTTTCTTTGTTGAAGAAATTGTAATCAAACTCAAATTTCTTAGGTTTTATTCAACAAATAATATGACAATACACATGACAACAATCTATGTGAAAATAAAGTCCACCAACTTCACACAAGAAAATAGCAAAGTGAATACTGAAAATCTTTTTGACCCAACCTTCTTCCCAAAATCATTATTCTGATGTTTGGTCATTGAAATATTGATTTTTGGTAGTGGGTCCAACTAAAACCTTTCCAACACCACCTTGTACACTCTTCTCGGCCATGATGCTAGTATTCCCACAATAAATAACTAAAAGTGCCATTATAATACAGAAAAGGGTATAACAACCAATAAATAAAATGACCACAAGAGATAACTACAGCAACCCATTAATGCCAATTTTAGGGATGGTGGTGATTAATAGGTCATAATATGACCTATAATTAATATGTGTTTTCTTTTAATCCTGTAGTTAATATGGGTTTTCTTTTCATCCTATAATTAATAACATTTTAAAAAATCTATAACTGTTGTCTTTTTAGCTTAAAAACCTGGATTTGAGATGTAAATTTTTACCTAGACTTGAATATGGTGATTTTCTAAGCATAGCTTAGATGTGGCACAAGGTTGAAAGTATAGAGCAGCCAGTGAGGATTGAACTCACTATTCAATCATAATTGATTTAGTGAGACAGGCTTGCTAACCACTGACGAGGTTATACCCAGACAAGGATATGCCAAAGGGCAAAACCCTGTCTGGGGAAGTTGACAAAAACTACCCCATGTATACGTGGTCTACAGGAAATTTTTGCCTGAACCTACTAGCTTGCAGCACATAAAAATTGGCCTTGTGCTACATCCTGTCTTGTGGGGAGGTCGGGTAAATATCGTTTGTTAACCATTGACACCCCAATGAACTGCCCTCCCTAGACTTGAATATGAATGAGTGGCATTAACAGGAAATATACAGCAATCTCTGCCACAATGCAGACCCTTACAGGATCTGGTATGCTGTAGAATATTATCATTCCTATATTCAAACTTTAAATTCTGATTAAATATTTTCCAGTTTCTAACTAAAGAAGTTTGTTTTACAGTATCAAATATAGAAATAAAGAAGATTATCTGATATAAATTTCTTTTGTTGCTTCAATGTTGAACTTTTATAATTAAAAAAAAAATAAATGTTCTTTGTCTGATTTTTTTTTTTTTTTTTCTTAATAACATGGTCTACTAATCTATTTACTTGGATCAGAAATTAGGTGAAGTAGAGATCTGAATTTTATTTCTTGCAAAAAACAAACTTGCTTGGATTATCAGCTGAAGGATATTCATATCTATTCAGATCTGTCCTTCTTCTATTTGCTTATGTCCTCCCCATCTACTGATTAGTTCTCCTTATGCTTAGCAAAAGAAATATATAATATTAATGACTGCAATGATTTTTTTTAAAGAGAAGCAAGAAATACCTCAACATGGAGCAATGGTTAGCAATCTAGTCTCACAGACCATGAATAGTAAGTTTGGTTCTCACTTAGTGTCGAACACATATGGCTATGTGTTAGACAAAGCAAAGGTTAATTTCTGCCTGAATTTCTGGGATGAGGAGTAGTAATCTTTATTCACACATGTACTATGATCCTTATTTTTGTTGTTATTATGAAAATGTTTTAAACCTTGTCCTCTTTAGCCTTTATCAAATTTTTTTCCATCTGTGTTATAGAGAATTTTGAACTGAACCCTTTTTTAGTCGATGTATTACTGAGCAGTGCTAAATAAGATTAGGACAAGATATCTCTCGACATTGTCAGCAAAACGAAAACAATCTACCACCATAGATTAAATAAAGATTTCAGTTTGAAATACATGAAATTACCTAGGTCAAAAGACATCTGATGACCAGGGGTTACAATGGCAAAAATATTATGATAATAGCTACAAAGATGTGGACAATAGTCCAAACATAGATAAGCTAAGTTTGGTACATAGCTGCATAAATTGATCAAATGTCATGATAAAAACAACCAAGATAAAGATATTCCTATGAAAGGATCGTTATTTAACAAATGAATAAATACTGCAAACCTTTAAGGATATCAGTTCCATAGCAGAAGCAGCAGACCAGATGTGACAACAATATTCAATGCATGAATGAATGGTAGACTTATAAATGTATAACATAGATTCTGGTGTGAAAAATTGTCTTGTATAACACAGTGAACCAACTTTCCTCACATATTATTGTTTCACTTCATATCAATGGAAAATGAGAAGATGCAATGAGTCACTCACCTGGAGGTTAGCATTAGTCATACTGATGGAAGGCAAAAAACAATTCGAAAACAATTAAAAAGAGAGCAGTTTTGTTTTGAAGGCATTAAAATTAACTAGTTAGTTAACAACATATGACTGAAAATATATTGTGCAGGTATGCATTTTTCCTGGTTTGAACACATTTTTCGTTTTGATTCCTGGTAATACTTGCTTAGAAATCATATAACATTTGGTACCTTGATCACATATTTTATATTCTTTTTGCATTACTAATTATATTTTTAAATTTTATTTTTCAGTTGAATTCTTCAGAACAAACATTGTTGGGAGTGTCATTGTTTTCTCTTTACTCATTTGGGCACCAATTTGCTTTTACATTAAGTACAGAGTAAGTAGTTTTATTTAACAAAGCATTTTAATTGTTTATCAATTTTATCACTAGTGTCTCCATACAGTACCATATATATATATATATATATATATATATATAATGTTTTGCTTATATAAAGAGCCACCTTAGTGGGCACTCACATTTACAAGTTGATAACTAATTCAGTGATATACAATTCAATAAATATCAATCATCTGCAAAGATGCTGCAGTCATATACAGTCTCCTCCAAAGTATTGGAATGACAAGGCCAATTCCTTTGTTTTTGTCGTTCATTGAGGACATTTACATTTAAAATCAAAAGATGAATATGAGACAAGAGTTCAAAATTTCAACTTTTATTTCCTATTTGAAGGGTACTGTGTGTGTGTGTGTGTGTGTTAGTGAATTTATTCACAACTATTTTACAACATGTCCTGGAACTGATTACCTTAATTTTTCATATTCAAAATCAGTATATATATATATATATACACAAGGCATATTTAGGCAGCAAGAACTCAAGCAAATAAGTTTTGTGGGATTCAACTGACAAAGTCTACTTAGCTTAATTTTTATTGCCTTTTTCCAATTTTCAAATAAAATGTTGTACATCATGAACAAAATTGTAGATAAACAGTTCAAAGTTGATGCTTTTTTTGACCATCAAGAACTGGGTGTTGTCAATGTAATTAGACAAAATTTCTAGATATACAACCTAGCATTTTGTATCATGCTGGAATTCAAATCACTCCAAAGTGAGAAATGTTCTACAGGACAATAGCCTAGTGGATTAAATTCTGAGAATTGTCCCATGGGACACTAGCCTAGTGCATTAAAGTTTTGGTTCATGGATTTGGGGACATAGTAATTGCAAGTTCAATTCCTGGACTAGGCAGTGTGTACTTGGACTGATTGGAAACAGTACAAATAATAACCGAGCAGTACAAAATAACAACTAGACAAGATATTGACAGCAGCAGGAGAAAAATCTACCTCCACAGATTAAATAAAAGGTTAATTTCAAAATTCCCTGAAAATGTCAAAAAGATGGGGACAATATTTTGTGTGTAAATAATACTATTAATTGGTTGGTTCATTTCTAAACTGATATCATATATATATATGATGAAAATATAGTTTTAAGGTATGCTATATTTATAGGGGGGATGCACGGTGGAGTAATGGATAGAGGCTTGGATTGAGGAATAGGAGAGCTGAGTTCAAATTCCGGTCGAATCTATTACAATCACTTATGTGTCAATAGGAAAGATATGAATCCTCTTCTTCTCTCATCAGGACAGACCGGGTTCTGTAGCCTTGGATGGCAACTGGTGTACCACAGAAAGAAATGGCAACCTACTGCGGGAAAAAATCTACCTTGTCAGTCATGTATCAAAAGATACATGATTGCTTAAGCGTGTATCACACATGGCACATAATTGACTCACTGATATTTATAGATAAATATGAGGGGTTGAGTTTATGTAAATATAAAAGACAAACTATGAAATAGCTACAAATAACCACATTCAGAAGAAGAAAGAAACAGGCTGAAATCAAAAACTTACACTGTTTCTTATATAGAAAGATACACAAACTTTTATATCCATATTGTCGATGAACTTAAAAATACAGATTAAATGTGTATGTCCAAAGAATATAATTTTAGACAAACTTCCTAAGGATAGAAAAAAAGACATGAAAAATATCAAAGACTATTTGATTGGAATGACTAAAAAAAATTTCTTATCGAGATTTAAAAAGGTCATTATCCTCTTAATTACTATTGCCTTAAGTTCCTTTTCAAATATTTAATCTTGGGAGTAAAATTGTTTTTTTTTAAGTCACTGAAAAAAATCAATATATAAATCAATATTATTCTCTCATTTCAAATCCTTCAGGGAAGTTGAAATATTTGCATACATTTTAAATTGCCACAAAGTCTGGTATTTTGATGATATATTGTTATATTATTTTCTCATACATAGTCTTATATATTTATATATTATTTTAGTAATTATAAAATGTGTAATAAAAACCAAGTGAACATGTGATACACATTGATATATAGTCTTCATCTCAGCCTAAATCATGCCAGAATAAACTTGTCACACCAGAACATCAAAAAGGTTAGGTGCAGTGTTGACATGAGGTGATATTCCAGCTACTGATTTACATTGACCAGACGAGCTGCACTAAGGTTACAAGTTTGAAAAAAGCTGCATGACAAAGATAGAGATATAAGTGCCACCCCAGTGGTAGGGAGATTCTCTCAGACATTGTAGATAAGAATGTAAGATTCAGATGAGTGGCCAAAGGTGACACACTGGCAGATAAAATAGATGAAGTGTTAAAATGATATATATATATATATATATATATATATATATATATATATATATATATATATATATACATAACTTTAATACTTCATCTATTTTATGAAATGGAACTAATGTTTTTAATTTAATTACAAAATTAAATTTGAAGCTTTTAGCTTCCATTTTTGAAACATGGTTATTACTGTGTAGCGAAAAGCAATATTTTAAATCAGTTAATTTATAATATTAATGCTAATAATAATTAATATTATTATTTACATTGAGCACTATTTTGTAAAAATAAAAAATATCAATAAGAACACTGGATTATATATCATACTGTTCTTTCTTTATATATATATATATATATATATATATATATATATGAGGTATTGTAAGTATTTACACTATTCAGATTGTTGTCCTCATCTTTACTGTCACATTCATGATGTTTCAGCCTTCTTCATGTGATATTTGTTGGAATTTTAAACTAATGCATTTATTTAGTCCATGGGGATAGATTGTTCTAAATCCATATACTATGTCTTTGGATATCTCAGTTTAAGTTTATTCACTTGATAACTCTCTAAGTTTTTGTTCTCTCTGCTGATATCATGGCTTGAACTCCCAACACTTTGGGTCAAATCTCAGATATTTAAATTGTTGTACTTGTTCAATTCTGGTATCTCCAATTTGTAATTTGCATGTTGCACTATTCCTTTTGCTGACAACTATGAATTCTGTCTTGCAATTGATATGGAGTCCTTTCTTCTCTCTTTCTTTCTCTATCATCTGTAGGAGTTCTTGTAGTTTCCTGATTACTACTTTTAAAATGGCCTTCAGCTGAAATCATTTTCTTGGCTCAATCACTAATCTTGCTTCATCAGATAAAAGTGGTTCACTGATTAGGCTTGAAAACACTTGTTTATTCAATTTTTCTTAAAAGAATTTTTGCAATTTTGCTTTGGGTCACCCAAGGCCATCAAAGAAGCTTGGCATGCAGGATTGACATGTGATGATATTCTAGTTACTGCATGCAGATTTACATGACTGGTACAGATGGAACAAAGTTACAAGTGTGGAAAGAGCTACATGACAAAGATAGAGATATAAGTCCCCACCCCAGAGATTTGTGAACATTTTTTATCTTTATTCAACAAATCAATTTTTATAAACTGTAAATATCTTTTTATTCTCACGAACTCTACATTTTGTTTTGCCTCGTAGCTGAGCTAACTACCCCTTTCTCCTGTTTCTCTGTAGTCAATATTTGAGCACTTTCAAAGTTTCAAAGCTGACTAACCCTCCCTGTTTTGGAAGGTTAGCACAATACAGTCTTTCTGCTTTCAATTTCTCTATATTCATCTTTTGCACAGCAAAATGTATAAATATTAGTAATGAATATTAAAACTTATAATTTTGATACTTTTATTTGGTAGCATTAATTTTTAGTTTATCCATGAGCAATATTTTTATGTTAATCATATGAACATTTCACTTATTTGAAAATTTTCTATTGCATTTCATCATTCTAGTAAAGTGTCTGTAAGTTTTTAAATTCCTTCCAACAAAAAGTGGATCAAGCCAAGAATGTTTCATCAATTCCTTGCAATTTAATGGAAAGTATGCAAATTCATATTTCATATATTTGCATGAGAATCAATAACTATAAAATGTACTCTAAACTCTAAATATTTTTCTTAGACATTAAAAGTCTATGCTTGTTGGTCTACTTTTTAAAAAATGAAATAAACTAGACATTCCAAAGAGAAGTGTTTATGCTGTGCATGCAACAAACACTTAATATGTTTTTTACAATATAAATATATGAAAATCTTTGTTGTTTAATCAATTTCATGCTCTCATGACTTCTAATTAAAACATTTCTACTGACTGCCTGTGTATTATTAATAATTTTAAAAATCTATATCAATTAAAATTTGATAAAATACATCTGCTTTTACAACAAATTTATTAAACACATCATTTAAATATATTTCATGAGATGACCAACTTCAAACAAAAATCTGAAACATGATAGTCTGGCTAAGAAGAAACCAACTTAAAGTAGGAATTAGTCAGCTTATAATTTACATAAAAAGATAATTTACATATTTAAAACTTACATCTAATTATGTTGCAGTTTCATTTTTTTAACATCTATACTAATTAAGTTATTTAAAACAGAAATGAAGATTATTTTTATGTTCCAAGTTCGTTGTTTATAACTATGTCCACACACTGTATGGTTGGTGTAATGGATAGTCACTCAGAATGAGAAATCAGAGAGTTAATTTCAAATTCTAGTAGTGTTCATCACATTCATTTATGCACAATTACCTTTGGGAAAGATATGGGTTAAATAGTAGGACATGTAACTGGAAAAAATCATTTTTATTTTTTTTTAAATTGTTAAAGCAATGTTCATTTGTAAAAAAAAAAAAAAATCTTACAATCCAAAATATAACTAGGCTTTAAATAGTCACTAAAAGCTGATAAGATATGGAAAAAAATCAATCAATCCACAAACACACACACACACATATATATATATATGTAATTTCCTGCTTTTCATGATGTTCACTACTGTATATCCATACAATTTAGTTATTCACCAAAATGATAAGTAATTATAATTGGTTTATCCTTTTTTTTAAAAAAGAATCATTTACACATACATTATATCATTATATATATATATATATATATATATATATATATATATGCACACAACAAATTTGAAAACTGTTTGTTGATATATAAAATTATATACCTTTATTATATATATATATATATATATATATATATATATATATATATATATATGGTGGACTCTCCAATCATGAATGATAAAAATGAGGGTGCCTTTTGTTTTACACTTACGCATGCTAGCAGGGGCTGTTGTGGAGAAAATCAGGCAAGGGAAAGACATATTTCATTTGTACTTTCTTAAGTGTTATAGTAGCCCAGCCTTGCTACAGGCAACAAAGCCACACTGACAGAAGAAATTGTTAAAGCAGGAGTTTTAAGGCATCTCTGCTTCAAAGCTTGATGAGACTGATCACAATGCTTCCTAGGTTTTCAGATCAAAGTTGAGACATTTCAAGTTGTCTTTCAATTTGTCTTTGTAACATAAGAGTGGACATCCAAATGAATGCTTAGAGTTTGGAATTTGGTAGTTGTCCATCATTTTTGGAACCTTAGTTCATCCATTGTCACAACATGACCAGTCTACCTGTGATGTTGTTACATGTCTTCAGTATTGAACTATTCTTGATCCATTTTGTATCATATATGGCATGAAAACAGCTCATGTGAAAGGTGTCAAGTTGATTTATGTGTTTGCAATACAGGGTCCAAGTTTCAGCACCAGAGAGAATGGTTGAGAGAATGACTAATCTGTATACGTCGATCTTTACTCTGAAAGACACATCTTTGGTGTTCCATAACTTATGTCTAAGTTTACTGAATGCTGTGCTGGCTTTGGCTATTCTGGATTGGATTTCTCTGTCTATTTTTCCATCAGAAGAGACTGTTTGATCCAAGATATGTGAACGCCTCAACAGTTTTTAATGCTAAGCCATAAATGAATACAGAATGATTTGTGAGAGATGGATTGGCTGGTACTGGCTGGTACATTAGCTCATTTTTCTTTATGCTGATAGTGAGTTCAAATGCTTTCACTGTTTCAGAGAACTTATCGAAGATAATGTCTTCTTGACTGTGTGCTAATAGAGCAGCATCATCTGCAAAGAGATGATTGTGTACCAACTGTAGACCAAGTTTCAATTGTGCTTTAAAACATTGCTGATTGTATAAACCTCCACTTGTTCAGAATTCAACACTCCTTCACTTAAGTCAAAGAATGCTTTTTCAAGCATAACAGAAAAGAAAAGTGCAAAGAGAAGAGGAGCAAAAATGCAACATTGTACCATTGGAGATGAAAAAAGTGTCCGATTGCTCACTTCCAGACCTCACAAAAGTTTTCATTCCTTCTTGAAAAGAGATAATATGGGACATTTTTTCTGAAACACCTAATTTTGACAAAACTTTCCAAAGAGCAGTTTAAGATACAGTATGAAAAGACTTTATTGAAGTCTACCAAAATAAATAGATCCTTGTTTTGTTCTCATGCCTTCTATTGAGCCTGCCAGAGACAAAATATCATATCTACAGTTCCTCTTCTGGATCAAAATACACACTGGGTCTCTGGCAATGCAGAGTCTGAGACAAATTCATTAAGCTAGTCAGGATGATACAAGCAAGGATTTTGGCAGCAACAAAAAGAAGAGATATTCCTTTATGGTTATCACATTCACACCTGTTTCCTTTGCACTTATACAAATGGATAATTGAAGAATCCTTATATTGCTGTGGCACTTCTCCCACAAAAGTTTGAAAAAATTCAAAAATTGTATATATATATATATATATATATAAAGCGTACAAAAACAGTTTGTAGTGAAGGAGATAATCAGCTACCTTGAAAAAAGTTTGTGTTTTGTATGCGATCTGCCAAAGAAAAATTACCAAAGAGTAGTTAGCAAAAAAAAAAAATCAACTTTAAGGACTCGAATCTATGCTAATGTTCTTCCCTCCCCTGAATGGCTTGACCAATCAGAAAGATCTCTCGGTGCACAAAAGCCGTTGTTTTTCGCTTATAATGGCAGGAGATTTTCTGAGCTTGGGCGACGAACACGTGTTTTTGCTGGTGAGAAATGAAGGTTGGACGTGTGACCCCATTTTGTCGTTTCTATGCTGCTTGTTGGACTGTTACGACAGGCTATCATTTGAACTGTGATTTGGCTACAAGTGTTGCAGTCGAGAGACAAAAGAAATCTATTGTAGATGTTTATTGCTACTATAAGTTTACGGTCTTTTTTTTTTCTTTACAACCACAAACTATTTCGGCACTTACTTTATCTCTAGCAAGATGGTGGAAAGACCGTTCGACATAAAATTGATCGCTGAATTCAGTGGTGATACGAGTGGACATATCTGTGCAACATCAGCGAGTGACCATAACTCAGATTTACTAAAATCTGTGCATTGTTAAAGTGGACATCCCGGTGTAAATCAGACTCTATATTTTGTGAGACAGATTGATCTTTCTGTATCCAAAGCTGCTCTTAGGGCAGTGATCAGAGAATGCAAGGAGTGTCAGTCCATCGATCCAGCACCTGTGCAATGGCCAAAAGGACAACTGAGTGTGAGCAAAGTGTGGCACTGTGTTGGAATGGACATCACCCATCATAATGCAACTCACTATCTAACCCTGATTGTCTGTGGCTCAACCCAGTTCACTATTTGTCGACGTCTGTGTCGATAGGATTCCGCAAGCGTGATTAACTACTTGCGGGCGTTGTTCTTTGAATGTGGACCTCCAACGGAACTCCTCACTGACATTCAATCAAACCGCCTGCACGCGACTAATCTGTTTTCCCGCATTTTCGATCTGAGCCGGTCATGTGATACCCGATCTTATATAAGCAAAACACATGTAAGCTCTCTCTCTCTTCGGTTTTTCATTCATCTTTTTCCTTGCTGCCAAGATGTAATCTTCAAGAACTCCCCTTGACCATGCAGTCAGACGTTAAAGACCATTACCAACATTCACGCTAGTACGAACTCTAAAATCTTTTCTGAACGCTTGCCAACTTTACAAATCCACAATTCCAAACATCCTAAAGGAACTTTATTATTCTAAACTACATTTTAATAATTACTTCTTCTTTATGAGCTCAGGTAAAAATATTTCCAAATCTAAGAGACATAACTCTATCACACCTTCAGCTTATATAAGATCGTGTATCACATGACCGGCTCAGATCGAAAACGCGGGAAATCAGATTTGTTGTGTGCAGGCGGTTTGATTGGTGGGAACTGATCTATCAGCAAGCTAGTTTTGAGGAGATCAACCAATGAATGCTTGTCGCATGATTTGTATATACTTTGCATATGTAATGGTGGTGGTGGTTAGCACAGATTTCTCGGTGAACAAAAACTGTTGTTCTTCGCTTATAAAGGCAGGAGATGTTCTGAGCTCGGGAAACGAACACGCGTTTTCTCATTTTGTTTGACTCTGGTCCGTACTTGACCGCATTACTGACGCACGTGGATTACTTTTGCTTGTTACAACTAACACCGTTCTTGTTAAGTTCAATTTTATTTTATTGGTAACGTTCTTTTGTTGACTGTTATCTTGAAAAATTTTTGATTTTTTCTCACTTCTTCCTTTCTTTTTTAATTTATTACTTTCTCATTTCTAATTTTTCCTTTTATTTTTAGTTTTTTTCCGCTCCCACAATTTATCTGTTTAGTTGTTGTTAGACTATTTTTTCTTTAGTTCAAATTACTATGTTTTAATTGTTATATCTTTATTTTCTTTTCCTTTTAAATAATCTTTAAGTGTTTTATTCTTTTATTTTTTCTGTTTTCGTAATTGTTCTAATTGTTTGTGTTTAGCTAGTCTAATTTGTCTGTTTTCTGTATTTATTTTTTAGCCTTGATTTTGTATTCGTATTCGTGTCTATAACTTGACAAGCCTTTATTTTTTTAGCGGCCATCTTGATTTTGTATTGTTTCGTTTTTGTGTCTATAACTTGACAAGCCTTTATTTTTTTAGCGGCCATCTTGATTTTGTATTGTTTCGTTTTTGTGTCTATAACTTGACAAGCCTTTATTTTTTTAGCGGCCATCTTGATTTTGTATTGTTTCGTTTTTGTGTCTATAACTTGACAAGCCTTTATTTTTTTAGCGGCCATCTTGATTTTGTTTCGTTAATATGTATTGTTTCGTATTCGTGTCTCTAACTTGTCTTTTTGTTTATTGGCAAGCCTTTATTTTTTAGAGGCCATCTTGTTTTTGTTTGTGTTATTATGTATTGTTGCGTATTCATGTCTGTGACTTGTTTTTTTTTACTTTTATATTTAGTGTAAAAAAAAATGTTTAAAGTGTTTTCTTTATATTTTTTCTTAAGTTGTGTAATTTATTGTTTTGTATAACATTTCTTTTGAACTGTTGTATTACATAATAATTTTGTGCATATTTTTTTGTTTGTGACCAATTGTTCACGTATTTTGTAACTGTTATTTGTTTGTCATTTTGAATTTGTTTGTTTCGCTGCTAGGTGAATTTTGTTTCAGTTTTTTCCCTCGCCTATAGGCTACCATTGTTTCTTTCCACCCTTCCCCTTCCCTTCCCATTGTTTAAATCCTAAAGGTGGAGAAAAAAAACATCCCGTCCTTCCTTCCTTCCTTATTAAAAGGAAGAAACCTGTCATGGCCAGTTTTAAGAGGTCAGTAAAGAAACATTTATTTTCTGTAAAAAAAAACCACCCGCCGTATAAGGATGACCCTGAGGAGTACCCAGTTATACCAAGTGTACCTTCAAATGCGGAAATCTCCAAGCTTTAAAAAATGCTACTAAATCTACGGAGGCTGAAAAGAGCCAAAATATAGAAGCCAATAATGGCCAAGAAAAAGACAAGCCAAGTGAGAATACAGAGGCCGGGGAATCGCCCTCTTGTTGGAAGTTCACCCCTAATTGTATTATCAATATTGCGGAGTTCTTGGAGTGAGCTAAGAGTTACGCTCACCTTGTCGTAGAAGGTGGACTCTTAGAAGACCCACAAGAATTAAGAAAGATTGAAAACAGAATAGTGTCGGTCTTCGACGTGGACAAGCGTTCATGCAAAATTTGTCGCTCGATGAAAGACACAGTAATAAAATCACTGGTGTCCTTGGAGTTTAAGCCCCTCAGAATCGTTAAAGGAGCTGGCTATTTCATGTGGGACATAGTTACCCACGCCGGAAGACTGTGTTGCTGCTTCAAGTCATGATTTGATAACCAAAGACCTAATATTACGCACAGAGGCCGAAGAAGGACCTGCATGGCAATATCCGAAGTCCCTGCTCGGTTATCGGGGAACTCCTGTCTGTTTTCCTATCGCAGTATGGCGAGATACTAGGCACTTCCTGCGATAGCCTGAACGCGGGTGGAGTTTTGAAACATTGTTAGACTGAAAAGCCTTCCTCTCCATCCCGAATTGTCTGGAAGTAGGGAGTTTGAGGCTGTCGGTCATTATGACCGGCCACAAACCGGTATGTTGGATGTGTGGAGAGACTAGTCACCTCTCCTCTTTCTGCCCAGAGAAGAAGGCCTCTGGAAGTCAAGCTCCAGTTGACCAAAATCCCCACCCCTGTCCGCGTCTTTACCTACCGCCTCACCTGTAATGGGTATGCCAGCTTCTGGGACCGATACGGATAAACCTCTGGTTGGCGCAACATGTACAGCCACATGCCCCAAAGAGCCTTCGCCCGCTGCTAGTGCAGCTGTGGACAGGGGGGTGGGGGAATGGCTGGTTGCTGGTAAGGCCAGAGAGAAGCGCCAGACAGCGGGTCCTCAGTCCCATGAAGCCCAAAGGGTGAAAGGAACATGCAGCCCCACTCCCCCTGGCAACATTAAGGGCGGTGCCATGACCTCAGAACAACTTTTCAAGGAACAACAAAAAAAGTATGACCCGGGCTATGAAAAAACTGAAAAGATTAAGGAATTAAAAAACAAAATTAAACCTTCAAAAATAGACCCTGCCCTAATCTCCTACTCCTTCAACGTCCGCTGTTCCATCCACATCTTCACCCAACAACCTTCCCCTCTGGCAATACCTAAACCATTTCCCCTCAGCAGAAATCCCAGCCCTTACTGACAAAAGTCCGGCTACACCCCTCTTCATACTCCCTGACCTTCCCCCGTTAAAAAAAGATCATCCTATACCTCTTTTCATATTCCCAGTCCTTCCCCCAGTTAAACAACGATCCACCTACACTCTTCTTCACATTACTAGTCCTTCCCCTGTTAAAAATGTTGAAAAAGAAAGCTCCACTCAGGAGCTTAAAGACAAGTACAAAAAAAAAAGCAACGGCATATATACAACTCGGAGGATGTGTATCATATCTCCCCCGCACAAGCCGAGTGAGCAAAAGACTATGGGAACTGCATTAAGGACCTGAAGTACCTGCTTACCATCAGGCAGTATGCCAATTTAGATGTGGAGAATCCTTACAATTTCCCGCATGCACAAAGAGGTCTCACGGTCATCAGAGCTGGGACTGGTGCCAAACAAGCATGGGTGATGTTAGATGAGGCAATCAGATCACATCACACAGGTTGTCGTTGCCCATATCTATTGTTAAAAATAAGTGGCTCAAGCATTTAAAACAATGTTGTGCAGGAAGGGTCCTAGTTTTAGTTCACTCCTCCCTCTATACAGCTCTTAAATTGATATTCCCTTGGCATATCGGTGGAATCTCCCAAGACGGTACCATCAAGACTGAAATAGGCCATGGGTCTATGGGAGAAGCTGTCGGTATCCTTACCCCAACCATGTTCAAACCAGTGTCCCAACCCTAATTAGGTCTGATAATGACACTCTGGTTAGCTCTGGTTGAATGTCCAGGGCCTGAGGTCGGAGTCTCGAAGGGTGAGACCAGCTTTTATTAATGCTACAGCGAGAATTGTCAGAGGCTGTGATTGGGAATAAGTGGTGGGATTCGTTGAAATCAAAACTTAGGTCTTTTGCTGATGATTTTAGTCGATGACTCAAAATAGCAAGGTTAGCAGCGCAAAAATTTTGTGAGGAAAAAAATCCTGTGTTAGTGGGGACATAGCTGTAGCTAAAGCGGAGCTGGCCTTCTTGCTTATCAAGCCGGATCAAGCTCTGGTAGTTAGGAGGCTAAAAAGAATGTCTTGCAAGGATATGAATATGGCCACTTCATTGTGTGCAGAGGAAGCTTGTAGGGCATCTAGTCGGCATATCGCATGCATCATATTGCCGGACAACAAGTGGACTGTGACTACAGACGCGGGCATTTGTGAGGCTTTCCGTGACTACTTTCAGGAGCTTTTTACCAGGGAGCCCAGTCTGAGCGCTGCTCAGTTTGATGCCTATTTAGCCGACTTTCTCCACCTTTAATAAAAATGAAAGAAATGTTCAAAATTTAATATAATGTGATATTCTAGAATTTCTTTTTATATTCTCTCTCTCACTTTCAAGATGGACCTACCCTGAAAATTATAGACCGTTCCTATTTTTGTAAGGTGGCAAACTCAGAAAATCAGCAAGGGATGAAATACTTATTTTCCCTACTGTATCTTCATTATCTTGTCTTATGTCCATACAAAAACCTCATTCAATAATCTACTTTCAGTGGCTCTTAGGCCTTGTATTATGTGACCGTTTATTAAAAAAATGATTGTATGAATTAGATGTAATAATTCAGTAAATCATTTGTTTGTAGATGAACTTTTAACATCTCTCCTAATTGTTTTCTTTATCCTCTGAAAGATGTTGAAATAGTTATTATGATAGACTGTCAAACATAATATCAGTTAAGACATTTCTTCTCTGATTAATTTCTTCTTTGAAGTTAACAATGCCGACAGAACTGAAGTCACCAGGAAGAATTTAATATTCTATAATTTTCAGTGACTGATACCATAAAGTAGCAGATACTTGGGTGTGCCTCACAACCGATATAATTATGTATTGGTGTTACTGATTGATGTTCACATCCAAAGAAAAGCCGACATTTGGGATACTGATTTTCAATTCATTTATTTTTTTAGAGAAATGTTGTAAAACAAAAAAGAAAGCAATAATAATAATAGAAGAATTGTTACCCATTTTTGAAATGTTACTTTAAAACAAGGCATACATATTCTTAGATAAATTTCTGCATTAGACTTTATTAACTGTAAGCACCAAAGTAAACAAGATCAAGATTGCTTTTCAAGTAAACTGTTCTCTCTTGTTCTTCTTGTAATGGCATTCACACGGGGTGGGTTGAGCCAGCTCCAATATTGGAGTTTCATGGGAATTTGGAATTCACAAGTGGTCCCCAAACCTGCATGTATAGGCTTCAGATCAGTTCCCAGGAAACTGACAGCCCGACAACCGCACATGAGATTTGATTATAGTGGTGAAGGTTTCGTGCAGGACCATCCACACTTTTTGAAGGGCCGAATACAGAGACCTGGTGCACTAAGTGCCACAATGTCCCCAAACGACCCTCCACAGGTTTTGAATTCAGAGTTTTCCTTCTCCAAGACCAGTTGCCATCCAAGGTCTGTCCTGCTATTTACCTATAGCTAGAGGAAGAAGAGGATTCACACCTTTCCGAAGGTTATTAGCACATAAGTGAATGTAATGGATTCGACTGGAATTTGAACTCAGCTCTCTGATTCCTCAATCCAAGCTGCTATCCATTACTCCACCGTGCCTCTTCAAGTAAACTGGCACCTAAATGATTACTTAACATGGTTGATCTTACTAGAAATAGTTATTATGATAGACTGTCAAACATAATATCAGTTAAGACATTTCTTCTACTAAAACTTTGTGCTAATAATATTATGTCTACAAGCATGAAAAAGAAGGAAACAAATTTGGCAAACATGCAAATATTAACTTGATTATATTAAAAGACGTAATTTCTTTGTGGATTTTGATCTCTGTTTGTTTAACAGTCATTTAGCTGAGTAATATTTGAGCTGTGCAAGAAAATGCCTGAAAAAATGAAAGCAGCAACAAAAAGTGATGATTTAGTTTGATTCATTTCACTGGCTTCTAAGTAAATGTCCAGTTCAATATTGGACTGCGTTCAACTCTTTCATTTCTGGGTATGCTAGTCACTAAGAATTTCCTTGTTATAAAATCAGTCTAGGAAATTCGTTTTGAAATTGTTATTACTTTTTATCAATTAGCTTTTTTTCCCACATCTACATCTATCAAATTGGTCCTTATTTCTAACATGTTCAAGAACTGAAAAATGTATTTTAATAACCACCATATTAAAAATAGGAAAATATATATGTATATAGACAGCAGATTTTGGCTTTGTTCCCTAGTTAGTTCATTATCATGACAAATAAATGTCAAATTTTTATTCAAACATTAGTACAAATTTGAATAAAAACAGAAAGATTGTTAAGTTTCAGAATATGAAAATATTTCATAGCATTTCACTAGTTTAGGAGAGCTTGGGAAACCATAAGTCATTTATGGCATCTCTACAGGGGGCTGACACTATTTTTCAGACACTTTATTTTTCAAGTTTTAGGTAGCACAGGCAGTCTGTACTGTTTTAATGTAATGGCAATAACAGTTAAAAACTGTTTCAATACTACAAATGGAAAAGCAGAATTCAAATTAGAAGTATTTTTATTTTTTTACAAATTTTCACATTATACAGGTGACAGTATTTTTCAGACATTACAGAAACAAGGCTAATAGTTTATGGCAGCACCCTTTTTTTCAATGACTTCTATCAGTCTATCTTCATAATGTCTGTACATATTGATAACAACGTCTCTTTGTGTTTCTAGCAGTCTGTTTTTAGCATACACAGTTCAGCCTCTCTGGTTATTTCTGGCCTTCGTAAACAAGCTCTGCAAGCATTTCCCATATGTTTTCAATTAAATTTAAGTCTGGACTTCTTGCAGGCCATTCCAGAGTAGTTATATTTGCTTCACACATCCAATCTTTCACTGATTTGGCCACATGGATGCTGCAGTTATCTTGCTTCAAAATAAAATTACTTCCCATTTCTTTTTCTATGAGTGGTAGGGCTCTCTTTTCCAAAAGTTCTCTGTAGCTTAAGCTATTTTGATGTCCTTTTAACCACTTGAGCCACAAGTTTCCATTCCGAAATACCATACCCCAAACCATGACTCCTCCTCCTCCCATCTGTCTCTTGTTGAGAATAACAGGTTCACCTTTTCTCGACCATGTACACCACCCGTCAGGTCCATCGAACTTAAAACGTTTTTCATCAGTAAATATCACTTTCTTGAAGTCGACATGATTTGTTATCCATCTTTTGGTGCTTCACAGCCTTGCCTCCTTGTGCTTTCTCGTTAGTGAAATTCTTTTCTTGATTTTAGCATACTTAAGTCCAATTTCATGTAGCTTTCTTTGTACAGTTCGAACACTGACATCAAGTTCACACTTCTCCTTTACTTTCTTTGCTGTCACCTTTTCTCCAGAATATAACAACCTCGTAACACTCCTCTTCATTCTTCTTTCTGTTCTCTTGGAAATTGTTTTTTTTTCTTTCCATCCTCTCTTCTTCTTCCGCTCATAGTCTGTACTTAGCATGTATTCAACTGTCGACTTCGGTAGCTTCATCTCAGCAGCGATCTTTAGGATGCTGAGCCTATCTTCTCTTTTCTTTTGGACCAAACTGATGACTTCTTTTGAATGCAACCTTCTTCAGGATTTTAATATGTTTTCGCAGTGAATGGTAAAGATACTCACATGTAATGGTCAGGGTATAATTTACCTGCAGAAAATTTGCATATTGTAGACATTTGGCGACTAAATCATTAAAAAACCCAGAATTTGTGTCATGTCCGAAAAATAGTGTCGCCTAAATTGAAGTAAAAATAAAGAAAACATGAAACCAAAGACAAACCCATCAATCAATGTTCATACCATTAATGGACAGTTACTGCTGAACTTACCTACTCATCAACACAAAAGCTCTCAGCAGCAAAAAACACCAATAAGCACACTTTTCATAGTGTCTCAAAAATAGTGTCGGCCCCTGTATATCCTCTCCATTTAGAGAAAGATTATACTAAATTACAGAGTATAATAAAAGTAATTAATTTTTTTTATTATATTCTTATTCATCAATCATCAGGATATGCAAGCCTTTGTCAAGACATTCAGTTACAGAACTGAATACAGAGATAGATGCATTTCCAAGGTAGAAAAACTTCTCAGGACTGATGTGATATTAATAATATAAATATTTAGTATGTTTTAACCCACTAAAAACTTTTTTCTATGAATGTTTTAAAAGATGCAATTATATTAACTGTCACTGTGTTAATACCAGTAATGAAAACTACTCATTTCTCAAAACAAAGCTTTAGTAGTAGTTTTATTGGGTGCTAATTCTCACAAGACAAATTCAAGGTAAAAGACAATATACTGATGAAAAATTAGGATATGGATGTCGTCAAGATTTAAACAGAGAAATGACAAAATAAGGAAGAAATAGGAAAACATTTATAAATTTAACAAGTCTTACTTTAATTTTAGTTCCATCAGAAATTATTTGGAAATAAATTATGGAAGAGAATGTGGCACTTTGAATTCTGTGTTTTCACTGGTCAAGTAGCTCACGCCTCAAGTCTTGTGGCATTGATGTGTTTTGCAGCTGAATTTTAGTGGACATATTTGGATCTTTTTAAAAATGGGTTTTTGTAATCAGTTTACCCCAAGCTAGATGATAATGCCATTAAAATGGAAGGTCTTCCACTGACAGTAAAAGAGAATGAAAAAACTTTAGAAAGAACCAGAAACCAAATTCTATACAGGAAACAAGGGATAAACCTCTTCTCCTTTTCAAAAGACCTAGATGGAGGGCGAATCTATCTCCTTCTATTTTCTGGTAAATGTCTATGAGTGTATTTAATTCCTGAAGATGGTAGTGGGAAGAAATAGGAAAGGTGTGCATATATGTGTGTGTATCAGATTCTAGTTGGTCTTGTGGGTGTTCAAAGTGTCTGGCATGTGTTGACAGTGGATCAAATATACCCTATTTGTTTGGGAGTTAATTTTATTGTTGAGGAAAAAATCATATATTAGGAAATTTTTGTGTATATTGGTGTGTGTTTTAGTTCAAATATATTATTATAACTTTTGAGTATATTGAGAGCTATTTTATGTGATAGAAAAAGGTGTCAGCAAGTGTCTGTATGAGTATGAGTTTTATGAATGTTGGTGATATGATATAGTGTATTAGTGAGTGTTTATTGATGGAAGGATATTAATTAATATTCCTTGTAGATATTTTCTTTGTAATAGGGTACATTTGTTTTTTTATTTAGGTGATATAATATCAAAGATTTTATACTGAAAGAATAGGAAGTAGCACACTTCAAGATTTAAACTGATCATTTTTAAGTCAGTTTTTAGATGTCAACTGTGAAAAATATAGTAGCAGTTTTTAGTTTCGTTTAAAATGTTATGAAAAGAGTAAAATATATGAGTTAATATAATATATGAGCACAATTTTGGTATGAATTGTTTTGGAAAATTTTCAATATTTCTCAACGAACTTATATACATTATTTTTCTTTTAGTTGCTGCTATTGTTTCTATGAAAGAGTTAATAAGTGCAACATTTTTAACTGATATTGTCTTTTAAATTTTCTTTCTGAAGTTTTCAATGTAAATCTTCTGGTCAATAATATTTCTCATTGAATTGTCCAATTTATTCCCAGGAAAAAAAATAACCTTATAGAATGGTAAAAAAATAAAAAGTAACTTTTGGAAATATAATACACCACAATCAATTACATGTATAGAAGGCCATTAGTGAAATAATTGATTTCTGTATAAGCTGCCACCCAGACAATGTCTGTGTTAAATGGTGGTTTCGTATTGTACTTTGAGGTTATGGCTGAGGTTGCAAATTTCTTTAAAAGAAATTGGGAATCGGAAATTATTTTTGCAATTTAGTTTAAGTTCATAAATTAGCTATAATTGAATATTTTTATTTGATTTCCCTCTCAAGAAAAGATAAGAATATTTGCTATTTTCTTTTTCTCAGCCTTATATAGAGATTATCCTTGTATTATTTAACACCAATAAGTGTTTTTTATAATCTAAAATGGAGTATCAGATTATTTAGCCTTAACTCATAACTCAGATAGTTGTGTATTCCAACTGGCCCAGTGAATAGTGTTCAATCCCAGGTAACATTCAGGATTTTACATACTGATTTTCAAAGTAGGCAACCCCTTCACATTTTAGCATAACACAAGCCCCTTTAATAGGAGAATTAGCTATGAAAGAAAGATTTATTCTCCCTTCTGTATTTCCACTATTATTGGCATTATTATAATGCCTTGCTTCACAGATGAAATAGAATAGCAAACATGCTTTTTTGTCAGAGAGACTTTTACATCACTAAGGCATACACAAAACTCTATTCACATATATACAAGCATCCCACACAGGGAAATTACATTACATCTATCTACATAGCAAAGCAAAGTGTCAGGAGGAAAAAAAGGAAGGGTCTTACATATAATATGGAGATAATACTGTGTCTGGAGAAGCCATTTTTAGTATCCCAATTCAATCGGACCAGATTTATCTATGTCCCAGGCAAGGACATATTCCTTAAATGGGAAATAGCGAGTCGTGGGTTATCCCAAATTGGGGACTGTGAGCTGGAGTTTCATTCTGCATCCAGAAAACATATATTGCCAAAGGGAAATGGCATTGTGGACTTGTAAGCTGCACAAGAGGCAGATTTAGCCTCAACTTGGGCTCCTTGGACCAAGCCCAAATAAAGCAAACTTACGGTTTGCTGCCGCAAAATGAACTGAATTTGGCTGCTGCTTTCATCACCATATGCAGTGATGTCACTAAACAGCTGTCATGTTACTCACATGACTTATCTCCACTAAAAGGGAGATAAGCACCTTCAGTATCCTTACACTCTCTTTATTGTTTTTCTTTGAATTTCACTTTGTTTTGTATATATTATGAATTATGCATCAGGAATAATTCTGAAAATCTACATATATTAAAATTTTATACATTTATAACAAACTTGTCACTAGAACGTATTCTATAAGCTAACTTCAAACAAAATAAAACCTTTTATTAAATATTATTAATGAAATATGATATTCAAATTAAGAAGAAATCAACTTAAAGTAGAATTTTGTTAGTTTACAATTTAGATAAAAAGTAAAATTTACACAATATTTAAAATTCATATCAAATTATCATGTTACAAAGATTCAATGTTCTAATACCTATAATAATTGTCATTTAGATTTTAACACCTATCAGCTAACATACTTAGAAATTAAAATTATTTTATACACCAATTGTGTTAAAAATAAGATCCATGTGAAAGATATATATACATATATATATATATATATATATATATATATATAAATAATATAATATAATATACACGTTATAGGAAGAAGAGAGGAATCCATTTTCAGCTTTGAAAATATTCACTAGTGAATATGCATACAGCATTTTTGAGTTTCAGTTATTAACCAAAAAGATAAGTAACTTTTATTTCCTGTTCAATTATGTATTATTCTTTCCTCTTCACGCACAAAAATTTGCTTTTTTCCTTTAAATAAAAAGGTTTATATATATATATATATATATATATATATATATATATATATATATATATATATATATATATTTCCAACACACCAAGACTTTGTTATCACAGACAAAAATGTAAAAGTTTACAAAACTAAGAATATATGCTTATATTAAATATTAAATATTTCATTTAAACAAGGTGTTCTAAAGTTTGTAGAACACTCATAGTTCTGGTTAATAAAAGTTTAAGGAAATACTGAAAGAAAATGTTGATTGAAGAACAAGTTTAATCACATGAAAGACATGGATTAATAAAAACAGTAATAAAGAATTCCATAGTTCAGTGCAGCAATGCTTATGACTCAATGCCTTGCTACACAATTTGTGACTACTGTTCCTATGAGCAGATGTTCTACTCATCGGGGGGGGGGATGAGTCTATGTTCCACAATTAGAGCAGAGGAGGTCGGTCATATTTCTACACAAAATGAGACAACATAAAAATTAAAACTTTCACAGTTTATTAATATATAACAGAGACTTTCTCCTTTAATTTCTTCTCCAAACAGGAAATTACTAATAAAATATTCTTCTCCAAATCACATTTTTATTATTCTTGTTTTCACACAATGAAGACAATATAATTTTTTAGCAAACTGATATGTTTGTAAGAGGTAATACAAGAACAGTCTAGTTTAATATACTAATTGAATCAAAGGAAAACATAATATAAACAGAAATACAAAATGATTTATAGAAAAGTTGTACTGTAATATTTGTAATTATATATATTTATATTAATCTGTTTTATTTCAGGACAAGTTGCAGAAAAGACAAGAAAGGAAGGAAAGAGACATAATTGAAAATATGGTAAATTTATTCTTTTCTGATGGCTATTTCTATTTGATAGTATTATAAGTCTCCTAGAATGCAATTTGACTACTAAATAGCCAATACACATTTATTAGTTTCTCAATTTAAAAGACAAATTAGAAAATTGATTTCTTTTTCTTGATTTTACAACTCAAAAAGAATAGCAACTCTTAGCCTCTGGTAAAATTCTTATTCTATCTTATGCTGTACTGAATCCCATTATTTAGATTATACAGTACTAGCAGCATGGCCCGGTGTTGCCCATGCTTGATTCAAAAATCGTACGACTCATACAGCAATCACTATCACTTGACTTAAAATATTTTGCCCTTCCTTGCCTTTAAAGGAGTGCCTTTTGCCGTGCTGATGTTGCTACATGCCTTACTTCTTGCCTATCTCACACTGCGAACTTTTTCTAAGCTCTATACTAAACATTAAATCTGTTATGAAAAAAGAACTAAACAAAATGAACACAAAATGATCAGCTTTAAAAAAGGATTCGTAACTGGAAAAACTGAATGAAAAAAGAATGTTAACAACAAATACTTTTTCACACCCAACCCAATTCTGCAGAGTCAGAATCAACGTTGAGTTTAAGCAAGCGAATGATCCAATTGTAGTAAAGTGCCATGCAGATTTAAATTTTTCCCACTTGTGACGAATGCAGCTATCAATTTTTTTTGCATGCTAGCATGCTAATTAACATTCATGTCAGTCAGCTGTTGGCTCTCACGCTGGCCAATAGAATCTTCCTGCCTATTTGTGGCAGCCAGCTTATTGGCTCACTGGCCAGTAGAAAATGGCTGCAAACTACATGAAAATTGTCATAGAAGCATGAAAAAATTGATTATTTCCGCCATCAATGGGAGTTGGAAATGCAAAGTTGGTCTTGGCCTTCCCACTAACTTGGAGCATGTGCATGTAAATTTTGGTGCAAATTCGTCAAAAATTGCGGCCGTACATTCGTTACACACACGCGCACACACACACATCCTGCCTTTTATAGATATAGATTAGACTAGGTATAAGTATTGACAATCTACAGTGAATGAAATAAGCTGAGAGTCTAGTAGATATTTCAAATTATTATATCAAACTTGGAAGAAATATTTTAGTCATATTTTGGGGTAGAAAAGGTGAAGATCTCATGTTATAATATAATTGAAAAAAAATCACAGAAAGGCAGACAAAGCTGATAATTAATATTATGGTTCCACCAGAGTGTAGGTGATTACAGCTCTCTGCAGACTCTTTTACTAATTATCTATGGAGTGCCATGAATTCTTAGGAAAGAGAGTGGAGTGTGTTCACATTGCATTCTCCATTTAAAAATGTGTAAAGTGATGAATAAAACGCAATGTCTGAACAATAGTTTTTAAAGAGGCAGCCATTCTTTTTTTAAGTAGGTTTTAAGCAGGTTTACCATATTTCCTGGTTTCACTAATACTGTTCCTGGTGTTTGCCATAATAATCAGTTTGGTTTTGGCATCAGTTCTGAAACTTAAGATACACAGGGTCATGAAAAGATAGTTATACTTTGAATTCAAAGTAGTCTTTTTCTTAGATTAGCTGCTATCCAATGCTAGTATTTAGTTTACCTTGTTGTTCAACACACAGCTAGAGGGAGAAGAGGGTTTTTTTATACTAGTATTCACCCAGTACAAGGCCCAAGGTATAGGGTTACTTTGTGGTGTTTTATGAGCATAAGGCAAGAGGTGAAGTATATAAGGCTATGCAGGAAAGATGGTAGTTACCCTTAGACTTGAAAAGGGTTAAGATTGTAGTGATTGGGAAAACATCCTGCTGAGAATTTGTTCCACAAAACAGCAGTTCTTGGGAAGAAGCTGTCCGAGCAGGGCTTCTTACTAATGAAATACGAAGGGAATGGGGATGATTCCTACTTGCATATGTAGTGTGGTTGGTCCCAGTTGTAATGGTCAGTGGTGGTGGGATTAATCAGTGTAACTCATTAGAACACACAACATGGAAATAACAATAGAGCAGTGAGAAGCTTATGAGTTTTCATCTCTGGGAAAGGTGCTGTAGGAAAATAATTCATCACCCAAAAGGCCGAGTAGAGACTTTTGATTTCTATCAAAACAAGCAAGTGAGAGCAGCTCCAAACCAGATATAGCAGCAATACTCCATTTTTGGTCTGATCTGGCTCTTGTAAAGAGTATAGAGGTGCGTTGTTAGTGGTGGTGGTGGGGTTAGATATTTACTGGAGCAGTACAATGAACCAACAACTTTTTCAGCATTTTTAGCAATATATTACATATTGACTCCCAATAGACATCCAGGCGAAGGAGCTTCCTTGAGAGAAGACCCATCCATTCTAATAGGTGAAAGTTCAGTGTCTGCTTGGTTGATGCCTTTCCCAAAGCCATTAGTGTGAAGTGACCATGACTGTCTTGATTGGAATTTAAACTCAGTCTGCTGATTCCACTGTTCACACTGATAAACATTACTAGGTGGTGTAAGCTTGGGTGGTGTAATGGATAATTGTTAATTGGATAGCTGAGTTCCAGTTCCTGTTGGGTTCATTATATTTATTTACATGAAAATAATCTCAGGAAAGGTATGAATCTACTTCCTCTCCCCCAGTTATGGGTTAATTAGCAAGACTTGTATCATTAAATCATTATCTCAAAAAAGTGATAATCTAAAAATATTTTCTGGCTTTAAATAACCTGCAGAGGGTTGATAATTTGTAGAAAATGAATCAATCAATATGATAATCATTGGGCTGTGCACACACATTTCATTTCATGATTAGGTAGGCTTAAATAAACTGAACATGATTTAAAATAAAAATAGGATTTTTAAATATTTTGTCTCAAAATATTTTTACAAAAACAGTTTATTAGATTTTATTTTCCACATAATGAAAGCCAAATTCTATGATTTTTAATAGTCAAAGTGATTTTTGATTATCTGAAAACAGATTGTTAGCATTAATGTATTTAAGAATAGAGATTTTATAGACAGAACAATTTATATTTTAAAGTTTTCAACTGAGTGCTTCAGCAGAAATGTTTTAATAATACTTCATGAAGATATTAAAATCTTTAACATTCACTTAAAATCTCTTCCATACATTTATACAAATCCTCATCAAAATAAATTTAACACTTGATCTGGAATGTGCAATAGAGAAAAAAAAATGAAAAAAAAAATGAGATTATTCAGTCTTTCCTTTCAATTAACCAACACATTAATAGCATAAGAAATAGAAGACAATTTTCTATAGTGACTTGCCATAATACAGATTAAAAAACCCGTATTTCTAATTGGAGAGAAATGGTGACATATTTTGAAATGGGAACTCTAAATGATTATAATTTTAAAAAATAACAGGAATTTAAAAAGAATATATTTTGTGTTTGGCAGTCTTATTTCCAAAATAATCCAATACAAAAAAAAAAACAATCAGATAGAGATTTTATTAGAAAACTGAAAAAGCTACTGTTTCAAATATTTCCTTTCTCCTAGTCTCTAATTTATTTTAATCAATAGAACCAATTTACTTATTTGTTGTTGTTGTAGGGTGGGGGGGCGGTGATATGATCTTTTATTGATATAGTTTTCATTAACACCTTCAGTACAAATAATTCTTTCAGTGATATATGTAGGCCAAAAACAGAATACCATTTCTCCAGAGACTAATACATACTTTCAGTGATGAGATTTAATCACAATAATTAAATTATGCAGAGGATAAAATAAGGACCAGGTGTTAATTTCAAAAAGGGGAAATTAAAGTCATTTGGCTTTTAACACAAGTCCCACAATTGTTAATCATCATACTTCAATCGTAAACATGTTAATTATATTACCAATAAGATTATGGTAAAACTCTATATAAGAAACAAAATGGTTAAATTAATATCAAGTGTCCTGATCTGTGGTTAGAATAAAGGCAACAAGTCAAACTGATGTACTTGAATGGCTTTCCTACTAAATTTAGTCTTTCTCTATGGTAACACAATACCAAAACTGTTGTAGCTATGATATCACATATCAAAATAGTGGTAAGAATTGACTATAAGTCTGTGAAATTGATAGAAGTGGTCTTTTGTACTTATAAGAAGCTTATGAAATTCTCTGCATTGACTAGTTGAAAGAAAAGTTATATATTAATGGTTTATTTCAACAAATAAGCAATAAGATATACAGCTACTCTTCACTTAACAACTTACCAGTTTAATGACCCCTGGATATTTTAACAGCTATAAAATATCAGAAAATAAAAGATTAAAAAATCTAACCAGTCAGCATTGTAGAGTAAACAAAACGTTATTTTTCTCTTTTTCTTGAAAATGAATCAAAATAAGTGAAACATAAATAAAAATTAAATTGTAGTATATTTACAGTAGGCAAACCAAATTGATGTACAGAATATAGAACTGATTTTTGAATTTATTACATTTACTGTTCAGTAGACTACAATAGAAGCCTGGTGGCATAATGAACAGTGACTTGGATTGAGGAATCGGAGAGCTGTGTTCAAATTCCAGTTGAGTTCATAACATTCAATAGCATGCCTATGGGCAAATAGCAGGGCAGACTGGATGGCAACCGGTCTAGATGAACTCAGTTTTTGTCGACTTTCAGAAAGCTTTTGATAATGTCAACAAAGATATCATCTGGAGACTGATGCAGTACTATGGCTTTCACCAAAGTTGACGGAACCATTCTTAATGCAAACTGGCATTCATCAGGGATGCCTGCTGTTGCCGACGATCTTCCTGCTGGTGGTTAACTGGATACTGCAGTAGGCCACAGCAGGCAGGAAAACTGGTTTACAATGAACCATCATGAAGCAGCTGAAAGATCTGAACTTCACAGACAACATCAGCTTTCTCTCCCACAAACAACAAGATGTGCAAGAGAAGCTGAATTGTGTTGCAGAATAGAGATTGATATCAAGAAACAGAAATGAAGATGGATCAACCAAACACTTTGCAAGCCTACTTCTAGTGTCACCAAGCAGGCCCTTGACTGAAATCCACAAGGGAAGCAAAAAGTGGGCCAAGCAAAACAGACTTGGCACAGAAGTGTTGACGCAGTGGTGAAGGCAACCAGCACAACATGGGCCAAGCTGAAGAGCATTACCCAGAACTGCAGCCATTGGAAAGTTGTTGCAGCCCTATGTTTCCGAAGAAATTAAGAGGCATAATATATAATATATATGATTTAGAATATACAGTAAAACACCAATTACTTGTGTATGAATTTATTGTGAATTTAAAGATAATACGATGGGTAACAATTGTATTATAACAGGCTATTACTGAATATATCTCATGTACTAACTAAAAGTTAGAGGTTTCAAAATGCCATGTGGATGCTGACTTTCTTGAACCCCAATTTAACATGGCCACACTTTTTGTGATGACATTTTATAGATTGTAGTGATTTCATTATAACAGAATCATATATTAAATCCCCCTTGACCAATACATTTGTGTTTTATATTTTAAATATGAAACTATAATTTATTGGCACTTCAAAAATGCACAAAAATAAATAATGATATATTTTCTTTGCAAATACTTTTTCATCAAGTCTAAAAAACAGACAGTAAAAAGTAGACTTAGTGTTGCCACAGTAAGTTGATTCTTCTCAACCAATGGGAGCATGACAAAAATATATTAAATTTTGGATTTTATTTGGAGCCTATCTCTATCCTATATAAGAATGGACCAGGTATACACACAAGGGTATTCACAGCAAGCACACGTAAAAACATACACAGCACATTCATTTACATCATACTGAAGAAAGCCTAGACATGCTATGCATAAAGATTTACACGAGTGATACAAAATACTTGCCCCAACCTATATTGGCCACAGAAAAACAAATTCCTAAGTGAGTAACCTCATATATATGAATACACACACACACACACACATATATATTTTTACACCTACTTATATTACATACACAGTCTCATGCATCTGTACATACACAGACATTTGTTTTCCAAAACTTTTATTTCTCTCAACTTTTTATGAACACTCCCTAATGTTTTTGCGAACACCTTTTCTCTCTCACTTAACTGTCACCATCATCATTATTATGATGTTGTTTTATTCCTTGTTTGGAACATGCAAAGGATCAGTTGCCTTTTCTTTCTTTCATTTGCTTCATTCAACCATCAAAACAAGGCCAGCAATAATCAGCACATTAAATCAGTTTATCACAAACTATAACAGACAATAGAAAATAGGACACAGAAATCTGAAGGCATATTGGAATAGTGAAAGATGCCTTCCAAAAGATAAGCAAAGTATTAAGATACAGATAAATTTCATTAGAAACTCAGAAAAGAATGTTGGACTGTTATGTAGTACCAATCATCCTATAGGGCCAGACAATTTCCTCAGAGATGAAGAAAGAGATGTGAGGCAACAGATGTCGTTCTGCAGAAGGATATTGTAAATACCATGGATGGAACATGTGAGCAATGATGAAGTTTTAAAGAAAATGGAAACACAAAGGACACTTGCACTTAGAATCAGAAATTAGAATCAGAGTTGAAATTTCTCAAACATATGAGGAAAGAGGGCTTGGAGAATTTGCCATTCACAGGACATGTTAACGACAAGAAGGGCAGATAGAAACAGCAATTTCTTTATTATCTGAGAATTGTCATGAATTCTTGATTTCTTAGGAAAGATGCCTTGACCCCATTAGTATTCTTTCTGTTATACTGGCTGCCACCGAAGGCCAGCAAGCTCAGTTTAACCGGTTATCTAACTCATAGCCAGGATGAGAAGAGATAGAGATCATAGCTAGTACAGGGGCATTAGTGGAGAAACGGGTATTTGAACATGGCTTGCTGATTTCATTTCCCATGCTGATGACAAATTTCATTTCCACTGCCATCATGACAAATACATTAGCAAGGCATTTAACATACAACAGTGCCATTCTGTCTGTATTATTTGATGATCATATCATAAATTAGGCTATGGTTGTATATTCAGAGAATATTGTAAGTATCTATATCAATCTGAATGGATTCCAAGGCCATTTTCACCTTTGTTTAAGTTTAAAATATTAAAGACATTAAAGAACAGAAATTCTGGTCCACTTCTTTAGAATGATGAAAATGATGTTTAACCTTGAGTAACAGAGAAATGCAGATAAAATACCAGCTGCAATTAAAATGTTTGGCTACAAAATAATCATATTTTGATATAAGATATCATAGCTAGAACAATTTTGTTATGATATCATTTGCATTATTACACAAAAATACTAAATTTAGCAGTAAAGATATTCAAGCAAACCAGTTTGTTTTATATACTATTCTAATGATAAGTAAAGACACCTGATAATTCAGTTAATCTTTACTTTGGGTAGACTTATACATACATCTGAAAGAGTGAAATGAAGAAAAACAAAACAGTTGACTTGAAATTGTTAGTAAGTTATTTCTGAAGTGATAAAACTAAATAATTAGAATTTCTAAAAAGAAAATATACTTAGCTTTAAGGAGTCCAATTTTGTAAGTATTCCAAATAAAACAAAGTGAAAAGCCCCATTAACATTAAAATGCAAAGAATATAGAAAAAAATAGATAACGTTACTAATCATTTTGTTTCTTTTGGGCTCTAATTTATTTTAATCACTAGAAATAATTTGCATCTGTTTTGTTTGGGGAGATCTGACCATTTATTGTTATTACTCTATTTTTGTTACAAAGCAAAAGTTGTCCAGGCTTTCAATTCCTACCTGAATAAAACAAAACAAAGTTCAATACAGAAACTATTAAATTTTGTAGCTGCTTTTATTTTACTCCTAAATCATTTTTATTGTTTGCTGATAACACTTTGGGCTTCTTTATGGCAGAAAATAGAATAGGAAAATAAAATTTATCTGGAAAATTGCCTGATCAAACAGAAAATGGATTTGAAACAAGAGGTAATATTAAATTCTACTTTTAATCATGTGAGAATAGTACCAAATGAAAATTCTCTGACCTGTAAATGTCGAGCTTTAACATTGGATAAAACATTCATGATATTCAAGGTTCTTTTATCATATTTCCTATCAAAACCTCCAACTTCAAAAAAAGTAAATATTTTTGGATGACACAAAAATGAGGGTATGCCAAAATGAGGGTATACCAAAAGATTAATGTATGTACATGTTGCGATGGGTAAATTGTCGCCATTTTATATTTTTAATTTGCTACATGTCTGTTGTTTGTTTTTGATTTTTTCGACTGCACAGTATAGTAGGGTCAGTTGGGCACTTTCTACGTGAAAAAGAGTACCATGATGCAATTTACTCCACCAGATATTTGGAAACAGTATGTTGTACTGCTTGACATTTATACTGGAAGCTCCTATACAAACATTTCAGAGTGTTCTGAGGACAGTGCAGAGGATTTGAAAAGAGTTGGATTAGTCTAATGGTGATTATGAAGGTACAGCAGCTCAGAAAACTCACTCTGATCATTTTGATAAGAAAAGAACTACTGAATTTGTTGGTGAAGGCTCCACAGAGGCCTACATCAAGTGCCTTGGGTCAAGAGGATGGCTGATGGCAGACCCTATGGCTGGCAAAAGGACTCTACACAATGTTACACAAGCAGGAGAACCCAGTCATGGCTGTCAGACAATTTCTATGACTACATCACCCCTTACATCTGGCCATCTAACTTTCCAAACTGCAATCCCCTTGATTATTGTGTGTGGGGAACACAGTTAAGTGAGAGAACAACAAAGCAACAAAACTCCTTGCAATACCAAAGATTAACTGAAGGCAAGAATTATAGCAGCATTTAATAACTTAGACAAAGAGATTATTCAGAAGATTCCAAAGTTGTCTGGTGGCCTTGGTTGAAGCCAGTTGTGATTTTATTGAATAAATTTACTCTATAGTATTTCAAGATATTTTTGTGTAATTTTGGTAAATACATCTGTTAAAATGACATGTCACTGTTATTTTCATTTTTGCATAATTTAGATGACAATTTATTAATTGCACCCTGTATGTTGGGCATTTTCAAAGTTTATAATAAGTGTAACAATTTCATTTTTACAGTTATTACTAACATAAGTTATTGTTACAAGAGAGAGAGGATACTAAAGAATAGTAAATTTGCATTAAAACCTTTATAGTAAAACAGCTGTGGAAATCTCTTTACAATGCAATATTATAGTTTCCATTTGATTTTTAATTGTTAAAAAAGACATATGAAGTGGTATTTAAGGTAACAGGGGACTAAAAATATTTGGTGTTTTGAAATTTAAGTGATAGAAACTATGTTAGGATTTAATTCAGTAATTAATCTCATTTGTAATTATGAACAGATGAACATAAATGATCGAAAAGTGGGATTTTACTACTGCCTTTTTATACTAAATTTCATCCAATACAAGGCACAAGAGCCACTTAAAGTAGAGGGTTAATGTCAAAATGGTAATAATGAAGTTGGTGTGTATAGAAGAGAAAGTAATGGGAAATGACAATTATAAAGATGAAGAGGAAAAATGATGATTCACCCTTGACTTGAAGAGATCAAGATTGATGTATTCAGGGAAGCATCTAAGTAGGAAGCTGTTTTATAAGGTGGCAGTCCATAGGAAAGAGCTAAGTGGAACACAGAAGAAATGAGGTTGATTCGACTCTATCAAATTGGTATGGTAAGTCTTAGCTCTAATGGTCTGAATTGTTGGGACAAAAGAATGCAGCTCTTCTGAAAATGTTTCATGAAAATAATGATAGAGTAGTAACTAACTTGTAATGTTTTATCTGTTGGAAATAAATATACCAAGACAGAAAGTGAGGATTGGGCAGATAAGTCTGCAATACCCCACTTTTGTTCTAATTTTTGTAACGATAAAACATGACAGAAGTCAAATGCTTCCATGAAATGATAGAGATGTCTTCTATTTTAACTGAAAATCTTCAATTTATTTTATATGAAAGCATTAAGATAAAGTTTCATATTTTATAATTATAAATATATTATGTCAAGTTTTTGTAATATAATCAACAACCAAATATTGCAATCAGTTTATTTTGTATTAAAAATAAAATTTATTTTTTTTTTTATCTGCTCCAGTTAATATCTGTTGTTTCTCATTATACTAATTCAGGAAAAAAATCAGGTTTGTTTTTGTTATTTTTTAGACAAAAAGTAATTTCCATATTTATAAAATAATGATGAGATTCTTTAAAAAGTTATGAAAAAAATATTGATGAGAGAATAATTCTGCCAGTAACATTTGATAAACTACAAGAGAAATTTCATTTCAAATTTTATGTTATTTTTTTCAACAGAAAATCATTGATTGGGATTCAGTGCAAAGTTATTTAAAGATTATTACCTAGATTTGATGATCAACTAAAAATCCATCTTATTTTCTTTATTTGACTTACCAAATGATCTTTCTTTTTAAATGATACTATTTTCCGTTTGTGGCAAGAATAATCTTTAGATTATTATATATGAAAAAAAATTAATCTCAACTTCTTAAAGTATAGAATATAAGAATAGGAAAGAAGACAAAGAGCTGTCTTAACTTATAAGTAGAATACAACAGGTTATAAAGCATTCAAATATCATCAGAGGAAATCTTTGGATCCATTGCTTCAAAAACTAGTTCCTGAAATAGAGATGAATGGCTTACATCTGTCTTTCATATGAATATGTTCAGATCTCTTCCAATATATATTTTTGGTTAGCTGTCCATATTTTTAAATAAGGATTCTACTGGCTCTTTGCCAATGAAGACTTACAGCGGCATGATGTTGAAACACTGGTTCTCATACGATCACTGAAGTTAAGCAACATTGAACCTGGTCAATACCTAGATAGGTGACCACTTGGAATACCATGTGCTATAAACCTGGATGTGTGGGTGATGTAATAGATCATAATTGTTATTTTGGAGAACCGATTTCCAATTTCCATTGGGTTCATTATATTCCCTTATATGAAAATACCCTTCAAAAAGGTGTGAATCCATTTCTTCTCCCCCCAGCTATAAGTTAATTAGTAATACTTATATCACTAAACCATTATTACCCCACCCACCAAAATTCTTACAATCTAAAAATATTCTCTGACTTTCAATAACCTGTAAATTAACCTATAGAAATGAATCAATATCAATGAGCAGTAATTCATTTCCCATAAACAACATGCATTTTCCTTTTGTTCCTTTATATATTCTCTATAATTTAAATTTTACATTCTTTTTATAAATAAAGATCTCCAATAAAAATTAGAGTGCATATATATATATATCTATCTATATATATATATATATATATATATATATATATATATATATGGGAGAGAGAGAGAGAAAAAGAGTATTGAAAGATTATTAATTATATTAAAAGACTAAGAACCAATCTGAAAATGTGTGTAGTTTATTATTAGAAATAAAATGTATCCCAAAGGGCTTAAATTATATGTCATAAGTCATATTCTTTCAGGACAGAAAATTGCATTTACAATGTTCTTTTTATAACCCAATACTCTAATCTGCATGTCATACTCTGAGTTACTAAGATTAAAACTTCCATCTCCTTTCCTTTCTTATTTGCAATTAGTTTCAAGATTAAATCATTTTCCTCAAAAACATATTTGATTTTTGCTTATTTAACATTAAGAACTAATCTTTTTAGATTAAAATAAAAACAAAACACAAAATGGTTTTTACTTTGTGACCATAGGTCAATTTTTCCTATAAACACAAATTTGTGGATAATACTTCTATTATTAGGAAATATGAAAAAATTTCTCTTAACAATCTGATCATATACAATAAATTTATGAACATTCAGTACAGAAGAAATTTCTAATTCAGAATAGGATGAATGTGCCATCATATTCTTTTCAGAAAAATACCAAGTTGCTCATAGAAGACAACATTAAAATTTGTGAAATTCTTAAAATCCTTCTTCTGGAAAATTTCAGATTTCTTTGGTTGTAATAATGAGTATTTCTTTGTTTTGGGTTTCATTCAGTGAAAAAGACAAAAATAGAAATCTTAAAGACTGAAATAAATAAAAATTTCCTCCTTTTGTTGTTTGACTACAGTCATCATTCCATGTATCTGGGTACTGATGATTTTTCTTCTCTCTGATTGGTTGTTCTTGATAGCTAATTTAGGTAGAGAATTAGGATATACTTTATATTTTATTGCAATAGGTAACCAAGTTAAACATAAATTGATTAGGTAATAATCAAGGTCAGTGACTGAACAAGAAATGATTCGAATCAGTGAGTATATTAAGCAATAAGAATCTTCAATATTTTATGATTTTGTGGTTAAACATTGGTAAAGCGAAAAAGGCTGTGAATGGAAAGTCTGTTTTAATTTATTAAATGCACAATTCATTGCTACATATTTTAGTAACTGGGGCAAAACCATTTTGACACAAGACAATGTCTGTAGCATCCAGCAAAGTTCATGAGCAATGGTTCATAAAAATAGTATAACTAATCATGACTAATTAAATTGATATTTTAAACACGATGATGAGATGTGATGATTTCAGATGAGTCCTCAGTTCCACAAGTTCAGACGTTTACTGCAAGGACATACCATGTTGCCTCCATGGAATCAAAACAACCTTATTTCCTTAGGATTCTATTCTGAGAACTTTTTCCTCACCAAGAACTTCTACTTGTGGAACAGGTTCCCATGTTGATGCTTTCCTAAACACTACAATCCTAACCTCTCTAAGTCAAGTATTTACTTGATCATAATTTTCAACCAGTTTAGAACACACCATACCACTTCCACAGAGTCTAATCACCCATATTTCCTTTGTGTTTCAAAGATAAGAAGTGCTCTTTTATGGAACAGACTTCCACGTGGTTGCTTTTCTGAACATTACAATATTAACCTCTCCAAGTCAAGAGTCAATCATTATCTATCTTCTTTATCTTCATAATCTTCACTTCTTATCACCTCTTTCACTTATATCACACCTTATTCATCATTACTGTTTTAACAGTAATCCTCTACCTTGAATGGTTCTTGAGCCTTTTATTTTGTGAACTTTAATATAAAAAATTATAACTAAATAAATAAAAGCCAATGTGAGGAAGTGAATTTGAACAATAATGAAAACAATATATGTAAAAGTAAAGAGCAGTAAGAAAAGGATGGGGTCTGGTTAGATTATGTTTAAAGTTATGTCAACCCTGATGGGCCACTTTAAGCCAACCAAGCATAAAAAAGATAAAAGGAAATTTAAAGTAAATTAATAAAGAGGTATGGACTGATCAATTCAACCGTCCACAAATAAATGTGTTTTTAAATGCCATTTTAGATAAAATATATTTATAGCTGTTTAACTGAAGGAAGTTTTACTCATTTAAAAACTGTGCTTATTTAATTGAAGACAGTTTTATAAGTTAGTTTCAATAAAACTTGACAGCTTAGTGTACTCCAATAAAGCTTTCAAGATTCTAGATAAAGACTTTCTAGGAGAAGTCACCACAGTATATTGGCTTTGATAGACAATCTCAGCGGAGAGTATTGCAGTTTGGTAAGTTGTTTAACCTTTTATAGCTGAACAAAAAACATCACATTAGATTCTTCATCATCTGCTGAAATGGTCAAAGAAACCAATTTACCTAAAAGGCCTTTCTAAATGTCTGATACATTGAGAAATTTAATAGGCAAATATATCTCTTCCGAACCAAGAGACTTAATTTTGTTTACTAAAATTGTCAAAATATATTTTCATGAAATTTTATTCTGAAAGAATGTTAGAACATGTGTAAAAAATCTAGTAAAATGACTTTAACTCTTTCCATACTGAATTTACTACTAAATTGTACCAGTTTTAAATTCACCTGGTTCCACTATATATGTTTGTATAGGATTAGCACCAAGCTATAGCGTAGAGGCATTTTTACTTATGAATATCCAGTTTTATTCTTCAAGATAATCCTGATGATAAATCGGCCCACAATATCTATTACATGTGCTCTGCTTACTGCCTGTGCTCTTGAAATCCATGTCAGGGGAACTAAATTCTCTCTTACTTCAAATTTATTATCAGAGTTGAGTATGATCTGGAAGTTTTGGAAATATGATCACATTGATAAAAAATGATAAAATAAATCACTAATGTCAATGTATATTGGTATTATTACAGAAGCCAGCATGTTTGGATTGATTTAATTTATACTCCTCTATGGTATTATTAGAATCACTTGTGAACAGACATGTTTAACTGGTCTGTCTTGAAAGGGTTAAAGCAAAATTAAATAGCAAAGATGTAAATTATCAAATTGTGTTTTATAGCTCCTTTTATGAAAAGGAATCAGATTTAATAGTTTGAGCAACCTTTGAAATTTAAAAGAATTGTTATCTAAAACATGGAGATATTAAGAGCTTAAAGATCAATAAATAATTATACTTTTACATTTACTGAAGCTCTGGTGATGTTATGCTGTTTGATATGAATATTTACACGTTATTATCCTTTAAGAGCATTTTATAGATTGTCACTATGTCTAGTTGTGCAATTTGATTGTGATACATAAGTAAAACATTTTAATGTTTTAAAATAATTTATCTAGAATGTTTTTGATAATTTTTCTGCAAGTCAAAAAGTCTAAATACATAAACCTTCAAGTTATTTGTGATAAATTTTTGGAGGATTATGTCCATTAATACACAGACACAAAAATAATAAACTGTATTATTGACATTTTTTTCTTTTTGCTACACACATAAGTAATCCGAAGTTTGAGATCATGCAATAGTTATTTTTCTCCAGTTAGAATATTTGGTTATTTTAGGCTCATTTTAAAGTCTGGTCATATTCTTATTTCAAGATTGGTACAAGGTAATCTAACTGACCCCCGACTATCCAATACATTATTGTGTTTGTCAAATCAGCTATAAATAAGCACAACAGCTATATATTTTTCAATGTTTTATCTTTATTTGTTTTCATTTCTAATTTTTGTTTTTTTTCCAATTTTACAGAAAAAGAAAAAAGATGGTGTTTTGAAACATGGAGCAGTCATTGAATCAACTGAAGTCTAAAGAATCATTTTTAATGAAAATTTTTGACAAACTTTGATGACGACCAACAATAACTTAATTGCATGAGAAATTAGTTTTTATATCAGTTGTAATAGTTATTTTCCAAAAATACTAATAACAATTTTCAAAATAAATGTCTGAATAGTATACATGTGTTATTAGTTAAAAATATTAAAAATATTACTGTGTGAGTGAAATGTATAAATATATAATGAAGCTGACAAGTGATTTTATAGGAAAGATATATTCTCACTCATCTACTCTTTGCTCTATTATGAGATACCAACCAAGATGACTAACAATAGGACTGTTCATGAGGAAAGTTTCAAAAGTGATCTAACCGTTGTGAGTAGGAATCAAGTGTGAAGCAGCCTTTCTAGCTGAAAATCCTAGGTAAATTATGGATGAAACTAAGTGATGTAATTTAGTCTAATAAACATGAGTAAATGCTGAATTTCTTTTTTCTTTTATAAAGTCCATCAGAGGATGAAATGTGTCAGCTGAGAAAAGTTTTCCATTTGTCTTTATTCATATTGTTCTTTTACAGTTATATCTGGAATTTTCCATGCACATATACATTTGCAAGTGATTTTCATTTTTAACCCAAGATTATCGCTTATTACTTTAAACAATATATATTAGTGGATAGACGTTTTGAGTAAGATGTCTTGTTTTTTTTTTAATCAGCGAGAAATGCATCTACTGGCTTGTGCAATCAAGTCTTAAAGTAAATGTACTGCCAGAAATATTCTTAAAGAAAATGTGGAAAAATGTTTAAAACTCTTGAATGCACAAACTGGTTGATGTAATTCACACAATTTAAAAAAACAAAAAGACAGAACTTCTGCTGAAACACATGTGTCCACAAAAATATAATGTTTAAAGTAATAAGAACTTGCCTGCACACCTGGCCACTTTTGAATCTCATCATGATTGACCTCACAGGAATATTATTTCTTGATAATATCGACCTGAGGAAATGATCCTAGCATGTGGCACCTTTGAAAGTGCCTAGAAAGTCATGTATCCAATTTTGTATTTTTGTATATTGTCATTCTTTTCACCTATACTTATATCACTGATATATCATCCTCCTCAGTCTTATGAACAGATGTTGTCATCAGGTCACTGTCTAGGTAAGCATCTGACAAACTCCCTCAAAATATTTCAGTTGTGTGTTAATGTCTGCATTTCTGTAAATGATCTTCTCATTCACTCTGTGACATTGCCAAACCTTTACTTTGTCTGCCTTCTCTTCTTTTGCCTAAGGTGGTACCTTAGATTGTTTGCACTTATGATGTATCTATACCGTTTTAACTTTCTCTTCTTGAGGATAGTTATGAGGTCTACCAATGGGCCTGTTTCTTGTTGGAGGGTGTCTTGGACTGTGTCATTTGTGGTGTAGTTTATGTAAGTGATGCTTCAGATGATTCTGTAACATCTTATTTCTAAATCTTGTATTTTTTGCTGTAATTCTGCTGTCAATGTCCATGATGTATTATGGTGGCAGACAAAGAAAATAATAGATGATTACAGAGGTAATCAACTCTTCCATAATTATTTTAACTCTCAACTTAGCTTGCTTTCCAAGGCAATAATACCCACTAAGACACAAGGGTTTACTGGGAATGAAAGGAGATGAGAAAATGTTAGTGAGAAGAAAAGACAATAAAAGAACAGAATTCAGAAAGACAGAACATTAGTTATATCCAGCTATTTCAACAGTTAAACAATGAGACCTAGTTGTTAGTCTAGTACTGCATCTAAATTCATATGGTTGAGTTACTAAGGATGAAAGCTCATTACAACAATTACCATGAAAAATATTTATAGAAAAGGCACTGGGGAGCCACATCATAGTGACGGAAAAGTGACTAAAGTCAAGATGTGAGGTCAGGACCGATAACATTATCCGATAACCTTCTTTGGATTTTATCAAGTATCTTGAGATATACAGCAGGGGCACTAGAACAAATATGGCAGCAATATTCAAAGCATAGATGAATAATGGTAGAATTATAAATGTGTAAGATTGATTCTGATAAGAAAAGTTGTCTGGAACCAAAATATTTTAATTGATCTATTTGGTTTTTACTAAAGAATGCTATGTGAAGCAATTTATTATAAATGCAGGTATATAGTATTTATGAATGAGAAAGGATGAAAATGATAATATAGATTACAAAAATGGCACTAAATTAGTGATATTTTAAATATGTATTAAAGTTACTTGATGCATCAAGTCAAAGGTGGTTTTGAAATAGAACATTACATGTTGTAGCTTTTTATCACAAGAATTCATAATTGAAGCATGTATACTTAATACCCCATCTACCATATCACCCTTAAGGGGGACATGGTTTTCCCAGTTTCCTGTGTTTTGTAGCTGTAAGCAATGTTTGTCCCTTTACCATACTTCCAAATTTGTGCTGTCTTTCACTTACATAAACTCATTAGGTAGATTATTTACTGTTTCTCTTTGTTCCATTTGCCTTCAGGATATTCTGTGAGTGTCAAATTCTCTATGCCCTCTATCCTCATTATGTACCTCAGAAGTTTCATCTGTTTCTTTCTAAATATAAGCACAAGTCATTTTTATTTGCATTATCCTTAAAACTTCCTTATTACCCACGTTGCATCCATGGTATTCTCAATATCCTTCTGTAGAACCACATTGCTTTTGCCTCAAGACTCCTCTTCTTCTGTGCAGAAATTGTCCTGCATTCACTGCCATTTTATCTAACATTTCAGCACTTGTTTTCTTTATTTCTAATGAAATTTTTCAGTTTCTTATGGGCTTGAGTAAATGGATGGTAGAACAGGATTTGTGAGAAGTAACAAAAGAACAAAACTTATTAAGAGCTACAAGGGACAGAAAGATGTGGAGGACCATGATCACTTATGTCCTGAAGGGACACAATGCATAAATGAACAATAATTTGAGTCTCTCCCTATTCTAATACACATTTGGATTTTTCCATCACACTGTCCAAACCTAATATATTAAATGAAAAATAATTTTTGATAAGGTTAATTTTTTTAATTACTTTACATTATTTTAGTTTTTCCTTATAAAATATCTTTATCAAGATATGTAATTCATTTTTTGAATTATACTTTGTTTGATTTGGGTGGTGTTTGGACACTTTGTACTCCCACCCACCTTATTCTCTATATTTGCTGTTATTTAACAAAGATCAATGAACTGACTTACCAAAATACCAAAAGTTAAAAAAATATGTGTGAACAAATCAAAAAAAAGAAATTGATGGGCTAAGATAAATAAAAATGGCTTGAAACAAAACTTGTGAAATAAAATATAGATTTGAAGACAAAGATAAGAAATTGTCTCTGAAGAAATTCAGACAGAATCCCAATTAATATTGACAAAACTGTCTTCATAACTTTCCTGGGAGACTTAATAGCTAAGTTGTTCTCTTTGACTCAACCTTTTAATGAATGGCATTTTTGCTTTTCAACTTTATGTTTAAAAGAGACTGAAATTCTATTGATCTAATCGAGCAAAGCTTAGATGTCAAATATTTGATGTTGTTTCAAAAGGAATTTGAAACTTTATAAGGACATTTAATTATTCCAAAGAAATTCAAATCTGATATAAATTGTAGTAGAATATCTTTTTATATTCATGTCATTCAAAACATATTTGAAATATATTAAGATGAGCTTAATTTTTAAGGTAAGATTTTGGAAGTATGAATGCTTTTTTTGTCAAGTGAAAAGAACATATACAATAAACTTTTGACTTTATTTAAGTAGAGAAAATGAAAATTTGGGGTTACACTGTTAAGAATTGAACTTTATATAAGAACTTGTGCAACTAAACCAATCATGGGCAACTTGCAGCCTTCAGGCCACATTCAGCCTGATTGGCTTTCTGAATGGTATGCATAATTCCATGAGGAAGATAATGTTTATTAAAATTTTGCTAGTTTCATTTCATTCTCACTTGTTCACTCAAACTCTCTAAAATGTAATCATTGTTTATGCATATGGTTAAGTACCATGTTTCTTGAATTTTGTAACCATTTGTTGATCTTTTTCATCATTTTAAAAATTGGTGATTTTCACTCAAGAAGTTCATATGCATAAAATTCATTTGATGTAGAAACAGGAAAGGTTCATGTTATTTTTTTCCTCTGGAAAAAAACAACTTTTTTTTTTGTTTTAAAAAAAGAAAAAACAAAATTCCATATTCCAATGAATAAATTGGAAACAAATCACACACATCAGTGTGTGTTAATCACACTTGTCATCAACGATAACGTTATACTAAGACTTCAGTTTTTTATTATAGAAATAATATTTTCTCAAAAAAAAAAAAAATATTAAATTTTCCCCATTTTTAAGAATGATATTCTGTGGTAGAAATGGCTGTGGTACCATGCAAAAAATCAGCTTGAATATTTTAGTGCAGCCAACACTATAATGAACTATATCTCAAGTAGTCCACTGATCAAAAAAAGGTAGGCCATACCGCCTTTAAGCAATTATCTTAGAAGCCATTTCAAACTTGGCAGTGAAGAGTAATATAACTGGTAACACATGAAGACTACTGCTGTAATAAATCTCAAAAGAAAATGATTTTCTATTGATGATACAAATGTTACTATGCAATTTCACTTATTAGTGAGAGAATAAACTAAACAAAAGTATGTAGAATAATATTGGTGTTTGTGAGAATTTTCTTCAACAGGAGACTGGAATGAAATTACAAACAATATTTTATTGCCTAAGCAAACTAAATAGAAAGAATATAAAAAAAAATAAATGAAGGTGCGTATAAAGAGATTTCCTTTTTATTCATATGTTCATGTTGAGAGACTTATATTTGAGAAAAGTTTTTTAACTGTTAGTTTGGTAAAGTTATCTGATATGACTGTGTGTAAACTTTGTACTTCCTGTGTTGTGTTCAATGTGACATGTGGTTCACTGGGGAATGAAATTTCCCATAGGAAAGAAAGAGATACATCATATCTGTCAGCTATACTGTGGCCAAAAGAGAATTAAATTTTGTACTCTTATATTCTGCTTTTAGCAATGTCATTTAGTGGTTGTTAGCAGAAGCTCTCTGGCAGACAAATGGGGTAAAAGTAACAAATGCCTTTTCAACTGCAACTATGGAAAGAAACAAGTAAAATGCCCATCAATATTATTTCTGAAATGTAGATTAATAGTTTAACTACTATTATATTTTTGATCATTGACATTTGATAGAATTAGGATCCACCCAAACCAAATGGAGTGTTGATTCGGATACTTTCAGCTTGAAACAGAAAAACATTGAACTTAAATAGCAAGAAACCTAGCATTAAAATATTTCATGTAAAATAAGCTTTTTAAAAATTGACATAAAGCAATAACCTTGTGAGTCAAGCTAATTATTAGTAACTTAAATAGTAATAAGAGCAGGCTAATGACAGCTGTTATAATGAAGGAATTCCATTTCATACAAAACAACACTGGTTGCTTTTTAAGAGTAAATTATAACAGGAAAGAAAGATAATCATTGAATTTGCTCTTTTGTAGATTATACTAACTTTGGTTTATCTTGTACTAAATGGAATTGTTTTTAATCTAAATTTTTATAGTCAAATAAGTGAATAGATTCAGTTGTAAATCACCCAGATATTTTCTTACATTCTTTAAGTTAGCATATTCAATAACTAAACAAGTAACAGCTCATTGCAGGACCTGATAACCACTATCAACAAGAGAAATTTGAAATGGTATAGACATGTCACAAGAGCTAACAATCTTTCCCCTACCGTTCCTAAAAGTTAAAAGAAGAGACAGACAGAGGAAAAAAAATATCTGCCAGTAGACTAGAAGATACATCACAGGGACTTAGATATTGGCACACAACCAAGACATATGGACACTTCAGCAACCCCACGACCATACATGGTCACTGGGCTGATGATGAGGATTTGAGTGCAATGCACAATTTTGGCAGCTTAAAGTTGACATACAGACAAACAATCCGTAGAAGAAATATTGAAAATAAATTCTTAAAAAGTAAAGAATGGAACAGAATAAGTGATAATTAGTTATTACAAATATCTAACGCTTTGATTAGGAGACTGATATGCTGCCTACTGCACTGAGACAATCAGAACATCTGCTTTTCATACTCTGAGACCAGGGTTTGAATCTCACAATGGTCAATTTGCCAGAGAGGTGACTTCTTGATGTTAGCAGTCTAGTGAGACAATCTCAATGTGCAGCACCTTCAGAAAATGCCTAGGAATAATGCCACTGTTTAACCCAAATCTTGTAAGTGAAATTGGGTAGGCAGAAACATTTGGAAGCTGTCAATAGAATTAAGTCACAAGTCATCATGTCCAAAGGCTTGAGTGTACTGCCCTTGTTCATAGAATTTATCATGCACTTTCTCCCAGAAACTGTAAATAAGGTCTACTCAGCTTAGTTGCAGTATCAACCACAGGTTGAAACTGTGGATTGAGCAGACATTTTTAATAGGGTTTGGCTAGTCACCTTGTCAGATATGTATTCTTGGAAACAGACAGTAACCAGCCATTCATAAATATATATTATGGTGTATGAAAAGTATGTTTTAAAAATCAACTGCATATTTTTTATAGCTTAATGTTATATATATATATATATATATATATATATATATATATATATATATATATATATATATATATATATATATATAATGTGTAAGGATTTCTTGAATGTACAGCCCATAATACATATCATTTAATAAATAAAAATGGGGCATCTATTTCAGATAGGGAGTGTTCACAATAATAATGTTTGAAGTAATATATATATATATATATATATATATATATATATATATATATATATATTAGGTTGGTGCAAAAATAATGACGTAATAATGTTGTTTTTTGACATTAAAATATACGTCAAAAAATGACATTATTACGTCATTATTTTTGCACCAACCTAATATATATATACAACCGCTAGCTAAGGAAGTAAAATCCTACATCAGAGACACAACAGATCTACTGAACAAAATTAATCACATACAAACAGTACCAGAGAATGCTACTCTAGTGACTATGGACGTTAGGTCGCTCTATTCAAACATTAAAAACATCGAAGGCCTAACCGCCCTTCAGGAAGCACTTACTAAAAGAAGAAAACAAGACCCCTCCACAGAAGTCATCATAAAACTCATGGAGCATGTCCTTACATTGAATACTTTCAACTTCAATGGAGCACACCACCTTCAAATAAGAGGTTGTGCCATCGGCACCATTGCAGCTCCATCATATGCTACAATATTCATGGGAAAATTTGAGGAGACCCATATCTATCCAATGATTGGTAGCGACTGCGTATTCTATGCAAGATATATCGATGATATATTCTTTGTATACACGGGTAGTGATGACAAACTTACCCAATTCCTTATGACCCTAAACACAGTGCACGACTCAATTAAGTTTGACTATGAAAAATCCACAACATCAGAAACATTTTTAGACACCCGCATTGACATAGATGAAAACAGGAAACTACAAACGACACTACACACTAAAATCACCGACATCCACAACTATCTACACTTTAAGTCTTCCCCCCCTAAACACCTCAAAGAGAACCTTCTCTATTCACAAGCACTTAGACTCAGAAGGATATGTTCCAACAATGAAGAATTAAATAAACACATTGAAAATCTGGAGCATCAATTCACAACACATGGCTATAAACAACACCTAATCAGGGAACAAATAAATAAAGCAATTTCCACACCTAGAGAAGACACCCTAATGTACAAGATTAAAAATAAATCTAGCCGCATCCCTCTAGTAACCACTTTCAGCCCCACTCTGCCTCCACTATCCCAAATAATCAAACATCGCTGGGAAATACTACATCTCAAACCAGACCTAAAAAAACTGTTTAAGGAACCCGGCCTTCTTGCATATCATAGACCTAAGAACCTAAAAGAAATCATAGGTAGTAACCACATTTCAGGGGACAAGGTAATCCGTAATAAACTAAGAACAAAAACAACAGGATTTTCCCAACCATGCAACAACAAAAGAAGTTTAAATTGCAACCATATTAAAAACACGAATTCATTCACTAACTCAATCACTAAATCTACTTTCAAAATCTACCACAATTCTAACTGTAGAAGTCATAACATAATTTACCTCCTAGAATGCACACTATGCTAGAAACAATATGTAGGAAAATCTGAATGGCCCTTTCACTACAGAAGTAATAATTATCGTAAACGAATTAAGTCGACTCCCCATGAAAAATTATTACCTGTAGAACAACATTTCCGCCTGGAAAAACATGATTTCAAAACCCATGCCAAATTCACTATAATTGAGAGAATAGAAAAGTTCAGAGCAGATAACATTAGAAAGATTTTAGAGTCCCGTGAAAATAAGTGGATACAACGTCTAAAAACAAAATACCCAGCCGGGCTGAACCATAAATTTAACAATATATAACTCAACAAATCAAAACCTACCCACATTTCTCACCCACACAAGACAGACATGCTTACAGAGATATGGAGGCATCACTCTTATACACTCACCCACACGAATATACACACTTACACACATCATACTCACTCACTCCCTAATGAGCTAAATGATAACACACACCCACAGCAATACACACACTTACACACATCCTACTCACTCACTCCCTAAGAACCAAATGACACACACACAAACACTAAATAGAGACACATCCCCTCACCAGGCCCAATAAAACTGTCAAACTGACCAGAGAATTCATAGCAGCATGTATCTATCCAGCTCTTATCTCAAATAACAACTTAAAAGAGTCTGTTTGACCAACACAAGGAATGTTAAAAGATTCATGTTAAAAAGAGAAAAAAACAAATGAAAACTACAGACAAAAGTTCATTTTCTCTATCAAGACAATCATTTCTGTAGTTTAGTGCTACCAGCAAGCAGAAATATTTCTCCTCCCGATGATGGCCATTTTGGTCGAAACTAGTCGAGGAATCTAAATGAAATAATAATAAAAAAAACGAAAGAATATTAATCTACAACCCAGTGTGTCTAAAGATTTTAATTTTTTTATTTTTTTATTGTTCAAAATATACATACATATATATATATATATATATATATATATATATATATATATATATATATATATATATATATATGTACACCGGGTGTAACAGCAAAATTGTCCAAATCGTGTAACAGCGAAATTGTCAAATTGTTAGATTAAGCTCTGAACTGTTGTATCTTAGAAATGATTAAAAATATCTTACTGGAATTCTCCAAGGTTTTTATAACACTATTGGACTCTACTTTGAGCAATAAGAATGTATAATTACTCTCTAAGCTTAACAGAAGTATTGGGATGAACCCGATCATAAATGAAAATGACATGTTTATCATTAATTAATCATAGCTAAGGATCTGAAGCTCGTGAAGGTTTGAAATTAAGTTCAAATATATATATGTATATTATTCCAGGGTCAACTTATTCAAGATGAACTTTAACCTCTCTAACCTTCCACCTTTCTGTCCTGGAGTAAAATTTGGCCTCAAAGATTTCATGTATGATTTCATTTCAAGTCTTTTTTCACTCCTCTTTGGACTGTCATAGCGGAATCTCCTCTCTCACATGCCAAACATCTTATGAATTTGAGTTGGATTTTTCTAATTGATCTCTTTAGCTCTAACTTGAAATGATGATCTCTCTTGCTGTTGTGAGCTTTTGATCCAGTTTTTCTCTTTACTATTCCCTCTTTTAAACTTATTCATTATTCTCTTAATGGTTCTTGAGTGGACTTTGAAGATGGAAGCCAGAGTATGAATGTTTGTACCATTACTGAAGTCCTGAATGATCTTTTTCCTCTCACCATTGCTCAGTTGAGAAGACAGTGGGTCTGACACAAAACAATTTTAACTGGTTCTTTTTTTATCTGAATAACTCAAATGGTTTTTCACCGATTCTTACAAAAAAATGATGTCAATATGGCTAAATTTCTTATCAGAAAACCTGGAAAAAAGATGTTCATTTTAGTGGTCTTTTAGATATTAAACATTTTGTGGGATGGAGAATTATGCTGTTACATGATTTGTCAATTTTACTGTTACACACGGTATATATGGGATGGGACACATTGTCAAGAGGTTAGAATGTTTGTTTACTGACCAGAAAGTCTGGGTTTGAATTTCACCATGTTCAATGTGTCAGGGAGATGACTCCTTGATGTTATTGGCTTAAGGAGTGATCCCATCATGCAGTACCATTGAAAAGTGCCAGAAAACCATACCACAGTTTAACCCAAGCCTTGTGAGTGGAACTGGGAATTAGTCAGATGAGTGGATGAAATTAGTCAGATGTTAATGATGGCTGAACTAACATGAAGTAACAAATTGTGACTAAGGCTTTTAGTTTACAGGCCTTGTTCAAACAGTTGATCATGCTAGAGTCCATGCTCCCTACTAGAAATCATAATTAAGGTCTACTCAGCATAGTTACACTATAAACAACAGTTAGACTCTGTCGATGTTTAACAAACACAAATATGACTGAGCAGGCATCTGCAACAAGGGTTAGCTATTTTTTTTATTACTCAAGTTCATCCAATACAGTCAACATGTTAGTTTCTGTAAAATAACTTGATATCACTTGTGTTTATGATCCACCAGTTGGGCATGTTTGCACTATATTGATATGTACTTTTCTTTTATTTGAAATGAATTGAGTAAATTTCAAATAACTAAAACTGTGTGGCCTTATGTGCTTAACAGCATCATTCTACTGGTTGGTTAGTTATTAACTATTAGGGCAGTAAGTACCAGAATTAGAACAAGCATATAAAAATATAGCTACAAAACAAAACATTTTAAATGGAATTTTTTGAGAATTTTTGTCATATACACCCAATCACTTTATGTATATATGATAATTCAGTGTTTTAAAAAAATCCTATTTGCATTTTTAAGCTCTTTTACAAAAATTGATATGAACAATTGATATGAAAAATTGATATGAACAATAGCAAAGGAGTTATGAATCATTAATCGCTATAAATTAGGGATAAATTACAATATTATTTTAAACATTTCTTTGGCTGTTCTATCTGAATATTTAAAAAATCTGTAATCATTAATATAATTTTTTTCTCATTTAATTAAATAAAAAAGAAAATTTCAACTTTAAGTGAAGAATTACCTGTCACGGCTTCCCAGAAATTATGACTGACTTAAAAATATAACAATGACTGAAATTTTTAGTTTAACTGTCTTCCTTTTTCATCCCTCCCTTCCTATGTGCCACATTTCTTCAATACTTAGGTGATCATGATTCTCCACAGCTTCCTGTTTTTTGTTACTGTTGGCAATACTTATTCTTTTTTAATCCTTTCTGTCATTGTGAAACTTTTTCCTTCAAACATTTTCTGAAATTTTTCAAATTATTTGCTGCTTTTCTGTGCTTTTCATGCCTTTAATGTATAATGTCAGTGTTAAATTCTCCAGGCCTTCTTTCCTCATTATGTCTCCCCAAAATTAAACTGTTTCTGAGTGTTATCAGCAGTTCATTTAATTTTCTCATGCTCCTTAGAACTTACTCATTTGCCACATGTCATGTATATGAGATTTACAACATTTGTTGGTAAAATTACCTCATTTGCATTATGTGAAGAAATTGTCCAACTTCTACCATCATATAGAAGGTGAGACATTCCACAGTAGTCTCTTCTTATTTTCTAATATTATATTTCAATCTCTTATTCAATTTCTAAAAAAGTATCTTTCATTATTCCTGTGTGCTATCAGGGTTCTGTTCCATATTGCCCAAATAATTGAATTTCCACACTTGTTTAATTTCAACATCCTTAATGTGACACTGGGATCCAAACACACATTGGACTCATGAAAGAAGCATTTCAAAAGCTAAGCAAGAAGCTTAGAAATGTAAAAATTCCATTAGAAACTGTTGTGACCAAGTAAGTGGTTAAAGAAATAGCAAGTGTTGCATTAGGTTGGTGCAAAAATAATGTCGTTTTCTCACATATGTTACTATGTGAGAAAACGACATTATTTTTGCACCAACCTAACACTTGTTATTTTTTGCACCAACCTAATAGATACATATCATATATTAACAGTAAGTACAACAGAAGAGTATTACATGACTAGTGAGTGTGTCAGTTGACCAGCATTAAATCTATTCGACTGTTATATTTAAGAGTACCCCCCTCCACAAGGGATGTATGTGGCACAAGGCCGAGTTTACCATGGGTTCTCCAAGCCCATAGGCTTGGCCAAAAATATTCCTTTAGAACCCGCATAAACAGGTTCAAGGCCTGTCTACCTCTCCAGACGAAACTTTGCCCTTTAGCAAAGCCTTGTCCGGGTTCCTCTCCATCAAAGACAGAAAGTTCGACAGCACAGTGCGAACAGATCTATTCAACTGTTCCCCCAAGGCCTTCTCTCCTACTAATAGTAGGTGGAAGAGTCCAAGATAGACTCTTTAGAGGGAGAACACCACAACAGAAACAAAGAAAAGAGTGTTGGATTGCTATGTGGTAGCCATCCTTTTATATGGCATGGAATTTTGGACAATCTTCCTATGGATGAGGAAAAAACTAGAGGCAGCATAAATGTGGTTCTATAGAAGGTTACTGAAAATTCCATAGATGGAGTGAGTAAGCAACAAGGAAGTCTTAAAGAAAATGGCAACAAAAAGAACAGAATCAGGAAGAGATAGCTAAAATTCCTTGGACATATAATAAAGAAAGAGAGCTTGGAAAACTTAACTCTTATGGAGCATACTGAGATAGGGGAAAGTAGCAAGCCACTGATGAATTTGGATGAATGGATAGCAAAATTGGGGGTGGGGGCAACCTTAGCAAAGAGATAAAAAACGTCCAAGAGCCACACGAGATAGAAAGTTGTGAAGATTCATGACCATGTCTTGAACGGATACGGCACATAGTAGAAGAAGATACAGAAGCTTACACCTTGGGCTAGCCACCATGAATAATGGTGGATCTTTTCTTTTTGCTTTCATCAACAACCTTGTGTAATTGCTTTTTGTTTTTGTAGTAAATCAGAGAAAAAACAAAATCATATTAAATTTTGATGATTAGCAAGATAATACTTGAAGTAAATACTTGTCATACTTGCTGAAAATTTCATTTGAGAAGGGCATGTACATTAAAATATATTTGTGAAGGTTAAAAAAGCAGCATTGCATCAAACTTAATTCAGTTTTCAATTGTAAAGTTTGTAACAGTCTTAGCAACTCAATTAATGCCTTGTGTTGCAGAAGCAATGAAAATTTAACAAACTTGAGGTTTGCAAACTGATTACGTTTTTTTTTTTTTTTTACCTTATTGCTACGGGTTTTGATCAAGTGAATTTAAAAATGCATGGAATATTTTATTGGAGTTTGTTTACATATTTAATGCTTGTATAAATGTTGTCAAATTATTTGAATTTCTGTGCAAATTGCTGAGTTTTTCACAGTATAAATCTGATTTCATGATTGCTGCATGGTGTTCAATTGCTTTAAAATTCAGTGCATTATTTCTCAGAGAAAAATTATTTGATTATTTTATATTGGAGGATTAATTTTTTTTTTATATTTTTTTACATCATCAACCTTTGTGAAAATAATCTTTTTTAGAAGTAAGAACAGAGAAGATCTTTTTAAATGTTTTTGAAAGTTATAAAACAAAATTCCTTCTTCTGGAAATTTGTGTTTATGAAAACCTTCATTATCTTATCACGTATACAATAAGCAAATATAATTAGTTATTGAAAGAAACTTATCATCTTGACCAGTATAAATGTGTGTAAATTTGAACATAAGCAGGGTTACCTAAAATCGAGTCTAAGTTTTAATGCTTTTGCGTCATGTTGTAGATGATTGAAAAGGTGCCATTCAAAAGCTAAACGTAATTAAGAAACAAAAATACGATTGGAAACAAAGAAAAAAACAAGAATTCTGAATTGCTATGTAATATCAATCCTTCTACAGGGCAGTGAATGCTGAACAATTTCCTCACAGATGAAGAGAAGGCTTGAGGCCACTGAGATGTCCTTTTACGGAAGGATACTAAAATATCATAGACAGAACATGTAAGCAATGAAGAACGAAATAGACACTTGTTCTCATGGTCAAAGAGATGAAATTTCTGAGACTCATAATAAGGAAAGTAGGCTTGGGAAATTTAACACTCCTAGGACATATTGAAGGTAAGAGGGGTAGAAGTAAATGTTGAGTAACCTATCTAATAAGGATGGTAGATCAGCAAATTAAATGTATTTTCAGGAGACAAATATTGCTTAGTGTTACAAAGAGTAGGAAGCTTTTGAGAGCCATAATCACCTATGTCCTGCAGGAATATACCATATAAAAGAAAAAAAACTGAGTTGACCAATCCAGAACAGTTTGGAGAAAAAGGATTTGCAATACATATAGATATCACTTAAATCATAATAACTTTTTTTTTTTTAAATAAGACAACTCTAGTTTTTGATGCTTTTGACTGAAAGAAGTTTAAGCTAAATATAGAAAACGAGCCAGACCTTTGACTGCATTTATTACTTTAAATAAAATCAATATATTTTTCCACCCCTTTAATTCTAGTTATGATGAATTGCTTATATTAAAAGCAAAGGTCGTACTTACTTTATACATATATTTTCTTGAAATGTTGATACTGAGGAAGGACAAAATAAAAACTGCTGGTTTATATTCACTGATGGATTCTTTTGTACATCCATACAAAGAGGTTACTCATAACTTTTTGAGGAAAATGAGTAACAAAGTAAACAAATATTTGTTAGATACTGAATTTGTATCCTATCTTTAACAATTATAAATTTATCTACATAAGCAATATAAGATATATATATATATATATATATATATATATATATATATATATATATATAGTGCTTCTGTGTGTATATATATATATATATATATATATATATACACACACAGAGGCACTTACATAAGCAATATAAGATATATATATATATATATATATATATATATATATATATATATATATATATACAGTGCCTCTGTATATATATATATATATATATATATATATACACAAAGAGGCACTAGTTTGGTTAAAGGATAGATAATGTTTTTGCTTGATCTTTCTAGTTTCTATATGAAAGAATATAGGTCAGTGGTTAACATATTTAAGAACTGCCCAAAGTTGTAAAGTCTCATTTGCCACATGATGCTAGATTAAATTTCATAGTACATGAATCATTGTTCTTTTAAAATTTTATGTATAGTCTGACTACTGAATTTTTTTGCATGAATTGTAACCCCTCTAGAGAAAAAATTACCTATGTATAGTGCAACCACTCATTGAAAAGGCATGTTTTTTAAGCTCATCAAAAAAAAATTGCAAACCCCTATTGCTCCAGTAAGCACATGATTCCTACTGCTACATTTTACCTTTAGCACTACTTCCATGTCTGGACTGGAGCTACCCAGTCTTCAAATTCCAATCTTGATAGAGTCCAAAAGTGACTATGAAGCCTTTTGTGTAATTAACTGTTTTTCACTTTACAACCCCTGTACCGCTATTTCCATGGGAAATGTTCAGACAAGCTACATTCTAATCCCCCTCAGTTAACACCCCTACTACTCTCATTCCCTTTGTATTCCTTTAGTAAGTAATAAGTTCTATTTGAATAGTTTCTTTCCAAGAACTGTTGTTTTGAATCCTTGGAGGATGCTTTCCCAAGCACTGCAAATGTAACCACTTCATTTATGGTTCAACATTCTCTTTCTCATATCTGATAACCTGCACCCCTTACATTTGGGCCTTGTATAGTGCAAAGAAAAAAAGATCAGAAAAATTCAAACTCCCCAATTATTAAGATCCTTCTTTTATTAAGTGCCTAAAAGTGCTACTATTTCAGCTTTTAGTTTCACTGTTACTTAGTTAAATATTGTCTCAAATTAATTTTAGCACTAAATACTTATAAATACAAATTTAAGAGTCAGAGGGTATTTTTCAGCATGCCCACATCGCTGCCAAATGTAACACATGGTTGAGGTTTAAAGTGGGTTTACTAGCAATACTGTGGGAATATTGCCTAAATTTAAGATTTTCTACTAACAACATCTCAAACTTTTAAAATATACAAATACCATACTGATTAATTCAGAACTTTCATGGTAATTGCCTCTTTGGGACCTAGACTATGAATTTAAGTGCAGTACTAGATTGGCAGAAAGCTCTCATTAATTTACAGTTGAAATGGATAGATTTAACTATGCTAACAATTTCTTCTCTAACACTTCTCACTTTTGTTTTTTTTTCTTCTCAGTCAACTTTCATTTTCAAAGATTTAAATGCAATGTCAATCATTATCTGGTCTTAATTCCTGTTCTTTTATCATTCTCTCTCCTTAATAGTGTTTTTTTCTCATATTCTCTTACACTCAGTAAACCCTTGCATCTTAGTGGCTTTATTTGCCTTGCTTTGGGGGTGAAATGATTAAAAGAAAAAATATTCATTATTTTTCCTTAACTTTTCTTGGGGAAGTTAGAAATTTTTTTTAAATATAATCAGAAAATATTCATCAGTCTCAAGAAAGATTTTATGGTTTAGCCTTTAAATAAATAAATTTTCTATTTCTATGTTTGTAATGAAACTTACTTGAATCTCTTACCTCAAGCAAACACTTCTTTCATTTTTTTTTCACTTATAAAGTAAACTAAATCTATCATAAATATATCAGTAAAAGACAAACTCTTCAATGTGCCGTGTCTCTTGAAGATGTGGGTGATCATGGTTCTCCACAACTTCCTGTCCTTTGTAGTTCTTAGTAAATTTTGTCTTTTGGCTTCCATGATATTCTCAGCATCCTTCTGTACAACCACATTTCTGTTGCTTCAAGTCTCTTCTTCATTTGTGATGAGATGGTCCAATAGGAGGACAGATATTGGCTTACAGCTATATCATGTTGAAACACCAGTTTTTGTACAATCACTGAAGTTAAGCAATATCCAGCCTGGTCAGTATCTTGATGAGTGACTGCTTGGGAATATGATGTACTGCAAGCATCGATGTGTGGGTGGTGTAATGTATAATGGCTCAAAATTTTTAATTGGAGAACCATATTCCAATTCCAGTTTGGTTCATTATATTCTCTAACATGCAAATACCCTTGGGAAATACCATTCTTCCCACCAGCTATGAGTTAATTAGTGAGACTTGTATCACTAAATCATTACCTAAAAAAAAATAATAATAATTTCTAGCAATAAATAACCTATAAAGAGTTGAAAACCAATTGTTCAATTAGTCAAGGACCAATAATAGATAACTATTAAGTACTTTTTCATTTGTTTCTAATTAAATTTTCCTGTTTCTTAATACATTACTTTCTCATTAAAAGGCTTGGAAAACTAATTTTGCAACACAGTATCAAGAAAAAAAATACAAATTTAGATAACTATTTTTCTCTGATATATAAAAAATATAAACCCTGTTTCTCAGTGCATTTTTATTGAATTGTTTCAAAAAAAAAAAATTAAAAATTAACAAAAGGTTATGTCCTGAAAGGATATTGCACATGAAAGGAAAAGATAATGATAATTCAAGAATTTTGTGTAAGTTTTATATGTCAACAGAATATAAATTTGCTTTGTTACATCAGAGAAAAGTTCTTAAAAAAATTACAATATTTCAATTATCAAAAAAAAAAAAAAAAAAAATCAAAGCTATATTTTTTGCAATGATAATAGTAAAGTTTGATATCTTCTTTGGACACAATCTTTTTTTATACCCCCTTTTAGAAGTGTTCTATTAATCACATAGGACTGTAAAGAAAATAGATGAAGCTTTATTGAAAGTAATTCAACCACTGCACATGTGAGGTTTGACCATCACTTTTTATAGTAGAGTAGTTCAATGGGGAGACAACTATGGCTGCCTTCACCAGAAAGCTCAAACTTAATACTCAGGAGTATAGCTGTCTGGCAGTGGGGGGGGGGGGGAAATATGCAACTGGATAAAATAATTACAGTTTGATGCAACTGATAAAGTAATTAATTTTACAATTCCCTTGGTTGCTATTCTTTGTGACTTTTAAAGTGTCTACAATATTTAATTTGTTACTGATTCTTTAATGTCTTCAACTGAGATAGAATTATCACAAAAATCAAAAAACTTGTGAATTCAATACTAATATAGTTTGGATTCAAGTAGTCTTTTCAGACTTTTATTCCCTTATTATTCATGCATCTATTTTGGATACCACATTACATTTTGGCACTTTTTGATTTCTGCCAAATAAAGTAACAAGCAAAAGTAATAAATTTAATGTGCTTTGTCCTAAATGTTTGCAAACAGTGAATTCCAATTTAGTGATTCTGCACTGACTCATTTGCTACAATACTATATTGCCTTCAACTTTTAGGAATGACTGAATCCCCAGTTTCATTATCTTCTACACCAATGTGAGAGGAGTCTACATTCAATCTTTCCAGAGGTGGAACATCATATTAAAGCCAAACATTCTATTTCTGTCTGAAACTGGTATTAATAATTATCCCACTGCAGAGTGGCTGCTTGCCCCTAGTAGCTAAACATCCAAAGATGGATATGCAATGTGATTGGTCCTGATTTTGGGTCTCAATTTCAATCACTTTTTCCAATCACTTTTGATGTAATGTGGATTCCTTCTGTCTTTTCTACAAATATTTTCATGGCATCTGCTCTGATGAGCTATTTTAACTGGTGACCTAACTGCATGAATTTAAGCTTGCTACTAAGCTGTCATCTCAGTCCCACCCTTTTACTGTCAAAACAGTTAAATGTAACTGCCTCTACTACTCCAACAACTTCTTATTTCGCATTTCCCAACAGTGAAACTCTCTTCCTCTTACTTGCTACCCTGATAACTATAATCTTCAAAAATTTAAATGTAATATCAGTCAACATCTTCTGTTGCTTTGATTCTCATTTTTCTTTTTATCCTTTTCTCAACTCTCCACCTACACCCAGTCTTTTCCTTTACTTATACTCTCTGTAGACCCTTGCATACTAGTGGCACTTCTGCCTTGCTTGAGGTGAAATGCTTAAAATGAAAAAAACATGACCATTAAAATTTTCATGGCTATGGGCTCAGTCCATATAATAAGGAAGTGTTTTCTGTGGAAGAGATGCTTAAAAAACAAAGACTCTGCTCTCCTCTATATGTGCTTCTTTGTATTACTTATCCACAAAATCACATTCATTTTCTTTCTATTGTCCTTAGGACAATGGAATGTTAATTTTCAACAGAATATCTGAGAAGGTTGTTAGTATCTCCACTGAATTTCCATCTGCTAGCTTTCATATCTGTAGTGATTTCAATATTCACCACAAAGAGGGGTTAGTCTACTTGAACAAAATTGATGAAGAAGGCAGATACTGCAGAGGCTTCTCCATCTCTATCTATAAAAGGCAGGATGTGTGTGTGTGTGTGTTACAAATGTATGGACACAATTTTCGATGGATTTGCACCAAAATTTACATGCACATGCTCCAAGTTAGTGGGAAGGCCAAGACCAACTTTGCATTTCCCAACTCCCATCGATAGTGGAAATAATCAATTTTTTCATGCTTCTATGGCAGTTTTCATGTAGTTTTCAGCCATTTTGTACTGGCCAGAGTGAGAGCCAATAGCTGACTGCCACGAATAGGCAGGAAGATTCTGTTGGCCAGTGTAAGAGCCAGCAGCTGACTGACATGAATGCTAACTAGAAAAAAAATCGATAGCTGCATTCATGACAAGTGGGAAAAATTTAAATCTGCATGGCACTTTACTCCAATTGGCTCATTCGCTTGCTTAAACTGAACGTTGATTCTGATTCCACAGAACTTGGTTGGGTGCGAAAAAGTATTTGTTGTTATTCTTTTTTCATTCAGCTTTTCCAGTTATGAGTCCTTTTTTAAAGCTGATCATTTTGTGTTCATTTTGTTTAGTTCTTTTTTTGTAACAGATTTAATGTTTAGTATAGAGCTTAGAAAAAATTTGCAGTGTGAGATAGGCAAGAAGTAAGGCATGTAGCAACATCGGCATGGCAAAGGGCACTCCTTTAAAGGCAAGGAAGAGCAAAAATATTTTAAGTCAAGTGATTGCGATTGTTATATGAGTCGTACGATTTTTGAATCAAGCACGGGCAACGCCAGGCCATGCTGCTAGTCACCTATAAACTAACAGATCATTGAAGAACTCACCTGCATTGCTGATGCAACAGGACATTAGGTAAACCGCCTTGACTTCTTCTTCACATCCTGCCCTGAAAAATGCTTTGCAGAGGTTTTCTACTAACTATTCTCTAGTCAATGTACAAGATGATGCCAAACCAAATACATACCCTGATATGCCATTCCATAGAATGATTTTTCACTACATGAAGGCAGATGAGGACAGCTTCAGATCTTACATGACAGAAGCTCTTCTCTTAGCCTTCATCAAACATACTTCCTCCAAAACTGCTCTCATCTCAGAATGGATCTTTTCTTTATTCCCTAGAAAAATTCCATCAAAAACCGAACAACCAGTTTCTCCACTGAATGCATTGCAGCCATAGTTTACTGTAACCACTACTACAATATATATCGCAAAGGGTGGCAGTGTAGTTGGACACTTACTACATTATGAGCTGCCTGCAATCACTGCAAGAAAGTTCTAGAAAATGCAACGCGTAGCTATGCACAAGTGGTCCAGTTCAAGGTTGATCTCCAACCAAATATGTTATCAAGTAAGCTTAAGTTAGTTAATCAGTTGCACTAAGTGGTGTAGGTGGGTTTTTGAGCACCTGGTGTAATTTAAACTATTGCATCTTCTCCTTAGCAATAAGCTGGTATAAATTCTAGTAATTTTTTTCTCCAGCAATTACTTTGCACACCCTAAAAATTACAAAAAAAAAAAAAAATGATCACATTTGATTGTAGCTATTATTTTAATACATTTTAGATGGATGTCATAATAGTTATTATTGTAGAAACTGGAATTGATGAGTCTAGTTCAAATTCTGGCCTAGTTGGTTGCATGCACTTCAAACTGATGTTCTCAGTTAAATCTCTTTACTTCCCTTGCTATGGGTTAAATAGATGAATAGACTTTGCTCTCTAGCCTTCAGTCTTTCTGTTGGAAACCGGTATTAATAATTATCCAACTGTAGGGATAGTTTATATTACACTGGTTATATTTTTTGATTTTTGGGATAATTTATTCTTGGTTGAAGACATTAAAGAATCAGTAACAAATTAAATATTGTAGACACTTCTTTAAAACTCAAAAAGAATAGCAACCAAGGGAATTTTAAAATTAGTTACTTAATATCAGTTGCATATTTACCCCCACTTCCAGATGGTTATATTCCTTAGTATTAATCTCAAACCATCTATTGAAGGCAGCCATAGTTGCTCTTCCCCCACTGAACTACTCTACTATTAAAAAAAGATGGTCAAACCAATTTAGGAGAACTTGTTGAAAGCAACAGTAAACCACTTCCCTATATTTCACAAGAAGTCATAGTAATTCACTGATTATAGACAAAAAAAGATCTGTGGAGAATCATATTTGCTTGTATCCTGAAGATTTAAAAATAAATTTTTGTAATATAAATATCTACAGTAGCGGCCATAACATAAGGAACGGAAACAACAAAGACAAATTTTTACCGAATAAAAATTAGGGTGTAATGCACATATTCAAAGGAAATATTATACAAAGTTACAAAAATTTACATAATAGTTTTTTTTCCATTCCTTATATTATGGCTGCTACTGTATATATATACAATACATAAATTCAAGGGTATTTAAAAGTGATGTCATAGTCACTGCATAAATACCAAAATGAAAATGTAAACATGCCTTAACTGAACAGGGAAAACATGTCTCACTCTCCAGTCAGTTGTTTGGTTTAGAGCCCTCTATATAACTCAACAACTGTGGACATTTTCTGATTGTAAACTTTTTCTTACAATGTTTCTGGATTTGAGTTTGTTCAAACTTTTTCTTTCAGACACTTGGAGATTTCTCAGGTGACTTCAGCAGTGTATCAAAATATTTGGTTCTTGACATCATTATGCCTCTGGAAGCACAAAAATTAAAAGCAAAGAAAGAAAGAAAAAGAAAGGAAAGACCTACTTCTGATATGAAAAAAGACACTTTGGTTGATATAATATTTTGAATATGGTGGTGAGCAGATGGTATATAGCAGCAGCAAACAAGCAGCTACTGAAGACAAAAGAACAAATATCCTACAGAAGAAAATACCTTACTAAAATATGCCTGGAAGGTTAGTATTGTCTGCTGAAATTCTCTGCTATTCATATGTATATATAACAATATAACACACACTAATGCAGAGTAAAGGACAGAGATCAGAGATAGAAATGCTCAATTATTTCAAATAAAATAAAAATTAAATGTCTAAATAAAACCCAAGTAATTATAGTTTAACTTTAAAAGCAAAAAGCTTATTTTATTTTTCCTCCAATAAGTTAGATAGCTTCTGTCTTATTTATAATTATTAATTTATGTATTTATTGGTAAAATTTTAATTTCTATTTTTTTGCTGTTTAGTGTTAAAAAAAATTATACACACACACATATATATATATATATAAATATATATATTATTTTTTATAATAAGAGATTATAATAAAAACATTTTGAAGTCACTACACAAAAGCTTTCATGTTTCAATACTTTTATTGTACTTCTTCAGGCAATGGTAAGTAATTGATGATTAGATAATTTTTAAGAAAATTTAAAAGTAAAGTGTTACCTCTTTTCTGAAAGTTAAAGTGGGTGGGAAAACAAGGTCAGAATTAAAAATAGACTTGTGGGTATGTCTTGATTGACCAATTAAATGTCAGATCTGAGATAAATAGAAAAGTAAGCTCAGAGAGTGGAGTTTCTAGTTTTTTTTTTTTTTGTAAATCTTTAAATGAACATTGCTTCTTATGTTTATATGAAAAACTAGAAATCATCAAATTTGCTGATAAAAATCCCTATTTAACAAAAGGAGTGAATTAACTGTAAATTGCCGACACAGGGATTTTTTGTCAGCAAATTTGATGATTTCTAGTTTTTTATGTAAATATAAGAAGCAAGGTTCATTTAAATATTTACAAAAAAAAAAACTCGAATGGTTTATCATGATATGAAAAATAATTCACTCACCTCTGAGCTTACGTTTCTATTTATTTCAGATCTGACATTTAATTGATGAATAAAAACATACCCACAAGTCTATTTTTAATTTTGACCTTATACTTTAACCCCCACCGCCTTTAACTTTCGAAAAAGAGGTAACACTTTGTTTTTTAATATTAAAAATCATTTAATCACCAGTTACTTACCATTGTCTGAAGAAGTACAATCGAACAGTGGAATTTTACTCCATCTGTTCTTTCTTTTATTTGGTTATACATACATTCATACACACACACACACACACACACACATATATATATATATATATATATACTAGCAGTAGAGCCCGGCGTTGCCTGGGGATGTAACAGTAAGAGATAGATCAAGTATCGACCATCATAAAGACTGAAAAATAAAATTGACAAAGATTATTGTTCAAGGTTGACGGACACGCATGTCTTAATTAGTATTTTTTTGTTTTTGTTTTTGTTTTTTTTACGTATTGGTAAAACCCAAACTCAAACAAAAACATTGTTTTCAATCATTATGAGTCTACCGATTGAATAGAATTTTATTATAACCAATTGTCTTGTAAATGGAATTTTTAAGGCATTCTGAATGTAAAAATAAAGAAAAAGTATGCAAGACAATAAGAAACACTACGTACCAAAAAAAAAAAAGTGAAGTTTTGTTGAAATCGGTTGAAAAATATAGGAAATCCAATCCCATATATAAAGGAACACACCCACGCCCACAAACAACCTGTGTTTTATAATAAGTATAACTCGATATGAGTTGTCCTCCTTTCATTCACGTGTCAGCGATGACTCTTAATTGTGTTTTCAAATTGATTTTGTGCAAAAACAATTGTGTTTTTCCAATTTTTGGTGCTGTCAGAACCACTGCAAGGTAATTTTATGTAGTCCTGTGAAGTTTTGTTGAAATCGGTTGAAAAATTGTTGGAAATTCGATCCAATATATAAACGAACAGATACACACATACACAACCTGGGTTTTATAATAAATATGATATATATATATATATATATATATATATATATATATATATATATACTAACTCACAAATGTAAGTAAAAAATATAAATTCAGAAATCCTCCAAACTCCTCACTAAGACATGGGTCACTATCTGTACCCTCTATAAATTTTTCCATTTGAACCCCACTCTGTATCAAATGCTGGATTCATAACTATGTAATTAAAGTACATTTACATACAAAATAACTCAGCTTTGCTGGTTTGACTATGTATCAACAACTGAAGTTTATTTTCTTTCAATGTCTCAACTGTTCAACAAGCTGTCCTCTGGTCAGTGTCACAGAAGAGTGCCACAAAAGAGAAACAGGACTTCTCTAAAAAAAATTTAAAATGACCCTCATCTTCTGTGGCATTAATCACTGCAAATGGTTAACAGAAACTGATGAAAGTTCTCCTTGGTGCCATAAGATTTTCTAGATGACACTGCTTTCACTAAATAAATTAATAAATTCAAGATGGATGTGAAGATGCAATGCCACTTTGAGTCACCAATTTCATTATTCTACCCACTGCAGGAAAGAACCTTTCTAGAAATCCCAGGTGAACCTAGGGTAAGCATAAAGCCCCCTCCTGCACACTAACTTATGAAGCAATAATATGGTTATGCATTAATTTTTTTTGCATAGGTTTTCTTGTATTGAATTGAAGCCTGTTAATTATTTTAGGTACTTTTAATATTTTCCATCATTTTGAAAATTTATGTTTATTATCAGTACAAATCTTTGGTCTTCACTCTTCATCCCAAACAGGTTTTAACACATATTCTTCCAATATATTTTTCTCCAGATTACATCTTAGTGTAAATCTAAGAAACAATGTTTATCTTAAAAACTATCCACAAAAATTATATTCTATAGATATTTTCATTTAACATCATTTAAAGTGCTTTTTTTGTGTTGTTAAACATTACTTAGTAATACTCGTTTCTAAATGAGAAAAGGCAGCTTGGCAAATTTAATATAAAAAAGGCATTTTGTCAGCAAAAAGAATCAGGGCAAACCAGAGAGAAACCTACTTGTACAAATGGATAATGTGTATCAGTGCCACAAACAAAAGCATAATTTTATATCTTAATACAGTGTGCAGACAATAGCAGTACTGTTTATCTTTGCCGATAGATTAAAATTTCTATTTTGTGTTTTGCTTTATTTGAGAAGGAAAGGTCGATACTCTCTATAACCTAGCAGGGAACTTCAATAGATAAAAATACTCTTTCAGGAGTATTTCATGTTTTAGTAGAGTATTTTGATAAACAGCTGTACCCACTAGTGATATATGTTAATCTAGATGGCTATGATCATAAATATAGGAAAGTGAAGGAAAGTGATAAATGCTGGCATGCTAATAGAGATTTCCTTTCATCCACATGATGGTATGACATTGAAAAGAAATCTCAACACTGTCAAGAGGCTTATTCTACATATGTTCCTCAACTGACAAATGAGCAAGAAATAGTTTTATGCTCTTCAGAAAAGAAAGGAAACCTTCAGCTGCATCATCTAATGGCTATTGCATAATGAATGTTAAATACCAGATTGTCATTGTATATGTATCAAATCACTTTTACGCAACTTTCCTGCAGGAAAGCAAACCATGGACAATGTTTCAAATAAAAATCTGAAGGCAGAAAGTAATAAGTTGACTCATAGAGCCGTTTCATCAATAACATTGGAAATTTGATATCAAATAAATCAGACATTTGTAAGCTAAGCAAAGTATTAAGGAACAGGTAAATTTAATTAGAAACAAAGAAAAGTGTATTGAACTATTACATAATATCACTCTTCCTATATGACAGTTAATGCTGGGCAATCTCCACAGAGATAAAGAGACTGAAGCAACAGAAAGGATGTTGAGAATACCATGGACTGAACATATGAGCAATGATGAAGTTTTAGAAAAAAAGCTCAAACAAAAAGGACACTTATACTTGAAATTAAGAAGAGACTGTTTAAATTTATAGGGAACATAATGAGGAAAGGGAGCTTGGAAAATGTGACACTCACAGGACATGCTCAAGGCAATAGGGACAGAGGAAAGCAGTGTATAACCTACATAACAAACTTGTGTAAATGTTTGGCAGAACAGGGATTAGGAAAGATAGAAAAAAGGAAAAAATTACTAAGAGCTATAAAGAACAGGAAATTGAGGAGAGCCATCATAGTCAACGTCCTGAAGGGACATGACACATAGAAGAAGAAAACAACATTAGGAACTCTTCAAGCATAACTTTCATTTAAAGTGATCACCACTTATAAAGATTAGCATTTCATTCATTTTTAAGATTATATCTGAGACTGAATTATCACCAAATCTCTTTCACACAAGGTCAGTGTATTTACTACTGCTATGTTTTTCATAAAGTGGAATGTTTTGTGATGTGAAAACAAACATTTACTACACGTTATGTTTGCTTCAGTATCCTCATACACACAAAATAAAGAGGATACTTAATCTTTGAAAACAGTTCGTGTTGATTATTAAATAACATTCATTGTTATTGTACTAATCCCAGTCTTTTTCAATTTCCACATGTATATCATACAAAGTTTATTAGGCCTCTAAAATTCTACAAAATCAATGACTCTGGTTAAGAACACATTCTTTCATTCATCCACACATTTGCTTGCAAGTGAAGTTAAATTATTTTTTATGGCAAGTATTGAGAATAAAATTTATATAAGTTTTGTGTTTGATCTACCTTCAGTATTTGACACATTTTGAAACCTGACAAACTACAATGAAAAGAAAATTGTCTGTAAATGTGTCAAGATTATAAATGTGATGATAACAATTACATAAAATCTAGAGCATGTACAGTACTCGAGAAAACATCACGTATTAAAGTTGGCGCTGTAAAATGTAGCAAGAGGTTACTGCCAGAAAAGGAAATTACAGGCAAAATGCATGCAGGTCAAAATTAAACTTTCAATCAACTGGTTCAAACGACACATCCATCAGGACAGAGATGTTTACAATTTTTCTTGAAACTCTGAATGACATTAGAATTTTGAAGTTATTCCCAGAAGAATATTTTCTCTCAAAATCCAAAAAACTCCAATAAAACTTAAAAACAAACAAGTTATACACTACTAGTTGATACGATTGGTTAGAACATTAGCATTCCAGGTTTGAATCTTGCAATGGTCGATTTGTTAGTGTTGAAACTTGACTAATGCATGGAATAATAATGCAACACAAAATGTACTTAGAACAAAATGTATTGAAACAAGAAAGTGTACACAATATTTACATATAGTCTTTTGTATATTCCTGGGAAGACCGTTCCTGGAGAATGTGTTGACTGAGTCGCAGTCGGGCAGAATCTCTGGTTGAATCCCCTCATTCCTTCCCGGTACCAACCATATTTATATGGTCGGTACTCCACTATGCAAATTAGGTGGATCCTACCACAACACCCCCCTCCCAAGCCTTGGAATCCCTTTTGGATTTCAAACTGGCTTCCTATATGGGTTGATGTTTATGGCTATTTCTTTGTAGATCCATTTGCATACTTTTAATATTTTTTTCGTTTTGGATTCACGTCCAATGGTTCCGTGAACTTTCGTTTTCTACCGGATCTTCTCGGTTCAGGAATATTCTGCAGAGGTTCTACTTGAAACATATCATACATTACATCAATGGGATCTTCCTCCTCATCCGGTATACTCTCTTCATGCGCTGGAACGTAACATTTTTTAAGTTGATTCTGGTGCCTTTTATGATTATCCTTCGGCCCTTTAATTATGTAAATCAGGTCACCGATTCTATTGTCCACTATGCCTCGCTCCCAGAACTCAACGTTGTTTTTGTAGCACTTGAAAAACACCTTCTCTCCGGCGGTGTATCTTTTTCTCGCTGTATACATAGTATTCTTTACTCTATTTTTTCCTGGCAAAAGCTTGTCAAACACTGACTTAACTTTCCTAGCGAACATTAGTTCAGCTGGTGCCATGTTTGAGTGTGTTCTCTGGTTTGGCGTGATTCTGTATACTTGTAGGAATTGCTGAAAAGCCTTTTCCGTTGGAACTCCTGAGGCTTTCTTCAGCGCGCGCTTTAAAGTATCGACAAATCTTTCTGTGCGTCCATTGGACCTCGGATGATACGGCGGCGTCGTTATGTGGTTAATTTGATATAACTCACAAAATTCCTTAAATTCTTCAGAAGTGAATTGTGTACCATTGTCACTCACAATACACTCTGGCACACCGAACCGTGCAAATAGTTCATGCAAAAAAGTTGTTGTGGTATTGGACGTAGGCTTTTTGCAGCGCAGTACTTCCGGCCATTTTGTAAAACTATCTACCACTATTAAGTAGTAATAATCTTCTACTGGACCAGCGAAATCAATGTGTAATCTTGTGCACGGATAATCCGTCTTAGGCCATGGTTTGTGTACTATAGGTGGTGCCTTAGCTGCTAACGCACACCCTTTACATCGATGAACCATGTTTGCGATATCCACATCCATTCCTTTCCAATATACAAAGCTTCGCATTAAGCTTTTTGTTCTATTAATCCCCGGGTGACCCATATGAAAGTCCCGTAGTATTCTTTTCTGCAACTTTTTTGGTACTACTACTCTCTCACCATATAATAAAACTCCGTCACAAATTGAATAAATCTCCTGCACTTTTTGGTCATTTGCTACCATTTTGCTTTTTATTTCTAAAATGAAATAATCGCTTTCCGCTTCTTTTTTGATTTCCTTTGATGTAACCGTTAGCTCTCTTAAAACGTTGTTTACCATGCTTTTCACCTCATAATCTGCTCTGATATTTGCAATAATTGATTCTTCGAATCTTTCTTCTTGACTCGGTACGAGTCTTGATAAACTATCCGCATGAATTATATTTTTGGATGATAGGTGCTTTATGTGAAAATCATAATTGAGAAGAATGGTTCCCCATCTCAACAGACGATTTGCCGTATAAACGGGTAACCCTATCTTCGAACCAAAAATAGTGATCAGAGGTTTATGATCCGTTTCAAGAATAAAATGTCTGCCGTAGATGTATCTGTGAAATTTTGTTATGGCAAAAATGATACTCAGCGCCTCTTTTTCGATCTGTGAGTAACTCCTTTCTCCTGGGAGTAAAGTTCTCGAAGCATGTGCAGTTGGTTTTCTAGAACCATCTGGCATTATGTGTTGAATACACGCTCCTATCTCGTATGAACTGGCGTCACTTGCCACTACAATATCAAGTTTTGGATTGTAATGGGTTAAAAAGAGGTCTGATGTAAGCATTTTCTTTATTTCATCAAAGGCTTTCATTAAACGGAGCTCTTAGATTGTACATTCCTTTAATGAACGCTTGATAATAATTTGCGAGCCCCAGAAAACTCTGTAGCATCGCCACATTAGTGGGCATCGGCATGTCTCTAATCGCAATGGACCTTTCCGGATCTGGACATCTGCCATTTTTGTTGATTATGTGACCTAAATACTTAATTTCCTCCAAACCAAATTCGCACTTTGACTCTTTGACTTTAAATCCAAAGTCCTGAATCTTTTTAAATACTTGATTGAGATGCTCTCGATGTTCGTCGACGGTTTCGCTCCTTACTATGATGTCGTCTAAGTAGGCGCACGCAAAGTCTAAGTCATTCAACATGACGTCCATAGCTTGTTGAAAAATGGCTGGTGCCACTTTAATACCGAAAGGAAGCCTGTTGTACATGCATAACCCTCTATGCGTGTTTATCCGTAGTAACTTCGAACATTCTTCTTCGACGGGAATTTGGAGATAGGCATCTGATAAGTCGATTTTTGAAAATATAACTCCACCATTTAGCTTGTTAAAAATCTCCTCCGGACTCGGTAACGGGTAATGGTAGTCCTTGATTACCGAGTTCAACCCTGTCGAAAAATCAACACAGACTGATTTGGTTTGATTTCTTTTTAATGCACACAATCGGCGCAGCCCATGAATTAGATTCTACTTTCGAAATAATTCCCATTTTTTCCAACCTATCAAGTTCTTCGTTAATTTTCTCTACACTTGCGAAAGGCACGTTACGTTTCTTTTTAAAAATTGGCATAGTATTTTCCTTTAATTCAAATTTAGCTTCAAACTTGTTACATCTTCCAAGACCAGGTGTGAAGGTTTCCGGAAACTTTTTAATGTCCTGTCTTGTTTGCGTATTACTTTCTACTTTTCTGCAGAATGAGTTTAACGGTTTATCCCACAATTCGAATGTTTCAATAAAATCTGTACCCATCAAATTTTCTCCATTTTTCAGAATGAAAACCTTTATTTTTTTAACGATCCCGTTCAATTTCATGGGAAGTACAACCTCGCTTTCGAAGTTAATTTCCTTTCCAGTCACCGTTCGAGCGCGTTTCGTTGACTTCATTATTGTAGGCCTTTTTAAAATTTTCCATGTTTTATAGTTCATTATTGTTAAATCTGAACCCGAATCGAATTGAAATTTGATATTCTTTTTAAATATTTCAGTCGTCACATATTTCCTCAAATCTCTATCTGATTTGATATTCGAATTTGTTTGTCTAATTCGGATATTGAATTTTTTCGTTTTACAACACGATCCTTTGTGTCCCTTCTTGTGGCACACGAAACATTTCTTATTTCTATATGGGCAATTTATCTCCCAGTGTCTTTCGTTGCAGCGTCTGCAATTATATGGTGGAACCTTTTTTTTCTCCTCGTTCTTCTTATTTAATTTTTCTTGTCTGTTTTTAAAATACGCCGAATTTTTACTCCAATTTTTTTCTGATGGGTAATTTGACCGTTTTTTTATTTTTTTAATATAAGCAATGCCAGCTTCTTCGATTTTTTGAGACTCTTTCTTTAAACTTACGGCCCGCTGACACTCCTCTGCTAACTTTTTCAGGGTAAGGTTTTGTTCAGATTCGAGTTTAGACAAAACTCTACGTCTATTTCGGCACTCTTACTGGATACCAGTCCTTGAGCAAAAAATAAACACTTAAATTCTTCCACCGTAATCTCTGCCAATCTGAAATTGTCGCAATGTCTATTCACTATAGATGCATATGTTAAATAATCCTGATCGTCGGATTTAGTGACATTCATGCATAACCATCGCTTATGCCAAAGCGACATATTTGTTCCAAACAGCTCTTTTAGCAATTTCACTGTTTCCGAGAATTCTAATTCATTCGTTCTTCTCGGTAGAATAAAATCTACAAATTTGCTATGTTCTGCTGTACCTAGCTTTCTTAGTAATAGACTGACTTTTCTTGAATTCGACCAGTTTTCACAGTCTGTGTAGAAAATATCTTCATATCGTTTAAAATACGCTTCAAACGTTTTTTCTTCGTCTGGCACATAGTTGAAAGTTTCCAGTGAATTAAATATGGTGTTATTAGAATATGAAGAATTTCCCTCATTTGCCTGATTGTTGTTTAATTTCTCCAGTATTAACTTTTGAATTTCTAAAAGTCTTTCCTCTTGCTTTTCTTGATATTTTTGCTGGGATGTGAATAATTCAGCCTGACTCAGCTGCTGGGATTTGAATAATTCAGATATGACTTTGGATAATTCATCCATCTTTAGCTGATAGTGTTCATGCAACAAAGAATATACCTTTAATTTGTGTATCTATGGATATAATATAAGCTGACCAGAAAAATCGAAACAACGTACGACTTTTTTATTTTATGTCTTGCTTTTACATTCAAGCCCGTGATAATCAACTTTGGTATTTTTTTTTTATTATTACTTCTGTTCGCGTATTTCGATGACAAACCTCTGATTTTTATTATCAGCTGTAAATTCGTCACTATAAAATATTGTTGAGCAAACAAAACAAAACAAAAAAAAAAATTTTTTTAGAAGTTCGTTAACTTTCAAACTTGACACGGTGTATTTGTGCGCCTTTTAATTCCATGCATGTTTTTGTAGTCGGCCATGTTTTTTTTAACGGGTGTCTCGTAGATAACTTTTTCAATTTAAAATCACCGTTATTCGTTTACGACACCTTTCAAATTTTTCTGAGTGAACGTTTCTTATGCTTAGTCGTCCTTTAACGATTTCTAAATATCCAGAAATTCAGAATCCTTCGCCGTTCCGTTAGATGTTGGACTTTTAATTAATAATTTTTTTTCTTCAACCTGGGTTCTTCAATGACTTGTCCCAATTGTTGAAAGCTATCAATTATTAATTCTTTTTTTTTTTTCGTATGGTTCTTTCTACCTCGTCGCCATTGTTGAAACTTGACTAATGCATGGAATAATAATGCAACACAAAATGTACTTAGAACAAAATGTATTGAAACAAGAAAGTGTACACAATATTTACATATAGTCTTTTGTATATTCCTGGGAAGGCCGTTCCTGGAGAATGTGTTGACTGAGTCGGAGTCGGGCAGAGTCTCTGGAGGAGTTATTGTAAAAAAATTTACAATTGTGGCACGTGGCCGATGAAGGGGAGGGGTAAAGGCTGGTCCAAACTAACTATCCTATACCTAGCTAATCAGATTCACGACCCATTCATACATTACAATTTACCCATTCACCACAAGAAATCGTCCATCCCCAAACAAACCTCCAACCACCATAATACCACATCCTCTCAAGGGGAACCTACCAAAACGCGCCACATACCATAAAAATTTGTTGATGAAACATGCTATACATAAAATTCTAATAATGATAGAATGAGAGGGGAGGGGAGATGAACCCAATAATAACTCAAAGGTAACACAAAATACAAACTAAACATAGCATATGTTAGTAGGGAACCGTCCAACCCTCAAAAATAGAGAGGCCGCTGTATTCTGCCCCAAGGACAAAATCAAGAGGCAACTCTCGCTAAGGGAGTGGGAAGAAGGCTAAAATATTATGCGGGAATGGGAAAATATAAAGCTGACCCAGTCGAGATAAAAGGGGGCCAAAACAAACTGGGGAGGTTTGGAATCTCGACTTGGAACATAACCAAAGAGTAGCCGGGTAACAGGCCAGGAACAACACTTACTCACATTAACTAGGTACACTGAAGCTTGTCTAACCTAACCAAGGGGAGGGTTCCACAGGAAGCCACCCCGATGTGCAATAGGTTGACCTAGAAGAGAAAATCAAGGCTAGCCCCGGTCACACGAACCAAGCTCGCCTCTTTTACCCACCTTTCGCTAAAGACTGTCGAATGCAACTGTTTTCTATCAGATCTAATCTTCATCTTGAGCTGATGCTCAAAGAATTGGATTAGATGCTGATGAGAAAGACGGTTGCCCCGCAAGACTTCCTCCTTTCGCGACGTCCAAATCACCATTCGAGCCGTGGCCAGCAGCGTCAGAAACACCATTCGTTTCACCCCGGAATACGGAGGCGCCACACTGTCACACGCGTATGCGCGATCAATGGACACAAGCTGTTCGGGAGCGAGACGAGCCGTCAGCTCGCCGACATGGTCCCATAAGGGGCGGACCCGGGGGCAATGATAGAAGGCGTGCGAAGCCGTTTCTTCTAAGCCAAGACCACACTGTTCACAGTCTGACAAATCCGCCAAACCCCATATGAAAGCCTTGTCGTTGAGAGGCAGCCGATTCCGAGCCAATCGCCAGGTAAGCGAAAACTCAGGGTTACTGAGGTAATCCGCCGCTGGCGCCCAAGACCAGTAGGAGCGATACTCCTCCTCCGACAAGCCGAGCGTATCTCGTAGGGAATCCTTCGCGGGTCCCTCCACTAAACCACGATAGAAGACCTTCCTAGGCCGTGAAAGGTCACTGGACCAGGGAATGGCCCTCAAGGCCGACCGACACTCGCGAAGAAAATCCGACTCGTCCCGGGGTTTACGACGGCGCTCAACCCTCGAGATAGGGGGAGTGATGGTAAGGCTAGGGAAGGCGTCCCTAACAATCCCCTCCAGAATCGGATTTCTTCTAGTCAATGCACGGCGTAGGAAAGCCAACTTAGAGGCACGGATGTGACTCAACAGGTGCGGCATTCCCAGCACCCCATGACACGGACGTTTAATGCAGACTCGTCTGTCGACCCTGTTCACGCGTCCCCTCCATAAAATGAAGGATAGCGATCGCTCGAGCGCCTTCCGATGGGTCTCACAGAGAGGAAGTACTAACAATCGATAAAGAATCAGGGGGAAAATGTATGTAGTACACACCTCCGCCCTGCCCTTCACGGACAACCGCCGTCGATTCCAAGTCTGACCGACAGAATCGACCTTTGCTCGTACTTCAGACCAATTCTTCTCCAGCTGGAGGTCAGGCCCGAACCACACTCCAAGAATGCGGACAGGACCGTCCGTCCAACCGAAGCGGCCCGGAAGAGCGACCCCCTTCCAGGCACCTAACCGCAAGCCAGACGACTTGTCGCGGTTTATCTTGGCCCCTGTCACCTTCTCGTACCGATCAAGCGCCTTCTGTACCGCCTCAATGTCGCTGCGGGACGACACGAAAGCAGATACGTCATCGGCGTACGCGGAAACCCTGGCTCGAGCCCCTCCAGGAACGGCGATTCCACGTAGGGCCGGACTGCCGGTCTCGTCCTTCAGCCGGCGAAGGAGAGGCTCCAACGCCATAGCATAAAGGAGAGGAGACAGCGGACAACCCTGACGAACCGACCTAGACAGCACGAACGCGTCCGACAACCTTCCGTTCACCTGTACCACAGCACTGGGGGAGCGATACAGGAGGCTAATCCAGCGGCAGAAGTTGGGTGCGAATCCAGCGGCCTGCAGGACAGTAAGCAAGGTAGCGATGGTCGACCCTATCAAATGCCTTGGACTGATCCAAATTTATCAGCGCGGCTTCTTCGTCGTCTTTTACACCCTCTATGATCGTGCGGATCAGATGCAGGTTGCTCTGAATTGTTCGGCCCCTCACAGAACAAGTCTGCTCAGGTCCCAACAGAGACTCGGCAACTGACTGCAAACGCTCCTGCAGGATCTTGGCCATAATCTTTAACTCTGTGTTTAGCAGAGTTATGGGCCTGTAATCATCTAGCTTCCCCCACCACATTTGCCCTTTTTCAACAGAGTGATCACACCCCTGGTGATCCGCTTGGGGATGGACCCCGACCGAAACCAGTTGTTGCAATAGTCAAAATCGGAACAAAGATGTGCGACAGCCTCAAGTACAATTCATAGGGCAAACCATCCAGACCGGGCGACTTGCCTCTACCGACCTTCTTCAATACCGCGTAGATTTCGCCCTCCGTGATCTCTCCCTCGCAGCTAGCTGCTTCAGTCGGCGAAAGCCGAGGAAAGTCAGCCAAATAGCTGCGAAACTCCTCCTCGCGGAGACCAGGCTACTTGGTAAACCGGCTCTCGAAATGGCGCCGAAACGCCTCGCACATGTCATCAGTCGCCCGAAGAGTACGCCCCTCCGGGGATATAACCTCACGAATGTAACGATCGCCACCTCGACGGACCTCTTCCCTGCGCAGATCTGCGCCCAAATTCACAGCTTCGGAAGACATCTTGCTTAACTTATGTCTAATTACCTGGCCCATGTACCGCTCGCTATTCGAACGATCCAGGGCCTCCTTAGCTAAGGCTATCTCTAGGGGATCCCCCCCAGCCACCGCCCGGGAATAACTAGACTTGAGTGTCTTCACCTTATCAGCTCTATCTAGAGCGAGCCGTTTGCTGAAATCAGTGGTGAAGGACCTAATCCTACATTTAAGGCGTTCCCACCACTTATTCCCGATAACCGCCCCCACTAGCTCCCGCTGCACTAGTCTAATTAGCTTGTTCTCGGAAGTCCTCTCTGTCCAGTAAGGACAAATTGAACTTCCAGTACCCAGCCATTCTATGCCTATTGTCTAACGCCACCCGGGCACAAACGAGTTTGTGGTCCGAATAGCCTACCCAGTGGAACGTAGGGCAATCTAGTAGATCTATGTCGGCTCTTCTAACTAACATTCTGTAGCTAACTACCTTGTCAAAAGGTCAATTAAGAAGCCACGTCCACATTTTCCCCCCGGGATGATCGACCCGGTATCTATCGACGAGCCCATAATCGTCGATCAGATCAACCAGGCTACGATCACCCCTTCGCCCGCTAGCTCCCCGCTCCCTGTCTAACTTGGGGTCCAGGATGGCATTCCAGTCCCCCATTAAAACTAGGCGCGTTGAATCCACTAGGAACGGCCCCAACCGCCGAAAAAACGAGACCCGCTCCTCCCGGTCATTGGGCGCATAAACCACAACGATCAACCGGCCCTCGGCATCGGTATGGACAAGGTCCACCTTCGCATCAAGAGTACGTCTAACAAGCAAAGAAACTCCTCTGGCAGAACGGTCCCCATATGCTGAATAGACGACAAAGTCATCCTCCAGCACACACGCATCGGAACTGCAAACAAAGTGGGTCTCTTCGATCGCGGCAACATCCACATCAAGGGACAGAAGGTCCTGGAGCAGGCGGGCCGCCTTACCCCGATCCCTTAAGCCCCTCACATTCAACGTAGCTATCTTATTGACATCTTCTAAGCCTGCAAATAAAGAAAAGGAATTAGTGCAAAGACCTTATTCACATACGGGACGGAAATCTGCGTTAAGCAGGACCCCGACGGATTGTCCCAGACTTCCAGTACCCAAATCTGTCGTCATGCGACCGTCCAGGACAATGCCGCCGACGTCCGTCGGGTACGTTAATTTAATGGCCCTATATAAGGAGGGGTGAAGTAAAACAGGGACCATCCCAGAACAGAAGTTGCGAAGTTTTTTCAAGTTTGAGTTGTCTAACTCACAAATCTTGATATCAGGAAAGGCCTCCTTGGCCTCAAATATGTGGCTCCATACTTTCAGGTAAACACCCGTGTCTCTGACACAGGTAATGATACCTGGAGCCTTTGGGAAATTACGGGGGTCCTCGACGCTTTTGCCGTCCACCTCCGTCATTTTATATAGAACCCCCAACAGGGCCTTTCTTTGCTTGGACAGGCCCTTTCTATACTCATCTCTGTCAATTTTACAAATTGACTCGGGGCCCTCGAACATCTTTTTTTTCTTCTTTTTCTCCCTAGCAGGATGGGGAGGGGAGAAGGTGGACGTATGTGGTGTTATGTCGAAAGTTTTTAGGGATGAGCTGGATGGAGAGGGGGATGTAGTACGGGAAGGGGAAGAAGGGAAACTCTTAGTGCCGGGAGAGCATGACGATCTAGTTGGTGAAGCAGGGAAGGAGCGCCGCCTACTTCGAACAGATCAACTTTCTTGTTTTTCTTCTTCTTCCTCTTCCTCCCTGCACCTCTTCAAGGACGCAGCACGAGGTGGAGGCATGCTTTCCACTTCCATGGGCATCACCTCTTGTTGTTCTTTCTGTTTCTGCTGTTGTTTTTCTTGGAATTTCTCCTCCTGTGCATGCCGCTTTTTCTCTTCCTGTTTCTGCTGCTGCTGCTCCTGCTGGAGTTTCTCTCCTTGCTTGTGCGGTTTCTGCTGCTTTTGTTGCTGGCGCTTTGAATGGCCTTCATTTGGTTGCGGCTTTTCCGGCAGCTTCCTTTCCGCAATTTTCTCCTTCTGGGGGGGGGGAGACTTCCGACCTCTGGATACCTCCTTCCATTCTCCACTTTTTGAAGTCCCCTCCCCAGGTTGAGACGCCGCCACTGTTATTGCTTTCTCCGTCTCGACAGGTCGTGCTGGAGGTTGTGCTGTCTTCTTTCCAGAGCATACCTTTGCCATATGCCCCAGGACTCCACATTCCCAACAATACGGCTTGCGCCCCTCCACAACTACCAGCATTCTTCTTTTCCGGCAAGTTAGGATGTTGGGCATATCCCGGAAATTGTCCCTGTCCACTGTTATTGACAACTCCATGTCTCCAGTGGCAATTCCTGCTTTGCTCCTGACGACCTCGACACTATTTACTTTACCAAACCTGGTGAAAAATGCCCCCATCCTGTCAGGGCATATGTCTACCGGCACCCCATGCACGGTCACCTTTGTCCTTCGGGTGCCTAAGTACTCTGTCTGCAGGCGGAGTGATTTGGTGTTTAGGATTCTTACCGCCAGATCTTTAGCCTCCTGTTCAGTTGACATGAGAATGTCCCACAAGGCGTTTGTCCTCCTTGCTAGGACCTTTGGGCTTATTCTCAGTGTCTTTAGGCTTTCTTCCATCGTGTCTCTGCTGACCCCAAAGAGCTTCCGAGTCTTAATATCAGAAGTCAGCAGGGATATTGTTCTTGTTTTGACGGCGTCGAAGGCCTCGTCGATTGTGAGAAACTCGTTTCCGTCGAACGAGCTCTCAAACTTTTGCTTTTGACTGATGTAGTAATTTGCATCTTTCAATGTTGGCCTATTGTTTGCCCAGACATTTTTTTCCACTGACACCGTCGGTGATACTTCCGGTGAAGACGTATTTATATTTGTGTCGTCGGCCATTTTGACCGCGACCAAACGAATACAGTTGTATTGTCCTTTTAGGTTATTTTAAATTTGGCAAACATGAAACGAAAATAAAACGGAAACACAAAACAAGGACAACCAAAGATAATTCAAACAAATGAATACAACTCAAAGTAATACAAACAAAAACAGTGGGGAGGGAAGAAAATACTAGAGAGAAAAGAAATAAAAGCAAACAAAATACACAAATCAACCAAAACTGAAAATTGAAAAATGGTATTAGAAAATAAAATCAAAACTTAGCTGTTCGTCAAACTTTTTTTTTCCCCACAAGCTAGTCCAAAAACAACAAATTGCGTATATAGGGCTAGTGAGGTGTATACTATGAGACTAGTGTCTGGCAGAGTCTCTGTTTCAATCCCCTCATTCCTTTCCGGTACCAACCATATATATATGGTCGGTACTCCACTATGCAAATTAGGTGGATCCTACCACAACAGTTAGGAATGTGACTTTTTTTTATATTGGTCTGCAGAGATGATCCCAGTGTGGTGAGAAGTGCTCAAAAACCATGCCAAAATTGACCCATTCTAGCAGACAGGAATACAAGCAGTCAGCCATACACTAATTACTTCTTCCCATAAATACATTCTGTACTTAGGAAACACTAATATTCATAAAATACAAACAACGAATACAATTTAAAAGTGAATGGTAGATCTCTCAATGTTAAGAAAAAACAAAATGAATCTTACTTCCTTTCTTATTTCGTTTTTTATGCATGTGAGTGGTGGGGTTTACCTATCAAACATGATGAGGGTGAAGTAGGAAAAAATGCGAATGTTACTAAAAACATGTTTGTCAAAAAGAAATCCGTTGTCAAGTCAACGTCTTCAGTTCTGGAAAATGAAATGGAAAGGTAAATCATCTTTAATCTCAGCCCAAATCCATTACAACTGTAAACAAACAGAGTATTGCGAATAAGGAAAAGATACAGATCAAAACCGAAATATGTCATTCTTGTTGATCTTTTGAAGTGAAAAAAGAAATGGGGAAATTGTTGATGATTTTATCACATTAGTAGCAAACAAAATTTAAAAGAAAGTCGGTGAAATATCTTGAAGAAACTACCTCCAAGACGTAAAACAAAAAAAAGACTGTGAGTATTCCTGATATTAACAATGTTTAATTTAATACCTTATTCCGAAAACATGAAATAGAAATAACTTAAATATCAATTCGAAATAAATAAATAAATAAAATAAAATAAAATAAATGAATAAATAAATAAATGAATAAATAAATAAATAAATAGCATCAAAGAACCGAATAAAAATAAAAATCCATTTCGCTTGTTTATGAATGGATTCTTTCATTAAGAATCTATTCTGTCGTAACTATTTTGATATCACGCGAAAAAGTCAGGAAGGTTTCACAATCTTTTGTTCTTTTTTATAATCTCACCTCAAGCAAAGCGATAATGTCACTAGGAAACAAGGGGTTAGTGGGAGTGAAAGAGAAAGAGAGAATTTAAGTAAGGAGAAAGGAAAATAAAAGAACTGGTTCCAGGAAGACAGAAGCTTGTGATTAGCGTTGCATTTAAAAAAGATTGTAGATGGCAGGGAAGTAAAAAATTGGAAGAGAGTTCCACAGGCCAGGAGTGTGAGAAATTAATCTATCAGAATAGAACATACGTTTGCATCTTTCTAGTTAGTTCAACAGTAAAACGGTGAAATATAGTTACCAATCTAGTAACATGCTTAAATTCGTGCAGTCGAGGCATCGAGGAAGAAAGCTCACCAGAACAAATGTCAGGAAAAAGTGAAGCCACGTTTGTCAAGAATCTTGAGATATAGAGTAGGGGCACCCGACCGGATATGGCAGCCATATTCAGTGCGCATGGTTGAAGGGGAGATTTATAAATGTGCAAGATGGATTTTGACAAGAGAAAAAAAATGTCTGGCACAGCACAGTGAACCAACTTTCCTAGCAGTGCACACAGCAATTGATTCAATATAATCACGTCACGTTATGTTAGCGGAAAACGTGAACCCTAGAAGGCGCAAAGCTTTATTCTCTTGGAATTTAGGATCAGCCATGTTGATGGCAGACAGATAGGTTCTCTGTGGTGATTAAATCAAAGCAGTTTTCTTTAGGAAGCGTTAAATTTTCTCATCTAACCATATGGCATTGCGATTATTTCAGATTATAACATGTTTAGTTCTGAGTGGGATCATCAATAGCCCTTCTCTCAATGCACTCAGATGGGGAAGGTCAATGTTACCGCTTGAAGTGGCTTACTAGAGAAGTGCTGAGAGTGGGTGGCTAAGCAATTTTTTGTTACGAATCTCCACCATTCGTGAGATTCCCAGTTTAAACATATTCGAATTGGGAAGTCGAAAGATAGGATCTATATATACCCGGTGAGCCTATTGCTATGCTATAGTAAAGTAAAAATAGAACTTTTTTTTTTAAACAGTGTGTATGTTATGTTGAACAGGGAATCTAAACGGTGTCTAGATCAAAGGTGTTTTAACGTGAATTAGAAACTGTTAATACTAGAGAAAATGGCTTACCTCCAGGACAAAAACGGATTCGGACGTGTCTTACATGTAAAATATTCCCAAAAAGAAAATCGCAGATTCACGAGCTTCACGATATGTTAAAAAACAGATAGATCTCGAAGTCGGATAGACTTTCGCGAGAATCTTTTAACATATGTAAATTTTAACTGTCACTCAATCTATAAAAAAGTTCTTAAAGAGGAGACAGAGACAGGAGATACGTGGTGTTGGATTGTTTTACTTATGCTATGTTGAAGAAAACAGATTAGAGAACAAATTTACAAGCCAGAAGAAACGGTTTTCGTGCCGATAATTAAAAAAAAGTGTTGTTTGTCTTGTTAAACTCTTAATTTCGAATACTTATGGGATTTTTGCATGTCTATGTGAGGAATAGAATACAGTTAATTAATTAATTTTTTATTTTGAGAAAAATATTCTTCTGGGAATAACCTCAAAATTTCAATGTCATTCAAAATTTCAAGAAAAATTTTAAACATCTCTGTCCTGATGGATGAACCAGTTGATTGAAAGTTTAATTTTGACCTGCATACATTTTGCCTGTAATTTCCTTTTCTGACAGTAACCTCTTGCTACATTTTACAGCGCCAACTTTAATACGTGATATTTTCTCCAGTACTGTACATGCTCTATGTAATTGTTAAAAGGAAATAAAGAGAATCGACTAGAACAAATGAAACAAGAATATGTCAGAAAAGGCGAAAATAAAATGGAGATGACACGAGCGACTGCAAGATAAAAGTGAATAAAATAATGAAATAATGAATAATAGTTTAAATAAATGATCGATTCTTATCATTTATAGTATGGTAAAGACCATGACACAATATTTAACAATTATAATAGTGATATATTTTACTGAATGACAACTAGTTGAAAATATTACCGTTTCTCCAATGAGAGGTCATTTAATTAATAAAAAAAAAAAAAATAAGCTATGTAAAATATGAAAATTATCAATCATCAACTCTTGAATTATATTTAAATACCGCGGTAAATTTCACAAAAGATTTCAAGTACCCAACTCAAAATTAGGAAAATTCGGTAACGGAAAATTCGGTAACGGAAAATTCGGTAATTTTGAAAATGTAGAAAAATTCGGTTACTATGAAATAAAAGTCGATTGAAATTTTTTTTTTTTAATTGTAAAAATCCCTTGTAAGTACCTCGAATATTATCCGCACTTACGAAATAGAAATAACTCGCTGATCTTTGGTAATTTTTAATTCTGTGGGTCAGAGTTGTTGAACTAGCAAACTAAACAGATTTACATTTAAAATTTATAATTTCTTGGGTTGAATTAATATTTGCGATAAGTAAGTTTACATTATCTGGGGTGAATTAACGAAAAAATCCCATGCATTCAAGAAGAAAATTTTTATGAATGTTGAACACATAAAATATGGTGCTTACCGAGAAACCTTTACGAAAGTTAAATGCTGTAAGGAGAAATTTGATTTGAAACCAAAAGTATAAAAATAATATATGCAGTGAGGATGCACAATATTATGAAAATAACAGTTTCTTTTATATGAAAGTCATTTCTAGAATTAAGTCTTTTTAAAAGTAACATAGTTTTAGAAAACTTCTTTGAAAATTAAAGACAGCAAAAGAATAATCTCTGTGTATTTAAGTGTTTTGTGTGTGTATGTATGTGTGTGTGTGTGTATGTGTGTGTGCGCGTAACCGAAAGGAAAATACATGCCACCTTCATCTTGAGAATTTTCTTTACTCCAAATGAGGTGATACAGCGTTCTGTTACCGGGTGGCCATCTGCGTGTGTGTGTTTTTAATGAAGGACGCGCAGATGTAATACTAAGCAAGTGAATACAATTCTGACTTTTACTTTTTTGGTCAACCAATTCTGTTTTAAAATATATATTCGTAATAATCCGGATGTTACTATGATTATAGTATTGATTTTTTGGCACCCAGATCGTGGAGCCAAGGAAATATTCGTCTGCAAAATTTCACAATTCAAGTGATTATAGTTTCTGAGATGTTGCCAAAAAGTTTGAATTTTTCTGGCAAGATTGAATTTTATGGTGAAAATGATGAAAAGCACTGCAAATGGCATAACACAGAACTGTTTTTGTGATGATTTATAATAAATGTCGTAAAAATGTTTATGGCTCCTTGGTAACCATTGCTCATCCTACAAATGTAAAGAAAACACACTTTTTAAAAGGTTTTCATTTTCTGCTAAGAAAAATGTCATGAAAAATGTAATAGAAAAAATTATCATAACTTTGTCTTCCTAGAAAGGAAATATATAGCTAGATGTCTGCTGTAAAGAAAAAGATAAAATTCAATTTAGATAGACTGACGGACACAGAGTACAGGTCTAGTTAAGCAATATAGTTACACGAACTCTTCGATAAAAACTGAAGTTGCTTTGTGAAATTACTATACTAAAAACATGCTCCAGAGTCTTATCAAACACAAAATTCGATGGCTATGACTCTTACAGTCTTTGATTTATGTAATAATGGAGAGACGAAACAAATTTAATTGTCATAGAAATTGCTTACATTAGGAAGTAGCTTTATTTTTAACTAAATATAAAGTTTAAAAAAATGGTACATTCGATGTCAGTTTCGTTTCGACTAATCCGATCTGATTTTATTGTTGCTGAAAAGAGTTAGTAGCAGAACTTTGACATACATAAGCTATGACTTCAGGAGTGACCACTATCCAATTATATTCCATGGAAGAATAGCATTACAAAAATTAACAAAATTTAAAATAATATGTAAATTCCACAGCGATTCCATTTGCAAACATATGCAGTCGTGGTTAAGAACAAATATCAAATTCTAGTGACATGTCAGGGATCAAAACAGAATACCTTAAAGGAAACACTAGTGATAACAATGAAATAATTCATTTAGAAGAAGGAAAGACAAAAGAAAAAGAAGCGGATGACAAGTTTAATTCTCGACTTAATGTAATAAAAACAGCAAATCATGATAAGAAATGTTGTAGAGAATATAAGATAAAAAAAAGAAGCATCAGCGATAAATTCAGGCGGGTGAAAAGGAAAAAGTTAAATAGGAAATATGCACTTATCCAAAAAGCTATTATGCACAAAAGATCTAAGAAAGAGCAGTTCATAAAATACTCTTTACGAAGATGTATAAAGTCAAAAGGATCAATCATTATGGACATTTTTTTCTCTCCTCAGAATCCATCTTATCAATCTACCATTCGTCCGTGCATTGAATACTGCTGCCATATATGGTTTGGTGCTCCTGCTTTTCATCTCAGGCTTCTTGACAAAATTCAAAGAAGAATCTGTAATGTAATCAATCCTGACCTATCATCTCGACTTCAGTCACATTCCCACCACCGTGATGTGGTTTCCCTGTGTCTTTTCTACAAATATGTTCACCGCAAATGTTCTGATCAGCTTTCCTTCTACGTGCCACGATTGCATGTAAACAAGCGTGCTGCTAGACTGATAATTAGGTTTCACCGTTTTACTGTTGAACTAGAAAGATGTCTCGGTCTCTTCTATTCTAATAGTTTATTTTCTCGCACTTCTCACCTGTGGAACTCCCTTCCGATTTCTTGCTTCCCTGCCACCTTCAAAAAGTTAAATGGAACGTTAGACGCCATCTCCAGTCTTCCTGAAACCTGTTCCTTTATTGTCCTATCCTCACGAAAGTTTTCTCTTTCTCTCACTACCTGCGCCCTAGTGGCATTATCGCCTTGTTTAGAGTAAAATGATTAAAAATGTCCTCTTGTGGAACTAATTAATAAACAATTTTATTTATTTTTCTATATGGAAAAATAAATGATCATAAATTGTTTTATTTCCACTTGAGTTACGTCCAGTACAAAATGTATTTGTGAACAGGACATAATTTAGATAAATAATATTTGTTTTGTGTTTTACAAGAATCGTCTGTGTTTGGGATAGTTTCTCTGAAACACGTTAATATCAATGTAAAGTTTGAAAGAAAATATAATTTCGCCCGAACATTGATACATCCTAACATCTTTATCTTCACACGGGAGAATTTAATGAAGACAATAGAAGACCTAACGCCAGAATGTTTCGGTCAGCATGAGCATTAAATAGCATTTGAATACTGAATAACTTTATTTCAAGCCATTGTCAATGTGAAAATATTCAAATCGTTTACATGCAAAGCTCGCTTGTAGAAGGATTTGGAGTTGTGTGTTCGGACGTGTATCGGGAACTTACTGAAGAAGATCATCTCCAGAATAATCTTCCGATGTTATCAGGCAATTTCTTTGTTTTGGAGTATAGCGTTAATCTGCTTGAGGCAGTTTCCTTCATGATCAAAATTTCATTGAATATAAAGGTAAATTTTACCTTTTCTGATCGTGGGTTGGGTGTTGTGGTCAGTATTACTAAGCTCGTCTTCTCAAAGGATCATTGATATTTAAACGCTTCAAAACACAATAGACACGAAATGTTTCTTCTGGCAGCTTGAATCGTTTCTATATTTCATATTGTACTGAATTTGTTGCATCGTCCTAATAAGTGATCGAAAAATGACAGCTAGGTTGGTGCCCAAGAATCTGTCTTCAAAATAACACGTGACAATTGCATTAACGTCAAAGGTTTATAGATTAAAAACAGCAAAATACCATGTAAATAAACAGATGTTCTAATTCACCTGCTTGTATCTCGATTAAGAAGAATCTTTTGGTGAACAGAGTTGATTAATTCAAGACAACCTGCACTAGTACCTGCTATCTGGAGAAATACACTATTAAAACACAAAATGCCGCGAAATACTCCTGAAGTGATACTGACATTTACGTGCATATTAATCATATATATATATAATAAACATTGATACGGCGTAATGAAGGTACGGTCTCCACAAATCTGGTAAAGCAACATTTAAAAATAACAGTTCTTCCCCTGGCTCACTCGGTGCAGCTCAACGCAGAATACAGCAGTGTCAAGATCTTGCTAGATACATTGAAATATGAAGAGTTCGGTTGGGAGGTTACTGGAGACTTCAAAATGGTAGACTTCCTGATCGGTCTCCAAGGCGGCTTAAACAAGTTTCAGTAATCTTTGGGACATAAGGAACACCGTGGCACACTACCACAGGCGAGACTGTCCCCAGAGGACTGAGTTCAGTGTGGGGAGGAACGCCAAATGAGAGCTACTGTTGGATCCACCTAAAAGTATTGTTTGCTCCGCTGCACTTAAAAATGAGCATTATGTAATAATTTTCACAGCTCTAGATAAGGAGTTTGCAGCCTTCAAGACTACTTCTGTGGAAAAATTCAAATCCGGTTTCTTCGTCGGATCACAAATAAAGGATATTGTAGAGTGCAGGGAATTCCGCAAGAAGTTCACTATGACGGAAAAGTAGCGTGGAACATGTTTGTCGAAATAGCTTGGGGTTTCCTGGCCGAAAACTATGTGTAGCTTGCCGAGACCCTGGTGAAGAACTAAGGCAAAACGGGTAGCAGGATGTATCCATATCTAGGAGCACATGGGAACAGACTCAGAGGAGCAAAGCGAGAGCTTCCATCAGGTTATACTGGACTTAGAACACTGCTATCAAGAATCGTGTAACAAAATCAAGATGGGAGACTACATTTGAGGTCTGATTCGTGGAAGTAATTTCAAGTATAAGCGTAAATCGCGAAATACTGCTCACTTCTAAATTGGTGTGGTCTTGTCTGTGTAATTTTAGAATAAATAAATGCTACTTTTGAATCATATGTCGTGTTTTTCCTACTTTGCGTGAACAGGAATGTTCACATTCGCCAGTTTTCCCAATGAGAATGAGTAAATTTCAGAAAGATCATTATCTTGGTTACAAAAGCAAAGTTAGAATAAAATATTAGCCATTTTTCATACTTTCTAGTTGTAAGGAAATAGGAAATAACAGTTGCTACTCAAGGACCAAACTCTTGTTACACAGTTTTGTACTTCTTGTATTTAATGATTTTGGGGGTATTTTGTTTTCTTTTAACTTTACTCTTTTAAAGCTACGGATTACACGTGAGTGAAAATGCTTACACTTATATCAAATTGTTATACTCCGTTGCAGTTAGAATTCTTTCTGATTCATTCTGCATGCTAGCCGGATGTAAGCGCCATGAAGGCAGAGAACAAAATAAAAAAGGCGTTTTCTGCAAATAGGCTTTACGCATCACATCTGGTCTACGAAGCTAGCTCTGGCAATGAAAGCGACACTGGCCAATCACGAACGTTTCTGCCAGGAAAAAAGAGATGCCACTGGGGACTACCAGACCTGCTTAAATGCAGGTCCCTGAGAACGACCATATCAGTTGTGTCCCGGCATGCCACCGGCCGTCAGACAGGGTGCTGCTGTTGTTACCGCCGCCATGACCTCGTCACCATGACAACCACAATTGCAAACCGGCGAGCAACCGGCTTACATGCAGGGTGCTGCTGCTACTGATGCCGCTTCCGACGCCTCTCAACATGACTGTTCCTCTCACCGACCGTTGCCTCTTCCAGGCTTGACTAGCCACTGCGACTGTCCTGTTTCATCGTGATATCATCATCTCGACCTCATCAACTCGGCAAATACCAAGCACGAAATCGACCTAAAACCACCTCGAGACCTCGGCATAATCAGCATCGGCAAAGTCAGATTCGTGACTTCTCCCGACTACACACGCTCGCACCCTTGTATCATAATAGCCATATTCGTAGCTTCGCTAACCATTCCGGGACAACACCTTGACAACCCACCGCCGTCACCCCGTCATAACCAACAGGTACAAGGTATTCCCTTGCAGTCATCATCGTGTTCCCATTCCACAGAACAGATCTACCAACCAACTAGATCGACGTACCTTCGTGAACTCGATTAATGAACACGTACACCGACAATATTCTGAGACCTCGGCTAGGTCAGCATAAGAAATGGGTTAACTCCCGGATTTTTTCTTAACGCTTATCGCCATCCTGACAATACACCAGGAACGGACATTCCACCTATTTTGGGATATCTGTACTAACAATAAACATTGTTCGAAGATGTAATCCTCGTTATTCTTTTTCTCGCAACCAAAAACTTAATATAACCAGATCATTGCAAAGGTTTGTGCCCGATTTTCATTATTAATATAAAATGACCGCAACTTGACGTGGCGTTTGTTTTGGTGGCGTTTGTTTTGGTACCGTTTACTGGTGTATTGAAATTTTGCATTGCTCTGTTGAGAGTCAGACTTTCTTGAATGTTGACGTTTTGTCCACAAATGAATGCCTTAAAGAAGGGAATGAAGAATTGCACTTTCGTCATATTATGCTCTGTGAATTTCGGAAAGGAATAAACATCGGATTTACTACGTTCGTGCTCCAGCTCTTAAAACGGTCAAAAAGTAGTTTGACAGATTTTGTCAGACTGAGTTTAACCTAAACGATCAACTACGCTACGAGTGACCTTAAGACGTCGGTGAAGATGCTCTGCTTGCCATTGTGGAGAATAGACAGAAGATTTTGACGGAAGAGATTCCTAAGATTTTGAAAAATCGATATTTCAACAAGCTTTTACCATTTGAAGAGACTTTTATTCGTTTCCAAACCACGGCACGTGGATGCTACATTCTCTGACAGAACAGAACAAGTTCAATCGTGATTATGCAGCGATCTTTTTGCTGTTACACCACGAAATTAAGCCGTTCTTGGACAGAATTTTCACAGGTGTGGAAAAATGGGTCGTTTATGATAACGTTCAACGCAAACGGAACTGAGAATAAACTTGTGAGTGTGCAGAACCCATGGCTAAAGCCGGCTTGCATCCAATGAAGGTGTTGCTGTCCGTTTGGTGGGAGTGCCGAGGGATAATTCACTTTGAGCTTCTTCCAGCCGGCGAAACAATAACTGCAAAGAAGTATTGCGACCAACCTTAATGAGGCTATTCAAGGGAAACAGACGGCATGTTTCAGAAAGCTTAAAGAGTTAAAATGGGAAACTCTCCAGCACCCCACCGTATTCTTCCGACTTAGCTTTTCAGATTTCCATTTATTCCAGTCACTACCGAACAATTTAAATGACAAAAATTTGATTCTGTACAGTTAGTCGAAAACTACATTACAACCTTCTTCCAACAAAAATACGAAGTTTCTACAAAAATGGCAACAACAAGCTTGTAGAACAATCAGAGGCATTTATAAAACAATTGAGACTATGTTTTTGCGGATATTTAAAAAATGTTTTTGCGGATATTTAAAAAAATTTAAATTTTTTAAAATTTTCTAAATGAGAGCTACTGTTGGATCCACCTAAAAGTATTGTTTGCTCCGCTGCACTTAAAAATGAGCATTATGTAATAATTTTCATTATGTAATAATTTTTTTGCAATGATCGAATACATACACATTTTATTTTTATTGAGTGACAAGTTGTGTAAACTGTGTTTTCGGGTGTAGTACTTCAATATTTTACGATTCTTCTTTATCAATCCAAATCTTTAGTATACCTTCAGCAATACGTGACTGGCCTAGCTAGAACCATAATCAGAGTTAAAAAAAACAAATCACTTCTCCTATTCTAATTTTTTCCCTAGTCCCATATACTTGTGGGACTCCCACTTTTTATACAGCCTTAATTTGTACTTTCACCCCAATATGCCTTTCTCAAACAATATATATCCTAAATTTCCTCTTTGCAGAGTCAAAAGAATTGTCAACAAAAATTATACTCAAATTCATTTAAAGTACTTCTTTTGTATTATTATTATTATTTAATTATAAATCAGGATTTTTGTAGGATATTTCGTTTAGGTTTAGGGATATTTCGCATTTTTGTAGGGTATTTTGGAACGCAAAATACTGTCAAAACTCCTAATTTTTTATACTAAATTTCACCCAATACAAGGCTCGAGAATAACTCAAGCTAGAAGGTTACAAACAAAATTGTAAAACTGAATGAAGTGTGTGATATGAATGAAAAAGTGATGGAAAATGAAGATTACTAGGATAAGGACAAAAGATAAAGATTGACCTTTGTAATTTGATTGGTTCTTGGTTATAATTAGTAGAAAAATGAAGAGACTGTTTTGCCATTTTTGTTGGTATTGAACGGAACGTATTGGCTAGGTATTAAAATAAATTAATTGGCGACGAAGATAATGTTAATTCTTGGATGAATACTTTAACGAATCTTGAAGCCTAGCATCCAGTTTAAATCACGTTTTTATAGCAACTGAGATAGTGTATAGAACAGAATTGGAAGGAAAGCGCAAGGTAATTTTATTCAGTGCCATCGGAGGATAGACTTATAGAGTCCGAAAAGATTTATGTACACCACAAAAGCCATTAGAAGAGATTAAGAATTTCTTGCTGGTGCATTTTTAAGCTACCGTTTTCACAGTCCCAAACAAGAAGAGTCAGTGGCTACGGATGTTACCACTAAAAAAAAATACCAATATAAATGATGTACATAAGCTGTCTACTAAAAGTCAAAATGGTGGAAGATGGCATGAGGGCCGTAAGTTGCGTTCAGCATGGGGGAAAATTTATGTGTCACTGAAGAAACCATTTTTTTCTATTCTGTAAAAATGTTTCCCCGAAAAAAGCAATCATACTAGATGCTGGAGCAAGATACAATCAGACTAGCACTATATAATACAGGTTAAAACATGCCTCAAACATAATTAGGTAAACTTGAACGGAATAAATTGTAAAATGTAAATTAACAGCGATTGTTCACATACTGCCTAACGCCGAATATTCTCAAAGTACAAGACAGAAACTGCGTACTTATTCAGGTGAGGTTATTGGACCAAGAGGAGTGTGACAAAAGTCCCTAGAGAGATAATGATAAGGATTTGGAAGTGTTACTTATACTGGAATCAGGATCAAATCATATGGAACGAGATTGACTTGAGAAGTTGAAAATTAATTTATCAACTACATGTAACGACAGTAAATGGACTGACTTGGAGCGTGAATATTCAGAGCTTTTCAAACTGAGTTTGGGTACTTTGTATAGTAGAATTGTTTGAGACACTACGCATCCCTTATCAATAAGCTTTAATATAAGTTATTTATTACTGCGAAAATACAATAACTGCGGCACAAGGCCAAAAAGAGGGGAATGATTTGAAGCTGATCAACACTAACTATCCTATACCTAGCTAATCAGATTCACAACCGAGCCATACATTACCGTTTACTCACTCCCCACAAGAATCATACATACTACAATACCTCCCAGGGAACCTACAAAACACTCCATGACATAAATATTTCTTTATATACAAATATGTATAAAATATATCTAAAAATATAGTGATAGTGAGAAATGAGGGGGAAAGGATGAACCCTAAAAAAAAAAAAAAAATATGACAAAACACACAAACTAAAAATAACAGATGTCAGTAGGACTACCCACCTCAATTATATGAGTAACAGCTGTCTTCTCTCTTCAGACGGAATCAAAAAGCTCACTGACTAACGGAGAGGGAAGGATAAAATAAATACTGGCATGGGAACATCAAAGACTAACCCAATTGAGATGAAAAGGGAAGCCAAAAACAAACTAGGGGTGTTGGGAATCTCGACTTGGATCATAACAAACGATGAAGCCGGAGAACAAGCTGCGAACGACAATTATTCACATTAACTAGGTACACAAAGAGAGTCGATCTTATCCAGGGGAGGGTTCCACAGGAAAACGCCCCGTTGTGACCAAGGGGACTTGAAAAAGAAAATCAAGGTAAGCCCCGTTCACATGAACGAAGCTCACTACTTTCACCCATCTGTCGCTGAAATCTGTCGACAACAAAGGCTTTCTATCAGTTCTGATCTTCATCTTCAGTTGATGCTCAAAGAATCTGATCAGTTCCTGAGGAAAATAATGTTCGTATCGCAAGATTTCCTCCATCCACGTCATCCAAATCAGTGTTAGAAACACCATCCATTTCACCTCAGAATAAGAGGCGCCACATCATCGCAAGCGTATGTAAGATCAATGAGCACTAGTTCTTCGGGGGCGATACGAGCCATCAATTCGCCGATAGTCACAGATGGGGCGTATCTGACAATGGTAGAAAGCATGCGATGGTCAATTCGATGACAGTCAGGCAAATCTGCCAAGCCCCATCTAAAGGCTACTTCCCATTTCGAACCAATCGCCAGGTACGCGAAAACTGTTGAGGTAATCCACCGCTAGCGCCCAAGACCAAAAAGGGCGTAACTCGGCCGCCGACAAGCCAAGACGCCCACAGAGAGAAGACATTGTGACTCCCTCTACTAATTCCCGTTACAAGACTCTCCTAGGCCATGAAAGGTCACTGCACCGAGGAATGACCTTCAAAGCCGATCCACACTCCCGGAGGAAACTTGACTGATTCCGGGGTTTACAACGGCGCTCAGCACTAGAAATGGGAGTGGTGTTAAGGCCAAGGAAGGCGTCCCTAACACTCTCTTCCAAAACTAAGTCCTCTATCAGCACACGGTGTAGCAAAGCCAACCTCGATGCATGTCATGACTCACCATGTGTAGCATTTCCAGCCCCACATGACACGGACGTTGGGCATAGACATCTCTGTTGATATAATGCTTGCGACCTTCCCAAGGTAGGAGAACAAGCACTCGATTGCTTTCTTATGCTCCGTACAGAGAGGAAGTACAGACAACTGGTAAAGGGTGAGAGAAAAGACGTAAGTGGCACATGCCTCAGCCCTACCCTTCAGTGACAACTGCCTTTGGAGCAAAGTCCGAAAGGACACTGACCATTGCCTGTACCTCTGACCAGTTCTTTACCAGCTGGAGGCCGGGCCTGTACCACACTCCAAGAATGCGGACGGGTACGTCAATCCAACCAAAGGGCTTCGGAAGAGCGACCCCCTTCCAGGTACCTAACCGAAAAAGTTGGAAGACTTGTTGCGGTTAATCGTTAATATTTGTCCCCATGACCTTTTCGTACCCCTCAACCGCGATCTCCCACTTTATTTCATGATAAATTTTTATTTATTTTTATGAGAAATTGCAAAAGTTAAAAAAGACAATTGTACATATTGCGAAATTTTTAGCTCATAGGATTTTTAGTAGAATCCATATGAATGCGTAATGTTGGATTGTGTGGTTTTTGTGGTGAGTGCAGAATTTGTTACAGTGAATGGCTTGTGAATCAGATTAGCTGGATGTAGGATAAATAGTGAGGCCAGCCTTTTTCCGCTTTCCTTTCAGACTTGTGCCACAAAAATGTAGTAAAATACAAATAAAAACTTTGATACTGACGAACTGACCATAACATACTTAGCTATGTTTAACATGAATAAATTTACTTGTCATTATTAATGTTTAAAATGTGGTTGGTTGACTGAAAATATAACTTCAGTCCAAATTCATAACCCAATCTATGGTTCTAACACTTCTAGCTAACTGACATGTCAGCCGCAAAATGGCCAGAATCATTCAGGATTAAAGAATTTTACTGAAAGGTTACAGCGCCGATAATACTAAAACATCTTTCGTTTACTTAAAGAAAAAACGTGTTTTTTTAAAAGGTTCAATGACAGCAACTTACAGAGATTTCGAGAGAGAATAGAATTAATTATTCTGTAACAATTGTTTAAATTTAATCTATTTAATTTTAAAAACACAATACACGTTTTTAGATAAGGATATAACAAAAAAAAGATCTCAAACATTTATCAAAATTCCTTTTTGCAGCAATGCAGATATTTTAACATATTTGACAAGAATCAAAATACAATTCTTGTAGCAAAGCCAAATTAGAACAAAATTCAAAGTTACAAATGCACATGAGCAATAAAAATATTTGGTTGTTCTTTTCTGGATTAAATTTTGTTTAACGAAATCTGTGCTCAATAAATTGTAAAAAAATAAACTCATGTAATAGTAAGCAACTCGGTTTGTGCTACTTTTTAACAGCAAGAAAAATGTTTGTTATTGTTTTTCAAATCTAAAATAGGTTAATTATGCAACCTATATACTAAAGATTTGACAGGAACTTGTCTTTAGTTCTCCTGAATATAAGAATTTGTAAGTTCTTACTGTAATGCTAAATATATTTACAAAAATATATTGACAGTAAGTTAAAAACTTCATGAAATATAATTATCATGTTTTAATTGTGTATTACGCCAAACAGCAGTATGCACCTGTATTTGCTTTGTGTATTAAAATAAAGCGTTTAAAATAATTCATATACTAATTTAGAGAAAAAAGTTTTTCAATCATTTCTGACAATTACAAATTTGAAGTCACATTTTGAATCTCGGATGTTTTGTGATAATGATAAAAATTCTAGAAGAGGTTTTGACTGCATCTGCTAAGATTGTAAGTTTGAAAAATGGCTCATTGCCTTACAGTAATGTTCTATCTGGGCATTTCTTCATTACAAATTTCATAGTTCAAGTCATTAGCCACAAATGCTTAAAATTTACTTACATTTATTGCTGTCTCACACCTAAAACATGAGAGACTTCTCTGATTACTGGTAATGACCAGAATGTTAGCATAGATTATGAGATAGAAGATACAGAAGTAAGGTGTGCCACACAAGCATTATAATCTGTTACTTTGCTTGAATCATTACCTTAATATCAGATGTGGATGTGTTTAATTACAGATGGTCTTGTAAAAATTTGTCGTGTAAATAGAACTGACCTTGAGTAAACATTTTGAGCTTTTTACTATAATTCAGATTGGTTATAATTCTTTTCTGATTGATATATTAGTTTTCCTTTCCTTCCTTCCATAAGTTGATCTTGACAATAGTATTCATCATTTCTTTTTGAAGGAACCACACTTGTCCCTTGTTGTATTAGTGCATGATAGCATTTTAGTCAAAGAAAACTAGTCCAAAATCTAAGTGGAAACTTGATTTATTGATTGGTTTATTTTTTATGGCTTACCAATGCTTTGTGGGTTACTTAAAGCCAAAATATATTTTGGATTATAAGAATAACTTTTTTATGAATGAATATTCCATTAAAAATGTTTTGAGAATAACAATGATTTTTCCAGATACAAGTCCTACTGTTTAACCCATAGCTGGGAGGTAGAGATAGATTCATATTTTTCCCAAAAATATATGTGTGTAAGTGAATGTGATGAACTAAACAGGAATTTGAACTTAGCTCCCTGTTTTCTCATTCTGAGCCACTATCCATTACACCACCTGCACATCCACCTAAGTGGAAGAAGATATATAAAAAATGGAAATGAACTAATTTGCTATGGCAGATCATATTCAGAGAGAGAATGGCATATATACCATTCATAGGGATTATGTCCATAGAATAGAGAACACTGCTGAAGAGTGAGAAAATTGAAAGAAATGACAGATGTCAACTTGTCTTATAGCAGCTCATTGTAAAAGAGTACTGAACTGTTATGTAATATCAGTCCTCCTATCTGGCAGTAGATGCTGGAAAATCTCCTCATAAACAAAGAAAAGACTTGCAGCAACAGAAATGTGGTTCAACACAAGAATACCATAGATCGAACATGACAATGTTTGAGAGAAAATGCTAACAAAACAGCCACTTATACATAACATCAGAAAGAGATAGTTGAAATTTCTAGCACACATAATAAAGGAAAGAGGTCTTAGAAAATTTGACCCTCACAGGACATACTGATAACAAGAGGTATAGAGGAAATCAGTTTATAACTATCTAATGAGCATCTGTAAATGGATGTCAGAACAGGGTTTAGGAGAGAGAGCAAAAAGAAAAAATTACTATCAGGTTCAAAAGACACAAAATTGTAGAAAGCCATGATCACTAATATCCTAAAGGGGAGCATGGCAGATACAAAAAGAAGCCCTTCATGTTAAACAAGGATTTTTTTGAATAGTAAAGAAATAATCTGAGAATTTCTTTGTGTCTAAATAGACTGAAAACAGAATGGCCTTGATTACAAGCTTTGATGTAAACGTTCTGAGTTTTCTCTTTCTTATAGATATAGATTTGCATGGATGAAATATGAAGCTTTCTCTTTCCATGACAAATGCTGTGAAAAGGCTGGAATATTATGAGAATAAAACTGAAACAGCATAAAAAAGCTGTGTTCACTTCTTCAGACAATGCTTGGAACAATACATAGTGTTAAGTTTTGTACTTCCAATCACTTGTTTTCTGCAAAATCTGAAATATTTTGTAAAAAAGAAAATATTAAAAAGTAGGTTGTGCCATTTGAGAGATTGTCACAAAGAAAGTGTTATTGAACAAACTTATCACCAGTCAGTTCCTGCAGTTTTAACATAATGCTGAGTCTGTCCAGAATTTATATATTCTTGAAATTCAAATTGGTTATAATTTTAACATTTTAGTCAAAGAAAAGAAAACTAGTACAAAATCTAAGTGAAAGATTGAGTTCTTATTTACAGTTTGCTACAGCAGTCAGAGAAAAACTAGAGCCTGTTGTAACTTTGAAGAGTGTCCTTTTTTTCTAACCAACTATCATTCTATCATTATACAGTTTCAATCCACATTCCACAATAGCCACAGCTACACTACATATTTACCTATTATGACACACATATATCATCTGGCTGAGTCTATTTTTTACAAATATGGAAGAGTCATCCATCCACATTTTGCAGGCTATAAATTTTATGTGGCATGGACCAAATTTTGCATTTCTCATTCTCTTTCAGGTGTAAAAATTAATATATAAGTTTCCAATCTGAGAGAAGAATTGAAAAGGCATATTGTGCTCATAGCACTTGAATCAGCTGCAAGTTGGTAGTTTCTAGCTTTTATACATGTCATTTGTGACCCTGATAAGAAAAAAAAAAATTTCAAGGGGTCAGTGATAGTTGATTTCATCCAGCAGATTCAGGACATCATCAAAAAGTAATTTGATAATGGTCAATACCATTGTCTACAGTGAGGTGTTGAACAAAGGCCATATGTGTTCCAACAGAACTCAGCTCTCTCCCACATAGTGTATGTGACCCAGAAGTGGATAACCAAGAACTTTCATTATCATTTCCTCCCGATATGGGACCCTTTTTTTATTCTTTGAATCATCTGGACTATTACACCTGGGTTGTCACTGCGAGGGAGGCCAAACAGATGCTTCACAATATCATGGACTTCTTAAAGGCTGTCATCATGGATGTCATAGTCAACATGAAGGATAACTACCTGATCAAGATATCCAACCACTTTCGAGACTTCATTGAGTGTTCATGCTTATGGCTGATGATGGTTTTAATAAATAATCTTTTTTCTATTTTTCAAATGTAAACATGTCTATAATTTTAAAAAAGATGCTTATTTTTTCTATTGGATATTTTTACTTTTCTCTATAATTTGTCCTCAAATACCTGTTGCACATAGTATGTTTGTTATGCATAAGTCACAGAATACTATATATACTTACATATCATGCAACGTTTGAAAACCTAATTTTGAAGCTAATTTTAAGGGGGTCACATCATACATGAGATATAAAATTAGTATATGTACTGCTGGCCCTGGCTATGCTGTTGACCAAACTATATATCCATTTACTGTAGTCAAAAAGCTGTATTTAAAATAAACATGATTTTAACAAAACTGATGTTTTAATTAACTGTATCCAATGATAATGCATGTAATATTCACATATTAGTATCATATTATAAAATATAAACATAGTGAATATACATTGTTTATGTTTATAAGATGTTAAGCTGTTTCTTGTTTGGCTGTAATCTTTTACACAATGGGTATAGCATTACTAATGATACGTTTATCATTCTCTTTTACTATTTTAACTTATTTAAATAGAAGATGAGATAAACAGATAGACGAAAAGAGGTTAGTCTATTGTAATTTGGTCTCTCAAAAAAAAAGGAACTCACATTTACATGAGATACACGTGGCTATAAAATAACATGTTGTTGGTGTGGTTACTCATTTACATCCATATTTATATATATATATATATATATATATATATATATATATATATATATATATCCATAATAATTTATATGTGTAGATGTAAATG
>OZ010585.1:67676474-67836474 GCA_963932145.1 Acanthosepion lycidas | reverse complement strand
AATATGGACAAGTTCTGTCTATTAATTTTGTATTGAATATTTCAACATTCCAAGTAAATTTATCAAGTTTATTTTCAAGGATTGTCTGTTTGTAGTTATGTAATTGATTTAATTCCGGCATTCTCATGTTTAATGGAATGCAACTATTTTTTTAATTTTGATGTTCTCATATTTGATAGAACAATTTCAAGTCACTCAATGTGACATCATATAAATGGTCAAACTTAAATTTTTATGTGTATAGATTTTTATGTGTAATTTTTATGATTGAGAGAATTGTTGTTGTTGAAATACACATAATTTAAAATACATGCATACACACATATATATATATATATATATATATATATATATATATATATATATATATATATAGTTTTAATTGAGAGCTGCATTTGAACCAAGTATGCTCATTTTTAGCCTTTAATATAAATACAACTTACAGAATAGTGTTAGTATTCAAAATTGTTTATGTGGTCTTTTTCCAGGAAAATTTCTCGTAAGACAGTTCAGTCAAAATTTGTAACATGATGCAGGAAACTCACACTGGTGTGGGCCTGGTGTTATTGTGTTGCAATTAAAAGTGTTCTTCCTTAATCTGAATCTGGAAATTTTGGCCTTCAGTTTAATGCTGCAAATTAAAATTTAGAATTGCTGGTTTGCATGCTAAGATGATCATAAATTTCTTATTCCACATCACTTTACATGCTTATGGTCATGTCTTGAAGTTTTTCATTCATAAGAAATTCACATGTCACTCCATTGGTGATTGTTTTGGCACCTATTCATAGTAGTGACACTATGTCTCATTAACAGTGATGATGCAGCCTAGGATACTTTTAGTCTCATATTGTTGCAGAAGATTCTGATAGATTTGTAGTTGGTGGATCCTAGTACCATCAACTTATTAAATTTTAAACAGTTTTTAAAAGTCTTTCCTTATATTGCAAATGATAATGGTTTAATGTGAGTTGTTTCTTTTGTATAGGAATAGCTTAAAATATTTTGAGTTTTTTTTTTTACAATTAATTTTCCGTAATATTTTGTTATTCTCTGTCTAATATTAATCATCATATTAAAGTATCATGTGTTGATAGATTGAAATATGTTTCTAGTTACCATCGCAATTGAGATAGCAAATGAAATTCTGACTGGTAAAATCTGAAATTGCAATTTACTTATATATTCACAACAAAGTTTTTTGTATGTAAAAGTGGAAGTTGATTTTTTTGGATGAATCTTCTTATGGCAAACAGTCTTATTACTTGAAATGTTTGAAGAAACGGATACCTGTCTGATATAGAGAAAGTTCATACATTTTAAAATGTTAATACTTACATTTTGTAAAAGGAAAGTACAAAGACTTAGGGGAGCTGATATGTAGTTTCAGTTATTGGTGTTTTTGATCTCTAGCTGCTTTAATTCCTTTGTTGAAGTAAAGTAATTGTTTCAGTATGACATTTCTGATTTGACTGATTATGACCTGTTGCCAAAGATTGTACTTATCTGTTTTCAGTAGCTACAAACTTGAAGGTTTTTAAATTTGCTCAAAGAAGCCATCATTGGTTAAAAATAAATTTAAATGCAATGTCAATTGTTATCTTTTGTTTTCTTAATTCTTTTATTGTTTTCTCTCCTTTATAGTAGTTTTTCTAATATTCTCTAATATTCAGTAATCTCTTGAATCCTATGATCTATTTTCTCTAACATCTGCAAATTTCTAATCTTGTTTTGTATCTTATTTTGGGAGCTTACAGTTTATATATATACATATGTTAGGAACCTATTTTTGAGACATTTTGTCTTACTTCTGAATTCATTAGATGCTAGCTAGATTCATTTTTAAATTTTGAACATTACTATATTTTTTAAAAGTTTGGTTTGGATGTGCAACTGTTTATACGCAAACTGAAAAAATGAGTAAAAAAATGAAAGTCTTAGTTTCAGTACAAATGATTTTAATATATTGCAGGATGGAGGCATTGAAAATCAAAGAGAAAGGAATTGTCAGTGGTCAATAATTAATAAAAATGTTGCAGAAATGATAAGGCTTTTATATGTATAATTTAAATCCATAAAATTGTATTGCAAATGAGAGAAAAGGTAAGTAATCATGATTGCAAGCAAACTATATACTTGTTTCTATATCGACCTCACAGCAGTACGACCACATCAATAGGGACTGCCTCTCCCCATCCATCAGAAACCACCTCCTAAGATACTAATCCACTGAATGCATTGATGTAATATATCAGTGGCTTCCAAACAGTGTAGTGTGCCTTATATGTGCAGTGGAAGAGGAAGAATGATTGAAAAACAATGAAAGATTTTGAAACAGTTTCAAAAAATTCATATGCCAAAAATAATTATGATTTCAGAATTTAAAATATTATTATGGATTACTTGTAATTGCATGCATGATTCTCAGAATAAATAGTTATAAATAATTATTGGCCGATTTTATCATTGTGATATTTTGCATTATATCAAGAATATAGTAATTAGGGTCTGCAAATTGGAGGAAAGAGTTATCAATGATGATGTTCTGACTTTGAATCTGTGGTTATCACCTTTTAACCCTCTCTCTTCTTTTCATTTTTAAATGTACTTTTTAGCACATAAAATTTGGTGAAGCATGAGAAAATTTTAATTCCAAAATGTGACCCAGAGAAAAACGTTTGGTTGCCACTGTAATAGAGGAACTATATATTACCATTACCATAACTGATAGAATACTGGAAGTGCATTGCTAATGAATTTTCTATAGAAATGTATTAAAAAATTGGAAGAATGGGATTGTCAATGGTTAGGAAAGAATGCAACAGTTATTAAAAGACTAGAGCTATTAAATGTCTAATGCAATTACTCTGTGTATGGTTTTATAATAGAAAATCATTGCAAATAAGTGATGACTATATTGTAAATAGCTATAAATTAATTCAAGCAAAACAATCAGAAAATGGCTATATATGTAATTAATGGATGGCAACTTGTTTCAGAGTAAGCTTATATTCTGGGGTTAGTAATTCCAGATGCCTACTAATACACATTTGTGTTTCTTTTACTTTATTATTTGAACTCGTATATAGCTGGCTACTCATTTCCATATATATTTTGGTGAGCTAATCTCTGTTGCAGATCCTTGCTCAGGTACATTTGTATTTTTGCAACACTCAGAAAGTCAATCTATGTTTACACTGCATCTCTGTTGAGTGGACCTTAGTTAAAGTTTCTAGAGGAAAAACATAGTCTATATACTCAAACCCTCAGACCCGCTGACTTGTGATTTTGTGCTAGCACAACCATCAATAGATTCTGAATAATTTTTTATCCTCAGTTTCACTCACAAGGCTTGGGTTGATGTGTTTTATAGTTTTCAAGGACTTCCCAGTCATTCATGCCATGTACAGGGACCATCTTTCCATACTTTGTTAAATGAAATTCAAAATTAGGCCTCATGGCCATAATGCTAATACTCAGTTACAAACCCATTCACTATTTATATAAAATGATGCTCATGGTTATATCTTGTCTTTAGACTTCTAAAAAATATTTTTCTTATCTCTTCTTATTTGTAGAGTTTTTTAAACATTCTATGTATATATATATATATATATATATATATATATGAAGGCAGGTTTCATTAAATAATTTAGACATGTTCTGTCTACTTATTCTCAATAGGATCCTTTCATATTTATGGATCAGCTTTTTTGTGGGGTTATTGAAAAACAAGCAGAAAATACTGTGATGGTTCAAATTGTATTTATTCTCCGAGTACTTTCGACATAGCATAATGTCATCATCAGTATTGTTAATTATAGGGTAAGTAGGCTAAGTCTTTATATGAATAATACGTCCAATATTTCTAAACATTTGCAACAATACACCTGCCCACATTCACAATTCAGGAAAATCCTAATCGAAAATACCTCCACACTTTTCCATGAAAAGAATAAACACAAACTAAAAATTCTTTAGTGATTTATATAAAAAAATTGAAACCAAACCTTAATAAAATTAATTATGAATACTCCACAAACATTTTAAAATGTGTACAATAGATAGTTTTAAATGTCAGTGTTCATAATAATAGTTCTTTCCTTTATTTTTTCAACCAGTCATGTTGGAAAATCTTTCCAATACATGCCTAGTTACCTCCCCTTAAACGGTGCCTGTTCGCCATGCCATGACACAGTGATTCTGACTCCACATATAAGAAAGTTAATTTTCAGATGATCACAACAATTTTTGTCTTTCACGAACATGAACACAATAATACTTACCCTATGATTAACAATACCCAGATGATGACATTATGCTATGTCAAAAGTACTCAGAGAATAAACATAATATGAACCAGCATGGTGTTTTCCTTTCATCTTTCAATAATCACACAAAAAACTTATCCATGAATGTGAAAGGATCCTATCGAGAATAAGTAGACAGAACATGTGTAAATTATTTAACGAAACCTGAAATACACACACACACACACACACATACATACATATATATATATATATATATATATATATATATATATATATATAGCAGAGGCACATGGATGAGTGGTTAGAACGTTTGCATTCTGACCAAGGGACCTGAGTTTGAATCTCACCATGGTCAATTTGTCAGAAAAGAGAATTCCTGATATAGGGCTGGAGAGGTGGATCTCAGCATCTGGCACCTTTGGAAAGTGCCTGAAAACCATACCACAGGTTGACCCAAGCCTTGTGAGTGAAATTGGGTAGACAGAACCCTTGGGGACTATCAATAGCTGGCACAAAGTCACAAGTCATCATGGCCAAGGGCTCGAGCGTGCTGATCTTGTTCAAATTGTTGATCACACAAGACAACACGCTCTCTCCCAGAAACTGTAACTAAAGTCTGCTCAGCACAGTTGCAGTAAAAACCACAGGTGGGCTCTGTAGGTGTTGAATAAACATAAATGTGCCTGAACAAGCGCCTGCAATAAGGAATGGTTAGCTGCCTTAGTAGACGGGTATGCTCAAATACGAGTGGCCAGCTATACATACATGCATATATATATAAGGCTAGAATGGGGGTCTCAATAAGCCTTGAATGACAACATCATTATTAAAAATACTTGCTGTACTTGGATTACTTTAAGGTTAGGTAATTTGGGTGTTAGGAAGAGCATCTGACCTTGTAAAACCTTGCCTTAAATTGTTATGACAAATCCTTTGTCATGCAGGAGCCATCATACTTTTTTGCAAGATTAGCCCCAGTCCTGCCTGAATAAAAAAAATACATGGCTATATGTGTATGTATGTATTTTATATATCTCCAAATTATTAAAGCTGTCACAATCCACCTTCTAAAGTTTTAAAAACCAAATCAATAATTGTCTATTTTTTCCACCTTTACCCTTTAGTGTACACTTGTTTAAAACATTTGTTGTTTATTATTATTATTATTTGGTATAGACTGGGATTTCTGCACATATAAAATCTCAGTTTGCAACACTTTTGTAGATTCCAAAGCGATTTCTTGTTGGCAATTTTATTACTTTCCATCAAGTTTCTCAAATCTTTCAACATTTGACTTCTTGATGCATTAACAACTTTACATGAACTTCTATATGTTAATTTGGAACTGAATCATTTCAAATGTCTACTTAACGGCAGTGGAAAAATATGAAATGCATATCGTTAATTCCCTATATTCACTCAAGCAAGAAGAATAAAATTTTATATTTGGTATTTACTGTCTGCTATTGTCAGAATTAATAAATTTGGAATATTTCAGGAAGTGATTTTTCATTTTTATATTTAGAATGATGAGTGACTCAATATAAGAATTATAAGTTGGTTATGTTTGCTGTAGATATTAACAGAAGAATGACTGCTAAAATATTGGAACTACTGTATACATTCACTCTGCTTGATATCAAGTCTACTTTTATAATTATTTGAAAATGCTAATTATTACATAGCTTAATCATTAATTCATTATTAAATGCTCATCACTGGTATGCCATTATGGTTGATGGAAAAGAATGCAGACAAGTGTTTTTTCCTTTAAATTCTTTTAATTTTTTAAGAAAATTTAGACAAATGATTCTGTACTTAGCATTTAATAAACCTGGAGTTATTACTTTTGATCAGACTTATTTTTTTCCAGTTTATACTGAATTAAAAATTAGTTGGAAACTTGAGTTCCAATTGGAATGGAATTTGTTTTATTCTCCAAGTTCAAATATTTTAATCATATTGTACTAAGAAGATCTACTCAACTGTTATAGTAGCAAATATATAAACATGTAGAACAATAAATACACAGAAAGAATCAAACATATAAATAAGAGACAGGTTATGATGAATTATAGAATTTAAATTTCTTGTAGATCAAAGTTAAATATGTGATGCATAAATTTTAATATGTTTTGATTAATAAAATGCATTGATTTCAATGCGTACAACTGGTATTTTTCTACAGCCAAGAAAATAATCTCAGAGTAAAAAATAATGCTAAAGTAGAAAAAGAAGAATATTTTATGAATTTTCTAAAAATAAGAGCTGAGGAATACTTTATATGAATAAATAATGCAGTTATAAATAAGAAGAGTTGAAATTAATACATGCAAGATCTCACAGCTAGAGTATCACTCCTTCATAGTCAGCCTGTGAACTTTTCAGCCCACCCTTGTACATGAATTTATAAATAGTTTCACCATTATTTAAAGCAATAAAAATGTGGTTCCTTTCTTTTTTAAGTATTATTTAAAATATATATTACTTGTTTCTTAAATAATAAAGATTTACTATAATTTTTAGGAGCCTGACTAAACATAAATTTATTATTATACAATTATTGTACATGACTCTTCCTTCTATCCTCTACCTTTACAAGCACCATATAAGGTCAAAAATGGAGTATTGTTGCTGTATATGAGAAGAAGCTGCCCAGTCTTCACTATCCAATCTCAATAGAGCCCAAAAGCATCTCTGTGTACTTGTGGGGGACAAATTATTTTCCACTATACAACTCCTTTCACACAGATGAAATGTCACAAGTCTCTTGCTGCGCTATCATTATTTCCATGAAAAGTGTTCAGACGAACTAAATTCCTTTGTTCGACCAGTTCTAGCCTTCATGGCTATGATTCACCATAGCATGCACATTGTAGTGAACCAGTCACATTCTCTTTTTATTCCATTGGTGAGAAGTAATTTACACTTGAGCAGCATCTTCCCATGAATCACCAATCTGTTGAACCGAGCCCCCAATCACGACAATCTTAAACTGTTCAAGTCTAGAATTAACCATTATCTTCCCCACATATATGCATAATCTATGCTTCTTATTCTCTAAGCCTCTACCTTGAGTGGCTCTCGAATCTTGTACCGGGTGAACATCTTTTTAAAAAGGAAAAAAATAACAAGATAACTTATGTTAAAAACAACAGTTCTTGCTCAATCACTGAAGTTGAGTAGCATCATGCCTTTAACTGACCACCGGTCTCAATGAAAAAGATCCACACTTCATACTGATGTTATCCTATTATTTAGCAAATACATTGCGAAAACTAGAAACAAATATAAAATCTCTCAAAAGAGGAAATGGATGAGCAAAATATGTTTGAAAGAAAAATACAAACAAGGAAAAAACTTTTCAAACAGAAACAATAATTTGGGACAAACTCAAAGAAATGATAATGGGACAGATGGAATGTTAGATGAGAATTTCAGATGTGACTAAAATGTACTGAAGCCCCATCATGCATGAACCATATGCATCTTTCTATTAGCAGGGGTACATCCTCTAGCAGGTCTGAAAGTGTGTCCAAAATAAAGTCCCTTTAGACAGCTCCTATAAGATATGCTGGGAGAACATATGAACCTACCAGACAGTCACCTACAATTTCAGCCCACATATTAATCATAAACTGATGCTAGTGTCTAGCCTGTATTGTTCCCTGGGGATTCTGATCCACCCACAAATGTTGGCTGTGTAAATTTGTTATTTCATCTCTTCCAAATGTTGCCCATCCTGAAACAAGACTGAAGAGACAAACAACAGATTGGTAGTTTACACAATAAACCATCAGCAAAACTTCTCCCATGGTGAGTGATTAGTGGGTAAAAGACTCTGCACACATTGAAAACGATACAGATACAGGAGCTGCTCTTGAAGTACCCTCCATGTGGTACTCTGAGATGTACGACATGTTAAGGCAACTTGATGTGAGATGATAACAGATTGTCTCCAACAGCCTGTAGAATATGTTCTTCATAGTCAGATGTACAAGCAGATTTTGGTCTTCATCAATCCATAGTTTGTGTTGCCACAAATCCTGTGTCAGCAACATGAAGATAAACAGCAACAATGGTTGCATGACTTGACTGCCTTCAGTCTGGAAATGCAATCTGATACAGCCATGCAGCCTTGCATCCATTACCATTTGTATGATTATATGTAAAAATCATATCTGCCTGCTCATGATATGACTATCTTGCCATTGTTAAATGAAATAATTCTCACTACTACACATGTTAAACATTGAAGACAGTTTAGCCATAAATGTACATGAAAGACAAATGTAACCTAGTCTACATGCCAACACAGTAATATCTACCATAAACTTTCTTTAAACTTAATAACTCAAAATGAAGGATTTGTGGACATATTTTTATAGACTTTGGTTCTTGTTTTTGGCAGGAGGGACCTGCCCACAAAGTTTTTAAAAGTAACACCCTGTATAGTGCCCAGAAGGTTACAAGGAGTGAAAGTTAAAGAGAAGAATGAGAATAGGGAGGACTGAGGAAAGGACATAAGATGAAAGGGATTCAGAAGATGGCAACTGATGTTGCATTCAAATTTTTGAAAATGTGATAAATGTCAATTTTTATATTTTATGGAACATTAAAAATTATTCTCATAATTTAACACTATTATTCCTGCTGTTACCATATACTGCTACTAAGCATCCAGATCTCTAAGGCTAGTAATCATTATACTGGGCATTAAGCTTGGTAATGGTCACATTTCAGTTACCATTACAAAACCCAGTCAGTATTTAAATGGAAGACTGCTTGGGAGCACTCTACTGTAAACAACCTTTTACAGTCCAAAATGTTTCATCTTTAAATATCCCAAAAAGCCATAAAAGACAAACCTAATTAATCAGTCAAAACCATGATAACTTATTTAAAATCATTTTTAACTGAAATTCTTTTTTTTTCATGCTAGAAATACTTGAATACGATAACTAGTATATCCCTGTAGCTTAAAAAGGCTTTTATAACATTTTAAATTTGATTTGCTGGGTTGGAATCATCAAAAAATGCCTGTCCTATTCCATTGTTGACCTTTTGCAAGATAAATTTGTTGGGACTTCTTGAAGGTTTTTTTTATTAAAACATTCATAAAGTAACCATGAAGACTTTTTTTTATTCTTAAAATAAAAGTTTTCCATTAAATTAGCAAATTTGAGAATTTAATTAATTAAATTTGAACAATTTGAAAATGGACACCATCATAATTAGTTCCTGTTGTAAAACAACATTTTATCTTTCTTTTTCTTTTATGTGCCATGTCCATTCAGGACATGAATAATCATGGCTCTTCACAACTTCTTATACTTTGTAGCTCTAAGCAATGCTTGTCTCCTTACTATCAGTTATATAGCATACATATGAACACTAATGGGTATGTCCCAATCCTCGTAAATACATTGGACACTATTGTAATTGGGGGTAATATGCTGTCTACGTAGACCACCACTAGCACTGGCGAGTATTTTGTTGATGTTATAAAGATTACCATTTCATTTCCAACCTCCTTTTGGTTATTCCTCATTCAGTAAACCTTTCCTAGGTTACAACACTATTCCTCCTACTCCCTATTCAGCAATCCATTTACACAAGCTCATTAAGTATGTTGCTTATTGTTTACCTCTGCCTTTCTTGCCTTCAATGTAGTTTTCTTAGATTCTTTCTATAGAAACATGTCTCTGTTGGAAGATTGATATCATATAGTCTAATCCAGCACTCTTTTCTTTTTTTCTAATATTTTGGGATATTTAAAGATGAAACATTTTGGACTGTAAAAGGTTGTTTACAGTAGAGTGCTCCCAAGCAGTCTTCCATTTAAATACTGACTGGGTTTTGTAATGGTAACTGAAGTGCAAGCTTAATGCCCAGTATAATCATTACCAGGCTTAGAGATCTGGATGCTTACTAGCAGTATGGTAACAGCAGGAATAATAGTGTTAAATTATACCAATCTCTTAATTGGAAGGCATTTTTTGCTATTCCAATGTATTTTCAGATTTCTGTGTCAGATTTTCTGTCACCTATTGTAGCACTTCCCAGATATTTAAGTTTCTGTACTTGCTTGATTTTGACATCTTCAGTTTATCACTTACATTTTGGACTGTTGAGATATTCAAAAAATGAACTGGAATGCATTTTATTTCTTTCCTGATGCCTACTCTTACTGACCTATGTCAGTAAGAGAATAATGGCATAAAGCTAGTTTTACCAATGCTTAACTTAGTTTGGCACCAGTTTATAAAAAAAGCCTAAAAGTTTGAACTGCATCATAAAAGACTTATCTACTTTTATCTGCATAGAGCAAACAGTCAAAAGGTTAGCCTTCAACTTTGAATAGTTCCAAAGAATGACTATTGTTTATTATATTGATATTTTCCCAAGCTTTCAAAGAAAAAAAGATCTGTTTTGCAGATATAACTTGCTGTGTATACTAACACAATAGATATATTTCCATGTTTTGTTGGTACAATTTAGACTCCAAAACAACCATTGTTTTCTTATTTCTTTCTGCAATGCTGCCATATTGTCCATGTGCAATTCAGGAGAAATATCAGTTATTTGGATATATTTTATACTTGTCTTCTGTTAATGACGCATGTTGTGAAAGGCTGTAACTTTTCTAAATTGAATGGAAATGAATATCTTAGTTATATTGGTTGGTGCAAAAATAATGTCGTTTTCTCACATAGTAATATATGTGAGAAAACGACATTATTTTTGCACCAACCTAATATTATTAAATTATCATTACTTTTGATAGTATTTTTATAATAGAGAAAGGATTATTATTATTATTATTATTATGACTTCCTTGATTATTACATCTTTTCTTCTTTAACTTTTTCTAATATACATGTAATGAGTTATAATCTCAGAGGATAAATTGTTTAATTATTCAACAATGATTGCTGTCTAAGATTTCTAAGATTAATTTTTGCACCCTTAAAATTAAATGAATGAAAAATTAATTAAAAAAATAAATAAAATGAAACATCAAATCTGCGATGTAAAGTATAGAAAACTTAAATAATCTAAAAACCTTAAGAAATTATGAGAAATGTAACAGAAAAAAAGTCAAATGAGATAATCACAAATATTTTTGCAATTTCCATTCTAATTATGTTGTAAATTAGATGAAGAATTTGCAAGATTTTTTATAGCATTTGAAACAATTTTTACTTTTTCGTGACAAGAAGAGGAATTTGTCTGGTCAATTTTTGATCAAATTTTATCCGGAAGAAATGAAAAAAATATAAAGTTCAATTGTATAAAAAAATTATTCATAGTAATTTATTCTTTTTGAAATTATTAATTTGACATAGAAAAATTAACTAATAATTAAGATTATTAGCAGGTGTTCTTTTAATCACTAATATGTGTTTTGGTTCACTCAGATATACTGGAAGAAAGTTGATTTGTTTACTACTTTATCCAGATAAAGAAGTATCCTGGGTATGACGATAAACTACATCCAGCAGCAAGGTCTCTGACTGGGAAGTTTTGAGGAGCATAGAATTGCCTTTTAATTGCTTTTGTTCCAAGGTCAACCATAACATGATGTAGCAACACCTTTTAGGGTCCCATCTATAGAAACCCCCAAACTGGCATCAAAACACTGTGAAAGTATAAAAATAGATTTTTATAATAAAAATACCAGCAATACATTTTTTGAAAAAATATATTACCAGCCATATATTTGACTTTCAACAAAACTCTCTTTACAAATGTATGTCAATGAAACGTGATCTACAAACTGATTTATTGCAAAGAATACATATTCTATTTATACAAACATATCCTAAAAATCTTGTTGGCATTAAATAACCCATTGATGTTGATATGCCATAAAATAAAATAAACAAAATAAATATAGACAAAGAAATATCATTGTCTTTTATGCTTTTGCCAATAAATATAATTGATACTCATGAGAAATACTCTTTTGACTTATTTTTCATTTGCAATGTTAATTCTGGATTCAAATGAAAATGTGTAAATAATAGAATTATCTAAAACCTATGCCAGCAGCAAACTGCCTGCATATGGATAGGAAATGAATTCAGTAAATACACAAAAATAAAAATGAATGTAAAACAAGAATGTGTCTTTTCACCATACCTTTTCAGCCTATACATTGAGACTATTCCGAGAGAATTAGAAGCCCTACCAGGATTCATTATTAGTTGCCACAGTCTTATTTGGCTGTGTATTGAATACTGTTGCCATATCTGGTCTGGTGCTCCTGCTGTTCATCTTGAGGTTCTTGACAAAATCCAAAGAAGGATCTACAATGTAACCGATCCTGACTTGGCATCTCAACTTCAGCTATTTTCTTACAGATGTGATGTGGCATCCCTCTGCCTTTTCTACAAATATTTTCATAGCATCTGCTCTGAAAGCATTTTTTTCCTGGTGCCTTGACTACATGAATTTAAGTGTGCTACTAAATTGGCATCTAGTTCCCAGCCTTTCATTATTTAAATAGTTAAATGTAAACACCACTTCTACTCCAACAGTTTCTTTTCTCACACTTTCTGACAGTGGAACTCCCTCTCTGATAACTACAATTTTCAAAAATTTAAATGCAATGTCAGTTGTCATCTTCTGTCGTCTTGAACCATGTCCATCTTCTATCTTTTCCGCAATCCCTTATATACTCAGTCTTTTCCTCAATCCCTTATATACTCAGTCTTTTCCCCAATCCCTTATATACTCAGTCTTTTCCTCAATCCCTTATATACTCAGTCTTTTCCTCAATCCCTTATATACTCAGTCTTTTCCTCAATCCCCTTATATACTCAGTCTTTTCATAAATCCCCCTATATACTCAGTCTTTTCCTCAATCCCTTATATACTCAGTCTTTTCCTCAATCCCCTAATATACTCAGTCTCTGTAATCCCCTGCCTACTAGCGGAACTCATGCTTTGCTTGAGGTAAAATGGTTAAAAAAAAGAGGATATGAAGATAACACAGTGTTGATAGCAAACACGGAAAGGAAACTACAAGATCTCCTACAGAAGGTAACAAAGGAAAGTAAGAAGAAAAGACTAAATATCAATTGAAAGAAGACTGAATACATGGTTGTTAGCAAAAGGAACATGTAAATTTTAATTTGGTGATAACAAAATCAAATAGATGCAACAATTTAGCTATCTGGGTAGGATGGAAAGTGTGACATGGAAATCCAAAGGTGCAGTGGGATAGTGAAAGATGCCTTCCAAAAGCTGAGCAAAGTATTATGAAAAAGAAAAATATTGTTAGAAACAAAGAAAAGAGTACTGAATTGTCATGTAATATCATTCTCCCTATATGGCAGTGAATGCTGGAAAATCTCATCACAGATAAAAAGAGACTTCAAACAACAGAAATGTGATTCTACAGAAAGATGCTGATAATACCATAGACTGAACACTTGTGCAATGACAAAGTTCTGGAGACAATGGCAACAAAAAGGACACTTCTCCTTAACATCAGGAAAAAGGAGTTGAAATTTCTAGGGTAAATATTGAGGAAAGAGAGCTTGGAAAATTTCATACTCATAGGGCAAATTGAAGATAAGAGAGACAGAGGAAACAGCACATAACCTATATGGAGAGCTTGAACAAATGTGCAGGGTTTAGGAAAGATGGCCAAAAGACAAAAGCTGTTAAGAGCTACAATGGACAGGAAACTGTGGAGAGCCACGATCACCAACTTCCTGAAAGGGCGCTGTCAAGAATCACTATCTTTTTCTGTAAGTTAACCTTTAGCTCTACAGAAATTTTGGTCTAGTTCTTCTGTTTTCAATGAGTTTTTCTGTTTATCACATTTCTGCCATTAATTTTGACAATTTCTATTCACAAAAAATATTATTTTAACTTATTGCTCATTGACAATGAAATCGCACTCTGGATATCTTTCTTCTTAGGACTACAGAATTTTAGTAAAAGTCATCTGTTTCTAATGTGTTTCGATGATCTGACATTTTATTGAATATTTCTTCATGATTATAGTTGTCATAATAATAAAACATTTTTCCAGAAAATCCTTGTGTTCTTTCATTTCATAAAAAATGTTTTTCTTGCATACATTTATCCCTACTATCAAATTCCAACAATTCAATGTTTACTAAACTGATTTTACAAATTTTAACATTTCTGAAATACATAAAATACCATTTGACATAACCACTTGAATTATTTTTTTTATCTAAAACATGTCTTTACAGCAATCAGTGCTTGATTATTGTATTATTACTGGGCACCTTATCATGGTGTAATGTTTAGCAAGCTGGTCTGACAGTAAGTATTAGGTAGGTGCAAAAATAATGTCGTTTTCTCACATATGTTACTATGTGAGAAAACGACATTATTTCTGCACCAACCTAATATTTGGTTCAGTCAAATTTAGCTATGTTTAACAAATATATCTAAAAATATGCCAAAACAAAACTAGTGAAAGTTATATAAAATGGAAATTTTAAAAAAATCTGCTGAACAGAGTTTTTAATTTAACTCTTTTTGAGATTTAAGACCTTTTTTCAGTGCATTTAGCTACTGTAAATCCGCATCAAGCTGTTTTTCTTACTTATGAGATAATAAATATTAGTAAGGAAAAGTGCTAGATGCTGATTTCTTCTATATGCTGTGTTCCTTCAGGACATAGGAGATCATGGCTCTCCACAGCATTCCTATCTTTTGTAGTTCTTAGTTTGTCTTTTTACTATCCCTTTCAGTCTCTGTTCTGCCATTCATTTATGCAATCTTGTTTAATAGGTTACTCACCATTTCTCTCTGTCTCTTTTGTCTTCAATATATTCTGTGAGTGTCTAATTCTCCAAGTCTTTTTTCCTCATTAAGTGTCTCAGAATTTTCAACTGTCGCTTTCTGATTCTAAATACAAGAAGTTTTTTGCTTCTAGTTTTCTTCAAACTTCCTCATTGCTCACATGTTTTTTCTATGGTATTCTCACCATCCTTCCATGGAACCACAGAACTTCTGTTGCTTCAAGTCTCCTCTTCATCTGTGAGGAAATTCTCCAGCATTCATTGATATTATATAGCAGTTCATCAGTCTTTTCTTTGTTTCTTTATACTTGGCTTAGATTTTAGAAGGCTATTCCAGTACACATTTGGATTTGGGTGTTACCCATCACCTGCTAAAACAAGTCCCAGATATGTAAACAAACTTGGCTGTTTGATATCCAATTTGTAGTTCATAATCTGGGCTATTCATCTTGCATACAACCACATATACTGCTTTACAACTGATGGGCAGTCCATTGCAGAAATAAAGGGATTGAAAAAACTATATATAGACCCAAAAGTGTTAAATAAAAAAAGAGCTAGATTTAGCTCGTAAAAAAATAAACCTAAAAAGAGCTATATCTACCCCAAAAGAGCTCAGTCAAAAAGCAGCTTGATTTAGTCTCGAAAACTAAACCTAAAAAGAGCTATATCTACCCCAAAAGAGCTCAAAAAACATTTAGATTTAGCCCTCAAAACTAAACCTAAAATGAGCTATATCTATCCCAAAAGAACTCAGTCTAAAAAGAGCGTGATTTAGTCTGAAAAACTAAACCTTTAGCCCCAAAAGCTAAACCTAAAAAGAGCTATATCTACCTCAAAAGAGCTCAAAAAAGAGCTTGATCTAGCTGCAAAAACTAAACCTAAAAAGAGCTATATCAACCCCAAAAGAACTCAGTCTTAAAGAGCTTGTTTTAGGCCCAAAAGAGCTAAATGTAATGCTAGTGCTAACTTTGAAAAACCTAACTTGGCAACTTTTCTGCTGAACTCATTTCTAGTACTCAAGGCTGATTAATAAGAGATGACATTTATATCCACAGAAATATATATAAGGAGAGAACAATAAGTTCCTTGGCTGACAAAATTTTGACGTGAAATTTTCACTGTATAATGCCTGATGTATGGAGAAGTCTTTGGTTAATTGCATTGATTAGGAAGGAAATTAGGTTGAAAATTAATTATTTATATGAAATAAATTTGTTTTTATTGTTATTATTTCTATTATTATTGTTTTTATTTGTTTTTATTGTTATTATTTTTATTATTATTGCCTTATTGATGTACCTATATAACTATGTTCCAGAGATAATGAAATCAACTTTAATTTGATTTTTCAAATAGCTATCATTTATAATTTAAAATCTCATTAATTAGTATTGAAAAATTTTGATACCAGATCAAGAATTTAAGGCTTTTTGTCAAGCATGGAAGGGTATCCCTGCATACGCCTCTGATGGGCAATCCTGAGGTCACATTATGGTGTTGTAGTCTGCCCCAGTTCCTTTCTACCAATGTTACATTTGACAACTGACTGCTACTATTACATTTGGCATTTTACTTACCAACATAACATGACCATTAACAACCAAAAATATAAACCTAAACAAGCTAAAAAACACCCAAACCCTTTAACATTTCCTTCTCCAACATCCGTGGTATTTGTGTTGAATTGTTCCACTTCAAAAAGTTTCCTGGTATACTACCCTCTCTGTGAGACTAACCATAACTTGTCAATCCCTTCCCATGATTTCTCTATTCCTGGATTCCTTCCTCTCCTTAAAAAGGATTCTAAAATCTACATGTGTGGCTTGGGAGTTTATGTCCGCGATTATCTCCCACTGGCTAAGGAACTCTCTTTGGAATCTCCAGACCATTGATATATATATATCCGTCTGTCTTTCCTCAATTCAGTAAGCTATCTCTTCTTTCTCTATTGTTTCCCTTCCGATCAAGACTATTGTGTACTCAATAGCATTTCCAATAATATAGACAAGGCTATCACTCTACATTCATCTGTAAACATATTGATTTTAAATGCCCACCATACCATGTGGCTTAAACACTCTGTAATGGATCTTAATAACATCTAAACCCTTAAATTTTCAATGACTCAATCCCTCATGCAAGTGGTTGACTTTCCTATGCATTTCCCTAGTAACCCAGGCAGTAATGTTTTCCTTCTTGATCTCTGTTTTACTCTTGTTGCACTACACAGCTCTGCTCTTTTGACAATTCTGATCATGCAGGAGTATCTGTTAACATCTCCTGCCACTCCACCCCCCAGCCACGAACCTCCTACCAACAGAATATCTTTCTGTTATCAACATGCAGACTGGGACTTCTGTGATTTCCTTTGCAATGTCCCTGGAATGTGGTTTTTAATCTTCCCATTCAAGAATGTGAATTTGAAGTCTTTCATCCCAGCAAGAAAATACGTAGATAAATCATGCTCTTTTCCTTGGTTCTCACCTGCTTGGTCAGCTGCCATAGCCCATAGGAATCATTTCTTCTCTGTACTAGAGTGACATGTCTAATTGCAACAGACATCTCTTTGTCTTTGATCATAATGTGAGTACAAGCGTGTCCTCAATGAAGCAAAGTTATTGTTTGCTGATAGAATGAAACAACGGCTTGCATTTCACAAGTTCTATTGGCAGTTTTGCAAGAGTGTGCTGAACAACAAATCTTCAATCCCTCTATTCAATCAATTTGAAGTCTTAACATCGACAGCTAAGGCTGAATGCTTTGCTTGGAAATTCTCATCCAACAACACTTGACTCATCTAGAATATCCACACCTGATTTACCCACTAGAACTGAGGCTGTACTGAGTGAGATGTACATAACCTCGTCAATGGTATTGGACATTATCTCTAAATTAGGCTCTCATAAAGCAAGTGGTGGTGATGGGATATCAGCTGTAGTCCTAAAGAAATATTCTCCTGAGCTGGCTCGAGTTCCCTCCAAACTATACAAGTATTGCCTCAGTGATTCTTACTTTCCAGCCTGTTAGAAGTCCTCCTCTGTCATTCCTGTTTTTAAGAACTCTAGTTTCATGGTAACTGCTCTGATGGGCTATTTTCACTGGTTTCCTGACTACATGAATTTAAGTGTGCTTCTAGTTTGGTATCTCGGTTCCACCCTTTTACTGTCAAAACAGTTAAAAGTAACTGCCTCTTCTACTTCAACAGCTTCTTCTCTCACACTTCTCGACAGCAGAACTCTCTTCCTCTTACTTACGTCCCAGACAAGTATAATCTTCAAAAATTTAAAAGTAATGTCAATTGACATCTTCTGATGCCTTGATCCCCATTCTTCCTTTTTATCCTTTCCTCTATCCCCACCCTATACCCTAGTCTTACTTTCACTGTCTGTAAATCCTTGCATACTAGTGGCACTCCTGTCTTGTTTGTGGTGAATGCTTCTAAAAAAAAAGAAAAGCAACTCCCATTCAGACAAAAGTAAACTCCTGGCAAAAGAATGATAAAGAATTATTATATATTACACTAGTTTTATAGATACCAAATGGCACATTTCATTTGTTAAACTTTTGAACTAAATGTATTTAATTTCTACAATTACTGTTCATTTCACTGCTTGCTCACAAAAGAAACTTGTTAATTAATTAATTAATTAATTAATTAATTAATTAATAGAAAATTTCATTTATTTCTTCTATGTTACTTCAAAGGTCAAACGTAAAAGTGAATAGCTGTGAGACTAGATTTAAATCAAACAAGTTCTTTACTTTCTGACAGATTTGTTTCTTCACATTATATTTTTTAAAGATCTTTTCTTTTATATAAGAATAAAAAAAAAAAGAATCAAAAAGAAACTTTTTCATTTCCCTGGTAATCTGAACATGCTTCAATGTGATTTTCCCAAGACAAAAACAAAGTTTCAGATTTAGTGTACAGGCTATTTCTGAGACTGTTTTAATCACTCCCCTCTCTTAAATCTTCAGTTGCCTTTTCCAGTTCAGTGATTACTTAGTGGCAAACTCTCTGTTTAATCAAACAAGTGACCTTGTCTTTGAAAAACTGATATCGAAAGCAAAGATAAATGTAAAGAAATGATGGATGCAAAAATAAATCAATAAGAAAAACTAGTTTACATTTAGCGTTATCAAAATTTTTGTTTGGCCCAAAATAATTTGTTGAATTTGCGAGAATAAAATTTCTTCTTGCTTTTTTTCTTGTAAGATTTGATTTCTTTTTAAATGGAAACCTTTAGATGTACATCACTGAATGCAAATATTTATAAAATAATAAAGGAAAACAAGAATGGTGGAAAGAAGATGATGAAGATAGAAATACAGGTGTTGTTCTTACATAAACTCATTCAAGTGAAATTAGTAGTCAGACAATGTTTTTATTTAATATTTTGATCTTTCGTTAAATCAAGAAGAGAGGATTTCCATTGTGCATCGGCATAATTGTAGATAAAAATGTCCTAAGCTAAACTAAAACAGAATCAAAAAATAGTTTTAGCCATTTCTTCTTTGTCGATTTTCTTTCTTTTTATTTTTATCATTATTATAGTAACCAACTGATTCATTGGTATATAACTTCCTCTTATAGCTTTTTTCCGTCATCTTTTCTCTTTGCTGTTGCTGTCTTCTAATCTTCTCAGACACAACTTACATGCTTAGGTAAATTCTTATTCTCTTCTCTAAGACTATACTACAAGCTGCTTAAATAATGGTCAACCTAAATAGTCTCTCTCTCTCTCTCTCTCTCTCCCTCCATATATATATATATATATATATATATATATATATACATAAAAGTATAGGATTGGTGTAGATGGAATAAAATTCTAATAACCAAAAACATTATTCTTAAAAGAGTGCTCAATATAAAGTAGAGTAAATATTATTTATTCAAAAATTATAACATAAACATGTTATAAATTCACTATAAAAATAGCCATTTTGTTTCAACACTTCTGGTGTCTTCTCAAGTGATGGTGTTGAATGTAGATTCTATATATATATATTTATTCAACAATTATAACATAAACATGTTATAACATCACTACAAAATAGCCATTTTGTAGTGATGTTATAACATGTTTATGTTATAATTGAATAAATATATATATATATATATATATATATATATATATATATATATATATATATATGTATGTATGCTTATATGTGATATGCATTAAGATATAGAAATTTGTAGGTATTCATACATTTAGACACTTCAACACATATTAAAGCACTGTAATATGTACAACTATATAGCTACACACACACACACACACACACATATATATATATATATATATATATATATATATATATATCTGTGTGTATAATAACCAAGCTTGTTTCACCAAAAATCGTTTTTTAAGGATAGCAGTCTTCATAGTTATAGATATCAAGCGATAGAGTATTAATAGTAATAAATATATAAATTTTATGATCAAAGTATCCTGAAGAGTGGATGTAATCTCTGTGAAACTCAGAAGATAGACAAGATTTTTTTAAAATCATTTCACTCCAAACAAGTTGGGAATGCCACTAGTACACAGGGACTACATGGAATAAAAATGAAAGAGAAAACACAGAATAGGGAGGATTGAGAAAAGGACAAAAGATGAATGAGGTTCAAGAAGACAGAAGATGGTGACTGCATTTAAGTTTTTGAAGATTGTAGTCCTCAGTGAAGCAAGCAAATCAAAGAGAGTTCACAAGTGAGAAGTGCCAAAATTATACTGTTGGAGTAGAAGTGGCATTTAGCGATATCACCAGTAAAAGGTTGAGACCTAGATACCAATCTAGTAACATGTTTAAATTCATCTATTTGGAGTACCAAGAAAAAAAGCTTGTCACAACAGCTACCATGAAAATATTTGTAGAAAAGATAGAGGAAAGCTACGTCATGTTAATGAGAAAGTGACTGAAGTCAAGGTATCTGGTCAGGATTGATTACATTGCAGATCCTTCTTTGGATTTTTTAAGAATCTTTAGATGAACAACAGGAGCACTGGGCTAGATATGACAACAGTATTCAATGCACAGATGAATAGTAGATTTATAAATGTGCAAGATGGGTTCTGACAAGAAAAATTTTCTGGCACAACACAGTGATCCAACATTCCTTGCAGTAGATGCAGCTATTGATTCAATATAATTGCTCCACTTCATGTCAGTGGAAAACAAGAAGGCATATGTATTGCTCTCCTGGATTCTAGCATCAGCCATGCTGATGGCAGGCAGAAAAGTTTCTCTTTGGTGGTTAAACGGAAGCAATTTTGTTTCGGAGGTATTAAAATTTACAATCCATTTCTTGCCCCAGTTAATAACTGATTGGAGGTCCTTTTCAAGAGCAGCTTCCAGGTTTATTTGTCAGATCTGAGGCAGGAGTAAATGGTAGTGTCAGCTGCATAAATACCTAGTTGGAAACTGATGATATCTAAGAGATCATTGATGAAGATCAGAAACAGTGTCGGACCTATGATAGAGCCTTGGGGATCTCTTCATTCAAATGAAAGGATCTGGAAGCAATCCTGATCAACATTACCTTCCTTTCACAATTTGATAGGAATGATTGGATTAAACCAAATATCTGTGCTGTTACGCCATAGCCCTGGAGCTTGTGTAGAAGGCCACCATGCCAAATCCTGTCAAACACCTATAAGTCACCATCTTTGCTGTTCTTATCTAGAACTTGATACACAAATTTAGTGATGACCATTAACACATCAGCAGTAGACCTGGCAAAACAGAAACCATATTGTTTGTCCAAAAGGTGGTTGTGAGAAGTAAGATGCTTAACCACTTCAACATTGATTAGAGACTTGATAACTTTGCTAAAAAGTGGTAAGAGACTAACAAGGCAATAACTGGATGGGTCAGAGGGTTTTCCAGAGTTCTTAAAAACAGGAACTGCAGAGGAGGACTTACAACAAACTGGAAAGCAGGAAGCAGCCAGGCAATTGTTTGGGGGGAACTGAAGGAACATTTCTTTAGGATAATGACAGGGATTTTGCTACAACTCCTTGACTTGTGGGAGTCTAGTTTGGAAGTGATGTCTGAAACCAGTGATGCAGTTATGTGCATATCCCTCATCAGAGCCTCCATTCTAGGGTGGGAATCAAGAATGGGTGCTCCAGATCAGTACTACAGATGATGTGGAAGAGTACTTACAAGCAAAGCATTCAACCATATCTGCTGTAGATACCATAACTTCAAATTGATTGGAAAGAGGTGGGACTGAAGATTTGCTATTGCTCTTGCAGAGCTCTCAGTAATCTCTAGAACCAGATTGTAAGAGGCTATACAGTGTTTAATTCTATCAGCAAACAGTAACTTGCACTCATTATGAGCAGTGACAAAGAGATGTCTGTTACAATCAGACTTGTCACTCTGGTACATCTGGAAGAAGTGATGTCTATGGGCTATAGTGGCTCATCATGCATATGAGAATCAAAGAAATGATCATGCCTTCACTTGGTATTTCCGTATTGTGACAGCTTTCACCCAGGAAGCATGTTTTTGAATAGGATGATTAAAAACTTCATTCCAAGGGACATTGCAAGTCCCAAGCAGTGCGTTGATAACAGAAAGATATTCTGTTGGTAGGAGGTTAGTGGCTAGTGGGGGAACGGAAGGAGATATTTACAGAGACTCCCACATGATCAGAGTTACCAAGAGGGTAGAACTGCAGAGTGCAATATGTGTCATGGGTAGATGTAAAGAGATCAAAAAAAGAAGCATGTCCATGAGGATTACTGGGGAAATTTATGAGGAAATCCAACATTTGTGTGAAAGATAATTTCAGGGTTTGGATGCCAGTGAGGTCAGTGATTGAGTGATTAATCCACCTGGTATGTTGGGCAATGCCTAACACAAGGATATTTGAAAATGGGTGTAGAGAGAGGGCATTATCTATATTAGCATAAGTAATATCTAGCACTGAACAGTCATGAGAGGGAGGGAAATGATAGAGAAAGAAAAGATAGCTTACTGAGTTTAGTAGAGAAAGATGAAGGCACATGTAAGTGTAATCTGGGACTCAAGGAGGAGTTTCCTAGACAGTGGGAGATGTACCCTAACATAAACACCCAGTATTTCCTAAAGAGAGGAAGATAGCCAGAATTCAGAGAAGGGGATTGAATAATTAAGATTTGCTTCACAGAGAGCTAGGATCTCTGGAGACTTTTCGAAGAAGAATGATTCCACACTGCAGAAATTGGTATGAATACTGCACACATTGGAGAAAGAAAGGTTGAGGGGTTTAGGTGTTTTTTGTTAAGCTTGTTTAGTTTTATTTCATTGGTTGGTTATTGTCATGGTGTGTTATTTGGATTAGGAAAAGGTCAAGAATAGTAGTAGCCATCTGTTGTCTAAGGTAACATGTGTGCTGAGAACTAGCACAGACTACAGCATAGTGTGGCTTTGGAGTTGCCCACTGGAACTGGTTGCAGGGGCACCTTTCCCTAAACAATATGGCACTGCAAGAACCCTGGTATTATGTGACTGTTGATCAGAGCAGTCTCTCTAAGCTCTACCCAAGAGTTTGGTCTTCTAACTACCAGTTTGGATGCAGCAAGCAGAAAACTGCCAACCCAGTACTCTCACTATGAAGAGGCATAGCCACCATCCAAGCATATCACCAAAAATTCATGACGACCACCACTATTAAGGACTGAGAAGAAGAAAACAATCGAGAACCTCTTCCTAAACAGGAAACCAGGGATGTGCTTTTACTCCTGTTTAAGAGAAGAGGGAAGAGTATGGACTGGGTGATAGGAAGACCTATCTACTTCTATTAAAAATTAAATTAAATTAAAAAAAGAGAAAACTGTTAAATTTTAACTTAGTACTTGCAGCATGGCCCAGCGTTGCCCGTGCTTGATTCAAAAATCGTAAGACTCATGCTGCAATTGCTATCACTTGACTTAAAATATTTTTGCCCTTCCTTGCCTTTAAAGGAGTACCCTTTGCCATGCTGATGTTGCTACATGCCTTAGTTCTTGCCTATCTCACACTGTGAATTTTTTCTAAGCTCTATTAAATCTGTTACGTAAAAAGAACTAAACAAAATAAACACAAAACAATCTGCTTTAAAAAAGGACTCATAACTGGAAAAAACGAATGAAAAAAGAATGTTAACAACAAATACTTTTTCACACCCAACCCAGTTCTGCGGAATCAGAATCAACGTTGAGTTTAAGCAAGCGAATGAGCCAATTGTAGTAAAGTGCCATGCAGATTTAAATTTTTCCCACTTGTGACAAATGGAGCTATCGATTTGTTTTTAACATTCGTGTCAGTCAGCTGTTGGCTCTCATGCTGGCCAATAGAATCTTCCTGCCTATTCGTGGCAGCCAGCTATAGGCTCTCACTCTGGCCAGTAGAAAATGGTCGCAAACTACATGAAAACTGCTGTAGAAGTATGAAAAAATCGATCATTTCCACTATCGATGGGAGATTGGGAAATGCAAAGTCAGACTTGGCCTTTGCGCTAACTTGGAGCATGTGCATGTAAATTTTGGTGCAAATCCGTTGAAAATTGCGGCCGTGCATTCGTTACACACACACACACACACACACACACATCCTGCCTTTTATAGATAGAGATAATTCGAAATATCCATTAAAAATTCAAACTAAAATTAAAAATATCAGATACTTCTGAGAAGCATTGATCACTGAAGCACTGATCTTGATTCCCACCCTAGAATGGAGGCTCTGATGAGGGATATGCACATAACTGCAACTTTCTCTACTAAACTCAAATCCTGGTTTCAGATTTACATGTTAAGTTTAGTTTTAAAATCTCTTCTAGATAACTTATTTTAGAATGTCGACTGTTGTCATGCAGGACATTTAAACATGGCTATGTTCAATTTATTTCTGACATTTTTATCTATTTTGGGTCTTAATTTTATTTATCATATATATATGTGTGTGTGTGTGTCTGTGTTTGTCTGTGTCTGTGTAGATGAATAGAAATCAAATATGGATCGTAATGTGACAGAATAAAGAACAGGAAACTTTTTACAACCTAACATGTTTTGTTTTTATTAAAACTTCTTCAGAGAATGAGATATGGGAAAGAAATTTCTGGTATTTTTATATTTTGTGTTTGAATTTCATTGGTTAAGCAGACTTCACGTGCATTTGACTTGTCAAGCAGCATCCCTGTGTATAAATTATGTATTTTTACATCAACATCAGTCATGATAGTTAAGTATATGTTACATACTTGAACTTTTGGTCAAGACTTCATATATAAAGAATAATTGAATATTTTTTTTCTTTGAGGAATTTTCTCCATTTTAAATGCTATGCATTTAAATTTTGGGAAATTCCTCAAAGAAAAAAATGGTGAAAAATGAGTTTCTTTGTTTCCTTGTGGAGTGGGCTCAAGAGATGTTACACACTGTGTCACTTGAAAGATGAAGAGAATGATCAATCTTCTGCAATACCAAGACCATTAGGATAATAAAACATGAAGACTTGAGAGTATATATTCTATGTTGATTAATACCAGATTACTTAATATTTATGCATTTTTTTTTCTTTAATCGGTATCACCCCATGAAAGGCAGTAAAGCCACTAAGACACAAGGGGTGACAGGTTGTGGAAGAATTAAGAACGAAAACATCAATAATGAGTGGAAAGAGAAAAAAATAATCAGGAGGACAGTAGATGGCGATTGACATTGCATTTAAATTTTTGCAGATTAAAATTGGCTGGAAAACATGGAGCTGGAAGAGAGTTCCACAAGGGAGAAGAGTGAGAAAATAAACCTGTTAGCATAGAATTTAAGGCCACATCTAGCCAAGCTCAACTGTAAATTAATGAGACCTTGATGCCAGTTTAGTACTGCACTTAAATTCAAAAAGTCTAAGTAACACAGCAAATTGCTTATCCGAACAATTACCATGAAAGTATTTATAGAAAAGGCACAGAGATATAAATTTACAGAGATGGCAAAGTGACAGAAGATGAGTTGCCAGTTCAAGATCAATAATATTGCTGATTTTACTTTGGATCTTATCAGGGAGCTCAAGGTAAATAGCAAGGGCACCAGAACATATGTGGCAGCAATATTCTAAGCATCGATGAATGGACTTATAGTTATGTAAGATAGATTCTGGAGAGACTATGACTCTTTATGGTGACTATAGGCTAAAAAAGAAAAAGTTAATTTTTATGTCTATTTTGGTGAAAACTCTTTTTCTGTTTTAGTTAAAGGACATCTCATCACAAAGATCAGATGTACATTTACTTACTTCTATCAAAAGGGCATCAAAATGTATGCTGTCAACTTTTAATTGTATTCAACAGGTGTATTGATTGACTTAAAGTACCAAAATTTCGCAGACAGCGGACACGGAGATAAAAGTATTATGTTTTATCTTCCAGCATATTCTGTAACATTCATTAAGCACTAAGACAAATCTCTCTCTCTCTCTCTATATATATATATATGTGTGTGTGTGTGTGTGTGCGTGTGTGTCTGTACAGAGAGAGAGAAAAAAGAAAGAAAATTTGATATTCAGTTGAGACTGTCCTTCAGGCCATGCCAGTGCTTGTGTTTATAATGTTACTAAGAAAGATATGATGGTAGAGATCTGAAGAGATTTGATGTCACTGAATTCTGAATAAGAACCCCAAGACAACTAGTGTGAAAATTCACTGTATGAACAATAATTTATTAGTAGTAGTATTGTTGTTGTTGGGCATATATACATATGTATGTATGTATGTATGTATATACAGGTTTATGTCTGTATACAAGTATATAAATGTTATATGTTCTGATATATATATATATATATATATATATATATATATATATATATATATATATATGTTTATATTCTTATTCATTCTATATATGCACACAGGCACATACACACATGCATAGTGTATCTTTAGCTTAAGCTTACCTGTTTATTCCTATTCATGCAGAGATACATATGTAGACATACATAAATATAAATGTTATGTATGTAAATATTCATTTATATGTGCTATGCATATATGTAAATATGTTATTCAAGTAAGAGAAAAAGAGAACGAAACCTTATTCATTATTACTGTAGGAATGGAAATAATACTTTGTGGTCATGGAGTGGAGAATTTCAATAAACTTTCAAAGATCAGGAAGTGAATGCGCATGCTTTGAAATATTGAAAGTACACAACTGGTGTTGGTGTTGTTACTTGCCAAACAAATGAAACATATCTCTTATCAAATAGCTAAACTGTCTTATTTGCAATGTCAACCATATTTATTGATGCCATTTTAATGGTAACTTTTGTTTGAATTTCTGAGATGAGTTGTTGCTAAATTTATACATTGATTTTGTTCTGTCCAATTTCCTTGTCTTTCTTGTTTTTATCATAACATCATTACACCTGACTCTTACTTCTTGGATGGTACATACATACATAAATACATGTCTGCAAATGACAAAATTTAGCTCTTGAAAATATATTTTCAAATGTGCACTGTTGAATGACAAGCTAATTCTAAAAACAAGAGCCACCTGTGTTAATGTGAAGCTCTTCAATAAAATGAATGGAGCACTATGGTTGTTTGGCATTTGTTTACATTTGTAAAAAAAACAATACGCTAAATTTGGCTGACTTATTCTGTTGAGTGAAGATAGCTCAGTGGTAGACACTCTGACTGACACCAAATCAGTTTGGTTTCAATCTGGGCTTCAGTTATCTAGTCACACTGAAGAGCTGCAAAACAGTACTGTCTGTGTAAAGGCACACACATATATATGTGTGTCAGAAACTATCAAAGACAACCAAGCAGCCCATAGTATTGTTAATGTTGTTTAAATATCAACAAGAATGACAAAAGTCTGAGTTAAAATACATTTTTAAAAATAAATTCACATATTCTTGGTTTAAATAGGAATTTAGGCATACTCACAGAATATAGTTCTCACAAAAAGCCATCTACAAACCTTATGCAACACTAACTGTAGCAGACAAGTAGCCCAAAAGTACTAGATTTTGTCAGTATTACAATACATGCACCGCAGCCAAAAAATTCCCTACAAAAAGTATAACTTTGTTTTATCTCTCATTGTGAAAAGACACAGGCATGTCTGAAATACTTGATTTTTAACATTTTTTCATGCTTTTACTTGGTTTAAAGGCTTAATAATATACATTATTATTTTTATTATTATTATTATTTTTTCTCTCAACTTTCTTTCTTCAGCCTGATATATATATATATATATATATATATATATATGATGAAAACTTATTTGAAATTGTTCAGATATATGTATTATAAACAGAAGTTAGTTTAATTCAAATTTTTAATTGGAATTATGTGTAGCCAAGTATCTGTTATTGAGCAGTATAATTACAAAGACTGCTTGCAAATACTGGGACAAAATGCAATCTTTGTTTTATATATATATGAATGTGTGCATGAGTGTGTATAAATATATATATATATATATATATATATATATATATATATATATATATATATATATATATATATATAAATGTGTGTATATATAAAAGAAAGAGATGCCTGAGTATACATGATAAACATAATTTTAAGGTATCCTATATTTATGAGTAAAATTGTTTAATATCGGAGATAGAGCATATGTAAATATAAGTAGATGCTGCTGAGATCAACACTGAAAGCTGACACTCTGTTTCAATCTTGGACACAATCAAAACATGAAACAGACTGTCCCCACTTGATGTTGACCTCAGTGCCCACTTATATATATATATATGTATACATACTGGCCTCCTTCCTAAACTCATGACAGTCTCCTACATAAGCTTCAGGAATACGGTATCTCAGGACAATTATTTGACTTAATGCAATCATTCCTGTCAAACCATTTAATGAAGGCCGCCCTTAATGGATTCTCCTCCAGTTCTTATCTCATGAAAATCTATCCTGGATCTTACACTGTTCCTGATCTTCATCAATGACCTTCCCAATGTCATCTGTTCCCAAGTTGGCATCTATGCAGATGACACCACTATTTACTCCTGCCTAAATAGCAAATCTGGTATCACTGACAAAATCAACCTGGCTGTTGGTCTTGAAAAGGACCTCTAATTGTTTGGACAGGAAAGGGCTGGGTAACTTTAATGCCTCAAAAACAAAACTGCTCTCTATTACCCACTACAGAGAACCCACCCTGCATCCTATTAGAATGTCTGATGCTCAACTACACAAGAGCACCTCTTTTCAACTGCTTCTTCTCACATTGTCTGCTGAGATCAGATGGAATAATTACATTGAATTAATATCTCCATCTACCGCAAGGAAAGTTGGTTGTCTGTGCCACTACAGAAAATTTTTCTCACCCAAGTCCGTCCTTCAAATCTATAAATCAACCATTTGCTCTTGCATGGAATATTGCTGTCATTTATGGTCTGGAGCCCCCACTGCTCATCATAGGGTCCTCGACAAAATCCAGAGACAGATGTGCAATGTGGTTGGCCCTGAACTGGCATCTTGTTTACAGTCGCTTTCTCACAGATGTGACGTTGCCTCCCTCTGTCTTTTCTACAAATATTTTCATGGTAACTGCTCCAACAAGCTATTTTCTCTAGTTCCCAAAATGCATGAATTTAAATGTGCCACTAGGTGGGCATCTCGGTCCCACCATTTCACTGTCAAAACAGTTAAATGTAGCCATCTCTTTTACTCCAATAGCTTCATGGCTTGCACTTCCTGTCTGTGGAACTCCCTTCCTCTTACTTGCTTCCCTGATAGCTATAATTTGAAACTATTCAGATGCAATGTCAATCGGCATCTCCAAATACCTTGATGTATTCCCTGTTCTTCTAAACATCCTTTCCTCTCTCACACCTCTTTACTCTTGCTTCCACTTTCTGTAATCCTTTCTGTGCTAGTGGCACTCCCACCTAGCTTGGGGGGAAAAGTTTTAAAAAAAAGAAAAAATTATATATATATATATATATATATATATATATATATATATACTTATAGATTAATGGATATTTGTTTACTTTTCAAAATATCTTTCTCAGAGTGAGTGAATGTTTTATATATAAAATAAAATATTTTCAAATATATTTAAAAGATTTTCAGTTATATATATGTCCTGGAATTATCATTTGTTCATGCAGAAAAATGTAATTTGAATAATTAATTCATATATTTAACAAGCATTCATAAAAATATATATTCTGTCAATAATAAAATATTCTTATCTAACCCTGAGGGTATATCTAACATTGTAAAACCTTTAGTCAGTGATAAATAAGTATTGAGAGCTTTACATTTATTGATAATAATTATTGCTTTAATATCTATTGATCACTATTATTGACAAGATTCTGCTCATCTTGGCATACATTAAATTACATAATCTTTCATATATCAATGCATATTATTATTAATATTATTTTAACTTATAAATATATAAAATCACAATGTCATTTTTTATTATAGAATAGAATGTCTCAGCAAAGTATTTGAATGTTTAACTTAGAATTGTCAAAAACTTGATCTTTGATCTTTTACCCATGATATGAAATCCAATTATTTTGGTTGAGGCCAAAAGAATTTAAATTGATATCAGTTATTGATTTTCTTTTTCAGGTAGATCTGAGCAGCTCTTTTCACAGACCAGTTCTTGAAAGAACTTTTCAAGCCGATTCAGAAACATTGACTTATAACCAATGTGCTTAAAGTTGCTACAGAAGAAAATATCCTCAAGTGGAAAAGCCAGAAGATGCATCAGAGAGAGCTGATTGGAAAATGTTCTGATTTGCACAAAACAACTTTTATCCTAAAGTTTTAACAGTGAGCTTATAGATTCTTTTACTCATCAGCATACATGAACATTCCTATATATTTGACTTAAAATATATATATATATATATATATATATATATATATATATATATATATATATATATATATATATGCATATATATTTTAAGTCAAATTTCAGGTTGCCAATGACCAACCATGACTGCAAGTTTCAGGTGCTTTCATGCAATCATCAGATGATTGGTAGCTGTAAAAATAAGAACTCTTATACTACCAGGAAAGTACAAGATGGTAAGCCAACCAAACTCACCAGTGGGAGGGTAACCTGTCCATCCACACTCAAAACAGCCAAAAAAAAAAAAATTCCACCAGAGATGGTATACTGGTTTGGCAAAAAGTGCTCAATGTTATAAGGAACAGTAACACAATGCGAGAGGAGCTTAAAGCTTCAACCAAAAAAGTGCTTGACCAGGCCACTAAATACTGTGAACCTTTGTTCCAGCCAAATATTTTATTGAATATTCAAACTGTTATCAAATGGTAGAAGTGGCTATTATTTTCTAGTTTGTCTTTCAATATTTTCAGCCTCCAACAGTTGAATGTAATTTGTGTTATATATATTTTTATTTTAATTGGATTTTATGTTTGTTACAGTTGTAGGGAAATTATTATTAATGGATAAAAATATTAAATAACATCATAAATAAAAATAAAATAAAACAAAAAGGATTAAACTTTGTTTAAAATAAATAAAACCAAAATGTATAAGAATTTGGAAAATATATTAAAGGAAGCTAACCCTTTACCATTTAGTGAACTTGAAATCCTTACTAATCTGTGACTCTGATTGGCTAAGTGTTGTCCAATCAGTAGCCCTTCCTGGAGTGACAGCCATAGTCACCACACATTTTTGAAGCTGTCCCTTCTGATGTTAATGGATTTCAGAAGCCACAAAGCCCACTTGTTACCTGGACACTCTCCTAGCAATTAAGCCTGGAAATAAAGATTATATTTGCAAGCCTTTTTTTTACATTAAAACAGTTGAATAATGTACAGTGTTTGAGTTACTTCTCTTCTTCAAGTGTGTCCATCCTTGTCTTTGACTTTGTGGACCTTAATTCTACCCAAAAATCTTTATATCTGGCAAATTTATATTTGCAGACTTAACTGTTAGGAGAATGTCCAAGGAACAAAATGGACTTTGCAGCTTCTGTTTCCATAAACACTAGAAGGGAGGGCTCACAAAACATGTAGTGACTACTTCTCTCAGCATGCAACAGAAAATGTTCCTGCCCAAAAAACGCCAAACTTACTCTCTTCGCTATGGACCCTCAAAGGGTCAAGATGTCCACCACCACTCTTTAGCACTTTGCTTGTCATAAGATGAAGTAAATTTAACCATGCATCACATATAACTAAAATACACACACATCAGTACACAAATTAAAATTATATGATTTTAATTTAATAGCCCAGTAATTTGATCCAGCATGCTTTTAGTGTTATTTCTTTGTATGTTTTTATTCCTGTGAACATGCGGCTATTCCTGCTGGTATGATGTGAGTGACTCCATACAGTCATCTTGAAAGAGACTTTAAAGAATGTCAGATAATTCTGATGATAATTGTTACTTTCCATTTTGAGAGCTCTCTCACTATTTTAAAATTGTCTTTCAGATTCACTCTGTGTTATCTATTTGCCTGTTTCTTTTCTGTCATTTAAAATTATGTCTGCTATTCCTGTTTGAAGGAAATGGGATGGCTGACATGCACTCTCATCATCATCATCATCATCATCATTATTATTATTATTATTATTATTATTATTAATATCATTATGTGTAATTCTATTTTTAAATTTCAGGCTTAACAGTTACAACAGCAGAATGTATTTTTGTTCCAGCACAAGAACAGGAACCCATTACTTGACCTCAATGTTGGCATTAAAGCTAAAGCATAAATCCTTTATTCATTTTTATTCTTATTCTTGCAGACATTCTCATTGCAAATTTAGTTTTTGTGTCTTTTCAGAATACTCCAGACTTGAAAATGATGAAAACAAAAAATTTAAAAAGCACAACAAATACAAAAGAAGATGAATTGAATGACGAATAAGAGGAAACTCTTGTCACAAGGAATTTGCATCAGAACAACTTTAATATTGGTGTCTTTCTTTAATTTTGGATTAGTATAAAAGTGCTGTCTGACTCTGATGGTTTATGCCATGGCTAGCAATTGCTTTGTTTGTTCTCAAAGTTAACCCAAGCTGAATCACAACAGGTTACCTCCCTTGTCGTTCTTTCAAAAAAAAAAAAAAGAAAGTTTCAATTTTTATGTTCTGATTGAAAATCAAAAAGAAAGAAAATCATTTGTAAAAACTTGGACTTTTTTTTTACAGATGTTTTCTTCAAATGTCTTTCTACTTGACTCCACTCATTCACATTCATTGATGTGTTTTTATGAATGAATATAAAAACACAACAATTAAATTTATGAGTGTTTCTATGTTACTTTAATAATATGTATAATATATGAATATATGGATTGATGAATCATTTTATTCGAGTTCTTTCTGGAGTTATTTTTTTAATAAAACAGGATTTGGAAATATGTAAGCAAATATAGCATAGATTTTTTTTTTTAGATTAGTGGTTTGCAGAGAATCACCTTCAATCTCTCTTCCCTTTTCATCATGAGTTATCCACCTTGACAATAGATATTCTTTCCTGTTATGGTAAAAACAAGTGGGTAGGTATATATTCTCATTGTAACTAAAATGATGACAGAGACCTTTTGAAACCTTTTATTTTAATAAAAATCTTTTTATTTTGCAGCTAAAAAATGGTGTGGCTGTTTTGAGTACAAGTTGTACCCTGTCTTCTTTTCAATCACAATCAGTGAGATTACCACAAAAATCCACACATAAAGCATCACCACTCAACTCATCAATCTTTGCTGCCCCTCTGATATTCTCTCACCTATGCTATCAAGTGGCCAAGGCTTGGAAATTTGCAGAAATTTGTTTTGCCAAATCTATGAGTTGTGAGATCAAGTTGTTCTTAAATTGTAGTTTTTGAATTAGCCATATTTTCTATCAAGTATTTTGCCTGTATGTATGAGTACATTTTGTTCCAGGAGGTAAACTGTTTTCCCTTTTACAGATGTACCAAAATGCATATTATTAAATGTTATTTCTTATAACAAGGTGGATTGGAATTATACTCTTTACAAAAGAATTAATTCAAACATTATTTTTAGTGGATACCTGTATTTGAGTAGACATTCCATTTATTTTAAACAGTCGCCATTTTGTCTACAGCCCTGTGTACTTGAGAAATTCTTAAGAAAGACAATGTGCCCCACCACCACCAGCAGGATTTGAACATGCATCCCCCTTTGCAGGAGGAACCATTTTTTGACTGCTTCAATAAAAGAATGCTGGATTATTAGGCTGTTATTCCTTTAGAGTTCTTAAAATGCAATGAAACACTAAATGCTCATTTATATGTCCAGCAGCTTCAATATGTCCATCAAAGCTTAGTCAAAAAGTAATCTGTGCTAATGAATAGGAAAATTTTGTTCTCCTCAATGACAATGCAAGTCCACAGATAGCAGGAATAATACAGGAAAAAGTTTTGGAACTCATTTGGCCTGTTCTTCGCCATCTGCCATATTTACCTGACCATGCACCAACTGATTATTACCTTTTTTGATTACTTCAAAATGCTTTGATGCAGAAAAATTTATCAAATGAAAACCAAATTCAAGAGTTCATCACAATCCTTTTCACATCAAAACCTGCGGAATTTTACTCAAAGGTATCAAAGAGCTGCCTGAAAATTCTAAATAATGGTGAATATATAATTGCATAAAATTTAATTGTACTTTTTTTTTCAAGAATAAAATTGGTAAACAAAAACCGAAATTATTTTATTTTTAAAAAAATTTTATTTTATTTATTTTACTAAATAATAGTATCTGAGGAAGAGAAATCTTTGTGGCTTCATGCAATCATTTATATTTGGTTCCTATGTGTGAAATATAAAATGTAGCAGTCAGTTCAGAGAAAATGGAATCGTAATAAATACAAATTCAAACTTTGATTTAATTTCTAATAAATGCAATATCTAAATAGCATTTTTGTTATGTTTTTAGATATCATCAAATATTAAATGACTAACCAAGCAAAGTCTATGCATAGTTAAGTGGTATCTTAACTATTTTATAACAAGTAAGAATTTGTTGGTGTTAAAGTTTCCTCAATATATGTCATTTTTGTTTTGTTCATTGTTGTCACACTTATTTTAGTAATTGCGCTTGTTTTGATAAATCTGTCCAAATTTTTTCCCCTATATACCTGATGATGCTACCATCATGTTTAATCTATCTTCTCTCATATTGGTTTGACTTCACAAATGAAGTTCAAGAAAGGGATCCATCCGCATTTGATGCATGCACACTGATGGTTGATCAAGACATGAAGATCTGTCCACAATAAATGCAGATGAAGGTCTGATCTAGAGTTGTTGTTGTGCTGTCACAATTGACATAGTTTTTCCATCTTTGTTTTTCTGTGTTATCATTCTTGAAGGAAGATATGGCTTGATATACAGTGTCTCTCAGTTTGTAGCTAGGTCGGACCACTGACAATGATAATGTGTCAAGTGCAGAGGCTTCTTCTCAGATTTTTGCGTGCCTCATTATCCTATTTTCAAGTGGAGAGTTCACCATTTGTTCATTCTTGAGGAGGCCTTTGGTTATTCACCCTGGAGACATATCCTGCCCAACATAGCTGCATCTTTAATAGCATGGTCTTGATATTAGTAACTTCTGTTCATTCTAAAATTTCAACATTGGTGACAAGGTTTCTCCAATGGATTTTGAGGATTTTTGCAGAGGCAACACTGGTGGAATCACTTGAGGAGTAGCAGATAAGGTTAAGTGATGTTCCTGTTGTTGTTACTCTGATTCATTTAGACTTTGTCAATCAATAAGGAAATTAGAATAAGCAAGACTTCTTCAGAAAATAGTGACTGACATCAAGTTGCCTCAATTTTCTGAACCTGATTTGGAATTTTAATGATTCTTCTTAAACCTACTGACAATATCTTTTATGCTACACAATTGCTGTTGCAAATTAACAGTTCAGATCACTGTTCTTTGATTAATTTTGTGCCAACTCTGTTAATGTAACAGAGAAATAAGAGATTATAAGGAAGAATTTATACATTTTTGTTTTAACTTTGTAAGAACTTGAGACTAAGATTGAAAGTTGCCATGCATAAACAATTATTCATTATGAGTGTTACATGTCACTTGAAGAAAACCTGTTGTATGCAGCAAGTTAATTAAAGTGCAAATTAAATTGAATAATTGATTCTTATAATTACAGTTTCAATTATTGAAATTTATATGAATCCATTGATCTTCCTTGAGTCATAAATCCCAATTAATTATTTCTCACTGTATTGGATAAGCTTGAAAATACTAACACACTTTTTCATTTTTTCTTATTAATTTTACCTACAGAGTTTTAAAAAAAAAAGGTTGAACCTGAACTTTGCTAAATTTTGTTAAATTGCTAAAAGCAAAATACAAGTGTAAAATAAAATGTTCTGTATTGTTTCTCAATGTTATAAATGAAATAGTTTTCATTATTTTAATTATCAGTGAAGATTATTTACAATCATTGAATACATTAGCTGACATGTTAGCTTCATATTAGTTTGGTTATAATGATAAAATTTTAAATAAATAAAAAAAACTTTGGAAATTTTGGAAGATTTAATTTAAAAATGACAATAAATAATTTTTTTGGTTTGAATCCAATCAGCTGGTAATTCAACAAAATTTGCATAAAATAGTTAAAATTCCTGTGATCAAATCAAATTTTTATCACATTGTTATATTCTTGGTATTATAGCTTACTGACTTTTGAAATTAAGTTTCATCTTCAAATATTTAAACGCAATGTCACTTGTTATCTTCTGTCTTCTTAATACTTGCTCTTTTATTGTCTTCTCTCCTTAATAGTAGTTTTTCTCATATTCTCTAACACTCAGTAACTCCTTGCATCCTAGTGGCTTTATTGCCTTGCTTGGGGGGAAATGATTAAAAGCAAAAAATAAGAATAGAAATTGAAAAAATGAAGTCAGGCTGGAATAAAATTTATCTTCTTTTTATAAACAAAAGTTCACCCAACACAAGGCTTGAGAAACTCTTAAGGTAGAGGGTTACTTTTAAAATGGTTATGGTCAATGTGGTATGCAATATGAATGAAAAAGGAGGTTGTAGAAAGTGAAGATAAGGAGGATAGATAACAATTAATCCTTGACTTGAAATATTAATACTGCAGTGTTCAGGTTAGAAATACAAGAATATGTTCCACAAAGTAACAGTTCTTGGGGAAATGCTGTCCAAGTGGAACTTTCTTTTTACATTTGGGATATGGGATAAATGATTTGATTACATGGAAGAGGCATGGTGTAAAATTCTGAACTGGTGGAATTTAAGAATGGAGCTCATTTGAACATTTGACATAGAAATACTGGAATATATCTGAGCATCTTTCAAAATGTATTATTTTAAATTTAGTTACTAGTGTCATTTAATTGGTCTCTTGCCACAATGTAGTGTATTCAAGGAGTTTCTGGGAATTATTCCACCTATTGAATTGTACAAATTCAGAATGAAAGAAAAAAAAATAGATTTTAACTTTTTTAATTTAAATTTAATTCATTTTGCTTTTCATTAGCATGGCCAATGCTAACCTCTAAGCGAAGGACACATTGCACCTTTTTGGGATAAGATTTTCCAATGTCATGAAGTAGAAAGATTATATGGAATCAATTGCTAAGTCTGCTGCTAGGATAGTTAGTTCACTGTCACCTGTTAGACAATTTTTCTTGCCAGAATCCATTGTACACATTTGCAAGTTTCTCTATTAATCATCTGAGGGACCCCTTTTTGCATTTCACCAGTATGGCTAATGCTACCCTCCAGGAGAGTGACTCGTTGCATCTTTTCAGGCTAACAGTCTTGGCTGATATCAAGTGGAAAAACTATATCGAATCCATTTCTAGGTTAGCTGCTAAAAAAGTTGGTTCACTGTGTTGTGCTAGACAATTTTTCTCATCAGAATCTTTCTTACATATCTATAAGTCTACAATTCATCCATGCTTAGAATATTGCTGCCACATAAATAGAGACCCTTGATAAAATCCTAAAAAAAATCAGTAATAGTGGAGGTCCTAACTTCAGTCACTTTCCCACCATCATAAAGCTGTCTGTCTGTGCCTTTTCTATAAATACTTTCATGGTAATTGTTTCGGTGAGCTCTTCACTATGGTACCTACACTTTATGAATTTAAGCATAGTACTAGACTGATGATGAGGTCTCATCAGTTTACAGTCCAGTTGGCTAAGTTCTATGCTAACAATTTCTTTTCTTGCACTTCTTGCTTGTAGAACTCTCTTCTGGCTCTATGCTTTTCAGTCAACTTTAAAAATTTAAATGCAATGTCAATCACTATCTACTGTCTTCCTGATTACTTTTCTATTCTTCTCATTCCTTAGTAATGTTTCTGTTTCTGATTCTTCCACACCAAGTAATCTCTTGTGTCTTTGTGGCTTTATTGTCTTCCTTGGGATAAACTTAATTAAAAAAAAAAAAAACTTAATCTATGCATTGACTATTGCTGCCACATTTGGTCTGGTGATTCTGCTATATATTTAGAGATCTTTGATAAAATACAAAGAAGAATCAGCAATGCTATTGGTCCTGCATCTTGGATTCAGTCACTTTCTCACCCCTGCACCTTTTCTATAAATATGTCCATGGTAACTAACTGCACCTATGAAAAAATTCATGGATAATTTAAATATCATCCATTGAATATTTATCAGTTAAACGAAATTGTTTAATTTTTACTATTTTGGTTAATAAAAAATTATATTATCCTTTATTTCATATTTAATAATATAAGTTTAAGTTATTGTGTAAAAGTACATATGAAATCCATCTGTTACTGTACTTCCCTATATACAGAGTTTCAAGGTGATTCCCTTTCTGCAATCATGATTAGATTTCTTTTAAGGTATCACTTTAACTCTCACACTGTTCATTGCCTTGTCCCTTGAAAATGTTACGTAAAGCTGGCCATGAGTATAAGCATGGCTGTGGCAAGTATATGCCAACTCTATCAACAGTTTGCCCCCACCCCTATTCTTTATTGATTGCCATAGAATAGGACAGACGAACCGGGAACTGGATTCGATGGAGAATCAATGGAATGCATCACTTGGTTTAAGTTTGATTCTTGGAATGAGTACTCTTGTCTGAGAGTGAGATCCACTTTATTGATGCTTTGATGCTATGCTTGTAGAGCTGAAGTACTTCCAAGTGAATTCCATTGCATCGACATTGTGTTTTTGAGAGGTTTCTAAGAAGTATCATAATTAGTCCAATTTTTAAGTTAAGGTGATGGGGAGGTATTTCAGAAGGTGTAAGTGAGTTTATAAACTCCATGGGATAATTCTGCACTTCTTCATTATCAGAAGTTTCAAAGTTGGTGCTTAGATATGTCTTAGCTTCAGTGGGCAATCTACTTAGGATTTCTTCATTTACTGCTAAGCAGACCGATTTTTTAAGGGATAATATCCCTAGCCGTCTATAACAGCAATACTTTAAAGTATTGCTGTTATAGACTGCACTTGCTACCCACAGTTCAATTCACAAGGGTCTGATTGATTGAATGTAAAAAATTGGCTCAACTCGTTCTTTGATAGTTTAGACGTAAAATGAAAATTAAACTAATTTTTTCGTCCTTATGACTCTCTCTCTACGTAAGTAAATCAATGGCAGCGAACACACGTGTGTGTACGGAAATAAAGACGCCCACTAATCGATAAATAATCGACAGATATGGATTTTATTTCAATTTTAAATATTAACGGGCATCATCTAACAGAATCGTAGATTTAATTGTGAATTAAAATCTTAATTTAGCACCTTAATTGGACGTGAATGTTCTGCGTGTAAATGTAAAACAAATCAATCTTGGTTTACAGTTTCGGTTTACTTTACATTAGGCACGGTTTTTAAAAAGATTAAAAAACACAATATTCTCTAAGATTTCTTGTTATAAAATAAATTTTATTGACCTTTATGGACATCGAACTGTGAAATATTTCGAAATTGTCTCGGTAGGTCCGTTAGAAACGGATCTTAACGACCGTTTCGTCGACCGGGAGTTGTAACTTTTTTGATTTTTTCGGACACGTGTATTTAAAAATAGAAGCGATTTCCGCACTTGCCATTCCCAGTTCAATTGGCAAGGGTCTGATTAAATAAAACAATCAGCTCGATTCGTTATTTCGTCAGGAATATAATGCAACTTTAAAATAGCTTTTAGCTCCAATTTTTATTAACGAAAAAGAAAGCGTGACAGACACGTACCGACGGTAGGTAGGTAGGTACAATACAAAACAAACGTACTACTACTTAATATATAGAATAGATTGTTCTGATGAATTTTCCTGTGATACCTAGATTGTATTAAAAATACAGTACTAGATTGGCGACAAGATCTCAATTTACAGTTGGTCAAAAAACAAAATTCGCTCCTTTTTTTGGTGTGACCAGAGAATGACCTCTCCAAGGTGCATATCTGTGTGATGGTATATGGAAGACATGTGCTGGCCAGACTACATTGCCATTACATCTGGGACCAGTTTGGCTACAGGAGTTGCCGGAAAGTTGTCAGTGTGAACAGCCAAACTGTCTTCGGGGCTCTACTTTCGCGTTTTCTGTCTGAATTTACTTCCATAGCATTTTCCGTCTGAATTTACTTCCATAGCATTTTCCATGTTTGCAAGGCAGCAGAGGTTTAAAATCAGGGTTTTCCTTCCCCTCGATGGACTGCCTTCTTGTACTGTAGAGCTCCATCTACCCGAAGCAGCATGTTACGAGGCACCAGTTACCTGCCTCCGCTCATTCTCCGGTTCAGAACTGGATAATGTACCGTACGCATTATATTGCGTATTTTAGGAGCTTAAAAAAATTAACGCTTTTTTTTTAAATTATAAAAATAATGTTAGGCAAAGAAAAAGACTATATAAAGCAAGACAAATTGCAAAATAATATTGATTACATAAATTAAATACAAATATCAAAAACTTTGTTAATTTTGGAAAAATCAGAAGGAAAACGGAATTTAAGCCAATTCAGAGATTGTGAAGTCATTATAAGTTATATAACATAAAATAATTTTTATTACCATTTTTTTTTCAGTACTAACATCCAGTGGTGACGAAAGTGTGAGTGTGGGGTGGGGGTAGGTAGCACAAAAGTGCCGGACCTCGAAACTCGAGGGGCCTCAAGAAAATAGCTTTTAGGTGTTTGGTTTGCTTCTTTACAAAAAGTAGAGAGCAAAATTAGGATTCGGCATTTTATTGAAAAAAAATACGAAGACTAAAACGGTAAAACCAGTTCCAAAGCAGCTTAAAAGTGCATTTTTCGAACTTTCATTGAAGCCAAATGTATGTGTGATATGAGTTTCTCAAAGTCTAATTTTCGGGCCAAATCACACTCGATCGCAAGGATGCCAAGTAAAACACGCCCTTTAAAATGTCTTGTAAGAGTAAGATAGAGTTTGTTTGTCCCAGCATCTCCTTTTCCGACCGGATGGGGTGGTGGGTTCAAAATAATCTGAGTGACAGACCTCGGAAATTCTCTCCCCGGTACTGCTAACTAAACCCTAAATTATCAAATGATAAAAAATGAATGAAAGTAGAAAATTGATAATTAACTTCAGCTGAAAAACAATTATTAATGCCAAAAAAAAAACGGTAACTGTGGAAAAGTTGAAAGAAATAATAATAAAAAATAAATTCAAATAAAATAATCATAAAAATTATAAATGAAACAAAAGAAATAATTATTGCCAATTATATTTTAAATTATTAATTAAGCAATATTTACGTTTTTTTAGTTAAACTTAAAATCCTTTTATTTTATTTTTTTTTAGCTTTTCTTAAATGCAGTTATATATATATATATATATATATATATATATATATATATATATATATATATATATATATATATATATATATATATATACCTCTTCTCAGATTCCATTATTAATAAATAATTTGAGTGAAACGATGTGTAGATTCAGACAGTCTTTAAGTGTAACGAACGAGGTTGATGTTGTGACGACTAAAACAAACCTTAATTTAAAAAATAAAAAATATATACAGCAAAATGTTACTTTTGGGCATTTAAAAAAATATGGAAAAGCAAAAGAATGTGATTTGTGAAAGAAAAACAGTCTGTTTGCTTTCTTGTCTCTTCTGGCTGTGCAAAATGTCAGCACAATTTGATGCCTTTGTGGTCCATTGTAAGTGAAGTCTGACAAACATTTCTAGAAACAGTAGCAGCAGCAGCTTTAGGGAATATCCAATGTCTGAAGAGTAAAAGTTCACAACAACATGACCTTTCACTTTCTCTGACCTTTTGTGAAACACTTTAACAAAAACTTTCAATGATGCTAACAACATTTGCATTCAGAACGTATAATGAACCCAGCTTCTTACAAAAGAATTGCTTAAACAGTTTCAACAAAAGCAAGCAAATAGTGCAATATCAGTTTTAAAAAATTGTCACGGAATGTAGTATTATATATACTATGATATAATATCGTGTTAAATCTAGAATGATTTTAAAAAGTGATGAATCAATATATGCCTACTTTACTAATGATATATCCTTGTCAATATTTTGAAATCAAATTTATGTGTTTATTTAAATGTGAATTCCCTGTGAATATGTAATGGATAACTGCTTGGCATAAAAAAAAAATCAGAGAGATGAGTTCAAATTCCAGTTGAGTTTGTTTCATTTACTAATGTGGAAATATTTTTGGGAAAGGTATGCGTCCATCTTCTCCCCCAAACTATGGATTAAATAGCAAGACAGATTAGGATGTGTAGTCTTGGTTAGCAGCCAGTCTACTGCAGAAAGTAATGACAGCCTACTGTGAGAATTCTTCTGCCAAGTCAATTATGAATTGAAAAGAGATATGATTGTCCATGTAGGACATCTAAGGACGGATATTCAGAATAATTTAAAAGGTCAATTATAAAGTATATTGACACATATTTTACAGAGTGTTGTTTGGTGGTACTTAATAAAAAAAATGAATTTGGGGTACAATTATTATATATAAAATATTTTCATGTTTATTTTTATATTAAAAATTGGTGTACACAATAATGTTGATGCTTAAATTTATATTTTTCTTAAATTTATAAAATTATTATATTTGTCCCTAGTATGTCACAAACAACTGTTAGAACTGCTCTCGACATATTTGGGAAGGAGATTAGAATAATCCAGAACTAATAATGGCAGCAAACCACCAGCATATAGATAGCAAATGAATTCAGTAAATATACAAAAATAGAAAGATATTTCTTCTCACCAAACTTATGCAACCAATTCTGAGAGAATTAGAAGTCCTACCAGAATTCATTATTGGCAGCCATAATCTTAACAACATAAGACATACAAATGACAGTACTGATAGCAGATGTTGGAAGGAAATTACAAGAATTCCTACAAAAGGTAGAGAAGAAAAGTGAAGAGAAAGAACTAAATATCAATTTCAAGAAGAAATAATGATTGGTTGTTATCAAAAGAGACATTATTTTTACCTGTCCTGCTTGCCTTCAATCTGTCTTGTGAGTATCAAATTTTCCAAGCCCTCTTGCCTCATTATGTGCCTTAGCAATATCAACTATTTCTTTCTGATGTTAAATATAAGTGTCATTTTTGTTTCTATTTTCTCTAAAACTTTGACATTGCTCACAGCATCTATGGTATTCTCAGCATCCTTCTGTAAAACTACATTTCTGTTGCTTCAAGTTTCTTCATTTTCAATTTTTACTGACTGTAAAATGAAGCTTTACCACTTTTAATTCTTATTGTTTTTCTTCTTCTACTATATGTTTTGTCCCTGTAGAACTGTAGACAATCATGTCTTTCCATATCTTTCATAAATTTTAGCAATGTTTGTCTTTTTACACTGCCAGTTTCTGCCATCCATTTACAAATACTTCTTCCTGTTCTGCCATCCATTTACAAATACTTATTACTTACTGTTTCCCTCTGTCTTTTCAATATATCTTGTGTGTGTCAGATTTTCCAGGCATTCTTTCCTCATTATATACGTCACAAAAATTTAAACTGTCTCTTTCTGATTTTTTGTGTAATTGTCCTTTTTGTTTCCATTCTCCTTAAAACTTATTCAAGGTCTTTCCATGGTATTCTCAGCATTATTCTATAGAAAAACAGTCTTCTCTTCATCTGAAAGAAATTTGTCCAGCATTCATTGCCATATACAAGAATTGATATTACAGAGTTATACTCTGCTTCAAATTAGATCTCTTTCAAACCAATTCTACATCAAAACTTGTTGTCTGGATATGAATGTTGCAAAAGAAAAATTAAAAATAAAAAGTTACTATCTATGCAAGGACTCTGAGTATCACATTCACCTCACAAAACAAATCCCCAATTTGGAGTCAATCACAAATGTTGACTATAACAAATGCTGAGTCATGTATCCACCCTGACTGCTTAAATGAACCCACTCACAACTCTAAAGGCAGCAGGCAGTAGCATATTCCACAAGTGTCTATGGCTCAATTGACCTTATACAAGCTTCAATGCCAAGCCCGTATGCTAACAAATCTCTCATACTCCAGGTCACTTCCCTTGTCGATAAAGAGACATTTAACCTTGATCATTTTATGCCAGCAATACAGAGAATTTTGTTTGAACATATCTTGTCTCTATTTTTTTCTGCCTCACTTGCACTCAGTCAGTCAGTTATGTGCCATGCTTGATACACGCATAGGCGATCATGTATCTTTTGATACATGACTGACGAGGCAAATCTTGTTCCCGCAGCAGGTTGTCATTTCTTTCTGGGGTAGACCAGTTGCTATCCAAGGCTACAGAACCCAGTCTTTCCTGCTATTTACCCAAAGCTGGGGGGGAGAAGAAGAGGATTCATACCTTTCCCAAGCATATTAGCACATAAGTGATTGTAATGGATTCAACTTGAATTCAAACTCAGCTCTCCAATTTCTCAAACCAAGCCGCTATCCATTACTCTACTGTCTTTGTCAGTTTCATTGTTTCTCTTGCAAGCATTCACAGTATATAACAACAGTAGTTTTGAACATCTTGATGTAGTGCAATGGTTAGCAAGCTTGTCTCGCCAGAAAATTTATGACTGAGTAGTGAGTGCCCCATACTTTTGGCCTTGTGCCACATCTAAGCTACACTTAGAAAATCACTATAAGAAAAGCAGTTTAGCTCAATTTTCTTTGTTTCATAAAAATAAAAAGGGGCAAAAGACAAAGATGTTTCTTCTCTTCAGATTTATTTAATCTTTACAATGAGGCTATTCTTTGGGAACTGGAGATCCTATCAGGATTTATTATTGATGGATATAATAATCTTAAACAGTATAAGATATGCAGATCATATGATATTGATGACAGACCCAAAAAGAAAATGAAAGTACATCCTAGATAAGGCAGTAAAGAGAAGCACAAAGAAAAGACTAACTCTCAATTGAGAGAATATATGTTTGTCAGTCCAAGATGCAAGCAACAAAATGGAAATTTCAAAACCAAACAAGTACACAAGTTCCCACTTCCTAAATATTTCATATCTGGCTAGTATTTTAACAGATGACAGAAAATATGACACTGAAATCTGAAGGCACCTTGGAATAGGGAAAGATAGCTTCCAAAAACTAAACAAAGAAACAGAAAAATTTCATTAGAAACACTTAATTACATTGGCTTTATTTTTATTTTGTTGCTTATTTTTATTGCTGAAGTTTATTTGGTAAGATCAAATCAACAAAGAAATAAAAGAAAAAGAAGCATAGTAATTTGAATAATCATATTAAATTTCAACTTTATATTTGATAAACTCTCTCCCAAAATTTGCTACGGAAATTTGAATGATAAAGCCATTTAGAAGTAATTGCCGTATATTTCCAGGTGACAAAGATGAGGTAGAAAAATATAGCAAATTTTCATGAATTCATCTTATACCTGTAATATAAAACAACTGATTATTGATTATATAAAGATGATGTTATTGGAAATGTTGTTACTTACTGTGTTCTTACAAATTCAAAATAAATAAAATAACCAAATTGATTCTATATCATGTTTTTTCTACACACGTCCCCCTAAAAGGGAAATCATTGTTTTGTTTGTTTCACCATCTGATATCTTGTGAATACTGATTCTTCTTCATCTTTTTACTCTTCTTTTCCTATATCTAACCAGTTGCAAACAGCCTGGTGTACTAATGAGCATTTACTTATACTTCATTGACGATCACAAAATATCTCTAATAACAGTATGATAATGTATGATAATATTACATTTGATTGCTGTGGATACAACCATAGCTTGGTGTCTACATTTTTCAGCTGAGCTTGCATGGATAGAAGTTTATTTTATTGATATTGAATTATTCTTTGAATGGGCAATTTATTATGAAGTTATGCCAGATATAAGGTGGAAATAGTTCTATTATCAGTTTATTTGATAATGTGAATCTTTTCATGTATGTTATTGGTTATCACACAGAGACCGAGGTTAGCCTACCAATAAGCATCACTCAGAATTTATAGTTTCTTTTTTAGAAATGTATTATAGGATGACCCACAATTTTTAAGGGTGATTTTTGGTATTTAAAGTTCATCTTATATGTGGAAATATACGGTAATGATTTCAGGCATGTTTATGTAATAAGAAATCAAATATACATTATATTGCTTATGTAGATAGATTAAAGATAAATTCATTATGACCATTTATATCACTATGCTACAAGGATATGTTTTAAAGTTAAGTTTAAGTAGGTCATAGTATATTTTAAATGTTCCTTCAAAAATATGTGCAGATATTGAAAAAATCATTTCACTGTTGTTATGAGAAGGTAAAATCAGTAAAAATTAAGTGCAAGAAGTGTTTTTGTTTTTCAGTTTTTTATTGAGCTGGTTCCATTTATAATTAAACAAGAAGAATAGGGAAGCATTTTCACAAAATTAATGAACACTGAATTAAAAAAATATTAATTACATTTTATTTTTATGGATTTGAAAAATACTCCTATCTTGCATATTTATATAAAAACTCGATGAAGCATATGAGACATGAGAATAAGGAGAAACTAAAACATATAGGAAAAATGAAAATTCCATTAGAAACAAAGGAAAGAGTGCTGAACTGTAATATAATATCAATGCTTCAATATAGTACTAAATGCTTGCAGATGAAGAGGAGACTTGAGGCAATGCAGACATGGTTCTACAGAAATAAAACTGCTCTTTATTACTCACCACAGGAAACCATCCCTGCCTCCTATTAGAATGTCTGATGCTCAACTCCATGAGAGCACCTCTTTGCAACTTGCCCTCACATTGAAAAGGAGACTTGAGGCAATGCAGACATAGTTCCACAGAAGAACGTTGACTACTATTTACTCCTGCCTCAAAAGCAAATCTGGTATCCCTGACAAAACTAACCTGGCCGTTTCTCTTGAAAAGGAACTCCAATCAGTTGTGGACTGGGGCAGGAATTGGCTGGTTAACTTTAATGCCTCAAAAACAAAACTGCTCTCTATTACTCACAACAGAGAACCATCCCTGCCTCCCATTAGAATGTCTGATGATCAACTCCACAAGATCACCTCTTTGCGATTACTTGGTCTCACACTGTCCACTGACCTGAGATGGAACAAATATACTGAATCAATTGCTTCATCCACCGCAAGGAAAATTGGTTCCCTGTGTCATGCCAGAAAGTTTTTCTCACCCGAGTCCATTGTTCAAATCTATAAACCGACCATTCGCCCTTGCATGGAATACTGCTGCCATATATGGTCTGATGCCCTCACTGTTCGTCTTAAGATCCTCGACAATAATACTCGATGATGATCCAGAGAAGGATATGCAATGTGATTGGCCCTGTTCTGGCATCTTTTCTACAGTTGCACTCTCACAGATGTGCCTCCTCTGTCTTTTCTACAAAAATTTTCATGGTAACTGCTCTGATTTCACTAGTTCCCAGACTGCACGAATTTAAACGTGCAACTAGGCTGGCATCTCGGTCCCATCTTTCACTGTCAAAACAGTTAAATGTATCCGTCTCTTCTACTCCAATAGCTTCATGTCTTGCACCCTCCCATCTATGGAATTCCCTTCCTATTACTTGTTTCCCTGATAGCTATAATCTCCCACTATTCAAATGCAATGTCAATTGACATCTCCAGATGTCTTGATCTATTCCCTATCTTTCTCTTCATCCTTTCCTCCATCACGCCTATTTACTCTCACTCCCACTATCTGTAACCCCTTTAAGGAAAATTGAAAGAAAAAAAGGACACATGAAGTGTGATCAAAGAATATTAGGACCGTTGCTATATTTAATCTCATTCTTCCTTATGAATCCACACAGTTTTTTCAGCATCATTTCCATTGGTAGAAGCCTTACTGGAATTCCTTTATTTTGGATAGCAAGCAGCTGCCTCATTGCATTCTCTTGGATTTGCATCTTGAAATCTTATTCTTTTCAAGAGGGATTTGATATTTGAAGAGGAATAAAAATCACAAGGTGCAAAATCTGGGGAATATGGTGTTTGTCAGACCTGAGGAATATTATACTTTACCAAAAACTGTTGCACAAGCCATGATCACTGATAGAACCTTTCTGGTGCGGGGTGAGATGACTATCATTTACACACTTTCCTTCTAAGCATTGCTATAAACAGCGGAAGTGAGCAAGGACATTATAACTTAGTGTGTATCAGCGATAGTGTTCAAGGTCAATCTGTGCCAAGCAGCTTCACTTTAGATCTGTTACCAAAACAACAGTCCAGATACTTTTTGATCAGACCTTGAAGACTTGAAATTTTTGTAACATATAATGAGAATAGAAGGCTAGGAAAATTTGATATTCACAAGACATATTGTAGGAAAGATGGACAGAGGGAATCAGTGAGTAATCTACTTGATGATGTTAGGACAGGGTGTGGAAGGGATAGCAAAAAGACAAACATTACTAAGAGCTACCAAGGACAAGATGTCATGGAGAGCTATGATTGCCCGTGTCCTGAACTGATACGATACATAAAAGAAATGTTCATGAAAAAACTTATTTTGAGAATCCTGGGTTTTTTTTTTTCAGCAAAAGGTGTTTTCCATACAGTAAAGGATTTTAAACCACTGCTTTGCAATTCATTAATAATAGCTCTTTTAGTAGCTAATGTTCCAGCTGCTCTGAAATCATCTTTGATCTCTTTATCAGTTACCATTGGAATCATTTTTATTTTTTTTATTCATGAAGCAATTTTCAATGGAATGTTAGTTCAAAGATGATTTTTAGTGGTGCCAAACTACTTCACTTTCAAAATAATCAGTCCAATGGAGATATTTAGCACCTTGGCAAGCTTAAAGTGTAGAGTAATTGGCCATTAATTGGTTTTGTGCAATTAAAAAAAAAAGAAAACATTAAGGCAAAATAATAGTAAGCAACCAATATAGTGATTTTCCAAGTGTAGCTTGGACGTGGCACAAGGCCGAAAGTAAAGGGTACTCAGTGAGGATTGAACTCACTACTCATTTGTCATTGTTCTAGTGAGATAAGCTTGCTAACCATTACACCACCTTGAGGTGCCCAGTGATTTTCCAAGTGTAGCTTAGATATGGCACAAGGCCGAAAGTATGGGGCACCCAGTGAGGATCAAACTCACTACTCAGTTGTAATTGTTCTAGCAAAACAAGCTTGCTAACTAATATACCACCTTGAGGTGCCCAAGCAACCAATATATATGCAAGACAAAACTAAGCAGAGCAACAATAATAAGGCAAAAAGTTCACAAAGTAGATGTGGCACAAGGCCGAAAATATGGGGCACTCATTGAGAATCAAACTCACTAATCAGTTGTAACTTTTCTAGTGAGACAAGCTTGCTTACCATTGCACCACATCGAGATGTCCAAAACTGCTATTGTTATATACCATGAATGCTTGCAAGAGAAACAATGAAAATGACAAAGACAGTGGATTAGTGGATAGCGGCTCGGATTAAGGAATTTGAGAGCCAAGTTTGAATTCAAGTCAAATCCATTACAATCACTTATGTGCTAATACACTTGGGAAATGTATGACGCCTCTTCTTCTCCCTCCCAGCTATGGGTAAATAGCAAGAAAGATTGGTCTACCCCAGAAAGAAATGACAACCTACTGCTGGAACAAGATTTGCCTCATCAGTCATGTATCGAAAGATTACTTGCTGAAGGGATTTTTTTATTTTTTTTTTTAATGGTATCACCCCATGCAAGGTAGTAAAGTGACTTAGAAACAAAGGATGACGGGATGTGGAAGAATTAGGAAGACAAACTTTAATAATGAGTGAGAAGAGAAAAGAGTAATCAGGAGAACAGTTGATAGTGATTGACATTGTATTTAAGTTTTTGCTTATTAAAGTTGGTTGGAAAGCATGGAGCTGGAAGGGAGTTCCACAAGTGAGAATTGTGAGAAAAGAAACTGTTAGCATAGAATTTATGGCTACATCTCGCCAGCTCAACTGTAAATTGATGAGATCATGACACCAGTCTAGTACTGCAAAAAAATTTAGGTACCATAGTGAAGAGCTCATCTGAACAATTATCATGAAAGTAATTATAGGAAAGGAGTGGGAAGGCAGCCTTATGGTGGGTGGGGAAGTGACTGAAGGATAGTCAACTGATTGTAGCATTCTGAGTTCAAGACAAGAAAGAACAAAAATATGAGATATGAGACTGATAAGTGGTCTATTTTTTTGTTTCAGAAGAAATTCCAAGATGCATCTAATGATTTTTTGATAAATTTCGGGAGGTTTAAGTCATTCCTTTTGATTGGAAAGGTTTAGACGTCTCTGTCCTTGTTGTAAGAAGAGTAAATTGTGAATGACAACTGTAAATTTTTATGATAATTTAAATACTTTTGCGACTATTACTTTTGTTTATATTCTATTCTATATTGTATGTTTTAAAATATGCATCTGTTTATTAGTAACTTTTAATTTTATATCAAAATGCATCACCGAGTAAATCTAAAGAAATGATAGCATCTGCAGTATATAAAATAAATATTTTGCAAGTGTCAAAATACTTCTTCTCCATGCCTCCCCTCTGTCAAAATCAACAGAAGCAGAGGAAAACAGTAAGTAACCTACTTGATAAGTGAGTAAATGGAGGGAAGAAAAAGGGTGGCAAAGAGAAAGAGTTTGGAGTCATAGAGGAGCTAGTATTACATCGATCGACTGATTAGTTCTTTATGACTTATCAACCTTTTGCAGGTCATTTAAAGCCAAAAAATATTTTTAGATTGTGAGAATTTTGGGACTTGGACACAATTTTTACAGATACAAGTTGTAGTAATTAACTCATAGTTGTGGAGAGAAGGTGGATTCATCATTTTCCCAAGGGTATTTGCATATTAAAGGAATATAACAAACCCAACTGGAATTGGAAATTGGCTTCCTGATTTCCAATTCCAAACCATTATCCGTTACAGCACTCACACATCCAAGCTTACAGTACCTCGTATTCCCAAGCAGTTACCCATTTAGGCAATGACCAAGCTCAACATTGCTTAATTTTGGTGATCATACAAGAACTAGTGTTTCAACATGATATGGCTGTAAGCAGGCTAGTAATATAAAGAGCAACTAAAGAGAGGATGATGTGGAGAACCATAATCACACACATTCTGAAGAACAAAACAAACTGTGATTATGAACAGACTATAGAGCTCTATACTACGGGCTTAATCATTGTGCAATTAAAGGCCAGAACTGGGGGCCCATTTCAAAATATTTGAATTTCAGAAATTTGGGGAGAAAAGTTAGCTCTTTTTGAAAATACTTGTAATGACATTTTGACCCATACTTAGGGATAACCACATATACTGAAAGTTAAACAAATGAAAATATGTGTTTTTGGTGTTGGCACTGGCAGATATTAAACAACACAAAGAGGAAGCAAACCTTTCTGCTAAAAGATATGATCTACATTATGTTAGAATTTTTGCATACATAAGGTCTATTAAAGTTTCAAAACCTTAGGAGTTGGTTCTTTGTTATATGCATTTTAGTCTTTCAATTAATTATCCATTTTAAAACTGTTTTAATGAAAGAAAAACCATATTGGAATTATGAATTCTGGAACAAAAATACAACATGAAACAAAATAAGCAAGTATCTTATTTTATAACTGTTGTTATGCTGATTTATTTTGTCATAAAAATAGTTTTTAATGTTTAGAGAAATACCTTGAAAAAAGAAACATTTAAAAATGAATGGTTTAGCAGCAAGATTACGGTTAACATTTCATACACCTGGTTTATAATATCTAAAAATATAAAATTAAATTTATTGGATTTAATTATATTATATAGCAACTCCCTTAATAAATTACTTTTTCATTAATTTGGTAGCATAAAAACATTACATGTGCTTATATTTTATGTTTTAATGGTAAACTAAAATTCAACATACTTTCTAAAAAAAATAATTTTAGAATGAAAAACACAAATTGCTCATAAAAAATTAAATTTTATCATCATCATCAGCATTTAATTTATTAATAACAATTTCATAAAGAAAATATTAAATTAACTTTATTTTTAAAATGGCCATTTAGAATAACATTTCCAGTGCAAAATCATAGAGTAAAAAACTGTTTTAGAAAGAATTTCCTGTTAAAGACAACAAATTAAATTTTCTTAAGAATCTTTGTAAGAATTGTAAGATAGACTAGAAAAAAATTGAATTAATAAATTATTTCTTTAAATCAACTAAAATTACATTTGTATTTTGTTTCATAGTAAGGTTCACCTTGTACAAGGCCCAGTAACCTACTTGAGGTAGAGGTTTAGGAGGCAATTGTGAGCTTAGATTTTACAATTAAATTCAGCTAGATTTATTATCAATAACATCAACAAGGAGTTACAGAACTATCAAGGCCACACACCTAACTTTTTTAAAAAAAAGGATTCTCCATTGAATTCCATTTACCAATCCTACACTGAAATCCATCTCTGAAATTTTTTTTTTACAGTAAGGTTCACCCTGTACAAAGCTTGGGAGCCACCTAAGGTAGAGGATTACATTAAGGGTTAATTTATATGAATAGAAGAGGAAGATAACGGTTAACTCTAGACTTGAACAGATTAAGATTGTAGTGATCGTGGAAACATTCTCTTGGGAGTCTGTTTCACAGAGCAATTGTTCACAGGAAGAAGATGTTTGAGTAGAATTTACTTCTCACTAATGGAATATGGAGAGAATGTGGGTGGTTTGCTACTCTATTAGTGGCATGGTGTGTATTTGCCATGAAAGTTTGAACTGGTAGGACCAGGGAAGCTAATTCATCCAAGAACTTTCCATGAAAGTAGTGATAGGGCAGCAAGAAGCTTGCTATTAGGTTGGTGCAAAAATAATGACGTAATAATGTTGTTTTTTGACGTTAAAAATACGTCAAAAAACGACATTATTACGTCATTATTTTTGCACCAACCTAATACATCCCACCTGTGGGAGAGTGATTGAAAGGTGGAGAATGATTTGTTACCCACAAGGGTTTGGAGATGGATTCAAGGCTGGAGAATGAGGTCTGTGCAGCTCCTGCCTAAATATGGCAACAGTACTCCGTTTCTGACTTGATCTAGCTCTTGTAAAGGTAGAGAATAGCAGAAGTCAGGTACATACTAGATTGGTATAGGGAAATGACTATTTTATCTGTATCCTTAGCAATGGATCATATGTACAAATTCCACTTGAGGCCGGATGCAAGTTTGAGGTCCAATAGTTTCTCAAGGCACAGTGCCTCCATAATGGGACATCCATTCATCTTGATTGGTCTAATTTTTTTTTTTTTTAACTAATATTGTTAAACATGCACTAGGTCACTTTAGTAACCACAAAAAATTTGGAGAAAGGAGCTGTATCTGTCGTTGAGTTTTGTTGTGATAATGGACAGATGGAAAAGAAAGATATTTTTTGAATTATAGTAATGTTATTCTTTGAAAACTTGTAAACATTAAATATGAAAAGAAATGCAGGGGATGGAAAATGTGGACTAGTGAAAGAAATGTTCCAACAGCTAAGCAAGAAACAAAGAAAAGACTGATGGATTGCTTTGCAATATCTATCCTCCTATATGACAGCAAATGCTGGACAATTTCCTCATGGATGAAGACAAACCAAGAGGCAGTAGTAATGAGCTTCTACAGAATGACATGGAAAATTCCATGGATGGAGTGAATAAGAAACAAAGAAGTCTTAAAGAAAATGGCAACAGAAAGAACACATACTCAGAATCAAGAAGAGATAGCTGAAGTTCCTTGGATATAATGAGGAAGGAAGACATAATGAGGAAGGATGTCTTGGAAAGCCTAACCGTCACAGGATATATTAAGAGCAAGAGAAGTAGGGAAAGGCATCAAGCCACTTAGCTGATGAGCTTGTATGAATAGAAAGCAGAATGAGTATGGAGTGGAGGCCTTAGCAAATGGAAAAAAAGCTGCTAAGAGCCCCTGAGACAGAAACTTGTGGACAGCCATGTTCACCTATGTCCTGAAGATGATAAACGTCTATCTTCAAAATTGATAGGTCAAGCAGACTTTCATATAGTAAAATATTTGACTAGTTATAATGACCACTTGAAACTTATGCAGAGATGACTATTTTTTTAAAGTAATATAGCATTAACATTATACAACTGAAATTTTAAAAAATGATTTTAACATTATACAACTGACATTTTAAAAAAATAATGTTTGCATAATGTGAATAAACTGAAATGTGAAAGAAATTAAGCTAATTTCTTGCTTGTTTATCAACTACTGTTCACTGACAAGTATCTAATTTCTGAATATGCTAAATGCTTTTAATATTCCAATTAATATCTATAGTATTTTTGTTGAAATATGCAATTATAATATCTTAGTGAATAACTCATAAAATATTGTAAACACAAAACTTTTAAAAGAAATGATAATCTAAGAAAATAAGTTTTGAAAGATGGCAAAATAGATTCAAGGAATGTAAGGTAATAATGAATTAATGGCCTCAAGTTTGAAAAAGTCTGATTTATTGTTGATGATATTCAAAACTTAGCTTGAAATCCTTGAAATTCTGTTTTCCATAGACATTAATCTGTCATTGAAAATGGAGCCACTCTCTTAATAAGAGGCTTTGACTTTGAATTCTGACAGATAAGAGCAGCTGCTAGTTATCTGTTAAAACATTGACAAGTGGCCTTTGAGAAGTCACAAAATGTTCTTGAAAAACAGAGTAATTTATTATTTTGCTGCCAATAAATGTTGATTTTTAATTTCCCTTGTATTTTTTGCTTGTATTTTGAGTTATTTTTTAAACTGATTAGATTTTTTCCTTAATTCATAAAATATTTTGCCTGATATCTGTAAAGTATTGTACGGAATATTTGTAATTAATTCATTTATTTGAAATTTTAACTCTTACTGTTATTGATATAAATCTATACCTTGCTATACAATTTTGGAATCACTTTTTAATTAATTATACTCCACCAAAAGATTTAAGAGAGTTTTCTAAATTTGATGTAGAACTGCACTTATAAAGTTTTAAAATGGTATCTGGCTTGCACATGTCAGACTTCACCCTTTGTACCAAAGTGGGAAAACAGGGAATAAGGTCTTGAGATTATAGGTTTTGTGTTGGAATTTCTTTCTATTAGTCAAATGACCAAGCTGTCTGTAAAAGTGTATAATTTCTTCAAACAGTGTTCAGCAGTGCGGCTGACCTGAGTAAATCAAAGTTCAGATCTTGGAACCACCACAGAAGTTTACATAGATATTTAGTTTAATGTAAGTTCCTCTAGTTTGTGTTTTAACAAAAGCAGATATCTCTAGGGAATAAATGTGAATGATCATTGTAGCTTGATTTCATATGGAGAGATATAGGGCAGGTTTGCACATGACTCATCATGCTATCCTCTACTTTTATAAGAGCCAGATCAGGCTGAAAATGGAGTAATGTTGCCATATTTAGGTGGGAACTGCCAAGTTCTCACTTTCCAGTCTTGATAGAGTTCAAAAGCATCTCCGAGTCCTTGGAGAAGAAATATTTTCCTCTCTCTCATAGCGATGATGTGGTAAGGCTCTCACTGCTCTATCACTACTCCCATGGAATGTGCTTGGACAAAGTATTTTCCTTGGTTACGCCAGGTTGAACTTGTATGGATAGGATAGGCCATGCCACTAACATAGTAGCAAACCACCCACATTCTCTCCATATTCCATTGGTGAGAAGTAAGTTCCATTCAAACAACTTCTTCCTGTAAACCACATATAATTATATGTATAACTAAATATGCTGCTAGAAAAATTGGCCCATTGTCATGTGCTAGATAATTTTTCTTGTCAGAATCTATCTTACATATTTATAAGTCTATCATTCAACAATACATTGAATATTGCTGTTACATCTGGTCTGGTGCTTCTGCTATATATTTAGAGATTCTTGATAAAATTGAAAGAAGAATCTGCAATGTTATTGGTCCTGACTTGGAATCTTGGTTTCAGTCACTTTCTTTGTGTCTTTTCTATAAATATTTTCATTGTTCTCAATAGTTTTCCTGTTTGGTACCTTGACTTTAAAAATTTAAGAGCAGTACTAGATTGGCAGATAGGTTTTATCATTTTACAATATAAATGGATAAATGTAACCATAATTTCTATGCTAACAGTTTCTTTTCTTGCATTTCTCGCTTACAAAACTCTCTTCCGGCTTCTTGCTTTCCAGTCAAGTTTAATCTTCCAAAAATTTAAATGCAATGTCAATCATTATCTTTTGTCTTCTTAATTCCTGTCCTTTTATTGTTCTCCCTCCTTATTAATCTTTTTCTTTTTCTCATATTCTCTCACACTCAGTAACACACTTACATCTTAGTAGCTTTATTACCTTGTTTATTGTGTAATGACTAAAAAAAAGTAAAGCTTTCAATCCGCAAGTATTAAACTAAAATAATTTGATAAATTCATTGATAGAATTATCTGCTACCTCTTTTATACACACACACACACACACACGCACACACACGCACGCACACACGTTATTCTGTTCGGATTAACTTGGTTTGGCATTGTTTGAAAACCGAAATTTTGTTCGATAACCAAGGCATTTTCATTTCAAATTATCTGTTCAAAAACCGATTTGTTCAACATGTGAGATGTTCAATAACCAAGTTTTCACTGTATGTGGGTGCTTTTTGTCTCAGTTAAAAGTGTCAATTTCCAGCCCTCTGTCTTTGACCAGAGTTCATATTCTCTGCCCTTGGGATGCTGATCAAAGTGTAGGCTCTTCTTTCTAAGCAATAATAGGCAGTAAAATCTATTTATACAAAGAATAAAATAAAACTACTTTAAATTAAAATTATAGAGTTATATATAAGTGTACATTATAATTTCCCAGGTCTTCATTGTCTAAACACAAAATATACTTTTCTTGAATATTCAATAGTTTAATGATTATTAAAAGTGATTTAATGTGACCTTTCTAAATGTCCATAACTGCCAATTTGATGTATTTAGAAAAGTTATTTTAGAAATTTGTTGTTTTTAACTTTATTCAATTACTAAATTATGTTTATAATAAAAAGATACCTTGTTTAAAGATGCATAAAACTGTCTGGGCACACCATTAAATATGTATAATCAAATTATTTTAATTTCAGTAATTTAATTTTAATTCAATTTAAAGGCTTCACTTGTCCAAAGAAATAATTCTGTTTTTGGAGAAATGATTTTATGGTATATTTTAAATTGTTATCATAAAATGTCATATACACACATAGAAATTCAAATTCTTCTGAAATTTTCTGGTGTTTTGACATGTTAGCAATATCCTGTTCATTTTACTTCTGCAAAAAGAAAAATATGAAACTACCTTCTCTTTGCTAAAGTCATGTTTTCTTTTCATAGTCAAAGTTAAAGTAACTACTTTGAGCAATACGAATGTATAATTACTCTCCACCGAAAAAATCATGATGAAATCAATCATAAACGAAAATGACATGTTCATCATTAATAAATCATAGGTAAAGATCGGAAGCTCATGAATGATTGAAATTAAGTTCAAATATATATATATATATATATATATATATATATATATATATATATATTATTCCAGCATCATTTTCCTAGATGATCTTTGCCCTCTCTAACCGTCTAACTTTTTGTCCTGGAGTAACAAGGTACCCCATAATTTCATTTTCAAGTCTTTCTTTCACTGCTCTTTAGACTGTCATAGCTGAACCTCTTCTCTCACATACCAAAAGTCTTATGGATTGAGTTGGAGTTTTCTAATTGATCTCTCTAAGTTGAAATGATAAGCCCTCTTCCTGTTGTGACATTCTAATCCAGTTTTTCCTCTCTACTGTTCCCTCTTTTTTAAACATATTCATCATTCTCTTGATGGTTCTTGAATTGGAAGATGGAACCCAGATTATGAATGTTGGTACCATAAATGAATGCGCAAATGATCTTTTTCCTCTTACCACTGTCCAGTTGAGAAGACAGTGGGCTGACACAAAATGATTTTAACATGTTCTTTCTAGCTGAATAACTCAAAGGTTTATTCAGTGATTCTTATGACAAATGATATCAAGATGGCTAAACATTTTATCTGAAAACCTGGAAAAAAGAAACTCAATGGTTTTTCAGATATTAAACATTTTGTGGGATGAACAATTTTACTGTTACACCCGGTGTGTGTGCTTATATATATATATATATATATATATATATATATATATATATATATATATAGGAATAAATATACTCTTAAGGTGTGCTATATTTATGGGATAAAGTGCTCAATATCAGAGATAGAGCGTGTGTACATATAAAAGTAAACATTGAAGTCAAGACTTAAAGGTGACAGGCTGTTTCATTCTAGATGTAATCGTCATGGCCTGATGCTTGTGTCTAGCATGAAACAGTCTTTCGCCTCTAAGTGTTGACTGCAATGTTCACTTTTATATATATATATATATATATATATATATATATATATATATATATATATATAAAATTAAATTTATTTTCATAAAAAGTTTTGTACAGCAAGAAATCAGGTTTTTGCTAATAATATGATTTCCACCAGAAAATACACCGTCTACAAAAACATCTATTGGTGAGTAATTCCTATTGCTCTGTTGATGAAAAATTCCAGACTTAAAACCTCTCTTTCTGTGTTTCATTTCTGTCACATGGTTAATAATTAACATTTAATAAATGTTTTCTGCACTGATTATATTGGTACTCTTTCATTTGTCCTTGTTTTATTAACTAACCTATCTATTTTATATATATATATATATATATATATATATATATATATATATATATATATATATATATAATAAAAAAAGGCTTAAACACTAATATTCCATGGTCATAATTTATTCCATTGGAATCATAAATACGATCCAATTCATCAGACCTACAAATTCAAAAAGAAAACAGAAAAAACCCCTGTCCTGGACATTGAGTTCTACCTGGATTCTATCCTCTCGGAATCTTTTATTCAAAAAATATAGATGTGTCTATATGCACCTGTGGATTTTGCATATATATGTATATTTACCACTAATATTATCTATCTATATATATATGTATACAACCATGCCTGTATGTTCAAGTACATGATAAACAGTTCTTGAACTGATTCACTTTCCAGAATCTTATGAAATGAATAAACATTAGATTTGAAGAGGAATTGTTTCTTTGAACAGTCAAGAACTTTTCAGCATACCTTTATATATGTATATTTGTGTGTGTGATTATATAGTTTAAAATTAAATTTGCTAAGAGTGATAAATATTAGAGACAGAGCATTTATAGATGTAAACAACGTGGACACAGAAATGTTAACTTCATGGTGACTGGCAAGGATCATCAGGATATATATAAAATTTTGCATAAACGTTAACACATAGTAAAATAGCCTAAATTCCCAAAATATAAGACAAAGCTTTAAATATAAATATTTTGTAAATACTAATTTCTTACGTTGCAAAATAATTATATTTAAAGCTCTGTATTGATTAATTTACTATGTTGCACATTTTGTGCAAAATCTTAAATTAAATATATACAAGGGATACAGTGAAAATGGTTTGAGATATTTTGGTATCTGACATGATTACAAGTGAAAAATTTACAATTGTTGAGGGAAATGTATTGAGACTTTGGTTTAAAAAGCAATTTTCATTTGATTGAAAACAAATGTGCTTTTATGTTTGAGCTGAATTAGTAATTAGTTTAAGCTGTCATGAATAAAATTTTCAAAATTTTTAAAATGTTACCATCTGTTTAAACATCATTCAAAGTTTAGAATAGAAATTACACAAAATTGGGAAGAAATTTATCCAGACATCTTGGAAGGACACAAACATGCACACACATATACACACACAAGCATTGTGCCACAAAATAAAACTCAAGGGGTTTAAGTCAAATGCTAAGTTTTAAAGATCCATGATCCTATATTTTTTATTTGATCCTCTCCTAAAATGAAAATTTCTTTCTATTCTACTGTAAACATGTTTTGATTTTAAATACACATTTTTTTCCCTTGCACTTATTTTTCAGAAATGAAACTTACAAACTTTATCTGCATATGAGACCTCCATAAAATGCTTTGTAAGCTAAATTTTCAGGAAAAATAATAATAAAAAAAAACGAAAAGTGAAATTTACTGATTTACTTTGAAAATTAATAGCAGTAATGATTTTAGCCAAATGATAGAGCTCAACTCAATAACATTGTCACAGACTTCTCTGACATACCTCTTTCTTAGTTTTCATTCTGGGTCAAAGTTTTATCTTATCCTCTTAAAATTATTCTTGTAAATAAACAATCTAATAAATAAATAGGGTTTAATATTTTTGTTGTAAATTCTCAAATACAAAAAAATCTATAAATTCCCTTTCATCATATATTTAGGTTTTATTACAATTCTCATCATCACTTTTTAAAAAAAAGGAAGAGTGAAGATAATTAAAATAATAGTGGTTTCAAGGGAAAAACCTTTTGACATGTCATATTTTTACAGTCATGAAGGTCATTTTTATTGTCCTTCATTCTTCAAATTCCTTTGCTAAGGACAATTTCCAGTGCTTCAATAATGGATACTACTATTACCCATATTTTCTGTAGCAATATCTTTGTTGGGAGGGACTAAGTCAGATGTTTAAATTAGTGGAAGGCAAATCAAATATTAAGTTTTGAAGATTCCTTATTCTATATTTTTTATCTGATCCTATCATAGAATGAATATTACTTTTAAATATATTATCCTACTGTAAACATGTTTTGATTTTAAATATAATTTTTTTTGCTGCTTGTTTGTACTTATTTTCTGGAATGAGACAGATTTTTTCTATATATAAAACTTATATACAAGTTTTGTATAGAAGGAAAATGGAGTTTTATAATTTATTATGAAAATTAGTGGAAATCATGATTTTAGACAAGTGACTCTAGTAAGCTCAATCAGTCAGCTAAGTGCTATACATGATACATGCTTGGGTGATTATATCACTTTTGATTCATGACTAATTAAGCAAAAGATTTTCCTGCAGTAGGTTGCCATTTCTTTCTGTGGTAGACTGGTTGCTTATCAAGACTATAGGACCTAGTCTGTCCTGCTATTCAACCTATAGCTGGTGCAGGAAGAGATGGATTCATGCCTTTTCCCAAGTTAATGTAACAAATTTACCTGGAATTTGAACTTGGCTCTCTGATTTCTCATTCCAAGCTAAAATCTATTGCACCACAACACACATCCTCTCAGTGGCATTGCTATAGATTGAAGCCAAGAAGACAAAGTTAAGTCTTCTGTTTAGTTTTCAATACCAGTAAAAATGAGGTACCTAAAGACCTCCAGCACTCTCTAAAGCACACTGGACAACACACACACACACACACACATTGTTTTCAGTTGAGCCCATGGCATTTTGTGTATATAAATAAAGATTTAATAATAATAATAATAATAATAATAATAATAATAATGATGATATGGGCATGTGACTGAGTAGTTAGAACATTTGCATACTGACCATGAGACCCGGATTCAAATCTCACTATGGTCGATTTGTCAGGAAAGAAACTTCCAGATGTTATTGAACTGGAGGGGTTAATCCCAGCGTATGGCACCTTTGGAAAGTGCCTGAAAACCATACCACAGATTGAACCAAGCCTTGTGAGTGAAATTGGGTAGATGGAATGTTTGGGGGCCGTCGATAGCTGTTCTAGCACAAATTCACAAGCCATTGTGGCCGAAGGCTTGAGTGTGCTGGTTTTGCTCAAACTGTTGATCATGATAGATAACACACGCTTCCCCAGAAACTGTAACTAAGGTCTGCTCAGCATAGTTGGAGTATAAACCATAGGTGGGCTCTGTGTGTGTTGAATAAACACAAATGCGCCTGAGCAAGTGTCTGCAATAGGGATTGACTAGCTGCCCTAGTAGACGGGTATCCTTGAATACAAGTGGCCAGCTATATATAATAATAATAATAATAATAATAATAATAATTGACAATCAGTAATAAATTTCTGTATTGTAGCTCAGAGAAGAAATCCTAATTTTTTAAAAAGTTTTTGTTTCTGTTTGTTTCTAAAGAAATAATTCAGAAATTTACTTATAAATATTATTAAATAAAATCATACGCACAAAGAATCTATTTGATATGTAACAATGTTTGTAGAGAGACTTCACTTTAAAATTTGAAAATGAATAAACTTGGAATATAGATTTCACTCAGTTTCTCATACATTTTTTTTTATTGATGTTCCCCATATACAAGATCCAAGAGTCACTCAAGGTAGAGGGTTACTGAAGATGGCTATTGAATGAGTGGTAAGAATAAGGGGCACAGTTTATGAGGATATGTGAATGATAATGGTTAACCATAGATTTGAAGAGGTTTAGATAGTAGTAGCCAGGAAAGCATCAATCTAAGATTCTGTTTCACAAAGTAACAGTTCTTGGGAAGAAGCTATCCAAGTGGAACTTCCTTCTTACTAATGGAATATGAAGTGAATGAGGGTGGTTTGCCTCAATGTACACAGAGTGGTAGGTCTTATATGGGAGAGATATAGTTGGGGAAACTAAGAAATGTAGCTTGTCTAAGCATTATCTATGGAAATAGCGATAGAGTAATGTGAGGTTTGTAATACCTGGTCTGTGGAAAAGTGGTTGCAAAGTGGAAAACAATTCATCACCCACAATGCTGCATAGACACTTTTAGATTTTACAGGACTGGAAAATGAAGACCAGGTAGCTCCAGCCCAGAAATGGTAGTAGTACTCTATCATAAAGCATTCTGGTGAACTGATACCTTAATTAACTGTGATTTAAAATTAGATATATGAGGGGTTCTGAAATCTTCTAAGTTCAATGTATTTCACAGAATTGGTATTCTAATGTTTGGTTATTGCAATACTGAGTTTGGGAAGTGGGTTAGGCCAAGAGTCTTTCAATTTGTGTGTTTATGTATGAGTGGAGCTATATATATATATATATATATATATATATATAAAAGTGGACATTGAAGTCAAAACCCAGAGGTGACAGTCTGTTTCATGCTTAAACGCAATTGTCAGGTCTGATTATGTTCAATTCCATTTTGAAAATGTCTTTTAACTCCAATTTACATCATTCTTGTTGGAGCTAAAACACATTTTCAAAATAGAATCACATATTAAATGACTAAACAGTGATTTTAGGTTTACTCAGAGACTACAGATTCCACAGGGAGACTTCTACAAACCCTCCACAACCATAATCAGGGCAAGCTACTAGACCAAATCAAATTTCTTACAGTAATACAACATATGAAAAAACAACAACAAAATTTCCCAGCACAGTGAATCCCACTTCATTTTTTTTTCTTGTCTCATTGAAAAAAAACACAGGGGTGTTTAAAATTTTGACATTAAAATCTTTCTCTTCATGCTCCAGTTTACTAAGGGCCTACTGATATAAAATAAAAATCATCTGTCTTATTAACAATATTTTTATCATTTTGTTGTCTTTTTATTTCTCTAATTTCATTAACTGACCTATTAAATCGACTTATTATAAGTCACACATGTAGACCATCTTTCATTTTAATTATATATATATATATATATATATATATATATATATATATATATATATATATATATAACGTCATCCACAGACAGACTGTTTTGCTGTTTCACAGCTCATCAGTGTGGCTAGACATCTGGTTGCCTCTAGCTCGGATCGAAGAGAGAGAGAGAGAGAGAGAGATCGAATAATATAATTGGTTGAGCACTGTGGGGAGTAAGGAAAAAATTGGAGCACTGCTCTCCAATTAACAATTTCAAGCCATTGACCATTATGCATATCCAAGCTTACAGCACCTGGTTTTTACAATCAGTCACTAATCTAAGTACTGACCAGACTCAACATTGCTTAACTCCAATGATCATACAAGAACTGGTCTTTTCAATATGATATTGCCTTAAGCCTACATCTAATGTATATAATATATATGTTACTTAAAAATCCCAAATCTGAAATCGAACAAGAATAAATGAAAATAAATAAACAAAAATAAGTAAAATAAATTCATCCAAACAAATAAAATAAGTAAATAAACTAAATAAATTATAAAAAATAAGTAAATAAAAATAAAATAAATAATAAAAAAATAAGTAAATAGAAATAAAATAATAAAAAAATAAGTAAATAAAATAAAATAAATAATAAAAAATAAGTAAATAAAAATAAAATAAATAATAAAAAAATAAGTAAATAGAAATAAAATAATAAAAAAATAAGTAAATAAAATAAAATAAATAATAAAAAATAAGTAAATAAAAATAAAATAATAAAAAATAAATAAATAAAATAAAATAAATAATAAAAAATAAGTAAATAAAAATAAAATAAATAAACAAATAAGTAAATAAAAATAAAATAATAAACAGATAAGTAAATAAAATAAAATAAATAATAAACAAATAAGTAAATAAAAATAAAATAAATAATAAAAAATAAAGTAAATAAATAATAAACAAATAAACAAACCATGTATGCAAAGATGAACACAAGAGAACATTAATAGCAATGAACAATAAAATAATCAATAATAAATTAAAAAAAGAGTTAACAAACACAATAAATAGACAAAAATGCATTTGGATTGACAATTATTCCTATTCGATAGCCCCTAGAATAATTTGAAACACAACTATTACCACTCACCAAAATAACCATGAGAACAATACAATATACTACCCACAATGCATCACTGACCTGTCTATATAGTTGAGCATGGCCTGACAATTGTGAAATTGCATGAAACTCTTGCCTCTGGGTGTTGAATTCCAATGTCCACTTTTATATTTACATATGCTCTATGCCTGGTATTGAGCAATTTAACTCATAAATATCTTCTTTCTTCTTTTTATGTGCTGTGTTCCTTCATAACCCTTAAAATTTTCCTGTCCCTTGTAGCTTCTCATAAGTTTTGTCTTTTTGTTATTTCTCTCAAACCTTGTTCTGCCATCCATTTACTCAAGCTCATCATGCTGCTTTCCAGTGTCCCTCTTTCCCTTAATCTGTCCTGTGAGTATCAGATTTTCCAAGTCCTCCTTCCTAATTAAATTTTTTCAGAAATTTCAACTGCCTCTTCCTGATGTTAAGTATAAGTGTTCATTTTCTCCATGCTCAGTTCATAGTATCCTCAGCATCTTTCTGTAGAGCCATATTTCTGATGCTGCAAGTCTCTTCTTCATCTTTAATGAGATTGTCCAATTTTAGTATACCTTAAAACTATATTTTATCATAATATATATATATATATATATATATATATATATATATATATATATGTATGTATATATATATATCATATAGAAATCTGATCAATAAACCTTGTGAACGTTCAGTGCTAATCTTATTTAATGTGTTTGTCTCAAAATAATTGCCTCTGAACTGTATCTTTATAAGTTTAATGAACTTATCAATAAATTTCTCATGATCAAAATCACAATATTCTTCTCGGTCATTGATTGATTTTATCACTTCCTGAATCATTTAGAAATCTGCAAATATAAGAGCAAGTTTATTCAAAGTCATGCATAGAAAATAATTTATAATGCATGGCAAAACCTTCTGAAGAACTGCTACCTGAATTTATTGTTGTTGTTTAATTTCACAAGAATTTCAGAATTCTGAATAGAATAGGCTTACAAATAAAGGATCCAAATTTGATAAAATTGCCTAAACAAATGCAAAAGAAAGCATTTAAACATAATGAAGCTGCTTCTTCTTCTTCTTCTTAATAATAATAATAATAATAATAATAATAATAATAATAACAGTTGTAGTTATTGAAAAAGGGTCCAATAGACTCATTGAAGGGTTTTCTGGTAGCCCATGCTTTAAAAAAATTGTACTCACAAGTACAGCTCGCACATTATGAAGACCTTTACCTATGTAAAATGTGTGTTTTTTTTATAAAATGATCAGTAGAAAATTTCATGAATCATTTCAAACCATAGGTCTCTGGTTGGGACCCAGAAGGAAATGTTTATTCAACAGATATCAAAGGAAATAATAATTATAATAATAATAATAATAATGATAATGATAATAATAATAATAATAATAATAATAATAATAATAATAATATTAGGTTGGTGCAAAAATGATTACGTAATAATGTAGTTTTTTGACGTATTTTAATGTCAAAAAACGACATTATTACGTACAGCTCGCACATTATGAAGACCATTACCTATGTAAAATGTGTGTTTTTTTTATAAAATGATCAGTAGAAAATTTCATGAATCATTTCAAACCTTAGGTCTCTGGTTGGGACCCAGAAGGAAATGTTTATTCAACAGATATCAAAGGAAATAATAATAATAATTTTGCATTACAACTGTTTTACTTTTCTTGCCTGGGAAGCAGTCAAAAAAAGGTTACATAAGTTTAAAGATGAGTTAACTTGGTCCTCATATGTGGAGATAAAACTCATATTCAATGTATGTAGAGGTAATGTTATCATATGTCTAGTATAATTCCAAACTTCCTCTTTGGAGCATATGAGAATTTCATATCTCAAACTGATGAATTCAGGTAAAAAAAAAAAAAATTTTGAATGCTAATTTCACAAGGCTGGCAACACAAACACTTCACAACCTTCATATCTCATTTTTTAACATTAAGCTTAGTAAATCTAAGAAAATATAAAATGTCAGGTGTGAGTAGTAGGTGCATAAATAAAGCTATAATATTTTAATATTATAGCTTTAAAATAAAAATAATATTTTATACAAAAAAATAGAATATGCTTACATGAATATATACAAGTATGTATAACATCATAAAACACACACACATACAGTTATATATTTTCTATCATTTCATCCCAGGCAAGGCAATAAAGCCACTAAGACACTGGAGGTTACTAAGTGTGAAAGAATATAAGAAAAAGAAAAACATTAAAGAGAGAGAACAATAAAAGAACAGACATTAAGAAGACAGAAGATAACGTAGGCATAGGGAAGCTATGTTATCCCTTTGGGGAAGTGACTGAAGCTGAGTTTCCAGATCAGGATGAATGACAATGTAGATTCTTCTTTGGATTTTATCAAGAATCTCTAAATATATAGCAGGAACATGGGACATATATATATATATATATATATATATATATATAAGGCATACATGAGAAACTATATATTACTAAGTTTATAAAAATAAAAAATTACTGAAACAAAGAAATGAAATAGCTGTTCTTTGCTGTCATTGTCAAAAGTTTTCCTTAAATAATATCTAAAAATAAAAAAAAATGTGAGCTTGTAATATACATACTTATATTTGATCTGAAAAAATAATTTTAAATAATTTAAGTAATTCTATTACATTTACTTGATTTAAAAAGAAATATAGTCTATAAGTAATTAAGAGTTAAAATATTTTAAAATTGTAGTTAAATAAAACATATTCTAAACCAAAGACCCCATTCAGAAAGAATCTTGAGGTATACCAGTATGAAAAAATGATGAAAAACCTTTTGACATTAAAAAAGAAAGAAAAAAAACCCCAGACAACATTTGTTTAAAGGATGTCAGAATTCATTGAAAAAAATACACCCCTACCATCCCTAAACTTAACCTCTTTTTCGAACGTAACTCATAATTGATACAACAATAGTTAATAAAAATGAACATGCTACCGCCCCTGTCTGAATGATCGGATTTCTCTGTATCCTTGGAAACAGGAAATTAGGAATTTATATGTGCATTTAAAAATAAGTTATTCCAAAATTAGCTTGAAGATGAAACAGAACTAATGCTTTTAATTTAATTAAATAATTAAATTTGAAGTTTTTAGCTTCAGTTTTTGAAACATGGTTATTACTGTGTAGCAAAGAAACCATATTTTAAATCAGTTAATTTATAATATATATATAGAAATAATATATATAGAAATTACATATATATATATATATATATATATATATATATATATATATATATATATACATATATATATATATATATTTATATATACATACATATTATACATATACATATACATATATATATATATATATATATATATATATATATATATATATATATATATGAGATAATGAAATTGAAATATAAATTTGAATATATCAAGAAATATATTAACTATACTATGTGTGTGTATGTTTATATGTGTGTGTATGTGTGTGTGAGAATGAACAAATTAAAGATGAAGGAAAAATATAAAAACAAATCTACTGACGAAGCTTGAAAAATAAAACAACAGGTACCAACCTCAGCAAAAGCCAAGAGTGCTCCATGTCTCTAGTATAAAGAAACCCAGAATGGAAACTAAACCAAGAGTTGTAATAATATCAACAACCAAAAATCTGCCTACAGACATCAACGTATAACCATTAGGTCTGTGTCCGTATACATATTCCTGGCTACTGCTATAAATGCATATATATATATATATATATATATATATATAGGAGGGTATGTCAAAAATTCTTAGTGATCTGATTTCTTTGGTCATAAGGTGTATCAGGAACTGAAATTCATTGGAGGCTTTTAACACAATATGGCAACAGTGCATTACTATGTAGAAGAGTGTATGAGTGGATTGAGAAGGTTAAAAATGTGTGGTCAAGTGTGACACACAAGGAAGGAACAGGACACCCATCAACCCCCATCACTGATGAGAAGATTCAGCAGGCTCAAGAGATGGTAGTGCAATATGGAAGCATTTTCTCTGCTGATTTGGATCACTGCTCTTTGTTCCTCCTTGGTGGAGTGGCCATGTTTGCACTGTAACAGCAGCAAGAAAATTGGCACAATCAAGCTCAAACATCAATCATGTGACCACAGTTGTACCAACCATAAGCATAAGTAAAAATATGCTATGGCAAAAGTGCAGATAATGTTTGTCTTACCTTCATATAGATATATATGTGCATGTGTGTGTATATGTGTGTAAAATTCAGATATAACTAAAATATTTCTGTAAAAGATTAATATGAATAAAGACAAAACGAAAACTTATTTTAGCCAATGTGGATGAGGACGAAATACATCAGCTAAGATAAGTTTTCCTTTTGTCTTTATTCATCACTGTGTCGTGCTAGATAATTTTTTTCTCCAGAATCTACCTTATATATCTGTGTCTGCCATTCGTTCATGCTTAGAATATTGGTCTGGTGCTCCTGCTATTTATTTAGAACTCCTTGATAAATCCAAAGAAGAATCAGCAATATTTTTGGTGAAAGTGAAAATAATTCTTGACTTATCTTTGCATATATATATTATTTATTTAATAAACAACATCTCATCAGGTAGTTAACAATGATGGTAACAAATGTAGACACAAAATGTACAATTTTTTAGTAGTAACTTACATGCTCTAATGTAACAGTGTATAATGAATATTTATTGAGCCCTGCTTTAAATTAATGTTTTGAATTTTATTCTTCGTTCTTATACCAATATATATATGTGTGTATGTGTTAGAATAATTGAAACAAGATTTATATTTAAATTGTCAATGGAAACTAATTTACGATTAAGTAATATGTTAGTGAATAAATAAATATATAGATTTACAAGTTACAAATATATGAACAAATACATATACATGATTTGCTGAAAAGTTCTTGAACAAATCAACTTTCCAAAATCAAATCTCATGACCAAATAACAAGATTATTTTATGGGACCACTTCTTGGTGAAGTGAAAACTTTTCAGTACCTCTGCATACATATACATCAAATTCTACTTTTCAGTGCTTATAATATTCTTTGGTTGGATGAAAGTAGAGATAGATTTTTTTTTTTAATTAAATATCTCCTCTGTGTATTTATAATTGAAAATTCAGAAAGTTTTGGTTTAAAAGTTGCAAGTTTGGTGAAAAGAAGGAATGATGTCATGAATATTCTGCAATTTGTAGAGTGTTTTGTGCTTTCTTTTTGCCATTTGTTCCTTTCAATTTTGTTGGCTCTGACCTTGCCTGTCTTTTTTCCTTCACCAAACAAGCATTAAAGAAAATTGGTCAAAATCAAATTAAGCCAAACATGTTTTATGCTTTTTTGCTATAACCAACCATTTTGATTTTATTTGAATATTGCAATGGCAAAAAATTGTTAAAAAATACAAATTCTTCTTTTAGTACTTTGTACATTTTTCTTTGCTAAAATATCTAGAAAAAGCCAGAAAATTGCATAAATCAATGAATATGATTGGTATATAAAAATGGAAATTACTTGTAATGGTAAGGAAATAATTATGAAGAATTTACAAGCACAAAAATGTACTAAGTACCTAAATTAACATACTGTGAGGTGACTGATACAAACAGGAAGCTTTTAATAATTGAGGAGTTGGAATTTTTTTCAATATGCAATAAATGAGGGAGTCTTAATTAAAAGTGGGGTTTGAAAATAATTTAATGTACAAAATTAATAAACAAAGTGGTCTTAATAAGCTTAATAAGAGAGGGGGCGAGTCTGAAAATGTCCTTAAAAAATTAAACTTGTCCACTTGGTCCACTTAGGCACATAAGTGTATTTTTCCATTCTTTAGATAGAAGCTGATTGTCTCATGTTTGTACCACTTATAAAATGGAATAGATCATATTTGTACCACTCATAAACCTGATTGGCTCATATTTGTACCACTCATAAAGCTGATTGGCTAATATTTGTACCACTCATAAAATATATGTATATACATTTTATACAATGCTGAGGATATTTTTGTGACATTATTCATTAATTTAAATTAAATTAAAGCAATTAAAAGACCTCTTAGGTGAAACACCCATTTTCTCCCAAATATAGTAGAATGGGTTTCACTAGGTCTGCTTTGACAAAAAAATGCATGAATGAATACCTACTGAAACATGTGAATGGAGCTGGTCAGATGTTCAGCCATACATCAACCATAAAACTACACCCAGTCATGGGACTGATGATGATGATGATGATGATGATGATGATGATGATGATGATTGTAAGTTAAAGAACATTGGAAATATCATCAAGACTGTACATAAAAAGGATTCAAAATAGATTGACTGATTGATCAATAATTTGAATGTCTGTGAAACATGGCTTACATTATTAAGAAATTATGCAACTTAGTGAAAATTTGACATTTAAGAAAATTTTTTTATTTGACTTGTTCTTTTAGAAACAATTTGCTTCATAATATGTACCGTTTCTCACATATTTTGCATATTTGAATAACAAAAGATAATAACAAAAGAATAAAACTTTGTATTAGAAAATTAAAATTAAAATATCTAATCATTTTTTTTCTAAGTAGAAAAAAATGACTAGATATTTCTTAGATAAATGTTCATGCTAACTTTAATTTAAATTAACTGATGAGAAATTATATTACAGAAGAAAAACTAATAGGAATTCTTTTTCTCTTTTAATGCCTGGTCTAGTCACAAAATAACCATTGACGTTATTTTCATACTTTTTTCTAAGTTTTATATGCAAATTCATTTTATATATAGTTGGTTATAGCAAGATAAAAAAAATATGAAAGAAAATAAATCAGACTGAGGAATAGTTAAAAAAAATAAATTTTTGCATATAACAAGTACAAATTATTTGAAAATAATTTTTTAATATTCTTGTTTCATTATGAATCCTATTCTGCTTTTGTTTTCATCGTATTTTTACGGTTTTCTCTTTTTTATTCAATCTTCTGCCAGGTGGGGACTTGAAAGCTGGGCCCTGACAATTTAATTCATTCTATTAGGTTGAGTTATAAGTAATTTCTATTTTTTAGGAACTAATTGTAATGATGAATGCATCATCCTAACTACTAACCATATATAATCATTAAGAATAAATTTGAACTCTACTAATATGAGGTCTGGTGAAAAAGTATCAGGAGCAGTGCCATAAAATGAAAGCTACAACAATTTGGCATTCAATTTCAATTGAAATAGTCCCCATCTGAATCCAGTGTCATTTCGATTAATGGAAGCATTCCTGGCACTCCTTTTTAGGATAGCAAGCAGCTGCCTTATCACATTCTCTTGGATTTGTTCAATGTCTTGAAATTTTGTTCTCTTAAAGTGGGGTTTTATTTTTGAAAAAACGAAACAGTGATAAGGGGTGAGATCTGGTGAATATGGAGGTTGTTGATCTGGAGAATGTTGTGCTTGGCCATAAACTGATTCACAAACCATGGTCACTGATGGAACCTCTGTGGTGTGTTGGGATAACTGCACTCTACACACTTTTTTTCCAAGCAATGCTATAAACAATGGAAATGAGCAAGAATGTTATAGCTTAGTGTGTATGTGTGACAGATTTCAAAGTCAGTTTGTACCAAGTGGCTTCTATAGCATTGCAGCTACCAGATTCATTCTGCAGCGTCTTCTAGCCAAATGTAGTCAAATTCTGCAGCTTCTTCTAGTCATTCTGCAGCTTCTTCTAGTCAAATTCTTAAAAAATAACTCACTGGCCAGGTTGTTACCCATGAAATAAATCTATGAGATAATATAGCTGTTATGGGATCTTACCCATAATAATAATAATGGACTATTCCATACTTAATAAATACAGGGCCTCAGAAGTAGGCAAGAGGTCAGTAGTTCAAATCGAGTCAAGAATCGAGTCAGAGGCAGCCCGAAACAGAGTCGCATTCAGACAATTACTGCAAGACAATGGAATAGTGATACTGGTTGAGACTACATTGTTCTCTCTACTAAACCTGATTGTTCATACTAACACTTCTACTTCTCTGTATATATTCCTGTTTGCAATATATCTGTGTTATTCCATATCCGTATTTGAGTTCTTCTTTATTGGTTCTACCTTGGAATATCACCGTGGTACAAGGAACTGGACCATAAAAATAGCAATCAGCAAATTTTATTCTGTAACATTTTGTAACCTTCTGCTGTAGAGGATCAAGGCAGAGGTGAGTGTAGTTGAGAGGGTGAAATGTCCAATGGGCATTTTCCTTTTGCATGACATTGAGCAATCTTCTGTTCCTCTCTGTGTCTTTCTGTCTATCTCTCCTCTAGGGACCACTGTCTTATAGGGGACATTGTCTTGTCAGCTTTATCTGAAAAGGAATTCATCAAGAACTGAGGATCTAGCTTCCCTCAGTGGCCTTCTTTGCCCTGATAATATGACTTGGTTTTTGGGAGGTCACTCTATTAAGCTGAACTTTACCAGGACAGATAATTGTCAAAGTTATTTCTGTAATGTGTTGCAGGTGTGTCCTTAGCAAGATATCACCTGATAGCTGATATTGCTACATCCACTCTGTGTACTCTAGCTATAATAGAAGAGCAACAAACCTGATATTTTTTGATCAGACCTCATATACCTTTAGTTTTGCACTGCAATGGTAGCATACACAGTGGATTAAAAGACAGATGTTATTCACTGCCATGACACTGCAAGTTCAGATTCAGCACACGGGAAAAAAATTTAGGCACTTGATTGGTCTGTCCTACCTTAGCTGCAATTTTCATCTGACCTTATATCAACCAATTATTACTTTTCTTGATCGCTGTAAAATATTTTGATGGGAAAAAGTTTCTCTGATGAAAACCAAATTCAAAGGTTCCTGGGAAACCTTTTCACCTGTAGAATGTTACTCAAAATGAATCAAAGAGCTTGCCTGAAAAATCATTGCATTATATGATTAAATAAAATGGAATTATATTTTATTACTTGAAGAATAAAGTGGATAAACAAAAACGAAAATTATTTGTGACTCAACGTAATATGTGATTGATTTGTTTTCTACAGCTTATCAACCCTTCAACAGGTTATTTAAAGTCAGAAAATATTTTTAGATTGTAAGATTTTTTTTGAGATAATAATGATTTAGTGATATAATTATTACTAATTAACCCATAGCTGGGGAGAAAACAGGTGGATTCATACCTTTGCCATGGGTATTTGTTCATAAGTGAATATAACAAGCCTAATGGAAATTGGAACTCAGCTCTTTGATCAACAATTCCAAGCCATTATCCATTACACCACCCATATATCCAAGCTTAAAGTACCTAATATTCCCAAGCAGTCACCCATCTCAGTATTGACTAATGTATTTGAGTAGAGAAGATTTAATTTTAATTTCTAGCAACAATATCTGTTCATTTTTGTGGAAAGTATTTGTTGCTGTCTATCTTCTTCTTTTTCTATCTTCCGCATCTATTCAGGACATAGTTGATCATGGCCCTCCACAATTTTCTATCTCATGTATTTCTTAGCAGTTTTTCTCCCTTTTGTAAGTCCCCCATCCATTCTGCACATCACAAGCTCATCAGGTAAGTGGTAAGCTGCCTTCCCTATCTCTCTTGCTGTCAATATGCCCATGAAGGCTACATTTTCCAAGCACTCTTTCCTCATTATGTGTTCAGTAGTTTTTTTCTGATTCTGAATTTAAATGTTCTTTCTGTTATCATTTTTTTTAAGACTTCCTTGTTTCTTACCTGCTCCATCCATTGCTGTCTATATCAAGTCAAATCGTAGATCTTCATTTTTAAAGTTTAAGGATCAAAATAGATTTTTATGTTAAAACTGATACTTTTAGATGATAGCAAAAATATTTGGTTTCTAACCTCACAGAAGGAGAATCCAGGACCTACAATGATAGGATCCATGAAACACTAAATCTGGCATAAAGCTATCATTTGCTATCATTATCAACATCAGCACTCCACTCAAGATTGAAGCATTATTTCCATCCAGTACTGAAGTCCAATATGATTAGCATCTGAACAGATTATAAAACAAGATAGCAAATTAGAAACCTTCAAAAGCAAAACAACTAGTTTTTAAACATCTCTAAATATTCAGAGAAAATTAATTACAAGCAAATATATTACAACATATTTATTGTTATCTTTTCAGGCTGGTATCAGGAGTAATCTAAAAATAAAACCTAAGTGATTGAATTGAATATTTTGCAGTGTCTGTATCTCAATGCAAAATAGGTTTTAAGATCTAGAATTCAATTTTAGTTTTGGCAATTCCTTGTTATCAATGTGGCTTCAGAACAAGTTTGATTAAAAATTACCTTGGTAGAAATGATAATAAAAATAATAAAATAAAATGATACCAAAACATTAGCTAAACCTAAACAGAAAAAAAGCAGTTTGCTAAAAGTTATCTTGATGTTATTTGCTGGTAATATTGACAAATATTATCATGTTAAAGAAAATCTCTTCTTTTTTTTTTTTTAAATGTGGATACTGAGAAAAGCAGAAAAAAGTTTTGCATTTTGTTTCCTATACAAGTAAAGTTAAAACATTTTCTGATTGACTTGGGCTTGGGGATAATAAAAATCATATCCTTTATATCAAACAGGGTTTGTAGTCAAAGACAGCTTTGGATGTGGGAGGAGCGTATTTCAAATGTCTTCCTGTCTGATACTTCTAACCTTTCCCAGCAATAAACAACGACTGAAAGGAAGGAAGAATGATGAGTACTATAAATCAGGCATCTTTGCAATAACATTTGAACAATGTTTTCATCCAAGCGGTTTAGCTCTAGTTAGAATTCTCTCACTCTCTCTCTCTCTCTCTCTCTCTCTCTATATATATATATATATATATATATATATATATAATATATATATATATATATATATATGTATGTATATGTATGTATGTACGTATGTATATATGTATGTATAGGCACATGGATGAGTGGTTAGAATGTTCACTTTCTGGCCATGAGACCAGCGTTCAAATCTCTGCATGGTCAGTCTGTCAGAAAGGTGACTTCTTGATGTTACTAGGAGACGTGACCACAGTGTTGTGACATTGTTGAAAAGTTCCTTAAAACAATACCTCTGGTTAACCCAAACTTTGTTAGTGAAATTGGGTAGACAGAATTGTTTATTGATTTCTAGCACAAAGTCAGAAGTCATCATGAGCGAGGGTTTGAGCATACTGGTCTTGTTCATACCAGATGATGCAATCTCTCCCAGAAACTGTTACTAAAGTCCACTCAGCATAGTTGTAGTATAAACCACATGTGAGTTCTCTGAGTGTTGAGTGAACACAGATGTGCTCGAGCAAGCATCTGCAACAGAGATTTTCTAGCAACCCTAGCAGACAGGCATATTCAGAAACAAGTGGCTAACCACTATATATATATATATATATATATATATATATATATATAAACATTATTTTTAGTGGATACTTGTATTTGAGCAGTTGCACTGTTTAGTTAGTAAACAGTATATTTGTTTACATCTACCAACATGAACATTTGAGAAATCTTATTAAAGAAAATTTTACGCTCTCTGGTAGCAATCAAACCTGCATCCCACAGAGTAGAGGTAGCTACCACTTAGCCCAGCATGTCTTACTAACATGACTTGTCCATGAAGAGCACATAGAAATGTGTCAGATTAACAAAAATACCCATTCTAACATATATATATATATATATATATATATATATATATATATATATATGTTTACAGATTAAAAGTGTAATAAATGTATTAAGGAAAAAATACATTTACATCATATCTGAATTTTAATGTTTCCTCCTTCTGTGGATGTAGATACACACATACATATAAGAGAAAAATATGTCTTAGGTGAATATGTTTCATTTATATATGTATATATATATGTATAAAATATGTTTCAATTTACTGAAGTTTTAATATACAAGCAATAAAGATTAGAAGGTGAAAATACTGTAATGAATATTGGTGTAAAGTGAATTAGTCATGCCAAGTTCAATTCCCACTTGATTCTTTTAGTTCACCTTACACTAATGCCCTTAGAAAATGCATGAATCCAGCTTCTTTCAAGTACAGGTTAAATAGCAGGGTACACTAGGTTCTTTTGCCTTGAAGTGACAACCAGTTTAGAAGAATGAAAATGCTAAGAAAAGATTCCATTAAGTGTGATGGTTCCAGGAGTCATGAGTAATGAGGTTGACTTTGTACCTCCTCGCTACTTTCCTCTGGGTTAAAGGGTCAATGATGCTGACTATTAGGAGGTGCTGGAGAGAGTTGTGAAACCTTGGGTAGAGAGCATGAACAAAGAAAGACTACATCTACCAACAAAACTCTATGCTCTCTCATAACTCAAGACCACTCAAGAATGGATTTCCATGATCATGTCCCCCAAACATATGACCTGAATTCATTAGACTACTATATATGTGGCATAGTTGAGAGGGAACTCAATCAATGCCCTTGTAACACTATAAAATCTCAGGAGTCTGCTATAACTTGCACAATGTTCAAAGTAGATAAAGATCATCTTATCTGGGCATGTCAATATTTCAAATCTCATACTGAAGCAGTCATCGATGCTAATGACAGTTTCATTAATTAGATGCATCCTGAAGTGTCTCAAGATTATTCCAGCCATTTTTTCTCAAAAAAATCTCCTCTTTCATGACCTATGCATCTTTTACTAAATTCATGCAAATGTAAGAAATTGTGTATGTATAAGATAAAGATGAGTATATCTACAATAAAATATTTCAATTAATTAACAGACAGATTTAAGTGAAAATGAATTGGTAGTTTTTATGTCATTTATCTTTGTATTCTTAATATACAAATCTAAATGAAACAGATGATAAAAACTATTGAATCGTATGAGAGCTGCAAGTTAACATAATGCTTTTTGATGACATCATACCCTTCTGAGCAGGGTCAATTCTCAAATCTTCCAATTAGTAATATTTCCATCACTTCTCAATGTTTTTTGAGATAGAAATATTAAATACAAATTGTAACAAACTAAATATGATTAGAAGCCATGATGCTTAGTGATCTCATTACAATGTTTAATTAGCAAGAAAAAAGTAATTTTTACTTTATTTTTATTTTTGCGTTGTTCAAATTCATTAGATTCTCTTAAGTGCAATAACATATCTAAAAATATTAATTTTGTTTTGTTCAAACTGAAAATATTTTTGTTTTCTCTACATAGAGGACATTAAATATCATTGCTTATCAGTCATGTTGTCATATTTTTATCTGAGTTTCTAAAGTTTAAATTCATAGTAGAATATCTGATTGCTAGTTTATAAATTTGTATTGTTGCATAGATACAAAGTAAATGAAAGTTTTGTGATATCAATCTGTTGTTTAAAGTTTTAATCTTCTGATTTTATTGGGTTTTTTTTCTCTGAAGATTAATTAATCTGACAATATGTGTGATAAATGGTTTTGTCAAGACATTCTGCATTTAATTATTTCATTTCCAGCTTGAAAGTTCTATCAGAACCAGAGACATTGATTTCATTCTCTGGTATTACCATTGGCTCATAATTAATTTTTTTTGATGCCCTACATGATGTAGGCAATCATGTCAACCCACAGATTTTTCTTTATTCTCTGTATGCCAGGGAAAAGCAGCGGATAAGTTTCTCTAAGACTGATTGCCACCCAGGACTAGAATGCCCAGTCTATCCCGCTGTGGGTTATCCCACTAGACTTTCTTAAAAAAAATGTTGCTAGGGGACACACCTTAAGCCTATAAATAGGCAATGATATTTTTACTCATTTTCTTTCACTCTTTTACAACTCTGGCTATAAGATGTAGTCACATGTGGGATAAAGTGACCCCACACATGTGTCCATCATATAGGCCTATACAAGTTTCTTACACACAAACACACACTTTCTAATTTAAGTGATTTATCAAACTGGTCTTTAAATGTATGCTTTGTTTATTGTGATTGTAATACTTTTGTTAATACATGCATTGTTGTTTATTTTATATTGTTTTGTGTTACATATTTTTTACTTGGATTCACATTCGAGTCTGCAATAATTGTCATGGGATATAAAATAATATCAGGAAACACATGTTTTCTACATAAACACAAAAACATTCCCGCAAAGCTACTATTTAACCCCTACTTGTGGGGAGAAGAGATAAACTCCTGTCTTTCCCAAAAGGGAACACAACAGATTAGCCCAAGATTTGAACTCAGCTTGCCAGTTCCATGTCGTATTGTATTGGAGATGTACATTTATATTATGATGCTTTTTTTATCAAATTCTATTCTTATTTTATATACTGTGTCCCTTCAGGATATAGGCGATCATGGCTCTCTACTTCTCCCTATCACTTGTAGTTCTCAATATATTTTGCCATCCACTTGCTTAAGTCCACTAGGTATGTCACACATTGCTTTCCCTTGTCTCTCTTTCCTCTCTATCCACTTTGTGAGTATTAGATTCTCCAAGCTCTTCTTTCTGATTATGTGGCCCAGAAATTTCAACTGCCTCTTCCTGATGTTAAGTATAAGCTTCCTCCTTGTTTGCTTCCTCTCCAAAACCTCATCATTGCTCACATGTTTAGTCCATGATATCCTCAGCATCCTTCAGTAGAATCATACCTCTGTTGCTTCAAGTCTGTTCTTCATCTTTGAGGAGACCATTTGCTGTTGTAAAGGTGAACAGATATCATGTAGCAGTTCAGTACACTTTTCTTTGTTACTAACAAAATCCCCCTGTCTAGTTTTTTAGTTTCATGCCTACTTCCCAAAAAATACTAATATACTAATGACCTCAGCAGAAATCGTTTGACCTAAAAGCAACCTAAATGCCATTCAAATATATCGGGCAGAAATTTGTTGCAAGTGTGTTGTATCAAACTGATATAAATATAGGCCTCTGTATAGAGAGATGGACAGCCAGCCAGATATTAAGATGTATATCCCCAAGATAGGTGGTTGAACCCCACATTAAGGATATATGACAAGTGGACAGTACTGTCTTTTAGTTGGATCTATGAGTTAGCTCAGATTTCATATCTGTCCAACAAAATGATCTAAAAAGACATGGAAACCATCACATATCTCCTGTGAGGAATGAAAAGTAATAAACAACTGTTAAAGAAGACTTTTGTGCCACTGTTTTCTTCTGCCAACAACCATGTGTATCACAGGCTTTTTCTCTGAGTATGAACTACTATTTCTCCCTTCCTTGCATATGTTCAATTCAGCTTGCATGTGATATTTTGCACCTTACATGTGATATTTTCATTGTTGTTAGGGAAATCTGGTAATTTTGTCTTCATTATGAAAAAATAGACCATTTTTGATAATTATTATAAAATGATTTATGAGAAAAAAAATAGGGTAATTTATCAATTTTCTTTCATCAAGAATAAAAATAATAATACTTACTTGATTTTGTGTATGTAAAAGTGCTCAGATTTTTTAAATGTTCAAGAGTTGCACTGATTACAATTTTATATAAAAGATAGTGTCTGTTGATATTTCATTTTTGCATTTTCATGCAGAAATGAAATAGCAAAAGACACCCTGTTAAACTTTAAAGCCAACCTGTTAAACTTTCATCCTTTTAATAGTTACTTAAAATTTAATTACTTAAAATTCAAGTGAAATGCATTAAGTGATTTGATCGTAGTAAAAAATCAAGCAGAATATAAAGAAAAACTAAGTTGTTGTATTACTTTTTTATTGTTTTAAACTCATTCAATTAAAAGAATTTCTATTGTTCCCTAAGAAATTTCATTTAAGGATTTTCATTTACGTTTATTTATGCAAAATTATTACTGAATTTTGTAAGTGTAAAACTTAACTCTCATGAACAAGAATTTTATTTAATTGAGATGTTTTTCAAAATTTCCCTGTTGTATACAGTAATTGAAGCAACATTTTTCATGGAATGTTAATTTTAGCCTGAGACTAGCGAAGAAAACCTAACAAAAATATTCTCAAGTTTTTACATTACTAAGAAAATTCCAGAATGATCTGATAAGGAAAACCTGTATCGATTATCATTCCTAATCAGCATAAACAAACCTGTGTATAGAAAGAGATTAAATAGAGATAAAACTTAATGTTCTCTGGTTTTATTAAATCAGCTTATAACACTTCTTTGAACATTTCAAAATATAACGGATATACATTGGAGGCTACAGCAGCTGAACTGTGATTAAAACAGAACAAGTATGAGGAAATTAGGCTGAATGAAACTGAATACAAAACTTGTAACACCTTTGATAGAAGAGAGATATTGCATAGATTTACCAGCAACTTCCTATTCACACTTGCCAGTTGGGTTCAAATGATGGAGAATAAAGAACAGATGTTAAGCTCTGTTTCATGTAAGGAGTTGATTACTTGGGAATGATTATTGTAAATTCAGCTCTGACTTTAAAAGAACTTTATCTCAAATGCTCAATCATGCTTTGCAAAATCTGATATTAATGGCAATTTGATTGTAGTTTCTTCAATGTTATTATACTTTAGAAACATTATCCACCCATCAAATTTGATTAACATATTTTTGTAATCTTTTTCTTCTCAGATTATTTGACTAATTAACAAAATGAATTTTTACCAACTGATGCTAGAAATTTAGAAATAGTTGTTTTAATTGCATTTGCTTACGTGTTAATAACCTTTGGGAAGGTATGAGTCCAACTCTTCTACCCCCTCACCTAGGTATGGAAAAATAGTAGGACTGGGTGCTATAACCTTGGGTAGCAACTAGTCTAGAGATGATGCCTATAAAATCACCTATCTCCCAGCAGGCCTGGACCATCTGCTGGAATGTATCAGGCCATAAAAATGCACAGTGAATTAAATTCTTTAGTCATGTGTGTTGTGCATTATGCTGCAGGTGGAGAAAGTGGTTACTTTTTTCTCCTCTCTCTCTTTCTTTCTTTCTTTCTTTCTCTCTCTCTCTCTCTCTCTCTCTATATATATATATATATATATATATATATATATATATAGAGAGAGAGAGAGAGAGAGAGAATTATTACAAATAAAATTTGTTAGCTGATTGATCTTATATTCAGCACCTTGAATTCAGGGTTTTTTAAATTGGCCCCAAAAGTAGTTGTTTTCTTTTTGCAATAGTTTGGTCCACTTAGCTAAGTGCATGTGTGTGTGTGTGTGTATGTATATATATATATATATATATATATATATATATATATATATATATATATATATATATCTGTGTGTGTGTGTGTCATAATGGCTACTCAAACATGTACCCATTAAATGTTTATAGTAATATATATATGAACTACAGTTCAAAAAGTTTGAGGCAACCCCTGATAATTTTTTAAATTGGCCCTAAAGGTAGTTGTTTTGTACTTTAAATAAGAGAAAATTATTATACATGTTTAAAAAAGTGAGACATGATTTTCATTAGAAATTTTATTATGATAAAAACTAAAAATTTTATGATTAAATTTTGCTTTTGTCAAAATAATCCTTGATTACTGCTGCCAAATTTTTGGTATTCATTCCAAAAGTTTCTCAAAGTATAAGTTTGATAATTGATTCTATTCTTTTTTCAGTTACTCTTTTTCCTTTTTGGGCAGAATGGTCTCACTCTTCTGTCAAGTTCATTCCATGCTAATTCTGGGGCGGCTTCAAAGTTTTGAACTGTAGTGTGCATATATATATATATATATATATATATATATATATATATTGTACATTCTACTTAAGTAGAACACCCACTAAATAGTACCAAGTGTACTTTAACAGAATGAAATGAATATAATATTTTATCCTTTTTAGTCAAGTCAGTTTTAAGGGAACAACTGTTAAAAAGCTCACAAAAGCATGTTTTGTTGAAATCAAGTCTACTGTGTGCATATATACATAAATTAATATATTAAAAATATATTATATATTATATATTAAAAATTATATTATTATAAGATATTAATATATTAATAATATATACATGCGCATGTGAGTTATTTGCGTGGTCGTCTATAACGACTTTTACGAGCGCTTCAATAACGCCAAACGTGTTCAAGAAACTTTCATTGCAGATAGATTTTACTTAAAGGAACAATTAGTTAGCTTATCTTCATACCCTGCCTGGTGGCAAACGCTGCTGGTGGCACCAGGGGCCATAGCCACCAAAACCGTGATATCACCCCTGGTCGGCGGCTGATGAAGACAGGATATCGCATGTGCTAACACACGTTGTATGTTTAAAAAAAAATTATATATATATATATGTTTTAATATATTTTCTGTTTATATGTTATTTTTATAGAGACATATATTGAAGTATATGCTCTGTTTATAATAAACAGTAGTTTTACGGGCCTGAATGCCCCGGAAAAGACAAATGACATATAAACGGAAAATATATTAGTTTAATTGCCCGACTTAGTTCATTTTATAATATATGATATCATTTGTTTACCTTAAGATACACTTCAAGCAGATCTGTGTGTTGAAGAGAAATCATGGGAAATTTGTAGTTCAAAAACAGTAATATGACCTTGCTAATAAGTCACTTCCTCTGTAGCTAAATGGTATAGCATGACAGATTTTTTTACAATTCTGTGTAGGATACAGGTTCTTTTCCTGTTGAAATACATATTTTCTATGAAATTTCTCAGATATTCAGGCCGGTAAATGTAGTTAATACTGTTTATTATAAACAGAGCATTTACTTAAATAATTGTATCTATGAAAATAACATATAAACAGAAAATATATTAAAATAATTGTCAGACTTAGTTCATTTCATAATATATATGTATATGTTTATAATCAATCTTATTTTTACTTTCATCTGAAGTTGTTTCTTTTACATATATTTTTTACTTCATTTGATAATATATAAATGAGGCATATTGCTGACATGTTGGTGTGTGCATGTGTACAGAACATATATATGCATCATATTCTCTTTGAGACAATTTTTTTAATACATTGGGAGAACTTCAGCAATATTTTAATTTTCAAATTTACAAATTTTAGAATTACAAACAATATGTAAAGTCAAATTTAAATCAACTGAAAAAATGATTCATAAATATCTCAAGTATAAATACTATATTTATGTGAATAGAAATCAAAAAGAGAATTAATTTATAAATTTGCTCAGTATGAAAACAAGGTTACTAGAAATATAATGTTACTAGGAATTTAAATGTAGTCTGAAATATTTGGTGGAATGGACCAATGACTTATTCATTTGATTTTTATTTGTGTGCGAACGTTCAATGTGAAAATGTTCTGAAAGATTTTCCTTCATGATTGGTGGAACAAGTAAAGACAAGTATTTGTATGAGGTAAAAGCCATGCCATACACATTGTAATGAACCATCCTCATTCCCTTCTATTTGTGAGATGTAGATTCTGCTTGAACAGCTTCTTTTCATAAACTATTACTTAATGGAACCAACTCCCAAGAGGATGCTTCCCCAATCACTACAATTTTACAATCTGTTCGTCTAGAGTTAACTATTATCTTCCTTACATATCTCCATAAACAGTGCCTCTTACTCTGTAATCCTCTACCTCGAGTAACTCTTGAGCAATGTACAGGTGAACATTATTATAAAAAAAAGAAAGAAAGTAGAGGAATATAGCCTTTCTTTCTTAAAGGATTTGTTATAAACTGAATTAGTGACAGTAGTATACTGGATAGAAACATCCTCTCCACTCACAGAAATGAACCCAGCTAGATAAAATATATGTGATGTAATTTTTTTTTTAATCATTTTACCCCAAGCAAGGTGGGAATGCCACTAGTGTGCAGAGGGTTATAGAGAGTGAAAATGATAAGAAAGATTGTGTAGAGGGGGAATTGAGGAACGGATAAAAGATCAACAAGTTTTGAGACAACAGAAGATGGTGATTGATGTAACATTTAAGTTTTTGAAGATTGTAATTATCAGGGAAGCAAGTAAGTGGAAGGGAGTTCTACTGTTGGGAAGTGTGAGAAAAGAAACTGTTGGAGTAGAAGTGGCAGTTATATTTAACAATTTCAACAGAAAAAAGGTGGGACCTATATGCCAATCTAGTAGCATGCTTAAATTCATGTAGTTGGGACACCAGGGAAAAAAGTTTGTCAGAGTAGTTGCCATGAAAATATTTATAGAAAAGATGGAGGGAAGCAACATCACATCTGTGAGAAAGTGACTGAAGTTGAGATGCCAAGTCAGGATTGAATACATTGCAGATCCTTTTTTGGATTTTGTCAAGAACCTTGAGCACCAAACTAGATATGGCAACATTATTCAATGCATGGTCGAATGGTAGATTTGTAAATGTACAAGATGGGCTCTGATGAGAAAGACCTTCTGGCACAACACAATGAACTAACTTTCCTTGCAGTAGATGCAGCTATTGATTCAATGTAGTTGTTCCACTTAAAGTCAGTTGAAAATGTGAGGCCAAGAAGTGCAGTGAGATGCTCTCCAGGAGTTGAGCATTGGCCATGCTGATGATGGACATGGAAGTTTCTCTATGGTGGTTAAATAAGAGCAGTTTAGTTTTGGAGGTATTAAAATTTACAAGCCATTTCTTGTCCCAATTAACCACTGACTGGAGGTCTTTTTCAAGAGCAGCTGCCAGGTTAACTTTGTCAGCTCTGACAGATTCACTATTGAGACAGGTGTAAATGGACCCAGTAAAAGAAAACATTGCATCAAAGCATATCTTAATTCAGTACCGATGCTGAGTAACCCATGTCATGGGGTATCAGTATTATTGACTAATAAGAGTATCACTATGAACACCATGATATTGATTATTGCGCCTCAGCCTGGGCCCATCCTGAGTATGAAGATAAACTACATCCAGTACAAAGACTTCTGATCAGGAGGTTTTGAGGAGTGTGGAACAACCTTTTAATATTCCCAGGTCCATCCTGACCTAGGGTGATAGCACTTGTTAGGGTCCCCGCTATGAGCAAATGTTTAAACCCCAAACTGGGATCAAAACACTATGAAAGTAGGGAAATAGATTTTTATAGTAAAAATACCAGCAATACATTTTTTTTAAAAAATTACTGATGTACCGAAGAAAATTAAATTTTGGCTTTAAATGACCCATAAAGGGGTTGATATGCTGCTAAGCAAACAAAAAAAGGAACAAATCTAGTCTAAAAATATTGTCAGCATGAAAAAAACCAAAGAAATTGATATGCTGTAAAATCAAATAAACCCCAATTCAGCTTGGGCCAGAGAACATCACTATTGCAGTATTGAATACTAACACTGTCTTATCTGCTCAGTATTACCAGATTTATATATGGGATAGTATGGCCTGCATCCCAGGGGCCCCTGATGAAAAAGAAAATAAAGATATATGGAGGAGATTTTGTTTATTTTCAGATTTAAACAGCTCTTTTGAATTAATTTGAAATAATTTAGAGTATTTAAACCCCTCTAGTTGGAGTGGGCTTTAAAATTTGACAGATCCCATTTAATTTTTTTTTATTGACAACTGGATACATAATGAAAGGCCTCCAAAATTCTATTAGCCCAGGGATCTCTTAAGGTCTAAATTCAGCCCAGCTGCTCAGATAGATCAAGTTCCCATCTCCAAGCAGACCTTGCATTATTGTCCATTGCAAAGTATTGGTTTTCTCTCAAATAGACCCCCTGTGTTGAATGCCTATTGGGACTTAAGCCCAACCCAGATCTCCAGCTGAACATATATATATAATCCAACAATAAAGATACTGGAAAAATGGTGGGTTCCCTGTACTGCTCCAGTAACTACCAGACTCCTGCTCTGCTTTACCTTTACAAGAGTCAGATCAGACTGAAAATGGAGTACTGCTGATGCTAATCTCCATGAGAGTGATTCATTTCACCTTCATGGAGTAACATTTTCAGCTGATATCAAGTGGAAAGAATATATTGAATAAATTGCTAAGTTTGCACTGAAGAAAGTTGGTTCATTATGTCATGCTAGACAAATTTTCTTGCCAGGATCTATCTTACATATTTAATATATAAGTTGATCATTCATCCTTGCTTTGAATATTGCTGCCACATGTGGTCTGGTGCTCCTACTATATATTTAGAGATTCTTGATAAAATCCAAACAAGAATCTGCAATGTTATTGGTCCTGACCTGGCATCTCAGCTCCAATCCCTGTCTTATCATCATAACATATCTTCCCCGTGACTTTTCTATATATACTTTCATGTTAATTGTTCTGATTAGCTTTTCACTATGGCATCTAGACTTTATGACTTTAAGCACTGTATTAGATTGGTGGCAAGCTCTTATCATTTTACAGTTGAAATGGCAGCTTAGATGTAACCACAAGTTCTTTGCTAACAGTTTCTTCTATTGCTTGTGAAACTCTCTTTCGGCTTTTTGTTTCCCGATCAATTTTGATCTTAAAAAATTAAAATGTAATGTCAATTGTTATCTTCTGTTTTCTTAATTCTTGTTCTTTTATTGATCTCTCTTTTTAATAATAGTTTTTCTCATATTCTCAGTAACCCCTTTAATCGTAGTGGCTTTATTGCCTTGCTTGGGGTGAAATTATTAATATATATATATATATATATATATATATATATATATATATATATATCTAAGTTGGTGCTGCTGTCTTCTCTTTCTAGTTTTGGTAGAATCCAAAAGTGTTTATGCAGCCTTGTGGGTGATGAATTATTTTCCCCCTTATAAACGTTTTCCCATGAACCATTATTTTGTGAAACAGCCTTCCAAGTGGATGCCTTCCCAATCACTACAATTTTAACATGTTCAAGTTTAGGGTTAGCTATTACATTTTCCACATATTCTCATAAACTGTACTTTATTTTTTATTCTTAACACTGACATAACAAACTTCTTTAGTAAGCCTGAGTGGCTCTCAATGTTGGGTGAATAGTATTAAAAGAAATTCAAACTGTCAGCAGAATCTTGTGTAAACTGATAATAGCTCCATAATGATGTAAGCTATGTTCTTTGAATTTCACAGTGGACACAAATGAAACTGAAGGCTGTTTGGACAGGGGTGATATACACAGATATTGTTGCAGACCATTTACATCTCTTTATGATTGTTTTGTCTCCTAGTGGTAATAATTCGTTCCAGGGGGAATAATGCACCTTCACTCATGTGTGGGTGACATGAAACTAATTATAGGCTGATTTCTAGGTATTCCATTAGCTCCTATACTTGCCAGATTTAAATTCCTCTGAGCATGTATGGGACAGATCACAGACCTCAGAAAATTCCCAGCAGCTATTCCATGAGCCAGGATATAGATATAACAGCACAATTATTCCAATACCTTGTAGATTCCTTACCACTTTGTGTAGCTGCAGGGGAAAGAAAGTGCTACGTGTTATCAAGCTATCTGTCTATAATTATTTGGCACTTTATTTTATATATAAATTTTTTTCCCATTTTTGCACTTTGAAACAAATAAAACAATTTTGACATTCAAATTACATTCAAATTATTCCTTCATGTTTTTGATTTGTTTCCTTATTTTCATGCTTATGACTTCATGTTATTAAACATGCACACACACACACATCACACACACACACACAAATGATACTAAACATGCATGAAAAAAACAATGAATGACAAATTTTATTGTAAAAATAAAAGTAAAATACTGAATTTAAAAATGTATATTTTAAAAATTATTTAAACATTAATTAAAGACTGCCTAGTTTTATTATTATCTCCAATTTTCCTGGTTTTATTTTTGATACAATCCTTTGCAAAGTCTTTTAACTAAAATCTGATGTTCTGATGAGCTTTTCTCTTTGATAGTAGAATTTATGAATTAAACTTCAGTACTAGATTTGGTGGCAAAGTCCCATCATTTTACAATTGAAATGGATGAATGTAATCGTAAGTTCTATGCTAACAATTTCATCTTTTGCACTTCTTACTCGAATTCTTTTCTGGCTTTTTGCTTCCCAGTTAAAGTCAGCTTTGTCAATCATTATCGTCTGCTTTTATTTTTCTCTCTCCTTCATAATGTTTTCTTTTTCTCATATTTTCTCACACTCAGTAACTCCCTTGTGTCACAGTGGCTTTATTGCCTTGCTTGGGATAAAATGATTACAAAAATGTTTCTTAGAAAGTTACTGAAAATATGAAATTGAGAGAGTTTTTCTGAGTATGTGAGCAGTTCTTATGAGTACAATGTCTGGTATCTCAGATTGTCAGAGGTGGGGATGGGGTCAGTTAAATTTTCTCAATATCTATATCAGCATTCTTTTTTTATTATTCCTAGTAATCCTGTTATTATTGGAATAATGGTTATATCACATTTTTGTAATTTCTATTTCAAGGTTCATATAGTTTGTAAAATTATTTTATTGAGATATTTTTTTATTAGATGGGACGTCTTTGAGATAATACTTATAGTTTCTGAATTTGGTTTTTGTTCAGTACCATCTTTTATCGAGTCATTATCCCAGACTTAGGGTAAGGTAAGTTTGTAAATTATATGATTTCCTGTTTTCATAAATTCAGATGTTAAGTGTTACTTAACATGTACAGTATTTATATTTTCTTTTCATACACTCCCGAGTAGATAGGCAGTTCCACAAATGCAATATTATGAATCTCTTGTGAACAGTGGTTAGTAGGGATCTTGTTAAGAATTTTGCTGTACTGTTTTTTATTGCACCCAGTATTCTAGTTATTATAGGTATCACAGTATTTTTAAGATACCACATGTTTTTCAATTTCAAGATCATTATATATTTTTTGTTATATTTAACAGATATAAATATTTCTTATCAGATGGTATTGTCATATCTATGAGAAGCTCTTTTTTTTTTATTTGAAGTCTTTAATCACTATGTATAATTTAAAATTCCATAGAATAGAAACATCATGGCTTTCTACTACCAATTCAGGATGGTTTTCATGTCATTTTCAGCATGTGGTTCACTATAATACTAACATATCTCTTAATGATTATACTGCTCAGTCTTATCTTCTCCATATTTGTATTCCTTTGGTATGATGCTTGGTCAATTTTTTTGGCTATGTTAAGTATGTCTTTACTTTGTGTAGTACAATTTGCTTCTCAGCCATAGACTTAAAGAGATAACAAGTTTTTTTTGTATAAGAAGATGCAAACAGTTGAGGTGCCATACAATCAGAGAGAAAAATATGATTGTGGTCATTACATTGAGAGAAATCTATGCAAGAGTTGAGAAGTACATGTAAGATTTTTTTCAATTCGCATATTTTAGGATGACCAGGAATTTAATCCATATATTTGTTTGCTCTTTTTTTATATCGTTTCCAAATCCCCAATAATGGCAGGTAAATGATAATAATGATATTATTAATATCAATCATGATTTTTTTTTTTTTTCAACATAAACAGAGTTATGTCAATTAGAAAGAACTTATATGGTTAGAAAATATGCAGATGATATTGATGCTGTATTTTTCAGAAAGAAAGATCAATACAGAAATTTACTGAAGAAGACAAGATACAGAAAAACAAATACAGAAAGAAACAAAACATTTACAACTTAGAAAACCAGGAAACATATACATGCATCCACATACATGTACATATATGAGTATGTGCATGTCTATGCAGATGAATATGATTGCACATTGATGTGTATTCATGCATATATAATGTGTGTATTGAATGTTTTACTAAAAAATGAATGGAACAATATTAGTTTAAATTAAAAGTGTAATAATAAATTTAAATTAATTTGTTTGATTTAGAAAGAGCCTCTAAAAATAAGCAACAAATCCTTTTAAAAAGATGAAGAAATAAATAGCAATAAATAAATAACTGAGCTTGTCCTTGATGACAAACACCAGTACAATTCTGTGCATTTTACCTGCTTTTTATTTGTCTTGCTTGCTAATTAAAATTGATTAAACAATATAGCAATCTTGTGAATATTTACAAGACAAAAACTAATCTGTAAGCCAAAGTGTTATATTCAGAAAGAGTTTGATGAAATTGTTTCCAAACTGATATACATGACTGCACAAAAGGAAATATTTGGGAAAGCTTTTAGAAACATTTCATGATATGAATGTGTTTTAGTGAACTTTATGGTGAACAAAAAAATCAGCAGTTTAAAGAAAAAGAAACAAACAAAATAATCTATCTGAGCTTTTGATTCTACAATTTTGAGAACTTAAATTCTTTCTTTCAGATTAAAATAAACCCCTACTCTGCTTAGCTTTTGAAATGCATCTTTGGCTATCCTAATTCACCTTGGGATTTCAGTGTCACACTTTCCATCGTCTATTAAACACTTCCCAGATATTTAAATTGTTGTGCTTGCTTGATTTTGGTATTTTCAATTTGTAATTTGCATAATGGGATTGTTTCTTTTGCTGACAACGAGGCATTCTGTCTTCTTGCACTTGCAATGTTTAATCCTTTTTTTCTCTTTCTTACCTTCATTACTTTCTATAGGAATTTTTGTAGTTTCCTTTCTATGTCTGCTATCAACATTGTGTCATTTTCATATAATTGTAAATTTAATAAAGTTTGATTGACATTATATTAAATAAAACATTACACACACACACACATATATATATATATATATATATATATATATACCACAACTCTAACTGTAGAAGTCATAACATAATTTACCTATTAGAATGCATACTATGCCAGAAACAATATGTAGGAAAATCTGAATGGCTCTTCCACTACAGAATTAATAATTATCAGAATCAGATCAAGTCAGCTCCCCATGAAAGCCTAGCAAAACATGATTTTAAAAGCCATGCAAAATTTCACTATAATTGGAAAAATAGAAATAGACAGAAAAGATAACCTTTGGAATATATTAGAGGAACATGAAGACATATGGATTTTGGCCTCAAAACACTTTATCCAGATGGGCATAACCACAAATTTATCAACATAGATAGAATTAATATATAACCCCATAAATCAAGCCCTATCCACATTTCTCACCCACACAAGACAGAGGTGTTGAAGTTTCACATTTATACACACACACTCCCTAAGAACTAACAGATAACATACACTTAACACACACATCCCAATCCCAGCAACTAATAAATCTGTCAAAATAACCAAGGTGGGTATTCTTAAAATTAGGAGTCTCCCATCCTCTATCTTAAAAACAACTTGAAAGAGACCATTTGACCAACACAAGGACTGACCAAAATTAACAATAAAAAACAAATGAAAACTACAGATAAAGTTCACTTTCTTTAGAAACAGTCACTCACACCTGTATTCCACTACTACTAACCAGCAGGGATTATTTTCCTGAGGATGACCATGCTGGCCGAAACTAGTTGAGGAACCTAATTAAAATAATAAAACAAAAAATATTAATATACAACCTAGTGTGTCTGAAAATTTTAATTTTTTAATATCTTTTATTGTTCAAAACACACACACACACATATATATATATATATATATATATATATATATATACACACACACACAGTTGAAGTCAGATGTTTATAAACCATAACCAAATGTATTGAAACTCTGTTTCAAGTAAAGAATTCCTATAATGATTATTTACAGTTAGTATCATTATTCATTTTAAGAATGTGAAATACCCAAATAATAGTAGAAGTAATGATTTATTTCAGTTTTTATTTCTTTCATTATATTCTCAGTGGGTCAGAAAATTACATTACACTATGGAGACTGTCTATTTAAACAGTTTGGAATATTCCAGAAAATGATGTCATTACTATAGAAACATCTGATAGGCTAACTGATATCATATGGGTCAAATGGAGGTGTACTTGTGGATGTAGTTTAGTATCTCTTTACTTGACATGGGAAACTCAAAATAAATCAGCTAAGACCTAAGAAATATTTTTGACCGTTCGCCAAATTTGGTTCATTAATTAATTAGTCATCAAATATTTTCCATTTTAAATGTTTATTACTTGTCACCTTTAATATGAAGATTTGTTTAAAAAAAAAAAGAATTCTATGTTAATAGAATTAATTTCTTAAAAACATGGACTGGACATGTGAGCAATGATGAAATTTTAGAAAAAATGAAAACAAACACTTATACAGAAAGAGATAGTTGTAATTTCTAGGATACATAAGGAGTAAAAAGGGATTGCAGAATTTGACACTCACAAGACAATGTGAAGTCAAGAGGGAGAGAGGAAAGCAGTGTATAAACTACTTAACTAGCTTGTATAAATGGTTGTCAATATAGGCATTAGGTGATATAGCAAAAAAACAGAATTTACTAAGGGCTACAATGATTGACTGTGTCCTGAAGTGACACAACAGACAGAAGAAGATGATGCAAAAACATGTCAATTTAGATACATGAAAATAACAAAAACTTCAAAGTGCTGACACATTATTAGAAAACAAAAAAATAGGCAGCACAAAATTCATACTTATTTTCAGAGAATTAATTTTTTTTTTTTTTGCTTTTACAAAACAAACATTTCATTCCATATTATTATTCAGTTACAATAATAATGTTGTAATTTCTTTAAAACATTTTTATATGGTTTAATTTTTGGTGGACATTTTATGTATATATTAAGAAAATCAATGATAAAATGAGACAGTGAAAACAGACATTGCAGTCTTCCAAATTATCATAATCAGATAAAGTAGGAGGAAAAGGGAAAATTCTTACATCAACTAAATATTTAGTTTTTTAACAATTTTTAAAAAAATGGCTTTTCCTAGTCAGACATACTTTTAAGAAAATATTAACTCTTCTCTACAAAATAAAAAGTATAAATTTTTATGAGTAAACTTCTGACTAATATCTAAGATCTTTTTCTGGAAGGAAGTCAGATATTAGTCAAGTGAAAACCATTACTAATAATGCACAAAATTGAATTTTCTTCTCTAGTCTGAATATTTGTGGTTCTGCCACTTGATGTCTCTAACAAGTTTAACACAGTACTACAAAAACAAATTTTGCAAATAACTGCATGTAAGATAAACATGTTTAACGGATAATTACTAGAAGCAACTGTTTTCATTAAGATCAAAGAAGTTGGTCAACATAAAATGCCTCACTTACAAAGTTTCTTCTTTCTTTATCCTTACAAGTGAATATTTTATTTAGTAAAAAAGTCAGTCAGCATGTTATTTTAAGAGATAGTTCTTCAGTTTCATTTTCTTTTTTATGGTTTATATAACTTTGGATTAAGAACCTTATCCTAAAAAAAATTTCTCTTATAATTCTGATCAATTGATCTCTTTATTTCCTTCTGTTTCTCAATCTGTCTTTCTCAATATAAATAAAAAGATGATAAAAAATCAAAGGAGATGTAAAAATGTTTTTAAACAATTTACAAATAATTATTATAATAGACTAATAATGTCTAGTGAAAGGTTTATTTGTATAAAAAATTTTACGAAGAACTTTAAGAAAACAATTCTTTGAAGACAAATAGCATTATTATTTGAACTGCAAAATTTGTGTTATGGTTATATACTTATATATATATATATATATATATATATATATATATATATATATATATATATATATATATATATATATATATATTGATAATATTAGTGGTATATATATATATATATATATATATATATTTATTTCCAAGAGGATAAAATCCAGGTAGAGCTCAATATACAGTACAGAGCAAGAATATAATATAAAATATAATATAAAATTTTATTTCCCACCCTCATCTTGTTTTTCACTCTTGCACATACATTCTAACTGAAATTTTGTTTTTGAATCCGGAGTTATGTTTTCTGTTTCCTTTTTTATTTATAGGTCTGATGAATTGTATTGTGATTACTATTCCAATGTAATAAATTATTAACATGGAATATTAGTGTTTGAGACATTTATATATATATATATATATATATATATATATATATATATATATATATATATATATATACATATATAATTGTGTATTTGGGCAGCAATCCCTCTTTTATACAAGCTTCATTAAAAACAACTGATAAGGTACAGTGGTTAAATATTTTATTTAATTTCTCTTGTGTTCTTATAAGAACACAAAAAAATTAAATAAAAAGACTTAACCACAATAACTTGTCAGTCGTTTTTAAAGAAACACACACACACACACACACACACACATATATACATATATATATATATATATATATATATATATATATATATGTAATGTAATGTAATAAAGTGTAATGATTAACAAGCTTTTATCCTTAGCACTGAAGAGTGAGTTTCACCTTAACCAGGTTCCCTATATTTTTTACCCTGGGCCAAAATAATTTGGTAAATTTAGGCTGAGATATGTTTTATTTTATCTTTTGTGTTCCCATAATATGAGCAGGATACTGGCACCTGGAAACACTTAGTGATCTGCAAAGAAATTAACTTTATCCTAGTGGTTCAAACAATGTGGCAACTCCTCCTTGAATGGACCAATAAATGTGGATTGGGAAGATTCCAGTGCCAGTATGACAATTGTTGTATGGACAAAGCAATTTTTTCTCTATGGCCAATATATATGTGTAAGGGCACTCTACAGAAACACAGTCATATCATATCCTACATAACAAAGAGAAAATAATGATATAATCAAGATGATACTTCACACTACTTCAAATAAAAGTTTAGGATATCACCCCACATCAATACTTGAAACAATGTTAATAGATACTGTACTTGAGAAACCTATTTTCCTGAAAAACTGTTTTCAAGAAAGATTTTATAAATTTTAAGCAAAAGCAGTGCTGGCTACTCAGTCAATCAACACCAAATGTTACTTTATAAGGAAATGAATAATATTACCATTAGTGAGTTAGGAAAATATCTACTAGTATAGTACCTACAAACCAGGATTATTCATATCAATACATTTGCCTAAATATTTCTTTAACCTTATCAACCAAAGCAGCAGAGCCATTAAGACTTAAGAGTTTAATGAGTGTAAAAGAAAAAACAAGAAACATTATTAAGGAGCATGAACAATAGAAGAGTAATCAAGAGTAGATAACAATTGACATTGCATTTAAATTTTTGAAGATCAAAGTTGACTAAAAGGCAAGAAGCCAGAAGAGAATTCCACAAACAAGATGTGTGAGAAAAGAAACTGTTATAATAGAACTTATGGTTATATCTAGCCAATTCAACTGTGAATTGATGAGACCTTGCTGCCAATCTAGTACTGTACTTAAATTTATAATGTCTAGGTACCATGCTGAAGAGTTCATCTGAACAATTGCCATGAAAATATTTATAGAAAAGGCACAGGAAATCTACATTATGGTGGTGAGAAAGCAATTGAGCCTGAGATGCCAGGTCAGGACTATTAATATTGCTGATTCTTCTTTGAATTTTATCAAGAATTTCTAGATATACAGCAAGGGTAACAGATCATATGTGGCAGCAATATTCAAGGCATGGATGAATGGTAAACTTATAAATATGTAAGATTGATTCAGGAGAGGAAAACTGTCTAGTAAGACACAGTGGACAAACTCTCTTACCATCAGACCTAGCAATGGATTCAATATAATCTTTCCAGTTCATGTCAGCTGTGAATGTAAACTTGTGAAGGTAAAATGAGTCACATAGAGGTTAGTTAAGAAGGTATGACGGGGATCTTTCAAGTGATTGATAGAGGAAAGCTTCTTTTTGGAGGCATTAAAATTAACAAGCCATTGTTTGCTCCAGTTAACAACAGACCGTAGGTCATTCTTGAAATCAACTGCCAATCTGACCTTATTGAACTGATCAGGCTTACTATTAAGACAGGAGTAAATAGTTGTATCAGTACAGATATTAAGTTGAGAACTGATATCTATTATTAGTGGTAACTTCAACAATACTAAATAATGTGGGGATATCAACATTCACCAGTGTGTTGCCAAAAAATTATAGTTTTTTAAAAATTCTGAACTATGCTGTTTAATAAAACTGTATTTTTCTGTTGCCATCAAGAAGTTTAAAAATAATATCACAAATAATTTAACTTATTCAAAATTTAGATCCAGAGAATGAGGTTACCAGTCTTTTAATAAAGTACAGCATACACTGGTTGATTTTAAATTATGCTTCATAATCTGTTAAAAAGTAGACATCACCAAGTGAAACCTGAATTATTACCTATCACGATTAACAGGTGTTCCCTCAGGGAGGTCTATACCTTGAGCACCTTTGGGGAATTAAACTCAACCCAGACCTCAAGTGGAATGCATACATATACATCACTAAAGATACTGGGAAAATGGCTGGTTCCTGTACTGTTCAAGTAAGTACCTGACTCTTCTGGCTATCCTCTACCTTTACAAGTTGAAATGGTATACTGCTGCCATATATGGGCAAGCGCAGCCTTGTCTTAATTTTTCAGGCTTGATAGAGTCCAAAAGTGTCTTTGTGGGTAATGCATTATTTCCACCCTGCAACCTCTTTCTCATAGACAAGATGTGACAAACCACTCAATGCTCTATCACTATTTCCCTGAAAAGTGTTAAGATGAAATACATTTCTTAGTTCCACTAGTTCTAACCTTTTCAGCTAAGACCTGCCTGCCATACCATGCACACATTGTAGGTAACCATCCCACTCCCTTCATATTCCATTCATTAGATTTAAGTTCTACTCAAGCAGCTTCCCACGAACTGCTTTGTGGAACTGGCTCCTAAGAGGATGCTTTCCCAATCACTGCAATCTTAACGTGTTCAAGTCTAGGGTTAATCATTATCTTCCCCACATATTTGCATAAACTGTGCCTTTTACTCTGTAACCCTCTAACTCAAGTGTCTCTTGAGCCTTGTACAGAGTGAATATCATTGTAAAAAAAAAAGTTATAGAAATGGCAACCTACTGCAGGAAAATTCTGTCTCGTCAGTCATGTATCAAAAGATACATGATCGCCTAAGCATGTATCATGCATGCCACATAAGTGACTGAATGTTTTTTCACTAAGTATTTTAGTGTGAAATTGAACAAACCTAAAAGTAAAAGTACGAGTGGTCCATTTAAATTTTTTGAAGAAAAAAATGGTCAATGGGCTGAAAAAGTTTGAGAAGCTCTATAACATGCAACCTTAAAAAACACATAACTAAAATGCACACATGAGTACACAAAATAAATAAAATTATATGATTTTAATTTACAATTTGACATTTTTTTAGTCAGTGTTATTTCCTAGTATGCTTTTATTCCTGTGAACACAAGGTTATCTCTGCTGATATGAGTGACTCCACAATTTCATTCATTTTTTTTTAAGTGTTTCACCCCAAGCAAGGCGGGAAGCTACTAGAACGCAAGGGGTTACAGAAGATTTGGAGCAAGATCAGATAGGAGGGATAGAAGAAAGGATGAGGAGAAGGATAGTGGATAAATCAAGGCAACTGGGGATATCGAGTAACATTACATTTGAATAGTTGGAAATTATAGCTCTCAGGGAGACTGGAATAGGGAAGGGAGTTCCACAGGCGAAAGGTGCAAGACATGAAGCTATTAGAGTAGAAGAGACGGCTACATTTAGTAGTTTCGACAGTGAAAGGGTGAGAGCAGGATGCCAGTCTCATAGGGCGCTTGAATTCATGAAGTCTGGGAACCAGCGAATGCAGCTCCTCGGAGCAATTACCATGAAAATATTTGTAAAAAAGGCAGAGATAGGCGATGGTGTGTCTGTGAGAGAGTGACTTTAGACGAGATGCCAGAACAGGGTCAATTATATTGCATATCCGCCTCTGGAGCTTATCAAGAACCCCGAGGCAAACAGAAGGGGCTCCAGACCATATATGACAGCAATACTCCATGCAAGGGTGAATTCTTACCAAAGTTACTGGCAGTTAGATAGAAATGTATAACTGGTAATAAATTAAATCATTTTGATGAATATGATTCAAGAAACCAGCCAGAAAAATAAGTGGAAATAATTTTAAATTATTTGGCAACAAGTTTTATTTTCATTTCAACCCTTAAATAAAAATTTATATTTTCATTTAAAAATATCTCACAGTTATCAATAGTTTTTCATGAAAAGCTTTCACAGAATTAAGTACAAGGTATTGTATTTAATGGCTTATAAAATACACATTATTTCCCTGCAAAATGAACTAAAAATATATCTCCCAGGTTTTATATACAAAGTTTGTGTCTGGTAGGCTAATGCTTACTCACATACCATAAGCTATCAGTACTTATATCTATCCTAACATAATAAATTGTGTTATTATATACAATCAGATATAGTAATTCCCTTTTCTATATAAACATATTTCAGAAAAACAAAAGTAAGTAAATCTGATTAAATCTACAACTTATATATAAAGTAAATCATATTTAATACAGTGGTACCTCAGTTCTCAAACATCTCGCATGTTGAACAAATCGGTTTTCAAACTGAAAATGTGAGATGAAAATGCCTTGGTTATCAAACAAAATTTCAGTTATTGAACAACATAGCCAAACTGAGTTAAAACAAACATTATTTCTGAGTTGACCACTATGTTGTATACATTTTTGGAATCTTCCATGTTAGCCAGTCACCCCTGCATGGGTAAATAAACTATTCCCTGTAAGTGAATATATGACAAGCATTCATTGGTTAATCTACTTCAAAACTAGCTCGCTGATTGGTCAGTTCCAACCAATCAAACCTCCTGCATGCGACAAATCTGTTTTCCCGCGTTCTCCAGCTGAGCCAGTCATGTGATACCTGATCATATATAAACAAAAACACAAGTGATTCTCTCTCTTCAACTTCTTCTTCTGACACTCTCTCGCATCTCATTCCTTGCAGCCAAAATGTAATCAAGAACTCCCATCTTGACTATGCAGTCAGACATTAAAGATCATTACCATTTCTTGCAAGTACAAACTCTAAAATCTCTTCTGAACTCTTAACAACTTTACCAATCTACAATTCCAAACATGCTAAAGGAACTTTATTCTTCTAAACTACAGTTGAATAATTACTTTTTTCTTTATGAGCTCAAGTACAAATATTTCCAAGTCTAAGAGACATAACTCTGTCAAAACCTTTCAGTTTACATGCATGTATATCAAATACTTAATAAATTCAATTGTTACATTTTGAAACAATACGTCATGATTTGTTTCTAATATTTTTTCTTTAATTGTTGTGGTCGAATGTTTTTAGAACACCAACACTAAAAATCCTTCTGATCACTCAAAATACATTCGCCAGTCTGCAATGTGTTGTGCCATGATTTTCTTTTTCAATTTCATTGTACTGTGACTTTTTTTCTCTACATTTATTCCTATCGGAAAAATAGTTTCAGTTTACGAACATTTTAGATTACAATAGTCTTCAAGAATTAATTAAATTCATGAACCAAGGTTGCACTGTAATTGTATTGAAAAAGATCTTTGATTTACTTTCTTATGGTCAGATTAGGAAGCATTCTCGACTTCATAATATTATAATTTATATATTGATGAAATAAATAAAGAGAACAATAAACAAAAGTAACAAAATATTTCCTTGTATGATTATTAATTAGAATTGTGATCATAGTCCTGTAAACCATTATTGAGTTACCACATGTACTGCAGCTGTAGAAGCAGTAGGTGTGTCTAGGGCAAGATTGCCTGATAGAGCCTATTTCTCTTAAGGATGGATTTGGCAAATCTAAGAGAAGGAAAAGCATGAATTCAAACATAAAGAGAGCTGTTTGGAAGCTTTGTGGCACACTCTGGACCATTTTTCTGTTATCAGTTCTTCCAAAATCTGTGGCTGGTTCTACACAAGCCTTCACCCCTATAGCTAAATCATGTGTGGTTAATCTGGTGGTTCATTTCTAAAAAAATGGAACTGAACTGTTATGTTATTACATGTCAAATCCAAGAGAGTTGATCCAATGGTTTAGTGGTAGAATCTCCAACTCACACAAATTAAGCTGGGTTTTGATCCTAGCTAGAGGCAACAAGATGTCTAGTCACACTGATGATCTGTGATACAGTGAAACAGCCTGTTTGTAGATGACCATATATATATATAGTCATATATAGGTAAAAAAAAAACATGAGTAAGTAATCCAAGTAGATCCTATTAATATAAAATATTAAAATTGATCCACAAAAGAGAGCTCAATATAATTTTTATTATAGACCCTATAAGTGAATTATAATTAATTGTTTGGATCTCATTAATTTTAATTCACACACACACACATATATATATATATATATATATATATATATATATATATATATATATATACTTATATTTATTTTTAAAATAACAGAGTACATTCTTTTTCTTTAAGAGGAACCTTTTTTTTGTTCAACACTTCTTCAGAAAAAGTTTCTGTAAAAAAACAAGCATACAAAAAAAATAATCATAAATATTAGGTTGGTGCAAAAATAATGACGTAATAATGTCGTTTTTTGACGTATTTTTTAACGTCAAAAAACGACATTATTATGTCATTATTTTTGCACCAACCTAATAGATAAACTGTAAAAGTGCATGCGGTAAAGTGAATGACGACTAAATTAAATTTATTACTAAAACAATAAAATTGATGCAAATAAGCCTGACTGTATAAAACAGAAAAAACTTTGTACTCACGACCCCCCCCCCATGAGACACAGAAAATGATAAAAAGTTCTTCTGTCTGCACAACGTCAGTTGATGAAGCTTGATATGATTTGCTTTGATGATGCAAAATGGTGGTATAAAATTTTGTTCAAATATATATATATATGAATACACATTGTATTTTATATATGTAGATTTTTTAATCAATATATTTTCATCTTATTTTTTGTTGTTATCTCAACTCTCACAACAATGGTGTAGTGGGTATAGTTATTGGCTAATTAAATGTTGCTTTCAACTTTGAATGAAATGAATAATTTAAAATATAATAACAATTCCTCAGAAAAATCAGAACTGAATTTTTTCTAAAAAATCAAAACTGAAATTTTCAAAATTCTCAGGTTGTTTTTATATTTAAGCAAATAATATGGAATTTAAATAAAAAAATAAACTTCCAGTGAGATTTGAAATCATACCCCTTATTCTTGGAAGATCGTTTGATCTGTGAGCTAATTTGAGCTGTAATTTAGCTATGAAAACAAATTAGGCTATGTTTTTGTCAGGAAGCAATGTGGCCTTCTTTATTTATATGAAAAGTACTAGTTGGAATAATCTGAACTTGTCACAATTTGATACTGATAAGGAATAGTTGTCAAAAATCATCAGACATCATAAAATGCTAATCCTTCTCTTTTTGGTTGACAAAAAAAAAATGAAATTATCAAATAAAGAAGTGATAACTGTAATATTAGATGGAATAATTTTAATTTCTCAAACTTTCATCGTTTATCTTAAGTAACCAAAGGAATATGATAAAAGGAATACTTTTCAAAAATAAATAATGAATGTTTTATCTAAAAAAAAATCAGAAAATTTAAGACTATTTCATTTCCTTGTATCAAAATTTTTACTGGAATGTATTTTTATGTCTACCTAAAAGTACTAACCCTCAAAAAACTAACATGCTTCTGAAATGAATAACCATTTGAAAAATGTACTTTTATATGTTTGAAAGTGTTGGATTACTGCTCTCTGATGATAATCACAGGCAATGAGATTTTGAATTACTGCCTCCTGATGATAATTAAAGGTAACACAAGATTTGAAAGAAGCCATCTATTTCTCAGTGACTTTTTATAGTGAAGACACAAAAATGTGAATACCCAACTACAGACACTGAAGTTGCTTTGAACTCTTTACATTTCATTTAATTTCTCATTCTTCCTTTTTTAAAATGTCCTATCAATATATTTGTTAAAGATTCTTTGTTTAAATTCCATGTCTTATTTTTCCTTTGGGCTCACACATCCTTCAAACATTGTTTATGGGTCAAGAAGAATAAAAATTTCATCAAAAGTGTTGAAGCCTGTAATGAAAGTGAAACTATTTTAAAGTTTTAAACTGGAAAATTTTCTTACAATTGATGAGGCAACTTGAGGCAGCAGAGATGTAGTTCTACAGAAGGATATTGAGAATACTATGGTCAGAGCATTCAAGCAATGAGAATGTTTTAAGAAAAATGAAAACAAAAAGACACTTGTATTTAGAACCAGAAAGATAATTGAAATTTCTGGAACACATAATTATTAGGTTGGTGCAAAAATAATGACGTAATGATGTCGTTTTATGACGTATTTTTTAACGTCAAAAAAACGACATTATTACGTCATTATTTTTGCACCAACCTAATAGGAAAGAGTTCCTGGTGAATTTGACACTCACTGGGCAAAAGAGGCAGAGGGAAACAGCAATAATGGATGACAGAACAGGGGCTTGGAGGGTTTAAGATGAAATATTATTTTAGAGTTACAAAAGATAGGAAGTTGTGGAGGGAAATGATTGTCTATCGCACAGGGCACATAAATGAAACAGTTTATGAAATTATAAAAAATATTTCAAATGATAACATTTGCAGTTATTGTAAGAAAGGTTTGAGGACATTTTACCTGGAAAACAAGTTAATTCTTTTTCTGATTTCATAATTTGAAAAATGTTTTTAAAGAAAATTACTTAACACTTGTATATGGAGACCATTATTTTCATTTAGGCAAAATTTGATTTTATTTATTAAGAATGCAGCTCATGATTCAATCAAACAGTCATATGTACAAAATAATAGTTAAGCATACAAAGAATCACATTGATATGCTAAAGATTTCTCGGGAGTCAGAATAAAGGAGAGGCAACTATGCTCAAACAGACAGCCAAGTTTCCCAGATAAATACAAAAGGAATTTATAATTTACCAATTTTATTTATAGCTGTTTAATATTCACTGAAACAGAAAATATTCCTTTCTTTTCAAAACAATTCTTTCATCTTTCTATGAAAACAATCCTCTGTTAACCATCATCATCTTCCTTTGTGCAGGAACACAAATAAGAAAATTATTTCCTTCCTATATTTTTACATCTGCTTGGAAGAGTAGCATTTTCTGTACATGTTTATTAATAAACATTCATTATTTTTCATTCAATTTTTGAGCAAAGACTTTTATTGAGTTTATATACAAGAAGGATGATACTAAACTGGATCCCACGTGTCAGATTTTTAAAGTTGAATTTTTCTAAATTAATAAGAAATTAATTAATACTGTAGAAATCATCATCATCATCATCATCATCATCATCATCATCATCATTGGTTGGCTTTGTGAATGAAGATTTTAAAAGGATTTCCTTCTTCACTACATTGTTGATGATTGGTAATGTTGACAAAGGACAGGCAAATTTTTTCTACAGTAGCTCATTAGTAGAAATCATGAGACTAAAATATTTTCTATTATTAAAATTTTTACTTTTGAATGAGGATTGACAATTTTTTCAATTGACCTGTAATAGGTGAAATACATGCAGATTTCCAAAATAAAGCCGCCAATATTTTTACAACAGACATCATAAAATGCTGACCTCCTTTCTAGTTGGTTGATTGACAAAAAAAGATAAAATTATCAAATAAAGAAATATAATATTAGATAGAATAAATTTTCATTAGTCAATCAGAGCAACATTTTCATTAGTCAATCAGAGCAACAAAATAAAATGAAAGAAATACTGGTCAAAAACTAATAATAATAAAAATATTTCACCTATGAAATACAAAAAATGATTATATTTCCTTTTATTGAAATTTCTACTGAGATGTATTTTTATAGAGACATTTGTTTTTTAATTTTATAATAATTATAAGTGGTTGTTTTAAACAGACGTAAGCATGCTTGATAATCAGGCTTCTCACCAGAATGACAGGGTGTGGCTTTTAAGCTAGAGGAGTGCAAGTAAGAATTTGCATACTAAAATTAATTCACATCATTTTCAGGGGATCAGGATGAAAATATTTTCATGGCAATTAGAAAAAGATAACAAAAAACATTTTCTCAATTACATATATCAGACATTGAGAGAAATACATAGAAAAGAAAATATACTCAGTTAATCACTGGTATTATTTATTTACAATAGGTCCCTTTTTATGTGGAGAATATGTTTCAAGTTATTCGGCAGATTAAACATAGTAGCAGTCTTAAATAAACTTTGTATCAGCAGCAGCTTGAATATAAAAAACACATGAACCCTAATGTAACTCTCTCTTCCTGGTTTTCCTCTTTCAAACTGGTGACATGAAATTTCCACTTAAATGCTTCACACTAAAACACACCAAAGAAAGTAAGTTCCACTCAAATATATTCATGAACATTTTGCTGTGTATGCAATTTATGTCTAACAAAAGAAACTCTTGTTTTAAACTTTTGTTTTATTAATCTTGTTTTAATAAATGTTATCTTGCATTACAATTGGTCAGTTGTTTTGTGCATGCACTCTTTTTCACCACCATTATTTCATGTACTATGAAATGTTCCTGCAAGAAACCTTACACATTTAATTATTGAAATAGCTAAACACCAAAATAACAATCACAGCATACAATTTTTTTCTTTCTTTATTAAGTCAAGAACTTTCACTACTTCACGCCTAATGGAAGCACTTTAACAGCTTCTGAATTTCCAGCATCACTATTCTTGGATTTTGAACTATTATAAAGTCTAACTGAAATGAAAAGTTCATAAAAAGCATGAATCAAGCTTAAGTTTTTAAATATCATTTGGTAGATGTATAGCAAATCAGTACTAGCGCTACTTGCTAACATGCATAATTAAAACTTGGTTTCAGATACTGCATCCCAGCTATATCAAGCCTTTGTTCCAAAATTAAGTCCTTGCATGGAGTAGCTTGGACTAAAATGGAGTCACAAAATCAATCTCAGATAAAGTAAGGAGGACACAATTGTGCATTTTCCCTAATACAAGAGGGAGATGTTTTGGGTACAGGTTGGATTTTTGATTGCTGTTTGTCAGGTCTTCCCTCCCCAAATATTAACACAACAGTGTCTCTACACCGTTTCCTTCAATTAGTGTAATGTAAAGCCAAGATTTACTCCTGGCCAAACTGCTAAGTATGGTAAGCCTATGTATTATTTGGATATTCATATAGTATAGTGGTTATTGACATGGACAGTGGGTGTGATATATCAGGTTCAAATTCTAGCCTCTTAGTCCATCTCTTCTTCCTCTCCACATCTAGGTGGCAGACTGAGTTGTCTATAGCTTTGATTGGTAACCAGTCTAGGAGAGGGACAAATTCAAAACAGGTTGGATGTGGAGCTAGCAACTTCACACTGTAAAAAAAAAATTATGGAAACCACAGAAATAACACCTAGTGTAGTGAGGTTAAAATAAATCTAAAAAAAAGCAGTAATACCCCTTCATGTTTAATATAAAATAATAAATTAATTTTTTCTTTTCCTATAGTTTTAGGTCTGTCTGTTTTAATATTTATTTTAATAAATACCATTAATCGCTGTCTAGTTTAAATATAAAATAAAATATTTATCCCTGTTTATTTTGTATATATATATATATATAAAATAAAAATCCTGTCTATTTTAAATGCAACATATATTTTAAAATAAAAAATCATAATCCCTGGACTGCTCCAGAATTGCATTAACCAGATATTTTTAGTAAAATTTAAATTATGTAATGGTCAATCTGTACCCAACACTTGAAAATTGTGTTGTGCCTGAAACTCTGAATCATACTACCAGTGTGGGATAATATGTATATTTATTAGTATATACTTAATAATACAGCGAACACTATTAATACCAACACAATGTGTGATATCTTTTATTTATATATATATATATATATATATATATATATATATATATATATATATATATATATATATATCTTAATTCTATCATTTTTTATCATTTCTATCTTGATCTCTGATGAAACTTTAATAAAGTGAAACATATTAGATTAAGAATTGTTTCCTGCTTGTTCTTTATCCTATAATATATATATATATATATATATATATATTAGGTTGGTGCAACAATAATGACGTAATAATGTTGTTTTTTGACGTTAAAAAATACGTCAAAAAACGACATTATTACGTCATTATTGTTGCACCAACCTAATATATATATATATATATATATATATATATATATATATTCACCCAGTTTTATTTAAGTTATACTTATCTCTTTGTCTAAAGTTCATCTTTAGCATTTTTAGAATTTCAATCAGCTGAGATGAAAAGTTAGATTAAATAGTGATAAGCAAATATGATTGTATTCAAATGACAATAAATAGTTACAGGTTATCAGTAAATAAATGAAATCATATTATTATATTAATATATGAAAATATAAATAATATCTTTATTGATATTATAAATAAATAATGTTGATAAATAAATGAAATTTAAGAACAAGCAGACATGAAGATGAGGAAAACCAAAATGAGAAATATATTTAAATATTAAATTTAATTATAGTTAAATTTCCTGAAATTTTAATTAAAGGAAGGATTTCACATTTGTGCCTGAAGAATTTATAAAAACCTTAATACCAATTCTTGCTTATTTTTTTGTAAAAAGATAAGGAATAACTGGAATAAAAATGAGACAAAATTTGAGAACAGGCAACAGAAGGAATGGAGGATAGAAAAATATTAACAATGATTTAATGGATAAATATAAAGTAAAATGAATACATCAATTAATATATTCATTATGAAAATACCTCAAATGATTCAAGATACTTCCATTAAGTCAAAACACTGAAATCCACAAAATGATAAATAACAAATCTAACTTTTTTTTTCACCAGTTTCTTTGATTCTTGAAGAAAGCGGTAATCCAAAAATTAAAATAACTAGCAGCATCTTTGAAAATTTCATGGTTTTCTTATTTAAATTTTCTGATGCATCATAATTCTTAATTTAATGATTAAATAAGTTCCTTTCGAGTTCTATGACTATAAAATACCTATGGAGATTTCCCTATTGCTTTATTAAATATTTGAGCTTAACAAGTTTAATAAAATATTGCAATAACAATCATAAGCATGAATACCAGTCATTATTTAAAAGAAGTAAGAGGGTACAAATGGAAAGATTCAAAGCTGACAATGTTTTCCATTTCAATGAAGCAGGTGTTAAATGCCTGAGAGTATTACCAATTTCTCTACTTTCCACTTCCCTTCCCTAAAACCAAACATCATCTTTAATAGATCTTTTTCTTCTGTCTTACTGTGCAAACAAAATGGAATAGTCTATTATTTATCTGAGTTAATGGCAATGTGTAACACACATGCTAACTTACTAACAGACAAACAAGCAGGATTATATAATACTTAGTAAATCAGTTTTGTATTATACTGATATACCTGTTGTTGTAGTATAATTCTTTTTTTAAATACCTTAACCACTTATACATCTAATTTTGTTCATTTTAATATAAATGTTTTGTTCTAATTTTCTCCTAAAACTACATGATCACAAATTGTAAAATGAGTCCAATTAATTCAGTTTTTAAGGGAAAATGATGTTGAATTCTATTTCATTTTAAAAACAAAGGAAGTAGTTGAGATAAAGATTTAATTTTTTCGTCAATTCATACAAAATCATAAACAATAATTGCTTTGAAAGAACAGAATGTTGAAAACTTAGCCTTTTTTAGGGAAAGTGTATAACACAAAAAACATTATTATACTCTTGATTTTTCTGCCTATAAAAAAAATTAAAGCTTGCTTGTTATATGACAGTAAACATTTATATATTTGATAAATTAATGTAATTTATACAATGCAGTTATATTTTGAAAATGATACCATAAATTTTCTTAGAAGCCAGATGTATTTTTCCTTGTTGAATTTAAGCCATATTTTGCTGTATTGCTGTCATCTAAAGCACTGTTAAAGAATTTAAGTTAGAAAAAGTAGTAAGACAAGAACATATCAGTCTTTAATCACAGCTAAAATTCTGAAATTCTTTGGTTAATAATATTAATATTATAGTTTAATTTAGACATAAAGTGAAAATGTGTAGAATATAATAATAATTCAAATAAAATTAATCTTTTCAAAATTAAAACTTTTTCCTATCAATTAGCCTAACATTTGAAATATCAGTTCATTTATTCACTGAAGAAAGCTAAAAATATTCATTATTCAAGTTATAATTGCTGGTTTTGTCAAAAGCTTATAAATTCAGTAAGTGCTTATTTCAAAAACTAATTCCTATTTTCAGGTGGTTATTTCAAAATATTCAAACTATGTTTCAAAGTTGAACTACTTAGATTCAAATCATAAATTTTGATCTTAGATAGTAAAAGAGCTGAAGATCACAGAAAAGAATGTATCTGGTCTGTTGCCTAATTAAGATGCATGTCTATATTCTTGTTGAATATTTTCTATTATTTGGAGATTTTATTTGATAAAATTTATAAATATCCTCCAAATTAGCCAAGTAAATTAAAAGAAATAATTTTGATCCTTGGAATTCTTACTAATATTATCTAAGAATATTTTGGTTCTCAAAGAATTTAATGTTTTCAAAATTAATGTTTTTGGTATGTTTTAGCTTTTTTCTAACATACTAGTGAATTTAATGAAGTGAAATAATCTAAAAAAATCAGAATATTTTCCTTTAATGCATTCAGTTAGTTTTCTCATCAACATGCGATAACGTGAGAATAAAATAAAAATGGTAGTGAGATTTATTTGGAAATAATTAGGAAGCAGAAATCTTTATGTACATTGAAATTTCTGAAATTATTATTTTATAAAATTGTTTTTTGGTTCAATTTTTTTTGCTAAATTTCTCTTTTCTAAAACCTTATTAAATTAATCATGAATAAAAACTTCATTTTCAATCAGTTAATCTGTAAAAAGTATTTTGTTTTAAAACACCATTTTCTTTTCAAAAGAAAAAACCTTACAAATAGCAAATAAATTATACATTGACACCATTTCCTAAGTTGGCTTTTCTATGTCCAAATATGGCAAAGATTATTTTCCTTTTTATTTATTATTTTTACAATTACTTCATTTTTATCTGGTTATATTATTTTAGTAGAATGCCATATTCTAAAAGAGCAAATTAAAATTACCTCCTTTTAAAAATGTACCAATTTAATGCAATGATTTACATGGGACATGAAAATATTATTTTCTTGAGTAATAATAGTTGGCCACTTGTATTTGAGGATACTTTATTAGGGCAGCTAGCCAATCCCTACTGCAGACGCTCGCTCAGGCACATTTGTGTTTGTTCAACATGCACAGAGCCAACCTGTGGTTTATACTGCAACTATGCTGAGCAGAAATTAGTAACAGTTTCTGAAAGAGAGTGTGTTATCTAGTGTGATCAACAATCTAAACAAGGCCAAGACACTCAAACCCACAATGACTTGTGACTTTGTGCTAGCACAGCTATCGACAGCCACAAAGGTCTACCCAATTTCACTCACAAGGCTTGGGTCAACCCGTGGTGTGGTTTTCTGGCACTTTCCAAAGATGCTCCATGCTGGGATTAATCTTGATCCAGTCTGAAAACATCAGGAAATCTACTTCCTGACAAATTGACTATGGTGAGATTTGAACCTAGGTCTCATGATCAAAACTCACCATGGTCAATTTTCTTGAGTAATATTAATATTAAAGCTCAAGTTTCCAGAATTTTATCAGAGATATTGTTATAATGTCTAAATTTTAAAGTACACAAAATTAATGTAGAGATTAGAATTCAGAAGTTTTAAGTCAGAAAATCCAATATAATAAAGAAATGTAAATGATTTATTTTTTTAAATAAAGTTGGTGCAAAAGAAAACACAATATGGTCAATTTTCATTAATGTTATCTTTGTCCAAGTTCTGAAAAAATATTTGGTCTGATTTATACTCTGACATTTAGACAGAAATAAGCAATTTTTTTTCCTTGCAGAACAAAATGGATAATGATTCAAAAGCTGAAACTGACCCAAATCTAAATGAATATCACTAACTTGAAAACACAGGCAATACTAATATATCTTTAATTCTGAAGGGGGGGGGGAAATAATGTGTGTACTGAGATGAAAACATGTTTAGTTGGTGGAGAATAAAATGGTGATTATTAGAGTCAGTTTTTCTGTTCGTCATGTGTTCGTCATGTGTAGTGAAACATTAATGAAGAAGGATTGGAAAAGACAATTTAAACACAGATGATCTTTTTTATCATCTCTTACCAGCCATAGGTGAACAAAATGGGAACCAATTCATGGATGATTGAACTGTCAATAAAAATTTGATTAAAGTAATGAATAATAGAGAATGATAATTATAAAGAACAAATCAAAGGTCACAATCTGTACAAGAGATGATTGTTTACATGCAGTCGATGAAGATGAAATGCTTATATAAATATGCATTGTGATGACACCACATGTTAAACAAGCAATACTGTTGATTTTTCATTAGAGGTGCTTAAAGCATATTTAAGATGAACAGATCAATGGTTGATAAACTCAGCACTTATCCTGAATTTATGAGAATTTATAATGAGTAAATGCATATATACTAAATAATTTAGATTTCTTTTGTTGATTACTCGATTCTTATTTTAACCAGACCCGCTTAAAGGCCACTATCAGCAGCTATTAAGCTTGATATGAAGTCACTTTGTATTTATAGAATTTATATTATAATTATTTGCAAATAAACAAATAAAACTAAAACTATTCTATAAATAGCATTTAAGATACCTGGAATTATCTCCATTATGAAACTGGATCATTTGGGATGAGTGCAAATGCTGTCCACACACTATTAATTTCCAAATTAGACAGGATCATTCTTTATACTCTAAGCCATAGCATTATAATGGTTTTTGCACTAATAAAAATCTTGCTATGATGTGCCATTTTTTTCTGTGTTATACTATAAACAGAAATCAAATTATTCTAATAAATATAGTTAAGTAGAAATGTATAATGTGAAGAACATTTACCAAAAAAAAAATGATATTGTGTGTGTATTGCTTAGTCCACCACTTAACTGAATGTTTACAGATGGACAAGCAAATGGAAAGTAGCCAGAAGTGCCATCTTCCAGGATAAATATTTCTTGGATCCCTTCACTTTTCAAATAAGGAATGTCTGGGTTTGTGTTATTTCTCATATATATCTTACTTATTATTTCCTGTAGAATTGCAGGAACATCTCAATTCTTTGACAGAATAAATTTCTTTTTTTTATTTGATCATATTACATTAATAAATATACAAGTAGGATTATTTCTTGACAACTTGATATTTATTTTCAATGTTTTGATGTACATTAAGTATATAAACAAATACCAAATAAATAAGTTACTGGTGAGATTTGAAACCACGACATGATCATTGCACCCAAGGCTTCATTCAGTTATTTATATGTTACTGGTTTGAATTTTAATTGTCATCTATTTTATAATAGGCATTTTTGACTTCACAGCAGTGGGCTTAGCTTCCCAAGATCAACTTCATACACTTGGAACCACTGACTGGAAGCCAGAATGTCTAACACTGTTTACAAGATATAATCAGTTATTTGTTTTTGTTAGTAATGTTATCAAATATATAAATATAACTCTTTTGAAACAAACTTGAATTTTAATTCCAATGTGTGTGTGTGTATACGTGTGTGTGTATATATATATATATATATATATATATATATATATATATATATTAAATATATGTAAATATCAAATATGAAGCTAAACCTGTGAAGCTTAAGACTGTTTGCCATTGTGGTCATGCAGCCTACATCTTCTTAAGGGTTAGGGTAATATGTTGACCTGGATACTGTGATCTGGTCGCAGGTTCATTCTCTAGTCCAGGTTACTGAATATTTGAATCATTTTTATTACTAACTTATCTTTTAACTGAAATTGGACTGAATTTGTTTTACATACCTGTGGATATTAGAAGCAAAAAATTGAAAACAACAAAAACAGTGATGAATACACCTTAAAACATTCGGATAATGACAATAATGGTAATATTAATAGCAATAATAATAATAGTGATAATAATAATAATAATAATAATAATGATAAGAGTAATAATAGTGATAATGATAATAATGATAATAATAATAATAGTAATAATAAGTGGTAATAGTAGTAGTAGCAAGACAATGATTATAATACAAACTGTAAATCATCCACACTAGCTGAATAGATAAAGTACCACAGTAATGCTTGTAAAATCATGAAAGAAATTCCACTGTCTGACCTTGATGAGTTGTGTGATAGAATAAGGTTGGAAAACTTGCTAAAGAAGCACGTGTATTTGAGTTAAAAAGAGGAAACATTTGTTTTTGTTTTGGTTCAGAATTTGTTAAGCTGAGGTATATTGAGAATATACTCAAAAATATCCTCACTATTTTTTATTGTTTATTTGTATTTTTTTGTTAAATGATTTAATTTCTCTGATCATTTTCAGGTGGCATGTTGACATTATCTGAAAAATAGGTCACTCACCTGTAACATGTCAACTAGAGATGATCAGTGAAGGTCATCATTGAAACATTCCAAGAAAAAGTTTATTCAGACCAATAACGTCATCTTAGAAGAATATATTTTATAGAAGCTAGTCACTGTTTTAACTGGAACATTCTCTGATCATACTTAGTTGATAAAAATGGCTTTCTGAATTAATAATGTTACACAGGAATGACCAGTGAATGTTCACATTGAAACAGTGACAAAAGCATTAAAGCTGATAATATTTGTCCAAATAAACTTCTGGATATATATATATATATATATATATATATATATATATATATATATATAATTTTTTTTGTATGTTTGTTCATTTGTTTTTTGTTTGTTTTTTTAGACAAAATTAAAATTTATATTTACATGGAACTGTAGGAATTGCTTTTTGTTTTTTTGTTTTTTCAAAATGAAATATCCCAGCTTTTTGGCCTTGAACTGCTTTTGGAAGAAGAAAGAGAAAATAAAAAATGCTGGGAACCACTTTGTATAGATTAGAAAAAAAAAATAACCCCAAAATCTTTTACTTTTTCCCCTTGCTCAAAAGTAAAAATAATTGCTAATAAATGTAATAATTCCAAGAAAAGCAAATGGCATTGATTTATATATGGAAAGAAAAAGAAAAAAACAAACAAAAAAACAAACAAAAATCAATGACAAACATCAAAATCTTACAGGTGTTACATTCAAGTATTTTTGGTTTGGAATTTTTTCAGAGTTGATGTTACCAGTTTCAAAAGCAATAGCAAGACTTAACATTTATTTAAACAAAGTAAACAAAAAGAAAAAGTGATCATAAAAAATGGTGAAATGAAGACAAAAGAAACATTTTGTTAGATATTGTCAGTCTATATTCTTATAGAGTCAGAGAACTCCTTTCATTATTGAAAGATAATATATTTTCACTCATGTCCAAAGATTATTATAGAGCTATCTTGAGACATGGCTTGTTTTTGTTTACAGTTTTCTTTCCCTATAAAGTTTAAAATTATAACATATTTTCAATTTTAATTATTGCAACATATTTATAATTAGTATACTAATCATATAATTAGAAATATTATGATTTTTTCAATAAATAACTATTTTAAGTAACTGTATTGATTTATTTCAATAATTATTTATTTAGTGCAAATCTTCAAAATAACTTTCACTCTTGTTAAACTTTTATAAAAAAAAAAAGTTGGGAAAAAGAATCATGTTATTTTTTTTTTGTATAACAAGGTGTATCTCTGACAGAAGAGCACGAGCTTATAAAGTTTTAGGATTAATCCCAAGGGCAGTCAAGTAAGTATATAAAAGTTTCAGAGTTAAAATTACAAAATGCCAATATAAGTCAGACATTCTTCTATGTAGGCTATTACCAGTCATAACTCAGCATAGCAAGAACCAGTCACTAGAATGCTGAACTACGAATTAATTTTGATCAATTTCGTGATTAAATCTAGAAGGAATTGATAATGATCAAGATACAAAAAGAGTTAAAAGTTACAATCTTTAAAATATAATGATTGTTTGCAAGCAGGATGAAACTTACATTCACTCAGCAGAAGGCAATGGTAGATTAGAGATGTCGGACTTAGAAACAATTGTCATATAAACAAGATCAAAAGAGGCTATTTATGAGACATTCATGATAAATCTCTTAGGTCACTTGACTGTTTAGAATTCAGCAGTTAAGATCAAAAGATGAAGATGCTGTTTGGAATATTGCTTCTCAAAGATATAAGTGACAATAAAAGAAAAAATTACCCTTTTCCAATGCTAATCAGTGGAAAAAACTGCAGGATTCACATTTAGTTTGAAAAAAAAATCAACTATTTTTGAATAAGACAAAAATTTAGAACTTTTTTCATTCAGATTATTAAATGATATATAATTTAATTTTGTGTCACATCACTTCTTTAAAATAATTTACAAACCCTGATTTTATTGAAAATGTTTGCTATACTGAAAACAAGATTATTTCAAATCTTTGAGAAAAACTTTTTTATTTGTTGCTGTCTTTAAAATTCATTGTGAAACCTAATTACACATAAGTTAAATTTTTCTTTTTTTTAAAAAAATTAAAATTTGAGAGTCGCAATCAGAAATTTAGAAGCCTTGACACCATGATTAAATATTTCAATAAGAGTTCTCATATTATGATATTTCCTTAACAAGTATCATTTTGAGCTGTTTCTGGACAAAGAAAATTTATTTTGGATTTGACATTTATGTACAGAATATATTTCTTATTTATAATTAAAGATAAAATTTGCCAATCCTCAGAATTTTAAGTGTTTTACTGTTGATTATTTCAATGGTGTTAAAAAGTTGTTTTTATCCATGTTTTTCTTATTGATTTTAGTAGTTATTCCTTCTGTGGTGAGTGTTTTCTGAGCATCATAAGTTAATTTGATATACATAATTTGCGCACCTTCTATTTCCAATTTGTAAAACAGACTGAAGAAGTGGTTTATGATGAGAAGGTGAGGCAATGTAACAGAAGAATAAATGCAGAATTTATAGTCAGAAGGAAATAAATGACATCATTCATTACTCGTGTGGCAAAATCTTGAATCCTTTAAAAATCAAAATTTCTTTTGAAATATTTAGCTTATCAATTATTCAAGTAGAAGAATGATCTGACTGCATGAGGCATAGACAGAATAAATACCCAATGTCCTGATGGCCATTCCTAAATTGGTATATAAACTGACCAGGCATACATATGCCATCCATAGAAGAAACAGCAACTGTTAATCCCATTTATTATACAGACTAGATTATATTTTCACCACTTGCCTGTTGCTGATTTTAGAGAGGAATAAATGAATAGCCCACAGTTGTCATGGATTGATGAAGATGTGGCTCTGTTTCTTATATGGAAATGAGCCAATGATATATGGATCAAAATAGGATTTTGCTACACTATGACTGAACTGACTTACACAAAAGTAAAACTTTAAAACAATGCTCAAGTTTTTTTTATAGACTGGCTTTTGAAAGTTGAGGATAAAATAATTAACTTCAGATTTTGTATTCTGTCTGAGCCTTGAAAGCATGTTAACTGTAGAAACTTTCTTAATTGGAGAACAACATTTTCACTAGGTACTGATATAAAAGATTTAAATATCTGCTAATTCTTCCTAATCCTAATTCTTGCTATTTCTATATTTTTACTTTTATTGATTAACTATGGTAATTTTACTGATTATATTTGGTAATTACTTCATTCTTTTTTCTATCATATATATATATATATATATATATATATATATATATATATATATATATATATACAATGGGTAGGAATTATGAAAATTGTCTGACTTGGTGAGGATGGCACTAACTGAAACCTCTGCCCAAATTCTTGTTAGCTAATCTGAAGCAATCGTAGACTTTAATACCAATATCAATATGGCTTTCTAAATCATTAGTAAATGAATGCTGTTTAGTAGATTATATTTGATTGAAAACAGAAGATAAACATAATGAAGACATATGCTGGATTGATTTACATGATTTCTAAAAGAATGTCTTTGGTAGCACTATAGTTTCGGACGGAGCCACCAACTCTGGCCGCAGGCTAACTTTTGTTTCAGAAATTCTAATAATCTTTCCTTTCACCAATTTTGGAGAGCTTAGTTATAAAGTGATTAACAGGGAGCATAAAAGAAAGCAACCATTTTATCTTCACAGTTAAAGAAGTTTTTGTCTGTTTTCAGTCAGAAAAGTTAATTTAAAATCTTATCCCAAATATCTCAACCAATTTATTTTCTCTGAAATAACAAAAGCAATTTCATACATGCACACTTTCATATTAAACACACAGACATAGACAAACACACACACCCATGTACACACACATATATATGTATGCATGTATCTATATACATATGTATGTATATATACTTATATATATATACATATAAATATATATATATATATATATATATACATATGTATATGTATACATATATGTATAATATATATATATATATATATATATATACACACACATATGTATACATATATATATATGTGTGTGTGTGTATGTATGTGTATGTACATGTGTGTATGTACATGTGTGGATGTATGTATTATTGGGGAATTCTGAGGAGAAGGGCAATGCCCATGACTTGGTTCACTCTTTTCTGGATTTGGTGAAATATGCATTAGAGACACTTCGTCGTCCTTTTTTTTTTTTTTGCAATATGTTTTTCCAAAGAAATTACTAAGGATTTATTTTTCATTTTTGTTTGAAATTCTTCAAAATTCTTTCTCTCCTTATTCTCACCAGCTTGAGTCAATGCAAAATGTGACACCCCGATGATAGAAAATATGCATGGCAGTTTAAATGGAGGGACATTTTTGCACATTTGGATATCTATTGGATTGATCCGACTGTGGCACAATGTCCTGAACATTAAGCACTGACTTGTTAATTGCCAATGATTGCATGACACTGAGTGCTCAAGTGTGAAATTTTTATTTAGTCTTTCTATCAAATTTTCATATGAAATGCGAACCATAGTTATAGGTTTTGCAACAAAAAAAATAAAAAATAAAAGAGAAATTAAAGCCAAGATAGAAAATAAAAAAAATGTTTTTTTCCCACTTTACCCACTTCTTTTACAATTCTTATTCAGATTTTAAAAAACATTCCCAAAATTTTAGCAATATTACATGGACCCATGATCAAAATAAAACCAAGTGAACAATAAGTACTTTTTTTAACATGCTTCTGTTAAATAAAAGTTTTCAAAAGAAATTATTATCAGGAAAAGGAAATAAAATAAGTTCCTCATTCCTTCATTCAAATAATTTCCAGTCTTCTTTATTTAATCAAATAATTTCTTCTTTCAATAAACCAAATAATTTTTCTCCTTTATTCAAGTAATTTCCTCTCACATTCATTCCATAAAATAACTGTCTCTCTCCTTTATCATTTAAATAATTACATCTTGCCTTCATTTAATCACTCTCCTTCTATCAAATAACTTCCTCTCTTCATCATTCAAATAATTTCCTCACTCCTTCATTCAAATAAATTCTTCTCTTTTTCATTCAATCAGTCCCCTACACTGCTTTAATCATATCAACATTATCAATGATAATGTGATTTATCTTGAATTAAAATAATGGAAAAAGGAAAGTTAATAACTAATTAATAGCAGTAATTTTATATGCAGTAAAAATTCAAACACTATTAGATAAATTTATAATTTAGGAAATCACAGATGATCTTCAAGTTATGACATAGAAATTGTCAAAGATCAAATTATAATGCAAGAGAATATTGTTGAGCGATATTTTATAAAAGTTTCTACATTTGAGTATGAGAAGACAATTCAAATGACTATATGTAATATGACTTAATTTAAATATTGTTTTCTCACAACAGTGATAAATATAATACTATTAAAACAAAATTCTCTTACTAAAAGAAATTATTTATACAAAGTAATATTCCATGTTATTTTTTTTCTGTTTTTTGTTCTTAAAAAAAGCACCATTATTTCTCTCACATGATTCCTTTTTTTTTACTTGGAACTCTTTACCAAATTTCAGAGACCAAAAATGCACACAATAAAAAAAACCAAACATGTAACTCAAATTGAGTGGCTACAGCTATAGTCTTTTTATTTGCATCTTCTAACCATCACAGTTCGAGATGTCAGATGTTGATGTACTATACAGTGATAGACAAAGGTGATTCTTCAAGACGTTTTTTTTTTTTGCAATTTTATTCATAAAAAAAATTAAAAGTAGTTTCCATCTTTTTTCTTCTAGGGCAGTTGTTTTTCCATTTTTTTGTAAACCTCCAGATGATAAAAAAAATAAAAATAACAACAAAAATTTAACAGAAAAATGTTTAGCAAATATGGAAATTAATAGGCTTTGTGAGTAACATCAAAGGAAAATTCTTCACAAAGTGAAAAAAAAATAATAAAATAATATTAAAAAAATGCATTTCTCTGGATATTATTGATTTTTTGTGTGCAGGAGATTATAGTTAGATATTATTGAACTTTCCAGAAAGAGAACATTTGAATGCTATAAATATTTCTTAACTGTAAGCAAAGACTCCTGGAAAAAGTTACCTTTAACCACTCATAATAATAAAAAATAATATTAAGTTAAAAAGAAAAAAGTATGATTGAAAATTCAATATTATCCTTTTAAATAGTATTAATCATCATTAACATTATTATTGGGTGCATGTGCAATCATTATTTTTAGTTGTTTTGTATAAATACAAAAGGTATGAAAAGATAAAAGTCATATGGTAACTGTAAAGCAACAAAGCATTAAATAACTATTGGGAATTTTGATCATTTTTAGCAAAAGAATTTTCTTTTGCTTACGTTATATTCTATTTCATAAAGCAAATTTAAAAACAAAAATATCTTTTAACTATTCTTCAGTGAATGCTATTGCTACAATTTATTAATATTTTACTTAAAACCTTTTTGATGGAATGGTGTTTAAAAACAGACTTGTTCATATATTTTGTTGTCTATGAAAGGTATTAAGAAAAAGGTAAAATTAAAGAGATGGAAATTATTCATAAACAAACAAATAAAACAAAACATTTTTCAAGAGTACAAACAAATGTGTTATATATATATATATATATATATATATATATATATATATATATATATATAAATGATAATTTTTAGTAAAGAACATATATTTCTGCTCTAAATTTTTAATACACATTCATAGGCTAATTTTCATATATATATATATATATATATATATATATATATATAATGTGACGGAATTCATTCTTGTTTGTTCTACATAAAGAAAACCTTGTCCAATTTCGAAAATTATAAAGACCTGAAGTATCAGTTAGTAATTATCTCCCTTTCTAATTAAATATCTGGTCTTTAGTGACTTAAGTATTAATGTTCTGTTTTATCTTAGTTTAATTCTCTTTTTGAAATCTTTTGTATATCTTTTTCAATACATGTAAAGATGAATGAGTGGTGGTCTGTTTTCCTTTTCTTTTTTGTTTTCTTTGTTTTTATTGATTTTTTTCAAAAATTTAAACAAACTAGAAAGAAAACTTAACAACAAATTGTAAAGAAATAAATGAAAAATTATAAAAATGATATCGTACAAAGAAAAGGAAAAATATTTTTGTGTATATGTTTTTTTCTTCTTTAAATATGAATGTTTACCAATGAACAAAAAAAATCCTGTTTCAGTCAGGAAAGAAAAAAAAAAAAACATCTTTCAGGGTAGAAGAGGGTGGGAATTTTTTTTTTTTCTTGCTTGTTGTCCCAGTGTCTTATGAGTAAAAAGATGAGATATGCTGTCAGTGCATTTCTTTCTTTTCATTTCTGAGTGGTGTGGGGATATAAATAATGCAGTTCTTTTGTTTTCTTTTTTTTTTTATTTTTAAATTTTAATACATTGCCCATTTTTTCTGATTTGTTAAAGTTTGAACCAAAATCATTTTCCTCTTTAAGTGCTTTTTATTTTTATCTTGTATATCTTTTTTCGAAAGACTGTAATGCATATCACTTCATCATGCATCATATCTTTGGTACTGATAATATCTTTTGTTATGTGATATTTGAATATAACTATTATTATAATATTCTGAGAAATTGTTTTAGAGAATTTTTTTAAAATCAAATACTTTGTTTCCGCTTTTGATTCAGCATGTTGAAAAGAATTTCATAACACTTCATTTACTGACATTTCATGATTATTAAAATTGATTTTTTTTTAACAATATTTAAAAAGATTATTGTCACCAAGGTTTGTTCCATATTATATTCATTTTTGGGGATCTTTATCATCATCATCCATCATCACCATATCCATTTCAAATTTCTTTTCCACTGTATGTATTTTATTGGAACATAACATGAAGGAAAATGTTCCTTTCTTTTGTGTATTATGAATATATTTGATTTCTTTATAATTTAATTCAGAAGCCCACTTTTGAATTTATTTCTTCCGCATCTAATGTTCTAATTAAGTGATATCCATTTACCACTTTTTCTTTCATTTTATTCGTCATTTCCCCATACATTATATATGTTTATTTAAACTGTTTGTCATTTTCTTTTTAAATAAGCAGGTTCAGAAGCTCCAAGACAAGAACAGATTTTGGCTTAAGAGGAGTTGATTTTTAGCTAGGAAAAAAAAACAACCCAAAACAGACATGTTTTCTCCAAAAGGAATTCATTATAATTGATATCATTGCAAATCATTTACAAAATATTTTATTCTTAGTCAGCAGTTTATGAATGTAAATTTGACAATTTTCCCCAATAAATATGTTTTCTTGAATACCATAGTATTTTTGCATTTAGATGCATATTATTCTTATTACATAAAATAGTTTTTCATTATTAAGAAATTTCTTTCCTCATTGATTTCTGCTGAATAACATTAATTTCACTGGCATAATTAATTCTCATTTCTTTATTTAATCTTTTGGGAAGTAGGTGGCAAATTCTGCCATGTGCAGTGATTTTGTTTTACTCTCTTTTTTTATTCCAGTTTTCTCCTATACCGGTGATATATAAGGAAAAACTTAGATCAGCTTTCCAAGTAGCTGGATCAGAAACAAGTCTTGCAATATTGGCTTACATTTACTCCATTCTTTTCTCATCAGAAGATATTCTCTGACATGCACATAAATGCAAGCCCTTTTCATATATCTGATACAAACCAATTTCTAATTTCATGTTTCTCCCATCGTGTATTTACATACATAAATGTATGTATGCATTTATACATGCATACATATATATATATATATATATATATATATATATATATATATATATATATATATAAGTGCATGCACATATGTATGTATATGTATCATTAATATATACATGTATGCTTGAGTATTTGATATAAATATATTTCTCATGTTTCAGGTTTTGGAAGCTGTTCAACTCGTCTTAAGCATCATCATTTTACTCTTGTCATAATTCCATTTTAATGTTAAATTTGCTTTCAGTTATTTAAAAGTGTTTTTGGAAATTATTTTTTGTGATTGAGGAGAAGTATTGGTTTCTCTTGTCTTGGGCAAGAATAAAATTGTCACTTTGGACTCATTTCAAATCAATTCTTTTTCTTTCGTTAGGTTTTTTGGAATTTTTTAAACATATTTGTTAATTCTTGGGAAAAATTGAAATTATGTTAAACTGGATTCATTTTTTTTTGTTTAATTTTTTTTCTTTGTGGTTAATAATGATAGGAACATTTTTACCAAAACAAATTCATTTGAACTTAAAGAAACATTCCCCCAAAACTATTCTTTTTAGTGTAAATTCAGTTTTTGGTTATAAAAAAAGTGTTTAAATGTACAAACCATGATACAAGTTTGGTGGTAGTGGTTGTGGTGGGTAATTCTTTTTTTTTCTTTGTAAACTTCATTTAAACATAATTATCAATTAATGATTTCTGTTTTCTTTTTTTTTTTTAAACTTTAATGTCTTTCAGTGGAGGGCATACTGAGGTAATAACTTGTTACCACAGATAAAGGGTTCTGCTCAATTCATTATAATGTTAGATTTTCAAGGAATCTTTTACAATCATATTTTAACCAGTTCTTTCAAATATGTCATCATAGTATATCAGGGTTTTTGGAAAAACTGGTGTTTCAGATGTAAAATTCAATTTTTAACTGGTGAGCAACACTGTATGACCCACATATTAAGAGCTCTGATTGTACCTTAATACATTTTTAGTGGGTGTCATGGTCATGTGTTAGCATGTACAGATGGTTACACACACACCATTTTTGATTTTTGCACATATCTATCCATGTTACACATATATATTATTTTATATATATATATATATATATATATATATATATATATATATATATATATATATATATATATATACTGCTCTGCTTACAAACCATCATGTTTGTATTAGAGTATACTTTGGTAAAACAAGTACAGATGCATTAAAGTTGCTTATATATATATATATATATATATATATATATATATATATATATATATATATATATATATATATACATACATATATATATAAAATAAATATGTTTATATAAATTGTAGATTAATGAATACCTAAGGTTAATATATTTGTATATAACTGATGTATATTTATATAAGCATACTAAGGTAATTATATAAAAAAATGCAGTAATATATAAACATTTTTCTATAGAATTCCATATTTTACAGATGTTTCAAGAAGTTTACACTGCAATTGCTGCCTTTTTACAAATATTTCATAAGTTCAACAAGGAATGGAAGTATATATTTTTTTTCTTTTCTTTTTTGGCATATTTTCATTATTTAATTGTGGAGATTGGTTGCTTACATGATAGTGCACCAAATTTGCTTCCAGAAAGCAACAATGTTCATATATCTCTTTAGTTGGAATGAGCCTTCTATTTTTTACGAGCTGGTAAAATAAATTTACCAGAGATAGGCAGAAAAAAAAAAACAAAAAAAAAACCCCAAAAAAAAACAAAAACCGAAGCAACAAGACAAACACTGATTGGTTTTATATGGGAGTGAAATTAAATCTGCTTCTTGAGTTAACCACTAAAAAAGGCAGATAACTTATTCTCTCCCTGGTTAGGAAGTCAGCCACTTGGGTCATTTCTGAAAACTGACCACTGTGATTTTGATTTAGTCAGCTCATATGGACATATTGAGCATATTGGTCATTGATGGTTTGCTAAGTCTTAGCAAATGGACATTTGTCATAAAAAGAGAACATGATCTTGGACATTTCATTCAGTATTTATGTCATTGTGACATTTATGAATATGTCATTGTGACATTTATGAATATGTCATTGTGACATTTCTAAATATATTTGTTGGCAGAAGAATGTTTAAACATTGCAGTATATTTCTGTAATTTCTCACATCATTTTACATTTTATTATTCACTAAAAATACCAAAATTAGATTTATTAATTTTACTAATTAGAAGAGTAATTAGAATATAAGTATAATCACTAATCGTTATTTTCTTTTTTATTAAGAATTGGTTTAACTAGATCAGGATTATTTCATCTAAAAGTCATTTTAGGTGAAAGGGTTAACTTTTAAATAAGCTTTTAGTCTAAAAGTCATTTCAAGTGAAAGGGTTAACTTAATTTTCTAAATATTTAGTATTTAAAAATTTTTAAATTTAAAAAAAAAAATTTTAAATTTAGTTTGAAGAAAAGTTTTCCAACAAGTTTTTGAAAAAAAGTTTTTTAAGCAACTTTTGTTCTGATGTTTTAATACATGTTGTTGTTTCATCAAGCTGTTGCCCATATATAAGTTGCTATATACTGCAACTACTGCTACTACTGCAGCTATGATGACGACTGTCGACTGATGCCTGTCTTGCATTATATCCCGAAGCATGAGTAGGCGGCTGCATGGATAGATTTGCAGGTTTCTCATGTGTAGGTGACCTCTCTTGACTCCCACTGGCACTGCGTGCCTGTGGGTCATTCTCGTGTTGTCATCTATCATGTGTTGGCGTTCCTATCAATACTTGTTGTTGATGTTCATTAGGAGACCTTCCTGTTTGGTGCAACATCGCCCCAGGCAGAGCAGAAGATGGTAAAGTGGACAGGGAAAGGCAAAAAAAAAAAAAAAAAAAAAAAAAGAAAGAGAAAAAGAAAGAAAAAATTATATTAGATCAAAGTCAATACAAACAAACCAAAAAGAATTATGCATTATTAAGAATATACAAATTTATGCAAATATCAATGAAATGAAGAAAAACAACATAAATATATAATTTTTGATTGATAAAACATTAATTTGTAAAAAGTATTCAACACTCAGTTATATCGTCAATATCTGATGTATACAAGCATATTTAATAATAATCTGTTTGCATGTTCAAATAAATAAGTATTGTTTTATTCAATTAAGTATTTTTTGTACATTTCATAAGAGAAAATTATTATATATGGTTAAAGAAAGTGAGATTTTTTTATTAGAAATATTATTATGACAAAATGATAAAATAGCATTTATGATTAAATTTTGCTCTCATCAAAATATCCTCTATTATCCTTGATTACTGCAGCAAAGATTTTTGGCATTCATTGCAAAAGTTTCTCAAAGGCATGAGTTTGATAATTGATTCCATTCTTTTTTCAATGACTCTAAGAGCTTTTTTTCATTTTTTTCACTCTTCTATCAATTCCATTCCATGCTAATTCTGGGGGTAGCTTCAAACTTTTGACCTGTAGTATATATATATATATATATATATATATATATATATATATATATATATATATATATTCTTTTTTCATTTCAACCTTTGGAAGTGAAGTCTGATGATCCAGAGCCCTGTTAAAGGGGTTGTGGTGAAATAACTTATTACATGGAACCTTAAAGTGATCTGTTTTTATTCAAACAAATCTGCTCTGAATTTTACATTGAGCTCTCTGGATATCATCCTCCTTGGGTCTACCCATGAGGATTACTTAGTTTTGCATAAACTAACTATATATATATATATATATATATATATATATATATATATATATGAATCATTCATATAAAAAACAAATATAGAGGTTGATTTAAATGGCGAGAATACATCTTCGCAAACAATTTCAATAAGTTACACTAATTTTGTATGAATGATTCATGTATAATATATATCTAAGTTGAACAGCATCTATAATCGAAATATATATATATATATATATATATGTGTGTGTATATATACACATACAGGGGTGGAAATAAGTATAAGACATCCCCATGAAATTGTTAATAATTTTCTTTATTTTACTGCACAAATTCCTCTGAAAATTTGTGTGTAGTACTTAGATTCAATGAGTATTAGTATACATATTCGATTTTATAACAACTTTCCACCAAAAAAAGTTATTAACAAAAATACGTTTTTGAGGGTGAAAATAAGCATGAGACAGTTTTGAAAATTTGTATTTAACAGCAAAATTGTACAAAATTCAATATTTACATTTATTCCCTTTCAATTGTAATACTTCAACACACCTGTTTTGCATTGAATCAATAAGTTTTCTGAGAGTTTCAGATGGAATTTCATTCCAATACTGTTTAATGCAAGATTTTAAAGTTTCTCTGTCTTCAAATTGGTGTTTATTTTTGTATACTCTTCTTGACAAAATTCCCCCAAAATTTTCTGTTGGGTTTAAATCTGAAGACTTAGTGGACCAGTCCAAAACTTCAATATTTTTTGTCTTAAACCAGTCTTTTGTGAGCTTAGAAGTGTATATGGCTGCGTTGTCCAGTTAAAAAATGGCATTATTGGTGTCTAGACGATTCCTAAATGGGACAAGAATTTTGGCCAACATATTGATATATCGAGCAGAGTTTTATTTCCCTTCCATTACTAATAAATCAGTCTTTCCCGACACAGAAAAAGCTCCCCCCAAACATAACAGATCCTCCTCCAAATGGTCTTTTTGAAAACAGCTGCTTCTCCTTTCTTCAATCATGCCAATAACACTGGTAGCCATTGGGCCCATCCAAATTAAACTTTTTCTCATCAGAAAACACCTTTTCTCATTTCCCCTTTGTCCATGTTATTTTTTTTCTTTACCAATCTACGCTCATCTTCTTATGTTTAGCAGTTAAAGGAGAGGCTGTCTTTCTGTTTTGATACACAAGATTTGGCGATTTATGGAGAAGTTGATGAACTCTTCTTGGAGTGATGGGTAAATTCTGAGATTTTTGCAGATCTCTTGAACTTGATCGTCATTTAAAAGCTTCTCGAAAAAGTCAACATATAGCTGCCTTTGTAATTTTAGGTGAATGACCTGGAGGTTTTCTGGTGCCATACAATTCAGGGCCCTTTAGATAATTTCTCACAACTGTTCGGGACCTCGACAGTTCTCTTGCAATGAAACTTATAGATTTTCCTTTCAGTTTATAGGAATAAATTTTGTCTTTTTCATTTTCATTAAGGTGGGAGTTCCTAGTCATTTTGCAGTAACTGTATTCAATTATGAAATGTTCAAATAGGACTCACATGGCTTAAAATCATGATAAGAGTCTCTTTTATAATCTGTGCATGCACTTATTCTTCCTTTGGCATTCTCAAGTAAACCAGATATGCAAATTTTTAAAACTGTCTTATAATTATTTCTACCCTTGAAAACAAAGTTTTGTTAATAATTTTTTTTGGTGGAAAGTTGTTATAAAATTGAATATGCATACTAACACCACTCGGATTTGGGTACCACACACAAATTTTCAGAGGAATTTGTTCAGTAATAAGAAATTTATTAACAATTTCATGGGGTGTCTTATATTTATTTCCACCACTGTATATATATATATATATATATATATATATATATATATATGTATGTATATATAGTTAAACCTAGAGTGCCAGACAAACCTACCAAGGTTTCACCTAAGCGGACTCTCGTTTTTGAAACATGAAAACTCTTATGTAGCGAAGGAATCATATTTTTAAACAAAAATATATTATATATATATATATATATATATATATATATATATATATATATATATATATATATATAATGTAAATCTATTTAAACTCAGTGGGTGAAAAAACATGGATAGCACAATTTTCAAATAAATTGGCATCTGAGGAAAAATGGAAAAAAAAAAAGGACCAGAAACCTCTGGTCAGAGTGAAGAAATTCGTCCAGTACCTTAAATCTCTGGTACAACAAAAAAAAAACCCAGCGAGTAATAAGTTAAAACAAAGAGTGCTAAATACACTAAGTAGAGCAAAAGTAAAATAAATCCTAATGAGCCAGGTACTACCTACCTAGGTTTCACCACATGGGATCATCAGGGTGAACATATATATATGTATATATTTAGCCAGCAATCCCTCTTTTATACTTGTTTCATTAAAAACAACTGACAAGTTAAGTTTTTGCCTAATTTTTCTTGTGTTTGTATAATTTTTTCTTTTTTAGATATAAAGTATATCAAAATGTTCTGTATGTCTGAATGCTTTCGGCTATCCTTTTGGTCATTATCAAGGATGATTTTTATTTTTAACTGAAATAAATTTGTACATTAAAAAAATCCATACATTCAGTTAAAAATAAAAATAAAAATCATCCTCAATAATAGCTAAAAGCAATCATACATATAGAACATATACACATTTTTTACATACTTTAGGTCCAGAAAAAAAAAAATTATATGAACACAAATGTGTTATGTACAAAACTTAATTGCAGTAACTTGTCAATCATATTTAATGAAACTTGTGTATATATATATATATATATATATATATATATATATATATATATATATATATAGATAACTAGACTCGTTTCGAATTTTTGATTTGCAAATAATCAAATCAATCTCGAGGGAAAAAAGGTTTTAAAAAAAGAAAGAGCTACAAACATGAACTACTGTCGAACAAATCGCACAGATGCAGGTCTGAAGCCCAAAGAAAAAAACCCGATACGAGTAGACAACTAACTAACAAAAGAGCTCAATACAATCGTAGAGCAGACCTAGATACACCTAGTGAGCCAGACAAACCTACCTAGGTTTCACCTAAATGGATCGTCAGGGAAAGTATGCCATACTTTCCCTGATGATCCATTTAGGTGAAACCTAGGTAGGTTTGTCTGGCTCACTAGGTGTATCTATATATATATATATATATATATATATATATATATATATATATATGTATGTATATATATATATATATATATATATATATATATATATATATATATATATATATTAAAGGAAGGGGTTATAGTTGTTCCGAGAGAAAAGTGTTTATTTTGAAGGGAAGGGAGAAACAGCAAACATTTTTGATTTTTGGTGGATTTTTTAAAATATGTATTGTACTTTAATTTACATATTTTTACTACACGTGTTTCAGGTCTTGCAGCCTTCATCAGGCTAAGAGTGGCTATTTCCACATATTAGAAGGAATAAATTTTCCTTATGTTTTCTGATATATATATATATATATGTATGAGGAAAATATATGTTTATGGGCAAAAGTACTCAGTATCAGGGATAGTGCATTTGTAAATATAAGAAATTTAAGAGAAAACACTTAAGTCAATGCTGAGTGATGCCAGTTTGTTTCATGCTTAAACACAATCTCTAGGCCATGTCTCTTTATATATATATATATATATATATATATATATATATATATAATCAAAATTTAACTTTTCTCTGATGTTTTTCAGAATCTGTAAAACTCAGTGTATAGATTAGTAAGCTTTTCATTATTATTATTATTATTATTATTAGTGTTCTCTTCCTCAAGAGTGAGTACTGTAATTAAAAAAGTATAGGATTGGTGTATATGGAATAAATTCCAATAACCAAAAATACTATTCTTAAAAGAGTGCTCAATACAGAGTAGAGCAAATATAATTTATTCGAAAATTATAACATAATCATGTTATTCAACATCATCATTTGATAAGACACCAGAAGTGTTAAAACAAAATGACTATTTTGTAGTAATTTTATAACATGATTATGTTAGAATTTTCAAAAAAATTATATATATATATATATATATATATATATATATATATGTATCCAATTCTATATTGATATTTATGCATTAAATATATAGATATGCATATACTATTGAATGGTATGTGCATCATTCACACACACATAAATATATATATATATATATATATATTTATATATCAGAAAGAGATGGAAAGTACTTGGGAAAAAATGATTCTCACTGTTTCAGTGCATTTCTTGCCTCATTTAATTCTAATATATGGAAAAATATTCAAACGAATCAATATTCAGTATGAAAATATTATGATTATTATGTTTGTAATTTAAGCGGGTATAATGTTTGTAATTTATTCAATTAGACATGCATAAAAGAGAATTTGCTTCCCAAAATTGCACCAATATATATATATATATATATATATATATGATGAAATAAAATAAAGAACAAATAGGAAACATGTCTCAATCTAACATGTTTCACCTTTATTATGGTTTCATCAGAGATTGAGAATAGAAATGCAAAATCAACGAGACAGAGTACTGGAATGTTATGATTTTTGGTAGTTCTCATTGGTTAGACACATATCACATATATTAACACAATAGATAATATATAAATATGTGTGAGGAACATTTTGGATGTTAAAGTGTGTGAGAATGTAAGAGTGTGTAAGTAAAGAAACATTTGTGTGTCTTGGTGTATGTTGGATGGTAACGTTAATTCATGCAAGTTTATATGTGTGTCTGTGCAGAATCTCATCCTTGTATATGTTGGTGAAATGTAGCAATATGTTGCTATAATTTTGTATTTAGTTGGATTTTTAGATTCTCGTCTAATATTATATTATTAATGTTATAGGGATATTTTTCTATATTTTTAAAAAGAATATAACCTTTTAAGGAGAAAATATTTTGAATATATTTGTAGCATTAATAGCAACTATAAACACTAGCTGAAAATTATATCATATTATCTTTCTTCAGATCTATTATTCATGAATCTAACTTATGTCTATGTATTACAGAAAATAATGAAAATTTACAAATGCTTTTTAAAAATATGGATGAGAAATACTTTAATGATAAATCCAACCAAAACAGAGTTGATGACCACAGACATTCACCACATGCACTTACACATACACGAGTATATAAAAATCCAATCAAATACAAAATTATTGCAACACTATTTGTCTATGCATGGAATACTGTTGCCATATATGGTCTGGTACCCCCACTGTTCATCTTGAGTTTCTCAACAAAATCCAAAGATGGATATGCAATGTGATCGGTCCTGACTTGGGATCTTAACACCAGTCACTTTCTCACAGATGTAAAGTGGCTTCCTTTTGTCTTTTCTGCAAATATTTTCATGGCATCTGCTTTGACGAGCTATTTTCATTGGTTCTCAACTGCATGAATTTAAGTGTGCTACTGGATTGGCATCTCGGTCCCATCCTTTTGCTGTCAAAGCTGTTAAATGTAACCACCTCTTCTACTCTAACAGCTTCTTCTCTCACAATTCCCAACAGGGGAACACCTTTCCACTTACTTGCTTCCCTGATAACTATAATCTTCAAAAATTTAAATGTAATGTCAATCGACATCTTCTGTTGCCTTGACCTCCATGCTTCTTTTTATCCTTTCCTCTGTCTCTGCTTTACCTTTGTCTATTTTCATACTTTCACTCTCTGTAACCCTTTGCATACTAGTGGCACTCCTGTTTTACTTGGGGTGAAATGCTTATAAAAAAAATATCGCTATATTTCAGCAACATATCATTCACCAACATCTACAAGGGTGGATTCTATAGACATTCCTCACACACACACACACACGTTTATATACTTACATGAATTAACATTACCGTCCAACATACACCTAGACATTCAAGCATTTCTTTACTCTTACACTATCATACCATTTAACATCTAAACTATTCCTCACACATATTTATATATTTTCTATTGTATTAATATATGTGAGGCATGTATGACCAATGAGAACTAACCAAAAATCATAAAATTCCATTACTTTGTCTCTGCTTTTTCATTTCTATTTTTGATCTCTGACGAAGCCTTAAAAAAGGTTTCCTACTTGTTCTTTAATTTTAGTTTACCATCCTGTCAGATTCTTATTCATCTGATCTACATTTGATCTTCGACTAATATATATAAATATATACATATATTTAAACTATCAGTGATTGTGCTAGCATGAAGTTGCAAATCATACAATGTGATTATCAGTTTTAGACCTCAATGTAATCTTTAAATTGTTAATTGTATGCCTCAGTGCAATCTTCCGACTTTGATGATCATATTGAGGTGTGAAAATGACAGTCACCATGCAATGTTCATTCCTATGTCTATATGTTACATATATACAAGATAGTGCACTGAGAAATTCTTGGCTCAACCAATTTACCCCAAATTTAACCAATTATCAATTTCTTTCTTTTTAAAATACTTCTTTGTTGTGCCAGGTTGAGAACTTTTCAGTACTCTCTGATAAGCTCTATATAGAAGGGCTTACACTGAAACATTTGTTCTTGTATGATCACCAAAGTTAAGTAATGCTGATCCTGGTCAGTATCTAAATGGGTGACTGCTTGGGAATATCAGGTGTTGTAAGTTTGGATGTGTGGATGGTGTAATGTTTAATGGCTCAGAATTGTTAATCAGAGAGCTGAGTTCCAATTCTGATTGGATTTGTTATATTCACTTATGAGCAAATACTCTTGAGGAAGGTATGAATTTACCTCTTCTCTCCCCTGCTATGGGTTAATTATTTTAATTGTGTCATTAAAGAATTATATTTGCCAAAAATAAAATAAAATTATGTACAAAATAGTTAGATCTTGGCATTAAATAACTTGCAAATGGTTGATATGTCACTAAACAAAACCAACCAACAACTTACAAGGTCAAGGAATTCAAGTTATGAGTAATTTCTCTTCTTTTACTTAATAGAAATGGGTGAAATCTTTAGGGAAATTACAGAAGTATTGGGTAACTTGAGAGAGGAATTGTTTGAATTCCCTAAACCTTTATGGTAGAACTATATATATATATATATATATATATATATATATATATATATATATATATATATGTAGCCACATGAAATTCAATGTTGTACTAAACAGTGAGGGACATTATATATATATATATATATATATATATATATATATATATATATATAGCACAAAATGAGGGTTGGTAATAATAAAAGAGGATTTAATATATATTAACAGAGCTAAAATTTATACTTCTAATAAATATAAATTTTGTTTATTACTGTTTAGCACAATTCTCAGAGTTGTGTTAAACAGTGAAGAACAAACTGTATGTGTGTGGGTATTTATATATATATATATATATATATATATATATATATATATATATATATATACACACACATACAAACACACACACATATATATATATATATATGTATATATATATATATATATATATACATATATATATATATATATATATATATATACATATATATATATATATATATATATATATATATATATATAGGTAGATACACACACACACACACACACACATATATATATATATATATATATATATATATAGAGAGAGAGAGAGAAATATGTTAGGTGAGTAGAATAATCTACTCAATATCTTATGTAAGTTCACAAAATTTGGCCTTCATATTGAACGTGTTTAATTCAATAGCCATTTGTGAAAGATGGAATGAGAGCAGTGATCACAAAATTTACTTAAGTAAATGAATGGTTATTAGAGAAATTGCCCCTGTAAGAATTTCTCAAGATTCTTCTTATCCAGTTTAATTCTCTGAAAGTGTTCTGGCTGCTGCGCTATTCCAATCTAGAATGATAGAATACTGTATTTTTGCCATCTTACATTTTTCTTGTGACATTGATATGCTTGTGTACACAGATTTTATGTTTATCTTTTTGATGTTTTATTTTCATTGATTTTTTAACACAACTCTCAGACTGTCATTCTCCAAATGCAGCATCAATTGGAAAGAAATAAAAAAAATTCAATCTCTCAGCTTACTAATGATTATAGAATGATCGTATGAGACTTCTGATTAAAAAAATGTAATTGAAATAAGTTAAAAGTAATATCAATCAAAAAGATGAAGATAGCTGACAGTGTTACATTTAGGAATTTGAATAATATTACAATTAATGCTACACAAACATTTCATATATACAATGCAATCATATGTAAACAACCTATTTCAATTTATAAATATGCCCATTGTTTATTCCAGCTTTTTGCATTTGGTTATAAAAAGTTTCTAGGCAAGGTAAAACATTTTGTTTCTAGGCAAAACAATTTTGACAAGATAAAGAGTTGGTGTTCAAGTGAAAAATTTCAAACATTAATTATTAAATATTATAGTGCAGCATGGACAGAGATGTATCCTATGCATGTTATCAGATTAAAATAATTATTTTTATCATTCAACATATAATTTTGCATAAAAATAAGGATTATCCAAATATATAATATTTATATAAAATATACTCTCAATATCAGTATTAAGTATTACATGTGTATATGTTAACACACACACATGCACATATGTGTGTGTGTGTGTGTTAACATATATATATATATATATATATTTAGGTGTTGAATAAATAAATATCCTAGCCAAAACAAACAAAATTAATTATAGCACCTCTCCATTGCACTAAAATAGTCTCAGATGAATATTTTGTTATTTGTAGCTTGTTTGGAGAGCTAAGAACCCACTTAAAAAATAATCTCATAGAATATTTTGTATTCTGTGAGTATATTGAATAAGCACTTTTCTTCAGGTCTGTTCCTAAAGAAAAACATATATTTTGATGAAAAATAAAGTAATAATATACAGATTATGCATTTATATGATATTAAAATGTTTATAATTATCTACTGGCCAACAGTTTAAAACTTATCAAATAACCATTTGCATTTTCAAAAATATTTCCTTAACAAAAAGACATATTCTTTTTAGAATTTTCAAAGAATTAAAGTGGAATCTTTATTTTATAATTAGGCACATTACAATAAGTATTCCAATTATATCTATTAATAGAAAGAATTTCTGTGAAGAGCAATGTTCATAGCATAAGTCAATTGAAAGAAAGACTCTAGAAATTTGTAATAGTAGATTTGATATTTTTCTTAGCCATGTTTGCTGTCATTGTATTCAGGATTAACATTTAGTCTAGTGTTTGAAATAGGAAAATAAAATCTTTATTTTAAATTTCTCTTTATTTATTAGTAACATTTATTTAATAATAATCTGTTAAACAAAAAGATAATGACTATATAATGTAATGTTTACATCATTATAAACTATTCAATTTTTTAAAGTTTATTCTTTTATTATTCTTGTTTCTTTTAATAAATATAATTGGAGCATTTATTGTATTGTGCTTAATTATAAAATAAGGAACACACTATAATTCAGCACATGATGTCTTTATATGGGGCAAATATTTTTGAAAATGTTTCTTTATTTGTCTAATCTTGTTCTTTAAATGAACCATTTGCCAATTCATTGAAAATAAGCTGTCATGATGTTTCTGAGACTATAGCTTACTCAGATTCATAGTGTAGCCATCTTTTCATAATGGCCAGATAAGGAATAGGGAATAGCAAATCTTTAAAAACATTATATTTAGAATTTAATAACTTTTATAATTAAAATTTAGTATATAATGAGTTAGTTTAATGTTCTTTCAGTGTTATATCTTTTAGGAGATTCTTTTGGTTTTTAAAAAATAAGAAAGAAAATTGGTAAACTTTGGAATCTCCCAAGAGTGTAGCTACAGAAATGGTTAGCTCTTGACAAAAATAGACCATTAACAGAACTATTAAATTACTTCAAGGAGAAAATAAATCTACGTTTGCAGGAGTATAAGATACACAAGATTCAACTATTTTACCAAAGAAGGAAAGCGAGAGTAAAAGAGGGGATTTTAAATAATATTATTTGCTGGAAGAAAGCTGGAGTCAAGGGCATTATTATAACATTATATATTTACTACAGCAGATGTGAAGTCTTAAAACAGTATAAATACAAATAAAACATAATTAAAAATGTCACTTTATTAATATCAGTAAACTGATGGGGTAGTAAAGTTCAAAATAATAAGCAGTGGTTTCCAGCCTTAATAGCAGCAAAAATATTTCTATTTGGTCTGATAAATTTGAAAAAAATTATTAATTTAATTTCATAATTTGATTATATCAAACTAACTTGATTTGTTTGATGTAAAAGAAAACAGTTCATAATGATGTAAAACCATAACGAATGGTAAAATAATGAAAATAATAGAAATTACAGAGAATCTGGATGATATTTTAATCAGTGTTAGATTTACTTTCATTTAACTAAACTTAAACTAGTTCAGAATTATTATGAATATGATATTTAAGTAACAAAGAAATTTTTGAAGCACGATAGATTCATTAAACTGATACAATCTTCATTTACAATAATAATTGTTTTTTTTTTGCTTTTTTTTAAACACTGACAGCAATACTATGAGTAATTACATGTTTATCAGAGAAACCATTAAAAATTGAGAACTTTGCTTACAGACACTAAGTAAAATTATATGGTTTCTGGAAAAACAAGGTTAGAAACCACTTGCATTCTTTGCTTTCTTTTTTTAAATTTATATTTGAATTGAAAAAATTAAATGGAATAGGCACCAATCATCTTGTAGCAATAATCATAAAGGACATTCATGTATATATTCATTGAAATAAACAAACAAGAAATTAATCTTATATGGAACACAGGCACACACACACACACACATATAGATATATATATTCACATTTATGCATATGAAAAATATAAATAAATATAGATATACATGTAAAACCAAATATTTAAAACTTTGACAAAAAACAAATACATAAATTTTAGAAAGTGCAATTGAAAAAATGGGCAAAAATAGCTCGACAAAAACAGATAAAAACAAATTACAGATATTTTGAAAGGAAATATGAGCTTGTAAATAAATATGTAATTCAAAAATATATTGAACAAAAATTATAACAAAGCATATGAACAGTAGAAAACCAAAAATAAATTTAACTGAAAAAAATCTGAGAAATTTATTCTTTTTCCTTAATTTCTGTTTTATAATTTTGGTATGGGTAAATCTAATTTTCATTTCCTCTAAGGAAAGTAAATTCTTATAACCTTCTTATAACAAAATGAAATTAATTCTATAAGAGAAACAACTTACATTTCTCTAAATGTAATATAATGATTTCAAATAAAATAGTTTTACTTTATTTGAATGATGAAATCTAAGGAGCAAAAATTTCAACACTGAAATTTTAAAATATACGAATGTTAACAATATCCATGGCAAAGATTTTTTTTCTACAGTTTTGTTGTTTAACTCTTGTCATTGTGATAACTGATATATTGATGTATTAAATCTTTTGCAGAAAATTTTGGAAAGATTATTACTTTTAAAATGCTTATATCTTCTTTTACGGAAATATATTTTGTTATTTACTGTTGAACTCCTTTTGTTTAATATAAATATTATTTCTTTCTGAGGACATATTGATAAAACTATTATTTTTCCATCTGAATTTTCTGGGTCATGCAATGTTCTCATTACATTGGTTATGTGTATTTTAAGTGTCATCAATCTCTGTTTAAAAATAAAGAAGCTATTTGCAGTTTTACATGATCAAACAATTTTTTCCTACTTCAACATTTTTTGGGGATGAAGTTGCAGTATTTAGGATGAATAGCAAAAAGATCAGAGGCAAGAAAACTGTCTTTTTCAATAAAATGTTTTTACTGTTTCCATTCCATAGTTCTAAAATAATTATGGCAAAATAGTTCAACTGATATAAGTTTTTCTTTTCTGTGGTTTATTAGCAAAATTATTGGCTTTTTTTTTACTAATTTGCCATTTTTTAATCATTTTCTCATTCTTTATTTTTTAAAAATGATTAAATTATTAGAAACTCTAGTTGTCATAGGTTTTTATGCAGTCTCCCAGATGTTGTGGTTTTACATGCTCTTCAAGAAATTATGATTTTTACATGGTTTTCAAGATGTTGTGGTTTTTACATAGTCTTCAAAATGTCATGGTTTTTACATGGTTTTCAATATTTTTTATGTAGTCTTCAAGAAATCATGGTTTTTGCATGGTTTTCAAGATGTGGTTTTTATATAGACTTCAAGATGTCATGGTTTCTATGTACTCTTCAAGATGTGGTTTATATTCTGTCTTCAATATACGATGTTTCTGCTATCTGCATGATTTCCTTTTGGATGCTAATGTTGTTAATGGTCGTTGAGTCTATCAGGAGAATCCTCTATATTGGCTATTGAATTATGTCTAATCATTACCATAGGCATAGCTATGGAGACCACTCTATACCATTCTGATAGATAGCTAGTAACCCTACGAAAAGGTTTGTCCTCCCTTAGAAAGGTTTTTAATCCTGTTGAGTGTTTAGCTACCCCTATCACCAAGAAAAACCTGGTGGAGAAATTGGTTTAGCTGATGATGATCCAACTATGGCACAGATAGTACTGAGTTACATGAAACCATTTGCACTTGTAGAATAACCTGACATAAATCCTTCACTGTCACCGGGAAATTCTTTCCTTGTGACAGCAAACATTCTTCCATAACAGCCCACCCATTATTAGACAGCTAGGAGTTTATTAATAGCCTCTAAGCTGTCTAATTATAGATAAATTTGCAATATAGAAATTTTTTACATATGTTTCTTGAAATAATTCTTTGTATTTAAAATCACAACTTACATGACATTCACTTTCTGCAAAAGAGACATAAAAAAAATGGTTTTAACCTTCTCACTTGATTATGATGTCTTTAGAAACACACTACATTAGACTGAAAACATATTTGTTATATATTGGTTTTTAAAACTATGTTTAAGGACTTAATAACACCAGTGCATTTCCCCATCTTGTTTGTTTATAAAATGTTTAGATATCTCTTCAGGTAAAGTTAACATTATAAACTAGATATGATTAATATTGATCCCATGTTCAGTAAACCTATTTAAAAATGTCTCCTGCTCTTTTAGTACATGTTTACACTTATAAAATCATCTGTTGCTAGCACGGTGAAGAAAATATGAAATGCAACAATACCAAGTTTCTGTCAGTTTTTTTTTAATGTTTTGACAGAAAGGAAGAATACCAATCAGAATCCTACATTGTATAGCATGTTTTCATCATTTTGCCTTAAGGATTTTAAAGAAAAATATTGCAGACAAGATGGAAGCAAAGATATTGGCTTGTGTTGTTAGGTCTTCAAATTTCTGTTCATGGAAACATAGTCACTTAAGAGGTTGTTTTCTTGATAAGATGAAAACTATAAAAGAAAAAGCACAAACAAACCCTTTAAATGACATATTGTGCTTCAAAACCAATCATGGACATTATTCTACTCAGCTTTATGCGTCAAGCAAATGAAAACTTCCAATCATGTGAATTCTAAAGAAAAAAACTGTCAATCATTTTTCTTTTTAAAGATGAAGAAAACATAAAATTATACTTGCATTACAAATTTTAACAAAGAGCCATATTCACAGAAGTGGAATTGGTGTGCTGAATTCAAATTCTGGTATAGTCTGTTTCATTCTTCATGTTAATACTCTTGGAAAAAGTATGGATTAATTTTCGTATAACTCACAGTTTTCTGAATTAAATAGTAGGAGTGGCTGGGCTTTCTAGATTTGGGTGTTTTGTAATGTTGTATGGGATGGTTATTAAAATAATAACTAGAACAGCAACTTACAAAGTATAAGGGTTTACTTAAACAAGAACAATACAAGTAGATATTTACAATTTAATCTGAAGCAAGAAAGCAAGCCAGTATTTTCCCAACCTCCCTATGAGACAGGAGATGACACAAGGCCGATTTTTATGTGGAGGGATCCGAGCCTGTAGGCTCAGGCAAAAATTCTCTGTAGACCCTGCATACATGTTTGGGGTTTGTCTACCTCCCCAGACGATCCTCTGCCCTTTGGCAGAGCCTTGTCTGAGTTTCTCTTTGCCCGAAAGCAGAGAGTTCGATGTCTTGATGTTTGCTCAAGCCTAAGCTGGAAAGCAAGCCCCCAGAGACTAATATCATAGATTCTTATAGTGATTTTCTAAGCCCAGCTTAGATGTGGCACAAGGCCGAAAGTATAGGGCACCCAGTGAGGATCGAACTCACTACTCAGTCATAATTGATCTAGCAAAACAAGCTTTCTAACCATTACACCACATCGAGGTGCCCCGATAGATGCTTATATGTCTGAAACTAACATCATAGGTGCTTATTTTACTTTTGAAACAGTCCATTAAATAGAAGTGCATCAGTTTTTTGTATACTGAGGGTTATCAGTTCATTCCCTACAACAATGTAGCAGCCAGAAAAACTTTGAATAAAAACCTCAACTATCTTGCCGCTACTCTGTACATTGGGTTTCCTTAACTTTGACTGGCTGTAAACTTGGAGAAAGAAAAGTGACCACAAACAAGTGTAAATGGAACTTTTTAATCTAACATGAAAAATGTTTTGGATTGTAAAATTTTTTTTAAAAGTGAATATGGCATTAATGATTATTTTGAGAATAACAATGATTTTTCTACTTACAAGTCCTACTATTTAACCCATATCTGGAGAGATGTGATGGATTCATACTTCTTGCAAGGGTATTTGCATGTAACTGAATGTAATAGACCTGACTTAAATTTTAGTTCTCTGATGTCTTATTCTGAGCTGCTATCCATTAAACCACACACACACATATATATATATATATATGCATGTTTCATCAAAAATGACAGACAACATACTACGGTTAAGCTTTTTATTTAATTTTTCTTGTGTTCGAAAAAGTGCTTCATTTTTGGACACAGAATGTGTAGAAACTCTGTGCCTATAATGCACTAAAAACACATGACGTAGACACTCAATTAAATTGAAAAATAAAATCATCCTTGATAATGGCTAAAAGTATAGCCAAAAGCACTTGGAACTAGAGAACATTTGAACAGTTTCTATACACTCTGTGATCAAAAAAGAAAGGACTTGTTCGAACACAAGAAAAATTAAATAAAAAGCTTATCCATAGTACCATGTCAGTCATTTTTAATGAAACATGCATAAATGAAGGATTGTTGTCGAAATACACAATATATATATATATGTAGGTTTGTAATTACAATACAAAATAGCTGTTCATTTTTTTACAATTTAACCTCAATATGGAGGCTTCCAGGATTCTATTATTGAAATAATATTAAAAATACCAACACAAGAAAGCCGTTCTTAATTCTCATAAGGGATATTATGGTCTACAAAGTATCCCACTGACCAATCAAGTGATAATCAAGATAATTAAGGGTTTTTTTTTTCAGACTTCAAAGATAACAAGTGAATAGCCTTGTTACTGTTGCTATTATTATAGACCTGGAGTTTACACAAAAAATTTGAATTACATGTTAAAGAATTTCCATTGAGTTGATATAGTTTTCTTCCATGCCTGAAAAGAGTGATTCAACTGAAAAATATATTCAGTCATGTGGCATTATGTGATGTTCATAAAAAAATGACTTCTTTTCTGTCTCTTCAAGTTGCTGAAATAATTTATCACAATTATAGTTTATTTAACCCATTCCCTAAAATTGTATGTTTTTTTCCAGAAATAAGTGGGGGATACTAGTCTCTGAATCCTGTCTAACTTTCCTGGTTGGGATTTATTGTTTAAAAGGAATATTCAAAATTTTATTTATTAAAAATAGTAATCTGAAAATGTCAGCAACACATTGATTAAGAATTGATGTTTTCATTCATGAGATTTTCAAAAGTAGAATTATTTATTTTCTTTGCTTATAATTTTGAAATAAGTTAGAAAAATCTGTTCCCAAACAAAAGAAGATAAATTTGTTATACTTCTAAATTTTACTTTTACTAAAAAGGAAAATACACAAATTTTAGCTTATTAGAACTCTAATGTTATTTACATTTAACTGTCCAAAGAATCCTTCTTATTTATACTTTCTTTATCACTAGGTGATTATTTTCACCAAGCAAAATGATAGTCCTGCCAATGCAAGATGAATTTGAATTTCTTGGTTGTGTAGTCATAACCTTCTATGGCAACACGTAAAACGATCTTGACTGAAATTGAGAGCCAAGCTACTGAAATTTCAAATATATAGAACTAATATATAAAACACTATATTTTGAGGGGATTTTGAAGGAGTATTATTTATAAATGATACAGAACATTAAATGTTAATTGTGCATTGTCTATTCAGAATATAAGAAAAGTTTTATTTTTCTTATAGATACATTGTATTTATGTACATTTAAAATTTATGTATATATGTCAGGCACTACAGCATGAAACAAAATGTCAAAGGTTGCGGAGGGCTAAATCAGATATTAAGTTTAAAAGGTTCTACATTTTTTTATCTGATCATCTGATAAAATCAATATTTTTAGATTGATTACCTTTTTTACAGCTTTTTTGGCTTTGATTTGAAATACACATTATTTTTGTTTGTGCTTATTTTCTTGAATGAAAATTTTTTTCCCATATAAGACTTATATATAAGTTTTAGAAGTTAATATTTCAGAAAAAAAGAATGAAAGATGAATTCTTATAATTTATTTTGAAAAATTAATGGCCATAATGATTTAGACAGATAAGTACAATTACATTTTATTCAATTATATTCACCATTATTTGCAATAATTTGTTGCTACTTATCAGATAAGTGTTGAGTAAAATTCTTCAGGATTTAATATTAAAAGTTTTTGATGAACTCTTGAATCAGGTTTTCATTAGAGAAAATTTTCTTCATCAAATGCAGTGATTAAAAAAGGTGATAATTGGTTGGTGTGTTCAGGGGAATATGGGGGCCGGCAGTCTGAAGAGACCAATCAAGTTCCAAAATTTTTCCTGTGTTATTCTTACAGAATGTGGCTTTGTGTCATCAGGGAGGTGAATAAAATTTTTCCTTTTAATCCACTGTGTATGCTGCCATTAACTGTCAGTAGTTGGGATGATATATTTGTCATTACAAGCAGTTTCTAAAAACAGAAATGTTTTATGACACACCAGCATAAAATATGATAAATAGAACCAACCAAGGAATAGTTATAACTCCTGTTCTTAAATTAGTTTCTAGAATACACATGTAAAAATATATCTGGCATAAAGCCATACTTAAGGCGCAGAAGGTGTGACTAAAATTACTATTATATTTCCTAATATAATTTGAACAGATAAAGGTATAATGGTTTTGTTCTTGAAACATTATATATGTACTTGGGTATCTATACAAAAGCCAGTTGTTCAGGAATGCAAATTATGTTTTCACTGTGTATAAAGTTTAGTAATTATATTAGTTTTTTATGGATCATATTTGCATCACAATCTGCATAATATCTCTACGAGAGAGTTGTACATGTGCAATATTCATGTTCCTAGTTTGTCATGGAAAAAGATTGAACTTTTATGTCATGTCACTGGTGACCTTTCTGATCAAAGAAAAGGTTAATAACAGCTTGTGTTTGTGAGGCACGGAAATGATGTTTGCATTGTGGAAGCATCTGAATCCATTAGGACAAAAGGTTTGAACTGTGCTGCACAGAGAATTCTTCATGAATTGTTATCCCAAAAAATACAAACTAGATAGTGACAAGAATTTTTTATTGTTGAAAGGAGACCGCTGGAGACAAGCTGGTGATTGTTATTTATATATAATAGGAGTGACTTCAAACTGCCACTTTTGGATCTCCATTATGACACTGGTGTTTATAGATTTCATTCCAAAAACCTGCTCATCTCCAATGTTGGTACTCTATCATGAAAGCATAATGGGGATTACCCACCTTGTCTGTCAGGGAAATTTCCTAATGCCTGCCAGGTGGTATTGTATAAAGCATCAAGTATAAAAAAAGGGCTCTAACCTTCTCTCTTATGTTTTGTAAATGATGTAAATACATGCTGAATTCATTTATTTTGAGATTGTTGAAGTTTTCTACCAAATTTTGTTAGGAGATTCATGGTTAATCTAAAAGGGCCTTCATGTAAATATTATCTTTGGATTCAGTTCATTATGATTCATCATATGTAACCCAAAGAGAAAATTATGACAAAATCAATATTTTAACATTCCATACCACTTCAAATAAAAGCTTAAGAAGAAAATCCCTATTAGTACTGGAAAGCACAATAACAGCTACTATATTTGAGAAACCTATTATCCTGAAAAATTGATTTAAGAGAAAGATTTATAAATCTCAACCGAATATAGTACCAGCTGCTTGGTCAATGAATGCAAAATGTTTCCTTATAAGGAAATGTCTAATATTACCATTAACTTAAGGAAAGTTTTAAGTGATATCAGAACTATTAATTAGTTGTTAATTAAACTTTAATAAGTAATTATCTCAAGGTTCTTGACAAAATCCAAAATAGGATCTCGACCCTGACTTGGCATCTCAACTTCAGTCAATTTCTCACCAACATGGCATGGCTTCCCTCTGTCTTTTCTACAAATATTTTCATGGCAACTGCTCTGATAAGTTTTTTTCCTGGTGCTCTATGAATTTAAGCATGCTACTAGATTGGCATCTAGGTCCCACCCTATTACTATTGAAATAGTTAAATGCAACTGCAATAACTACTCCATCAATTTCTTTTCTTGCATTTTGAGACAGTGGAATTCCCATCCATTTATTTGCTTCACTGATAACTACAATCTTCAAAGATTTAGATGCAATATCAATTGCCATCTTTTATCATCATGAACCTCATTCATCTTTTGTTCTTTCCTCAATCTGCCCTATAACCAGTCTTTTCTCTCTTTCACTCTCTCTAACCCCCTGCATATTAGTAGTATTCCTGCTTTGCTTGGGGTGAAATGATTAAAAAAATAAATAAATATTTCTTATAAGGATTTAAATTTAAATGAGAATCCATTGGGATGGTAAATATATAAGAGAATTTGGAAAATTCTTATTTTGACATGTTCCACTGATTTTTTTCTGTTTTCTGATAAATAGTCTTGAATAATTTACCATTTCTGATAATATTAAAAGTTTTTAGGATTCAAAATTGTTTCAATTTTTCTTAGTATTTATTCTCTTTATCATTCAAGATCCGGGAAATCCCAATCAGAAATCTCATTCTTAAAATTAAAAATAAACGAAAATTGTTTCAAATTTAAAAACAAAAACATTATTTGTCATATTTAATCTGAATAAATTGTTAAACTAAAACTAAATTGCAAATAAAGCTGAGTATTGACCAGAAATGATTCACAAACCAATGTAAATTAATTTCATTTTTCTTCTGTGTGCTATGTCCCTTCAGGATGTGAGCAATCATAGCTTTCCACAACTTCCTGTCCTTTGTAGCTCTTATATCTCCTAATCCTTGTTCTGCCAATCATTTACACAAGTTTGTTAGGTGTTTTACAGTGTTTTCCTCTGACTCTCTTGCTTTCAGTATATCCTGTGAGTATTAAATTTTCCAAGCCCCCTTTCCTCATTATGTGCCTAGAACTTTCAAATATCTCTTTTTGATGTTAAGTATAAGTATCCATTTTGTTTCCATTTTCTCTAAAACCTTATTGTTGCTCACATGTTCAGTCCATGGTATTCTCAGTGTCCTTCTGTAAAACCAAACTTCTCTTGCCTCAAGTCACTTCATCTGTGAGCAGACATATAGGAGTACTGATAATACATAACAGTTCAGAACACTTTTCATTTTCCAAATAAATTTTCCTGTTTTTTAATACTTTTTCTTTTTTTTCTTTTATTATTTTTAGAAAAGCATTTCATTTTCAGACAAATTTTTTATTTGTTTTTAATATAGTAAGTAAGAAATTGAGTCACCTTGAAGTACCCGAGTGGTGGCTAACACCTCTACCAGATGTATGGGTTGACAATTGGATTCCTTTCAAGCTCAGAAGGGCATAAAAAGAATCAAGATAGATGTATAAACACGTCTATAGCTGGTTTTCGAATGTTATGTTTTGGACGTGTTTATTTGTTTGTGTCTGAAAAAGACGCGTTTGATAAAAACGTATATACACGTCTACATCAGGAAAAGGTTTTAAAACACTTTCTAGATATTTAAATTTTCTTAGCAAGTTTATGATTGCAACTAATGAGAACTAGAAAGTTTCTTTGATGTGTCATCAGTCATTTCACTGAAATTCAAATTTATTTTAATCAAATTCTATCCAGATCTATCAGATTTTTAATGAGAAATAAAACTGTGTAATAATGTATCAGTTGTTGGAAGTAATATTCCATTGCTAACAATTTGGTTAGATTTTCTTTTTTTTGCAGGGGCAAGCATATATTTCCCCAATGGTAAAGTCTTTTATAGACCATAAAATCAATCTCAGTCACAGTTTGCTTAAAGGAGTATTTTAATAATATACTTTGGTCAGATAGAATCATTTGGATTATCAGTGAAAAGCAACTGTAAAAGTAGAAAACTACATAGAAATGAAATTGGTATAATTACCCCTCGGTGGGCTTCTATCTTATAAATAATGATTCAGTGTTCAATTGGCTAGAGGAAAGATTTCCTAGAATAAGAGGCAATCGAGAATATCAATATTTGTAGAGACAAATGTTTAATAAAAGAAGATACAAACGAAGAAAAAATTGGCTTGCAACAACCGCCATGTTGGAGATTAAATTTTATTGCTATTCCTTACAGACTAAGAAATATTTGATATTCCTCTGTCTCTACAGTATATGGTTGTGTTTGAGACAAATTTTATAAATTAGTCCTTAGAAGAATTTGGCAAATAAGAAACTGATTTATTATATATAATATAAATGCTGGCAATGATTTGAGCTGTTATATTTAGTTCTCCTTATGAACTGTAATCTATCAAGGGGTTGCTTTTCAATAATTATCAGCATTTAAATTAAGTTCATTTTTTTTAGATAATATATTTTCATCTCAACAAGGAAATTAAATCAGCTGTGTTTAAAATATTTAAAAGATAAAAATCACCTGTTATTCGTCTGTCACAGGAGCAGACAAATTATATTTTTTGAAAGACAAAATATGTTTTTTTGAAAAACAAAATGTTTTTCATGAATTTTATATGTAGTATCATTTAGATTTAATAACAAATGGACAAATTTTTCGTATTTGAGATTTTCAGATAGGAATTTAAAAGCACTGATTTAACTGGGAATTCCAATAGAAATTCTTAATCTAAAAGGCAAGGGAATATCTACAGCAATTTTAGCTTTGAGAGTAAAAATAATGATATTAAAAAGATGATTTTGATTGATAAACAAATCCCTCTTATGTTTTATCTTTATCTTTAGTTTCATTTTTAACAAAGAATTTATATAAAATATTATTGGTAAACACAAATATTACTATTTAGAATCAGGAGTTTTCTAACTTTGTCAAGTTTATTATTTGAATATATTTTGGCAAAGATTTTCCTCTGAAAAGTGTTTTATTTTGACAATACATGCCAATTTTTTTCCAGGTTTTCTTAGATTCCAGCTAAGTAAATTTTGTAAACTCTTTGAATTTCTAAACAAAAAAATGAAAACTAACAGTTGCTGACTATGTTTAGGAAAAGAATATCCTTAAAAAATAAACTCAAAATTACAGTCAAATTATTGATCATGTCAGGAACAGGCTATCATCTACTTTCCTTGATTACCTTAATAATATATTTCAAGGTTTTATTGCACCAAGTATTTATTTTTAAAATTTGAAAAGGCTAACATTTTTATCCTTTAATTAAATTTCCAGCTGTAAGTTTTTGTGACAATTTCTCAGATTAAAAATTTTCAAAATTAAGTGAGCAAGAAAATAAAGTTTGAAACTATTCAAATTATTCACAGACTGTAAGAGAAACACAAAGAATAACAAATCAATATTAAAAGACAAATAAAAAGCAAAATAGCCATAAAAATGCAATATTGACTACACATTAATATCATATAATAACTTTCAAATGTTATTTTGAAGACAAAACATGTTTCTAACTGCTTACCTGTTCACACAATAAATCTGAAAGAAACAAGTATTTTCCTATTTTTCTTTTCTCTGAGAACGGTGGAAAATTCTCCTTTGTATGATTGAAAATGGCGTAGGTTTATCAGAGTGTGAGTTCACTTTCATAAATTTAAAAGTCTTTTACCGATATTTCCAAAGAAAAGAAAAAATAAATTTCTGTCAACTTCCATGTTAGCTGCAAATCATTTCTTTGCAACCAAAAAAAAAAAAAAAAAAAGAAAATAGTCACTGAGTTTTACAAATAGTGTTGGTACTGTAGGCATTCTTAGTTTCTTATATTAAAAACTTTATGTATAAAGATACATTCTGAAGTCCTTACATTTATGTTATAAGTGCAGTTTTATTTACTCTAGCTATTGGGTATGTCTTTTCCAATTTCATTAATATGACTTTCAGCTAAAATTAGACTGTAAATAAAACAGGGTCTACCATGGGGTAGTTGTTAGTGGGCAGGACTTGCAAGCTATTGCTAGTGAGTTCATTGATACTTTATTGATGAGACATTGTGCTAAAATTAATTTAGTTGCCTAAATCCTAATATGGATAAGCTCAAGATTTACTGAAAATAAAATATAGCATTTACCTTGTGGATTTTTTAAATACCTTTTTTAGAGGAGAGGTCTACTGTTACAAATAACTATCCATTTTTTTTCTTGTGGAAAAAAAATGGGATAGTGAGATATTAAACAGATTGGTTATTATGCATGTAAATAAAACATTATTAATAACCTAGTGTCTATGAAAACTAATGAAAGTAAATTGATTATATCTTTTGTTTAGATGAGAAATATAAAATATTGTGGTTTCAGGAATTGTTTTTCTGAGTGTTATATTTGAGTGCAAGATAACACAAACACATACTTAGTTACATGTAATTTAATTATTTTAAATTAAGATTAAATGCTAGAGTAAAATTTACATAGAAAGCATTACATGTTTTATGTAATTTCTCAAACAGGCAAAGCATGTCAATGTTATTATACTACAGGAAAATAATAACATATAGTAAATAGATAAGAATGCTCATTTTTTTATACAATGCAAGGATCTTTCTGTTCTTTGAGATATTTCTTATTTTCACATTTCCAAATATATCAAAGAAATATTTATTGGTGCTTAACTGAATAACAAAATGGAAAAAATATCCTATGGTATGCATTTTATCCTTTGAAAAGACTTCTTCATATAAAATGTTTTTTCTTGATGAAATCATATATATGTAGAGGAAGAGAATGAAATACAAACAAAGGCTGGTTATAAATATGTATTGAGAGAAGTGCTGAGAATCTGGGGACATTTAATTTAGGATTTAAATTTAAAGTTTCTGGCATCTGCTGTGTCTAGTCAATCTCATTCACCTTCCTATAGCTTTTATTTTTCATAACTTTTTATTTTTAAATATCCCACATTGTAATAACAGTAGTCTGGTTTAGAAAGGTGATATGGTATATGAACCCATATGCAAATATACAATGGTAGACTCAGAAATGAATGCAACTTATATATATATATATATATATATATATATATATATATATATATATATATATATATATATATATGTATATATGTATATATGTGTATATATATATTCATAATATATTATATTTATATTATTATATATATATTATATTTACATTTATATCATCATATTATATTATATTATTATTACATTATTATATTATATATTATTATGTTTATATATTATATATATATATATATATAAATATAAATATATATATATATTTATATATACATATATATATATTTATATATATATATATATATATATATATATATATATATATATATATATATATTCACCTTAATATATTATTCTCTTTTTTTGATTAAAACTAATTTCTTTTAGTTAGAATATTAGCTTCATTTATTATAATGAATGTCTAATGATCTGAGGATGTTTTGACATATGATCCCTTTTGCATTCATATATTCTTTTGTTTAAATTCAGAAATATTTCATCTATATATTTCTGATGAGATTTATTACAATCCATTCTATAAATTATGGATTTCTTATTAAATTTTTACTTGTATTTCTTTTGGCTTTAATTCTATTATATTGTTATCATAACTCTAAGATTGTCAATCAATGATTGTCAATCAAAGTATGAATAAGAAATAAAAAAAAATAAGCCTCAAAGAATGTTTGAAGTTGCATCCCTTATTCTCAGAAACCTGTCTTTCTATGTCAGCTGCATTTACCATTAGACTACAACGCCAACCAGTTACAAATATTGAAATCTAACTATATAGCTGAATGCTTGATACACTGCCATCGTCATGATTTTTATTTTACACTTTTATTAATTGCAATTTTATTTAAATTTTATAAGTAAAGCATTCATTTCTGATTGGTATTTCTTTCTCATTTCTGTTGATTTTTATCCCAACTCTTACTTTATAATTCAATAAGGAGTATGAATTAGTAATAACAAATAACCATTTGGCAACATTCAAACTGGTTTCATTTTTCCTAGACAGTTGTGATAAAAATCAACAGAAATAAGATGAAAAAACAGTAGTCACAACTTAATAACAATTGACAATGCTTCTTCTGCGAAATCTGAATAATATTAAAAAATATTTCCAAAAGAAATAAAATATCATAAATCTGTAGAAATAAGTTTGAACAATCTGAGAAATTCTTAAAAGGATACATTTATTATTTAGAGAAAACATGTTACCATTATTATCCAAGAAAACATTTTAAGAATAGCCAACAAGTTCTTTTTTTTTTCAGGAATGTTAGTGTTTTAGTAGAATTTGAAAACATTAAAAATTCTGTTAATATCTTTTCATGCAGATGAAGTTAGTTAAGAATAAGAGAAATTGGTGAAAACAATCCTGCTGATGTTTAAAACTTATAACTAGACCAATAGATATGCCCATCATAGAAGCTGTTGAAAATCAATAATTATTTATCAACAATTTATATAAGTATAAATCAGTCTTGTCACAAGAGGGTGGGGTCTAAATGAGTACCAGTACCCCCATTTTTGAAAATGATGCAAACTAATTTTAGTATGCAAATTCTTACTTGCAGTACCCACCTTGATTTAAGTCTAGATGCTCCACTCAGAATACTATTGTGATGGTCCCTGGTATAAATATAATATTTAGTAGTAGTAGTAGTAGTAGTAGTAGTAGTACACATAATAGCTTTATGTTGTCCAGAACACTATCATTATTATTTAAAATTTTAAAAAATTCTAAAATTTTTTTAAATTTTATTTTTGTTGATTTTTATCATAATACTCAATCTATAACTGTGAAGACAACAGCATAAATTGGAAATAAACAAAATTCCAAAGAATTTTGATCGCATAATGACAATCTTTAGGAATCTGTCTAACTGGAACAGTGCTTTACCAATAAGGTTATAAAAGTTGGCCAACAATTGTTGTTCAAGGGTCAATTATATGACTGTTTTGTGAAAAGCAACAAAAATAAGTTGAAAGAAAAACTGCTCAGCAAAAATTGATTATATTTTAAAGCAATACATCCAACATTTTAATCATGGACAAATATTTTCTCATACTTTCAGTTGTCACAGTTGTTTACCTAAGAGTAAAAGACCAAATCTTTCAAATGATTTCTTTTTCAATGAAGACTTGAGCTTCATTAAGAGAATAATTTAACAATAGGATAGTCCTTTAGGGCCAACAACAGCCAATATATTTGTTGATTTTTTTTCAAGCAAGAGTTACTTGCTCAGACGGAAGGATCCAGGCATTAGACATGCAGATGACACTTTTTGTGCATTTGAAAGCGAGTCTGGGGTTTTCTATCAGTCACTTAATACATTGTACCTGGCATTGCGTTTCACATTTGAAAAGTAGAACAATGGTGTTCTTCCTTTTCGCAATGTCTTTCTACACAGTTTTCTAACATCATTGAACTGAAAACTATACATTACAGGTTTATATATACCTTGAGATTCCTTCTGTTCTAAACAGCTGAAAATCAATTTGATTAAAACCTTGGTTCATCAAGTTTTGGTCATATGCTCAAAAAATAAATTAGATTCTGAAATTGCATTTATTAGGAAGGTTCTGAGTGAGAATGGTTACCCTTTAGATATTTTGGAGTCCAGCATTAGTGAAAAAATGCAACAATTTCATAAGTTTAGGCTTATTTCCCAGAAATGTCCCCATCTTTTTTGCACTTACCATAGATTGGTGAGGTGAATGCATGATTTGCCAAGTAAATTTTTAGTTGGTGTCAGAAGTTTTTATTTTTTTTTTGGTGACCAATCTATGTTGAAACAGATCTGGAAAAATGTTCTGCCTACCCATCATATTAGTTTAGTAATTTACTTATTCAGATATCAATGTAATGTTGTCTATATAGACAGAATGGGTCAAAGGTTGGAAGCACAGGTCAGCCAACATGTTCCAACCAATATTTACAAGGCAAAAGTAGACAATTTACATATGTGCGTTAATGTGTCAGGTTCAACAATACCTGAACATTTGATTAAAACCAGCCGTGTGCCCTGACATAGCCCAGATATGTTCTTAGTGCTGAGTAAGGTAAATACCAATTGTCACATGAAGGTTTTAAAATCAGTATACATTGAGTTCTTCCAGCCATCTCTCTGTAAGCAGATGGAGTGGTTGTTGGTGGGATCATGGTCAAATATTGTCTCATTTAACATTTAATGTTATATTTTTTGTTAGTCATAGAATAACTTTTGTGTGAAAATCTAATTTGGCTTATGAAAAGGCTTATTTTTGTTATTGCCCCTTATGTCATCAATATACACATTATTTTTTTCCGCTAATATAGAATATAGGATGAAATACAAATTATGACTACTTATTCTCTTTTGTATTTCATGTTCTAATAACTTGTTTTTTTTTTTCTGCCATTGCAGCCTCTATTGCAGTGTTAGCATTGGGCAGCAATTAGGGTTGAAAAATTGAGAGAATATATATAAATACATTATTATATCATTATGAATATTTTCTCCTTAGTTTGAATTTTAATCCTAAAACGATTTAGTGCAAAATTCCAAAGAGATGTGTAAGAAAAGCATTTGTGGGAAAAGTCTATTTTTTTACTTCTCTAGTAAGAAATCTTTTACCAGCTCCAGTGAATGTTTTATAGTGAACAGTGTATTTTTCATTTAATATATACAGCTATTAAAATATAAATTAAATATTAAAATATAAATTAAATATTAAAATATAAATGAGTAACTGAACTTAATGTAAAAAGAAATATTCAGGATTAAAAGATTATGAATTATTTAATCACTGTTATTTTTTGTATACTTATCAAAACAATTAGAAATTCTTGGAAGTTTGTTGTTCCATTTCCAATAGACACTATTCTAATTATTTTAAAATATATTATTCAACACTTATAGTTTTGAATTTTTTAAAATAAGTTATATTTTATAATGCTCATTCAGCTTTATTCATTGAATAATGAACTTTTATCATAATAGAAATCAATATTTTATTATATAAAATCTTATTGTTAATTTTACCAATGTTGTAAGTCCTTGCCCCACCTGCAGTTATGAATATTTTTCTGCTGACTTTGTAGGTGCTATTATTAGGTTGGTGCAAAAATAATGACGTAATAATGTCGTTTTTGACGTTAAAAAATACGTCAAAAAACGACATTATTACGTCATTATTTTTGCACCAACCTAATAGTAGCAAGAACATCTTCAAAATATAGCATTTAATTTATCATTGTAATACCAATTTAAATATAGATGACTTTTTGTATTAATTTTATATAATTGCAAAATTATATTAGAATGTATATTTATATACAAATATTTACACAAACATTATGTCTTTACTGCTTATACTTTTACTGACTAGAGAAATTAGGAAAATGGTTTTGTAATCCTTCGGCTAAGTTTTAAGAGGTCCATTCAAGAATAATATAAAATTACAAAAGAGGTACAAATACTAGGTACTAGTTCATTCAAGTAATCTTGGTCACATGTTTTTTGTGGGTTATGAAAATGCTCAGTTCATGCTGATATCATCATTTTCACTCTTTTGAATACAGCTCACTATTTCTTAAACATTTCTGCTGATTGCAGCAGACATAAAATTGGAAGTTAGCTTCTACATTTATTCCCATTATGATGACCTCCCTTGACAATTATAACTATGCGTCTTTTGTCTGTGAAAAACATTTAAATGATAGCTAACAATAAAGGCCGCAAAGCAAAGATAGATTTTGTTTTAAAGTTGACAATAGGTGAAGGAAAATAAGTCAAGGAAAATGATACAGTCAAGTATTTGGAGAAAATCTGATATAAAAAAATATAATGAAAGTCTTAAAAATATTCAAATAAAGAAAAAATCTGAATATTGTAGCTTTGTTTCTTATCTAGACTACTTTGATAATTACATAAACATTAGTTGCCTCCCTTTATGAGCCATGTTAGTTTGAGGCATCAGTAATGTATTTCTGATGGAAAATGAAAACTCATTTTATTATTTGTTTAAAAATGGACAGAATAAAAATATCTGGAAAAAGTAAACCAGATATAAATCCATTACAAATGTTTATTTGAAAACATAAATAATATTAGCTTAATAAATTCTTGCTTTTTTTCTTTATTAATTTTGGTTTTACAAATGAATCAGTATCTAATTATTTTTTAGGAATATGAAATTTTGGATGAAAATGCTTATAAACAAATCAAAGATAGCTTTTGTGCTGAATTTGGAGCCAAAGTTTACTCAGTACCAGTCTCAAGAGTCCCTCAAAGTAGAGATTTACTGAATGAAGTGTGTGCTATGAATATCAGAGGAGGTAGTAAGAAGTGAAGATTATGAGGGAGGATACATAACAACTGAACTTTGACTTAAGTTAAGATTGTAGAGTTCAGGGAAGCATCTACGTGTTAGCCTCCTTCGCAAAGTAATAGTTAGGAAAAAACTGTCTGATCATTTCTTCTTATATTTGGGATATAGAGGAAATTTGTTTTTTTTTTCAACACTGTGAAAGTAGAATGGTATATCCTAACTGTAAGATCTGAATTGGTGAGGCTAATGAATGAAGCTCATTTGTCATGGAAATAACAATAAAGTTGCAGCACGGTTGCAATGTTGTGTCTGCGTGAAAGAGGTTACAGATTAGAAAATATGCCTACCCTCTACAAGTCTGCATAAATTGATTTTGATCCTCACTGGGTGACATACTTTTGGCCTTTTGCCACCGTTAACTCTGTCAAGGCTAGAAATACTCCATTTTGGCTGCAATACTCCATTTTTGGTATAATTTAACTCTTGTAAAAATAAATGATGGTAGAAGAGGTCAAGTACTTCCTGGAGCAGTAGAATCTGCAGACTATTTCTTCAGAATCTTTAGTGATGGTTTGTGCTTTAAAGATGTATTGGCAGTGAATGAAATATAATATTTATTTGAGTGAGTAATTTTATATTAAATGAAAGTAATTTCAGGATGCTTTCTGAACGAAAATAAATAGAAAATGCCTTTGATAAATTGAAAGTAAAGTTCCATGATTGGTTTGAATCATTAAAATATTCTTATCATATTGTGAAGAAAAAAATCAATATCTAGAAATACTTGTTGATTATATTTTTGAAAATGGAAAATTAAAGCCCCAGAATTATGGGTTGTGTTTTGGTTGCAATAAGTTTAAAATGAAACTCTCTGAAAAATCAATGGAAGGGATTTATTTTAATAGTGAACAAATGAAGTGTCCATTTTGAATTCAATGAAAAAAAAAAAACAGAACAAATGGAAAATTCACAGATATATATATATATATATATATATATATATATGTGTGTGTGTGTGTGTGTGTGTGTATCTGTGTGTGTACATATATATATATGTTAAAAGGGGAGTAATTTTTTTCCACCGTTCCCAATTGCTTGATACAGAAGAAGTGCAGCATTAGCCAGAGTAATGTTTCTTACCAGTCTTTTTGGATTTTGAATAAGCGATCCAGTTTAGTTGAAGCAGCTAATTCCCAGGCAAAGGTTGCATAGTGTAAATGAGGAAGAAAACAAAAAAAGAGATACAACATCTTCAGTGCAGTACAGTCAATCATAGGTATGGACATGCGCATTATACTAGCATTCGTGAAAAATTTAGTTCCAAACAGTACAGGATCAGTATTGATTTGACTGACCAGTCTATGTAACTCTTTGTGGAAGGAAAACAAGAAAGACACATTAGTTTGAGAGAAAGAGAAAGAAAACAACAAGAGGAGGATTAGTGAAGTGAACATTTTAACTTAAAATGCAATGTGAAATACATGCAGTAACAACGACTGGTAGAATATCCTGGGATGGAAAGAAAATGTATTTACCATATTTGCAATTGGAGAAAATCTTGATTGATTGGTTGATTGATGGAATGAAATGAAAAGACAATTGACTACAATGTCTGTTGCTTTTAGTTTCAGTAGTGATTTTTTTCTAAAAAAATATGAAGTTAAGAGACAGAATGATCTCAGTTCTTATTTTGTTACTTTGTTTGTTGTATCCAGTGAAAGGCCAGCATAAAAGTCATAATTTTATGAGCATTACTTGTGGTCACAAAACCTAAGCATCTAAGCAATTCAGATCACTTCATACTTAAAAAGAAACGTTTTGACTAAGAAAAATATTTCAAAAGTAGAGAAATTGAATATAGCATAAAGCAAAACAATTCCTTGAAATTTTCAAGCAGTTAGAAAATGTGTGGTTTTACAATCAGAATTTTTATAATAATAATAATAATAATAATAATAATAAACTATCAAAATACACGGATCTTGAAGTAGAAATTTCAAGAATGTGACACATGAAGACATAACTAATTTCAATTGTGGTTTGGGCCCTGGGTTTGATTGGGAAATGATTTGATAGAGTCATTAAAAGACAGATGATACCTAAAGAAAATACAAAAAATTGTTTTTAAAAGAACAAGCTCACACCCTATGAAGGGCTTTAACTATGTAAAATGTGTATTTTTTTTTTTTTAAATTTAAAGAAATGGACAGAGAAAAATATCTTGGTGCCATTTCTGACTTTAAATCTCTGATTGAAACCTAGTAAGAAAGAAGCATACAATAGAAATCCAAGGAAATAATTATGATAGCAGTAAAAGTAGTAGTAACTGTTCTCTGATTGAAAATATTTTCCATGTTGTGAATTAAACAATAAAAGTAATGAAGATGAACAAAATTATTTTTCAAAAGTAGTTTCATGAGATCTTTTATGTGGTAATGGTAATTATGATTCCAAGAAAAGCAAACATTGTCATATCTAAATTAACAGAGATGTTGATGAGAAAAATGAGGTGGATAATTTAGTACCGATTCTAATGACGTTTGAAGTATAACTTGTAAATAAGTCAGAAAATAACCATAATTGTCTGCTGAAAATTAGTAACAATTATACTGCTAATAAAAGTAATATACTTCAGATAATGTTGCTTCTAAACTAGAATATAATAGGACACCAATATAAATTTGTGGTAGTATTAGTAATTGTGATCAGGGAGTTCTAATATGAAGGATTTTGGTTCTGAGATGGAATTTAGAAAGTAGAGTTTTACCCTTTTTCTACATGTAAACAACTTACATAAAAGCATAGATAATTAAAATCTCAACCTTCATCTTCCCTAATCAATTAAAAGATATGTCTATTCAATCAGTGGATATTTTAAAGTACTTCTTTCTGATCGCTTCCAAATTAAAGCATATATATTTCTCTTTTTCTAAAGAACTCAATTTTTTAGAATATTGTTTCTTGGATATTAAATTAAAATATAATTTTGAAACCAACTTTTAGAAGTATATATTATCATAGGTAAGTAGTATAAATGCTTTTCTTTACTTTAGTCTACAAAATAATATTAAGGTAATTAAATTTGTTTAATTTTGACTTAAAGATTTTATTAGTCAAGTTTATTTAAGTTTTATAAGACAGGAAAATTTTAATCAAAAAGAAATCAAAGATTGGATACATTTTTCAGGTAACTTCATAAATATGAATTTTTTTTTTCAGAAAAAATATAAAGATTTTAAATAAAAATAAATATATAAAAATTGGTTTAATAAAATGATATGAAAATTGAATGAAAAAAGAATCCTCTACTTATAAAAAAAAAATGGAAATAATTTTTAATTGATTTTCCTTTCAAATGTCATTAACTCTTTGTATTTTTCAGCAAATCTGATCTAAATATAAGCTAGCATTTAAATAAATAATGAACAAGAATGTTAATTCTTACTCATGCCTTAAATATTATGATAACACTTCTAAAAATTCAGTGATTAGAAAAATAAATGGGGATAAGAACCCTTCTTCTACATACTGTGTCCCTTTAAGACATTAATGATAAACAAGGGAAGTTTTATGAAAAACTGTAAAACTAAGATAAAATTTGTGCATTTATTTCAGGTAGGGCCTTATTCATTTGTTATAAAAAATAAATACATAAAAGTAATGACGTAATAATGTCGTTTTTTGACGTTAAAAAATACGTCAAAAAACGACATTATTACGTCATTAATTTTGCACCAATCTAATATTAAAGCAACAACATGTGAGTCTAAAATGAATTAAAAACAGAATTAAACCTGAACCAGGATTTTCTTAATCTGGTAGAAAGGAATTTTTCCTATCATCACCTTACCAGAAGGATTTAAAAAGGAGAAGTATTGTAGTTGTATGAAGAAAAGCAAATTAATTAAATTAAAAAGATTGTAAGCCTCAAGTAAGAATATTAAACAATTTTTCAGTAAAAAAGATCTTACAGGAAGCACTGAATTTTTTTTTATCACATAACAGCAGATATTTTAAAAAGATACTGATATTTACCACCAATCATATTTAAGATAGATGGACTTGTTTTGAAATTTTTATTTTGTTATATTTTGCAACATTGTTTCAGCTTTTAGATTTTTTCAGTTTTTCATATTAAGCCTAAACATTGCCATTAAATCACTTAATAAAAAAAGAAAAATCTTAAAAAAAAATTTATCAGTAGGAGAAAAAAATGGCAAAAAATTAAAACAGAAATTCTCTTTTAACTCATCCTCTGCGAACCAAATTATGAATAAAGACAACAATTATTATGATGTGTATAATTCTTTTTCAAGAACAAAGACTTCATTTATTTTTTAACTTTATTTCTTGACTAGAAAACCGAGTTATATTCTTGTCATTTGAAATGATGGATAAAAGAATCTGAGAACAAATTACATAAAATTACAAAAAAATCATTGTTTCATTATCAGATTAATGAATTTTCTTAAGGTAATTTGTTTTAAAATTACAACTGCATTGTTAATTACCTATAAATTTTATTTCAGTAATAAACAAACTCTATTATATACGTTGAGATGATGTAGGTTTCATTTTGGCCAGACCAAGTACATTTTTGTGATAAATACTTGGGACCAAGAGGGAAGTTGGAAAGGAGAGTTTTATCCTTCATTTTCTGTGTTAAATGTACATAACAGCACTGTTAATTAAAATATCATCATTCTAATCAATTTAAAGAAATGTTAGATTCAGCTCATACAAAGCTGGTAGCATGTATTTATTATAAAGGGGTTGTAAAAAAAAATATCAGGTTGGTGCAAAAATAATGACGTAATAATGTTGTTTTTTGACGTTAAAAAATACGTCAAAAACGACATTATTACGTCATTATTTTTGCACCAACCTAATACATGTAAATATT
>OZ010585.1:67578974-67673974 GCA_963932145.1 Acanthosepion lycidas | reverse complement strand
CACCAGAAAGAGATATTTGAAATTTCTATGTCACATAAAGACTAATTGTAGATTTTTTCAGTTGAAAGATTAACAAACTACAAAAATGAAAATATCATTAACATAACATAAAGCCTCTTAAGCAATCAAGAGATTTTAAGTTAAATATTTGTTCAGTTGTTATAACAATACTAAAACTGACTTTTTAAAATTGATTTCTAAATCTTGAGATCTTCTGACATTAGATCAAAATATGTTTGTATATGTAGTAGATATTTTTCTCATACCAAGAGATGCTGAAGTCACAAAAATTTGTATTTTTTAGATTTAAGCAGTAATTTTACATCTAACTTCAATTTGTTAGAAAACTCTACATGTCCTAAAATGAAAGAAATTTTAGAAAAAGTTGTTTTTTTTCCCAGAAGTGAAATCGTTTCTTTGTATTTAGAAGTACATCACAGGTGATCTGATGAAATTGGTCGACTCTTAGTTTTTTATGCACAAGTAAATGTAGCTCTTCCACTAAAAATTTAATTCTTTTCTTTAATCTCAAAGCAGCCATTTCAAATCACGACTAACTTTGCAATTAAATCTTTTTTTCCCAACAATTCCTGCAAATGATTTATTTAAGAATAAATTTATTCCTTACGTTATGTCCTTTCAAAGTCGGTTAAGGCACTTTGAAGTTTCAAAGTTGGGACAACTTTACCTTTGAGGAACTTAATTAAGTTTTACTGAATTCCTTACTTTTCTTGATTTCTTTTAGGCTGTACATCATTAATGGCAATATTTCTTACTTTCTTTCAATTGTATGAATTTGACTAAATCCTTTAACTTGGTGCGTGATTGGGTTAGTTTTGGGGATTTGTGAGCAGAGAAAGTTTGCTGGATCTTGTGAGAAATATACAATTTCAAAAGGCTGAGATCATGAGTGTGATGGACGCAGATAGCCCAAACACGCATACACGCATATATTAAGGTTAATCTCCGCCTGACAACAGAAGAGGTCACGTGGGAGTCTCAAGACATTTTGGGAAGGCAAGTAAAGAGGTTGACTGACCCAATTACCCATAGCAACAGACGTCTAGACAGAAGCTAGACAGTGGAATGACATAAGGTCATGAAGCAGCAGGAACTGGAATTCGCGCCAAAACGCAGGACACGTGGGAATTATAAAATTACTTGGAAGTCAGTTGCTGTCTTGTCTTTGAAGGAGCAGGACTCGAAATCGAAGCGCTGATAACTTACGAACGGAAAGATGAGACTCATTTTGGTAATGATGGAACTTGTCCGATTCATCCCAGGCAACTCCGGATAAGAAATATAAGGATGTATATTTCTGTTCGTTATCTCCAAATTGAAGAAGATAAATCGAGTTATTTATCACAGAAGACGCAAGGAAATTTGTACGCTGAGAATACAGCCTGCCTTTGAAGAAATAAAAGTGAAAACCAGAGAGGAAGAAAGTATATATCTCTGTTACAAGCTGAATTGTGTAAAGAAGAAGAAAGAAAGAAGAAAACCTGAGAGAGGAAGAAAGTGTACATCTCTGTTACAGCCAGACCGTGTGTGTGAAATTGGATTTGTGTAAAGAAAAAGAAAGAAAGAAAAGAGGAAACGTGAGAGAGAAAAGAAAAGACAATGAGTAAAAGAGAGAACTGAATATAAAGATAAGATAAGTAACTATATATTTTGGACTCATTTTAGAAAGATACACATGCATCCATAAACTTTATGTTCTCACATACACCTTTCCACATGTCAAAAAAGAAATATGTAAATCCTATCCCATGTCTTTTGGTTATGTGTTGATTTCTGTATTCGTAGTTATTCATACTTATTTTTATCCGTTTGGGTTCAGTCGAATCCACTTGGATTTGGGCATATTTTGGTATCCCAACATAAGTCTTGAGGTTCTGGTCGTTGGATGCTTTACTAATGCTTATATTTTTCTTTTATTGTAATATCTTGTGTATATGTATATATTAAAATTCTTATACCAAAATTCATTACACCTTATCCTTCATCCTTGAATTGTGGATTAGTATTCATGTTGAAACTGAAGCGAACCTTGGAAAAGATTACTGTTCAATTATCCTAATCGAACAGTGTTCTTTAAAATATTTTTGTTTACTAATTGTCCATTTATCATGGTCTGGGAGAGATAGCCCTTATCTCTCCACAGATGTGATAATGTATATATCTTCTGTTCGGCATATGATCACATTATAAACCATTCGTCGACTAGGGCATATGACAATGAGTATATTTATAAAATGAAAACAATCAAACAAAAGCAGACTCACTGAACCTAATCCAAAGATTTAATTGAAATTCTGGGATTCAAAATTGAATAAATCCAGTTTCATTTTCATATTACTCACAAATTTACCATTTGTTAGTGAATTGAACATTGCTACCACATCTGGTCTGGTGCTCCTGCTATATCTCTTGAGATACTTTAGCAACCTTTTATCAGGTTTTCCAAAAAATAAAGAATGTAGAATTGCATGAAGGAACAATTCAAGATTAAGGTAGTGAATATAGAAAGAATTTTAGAGGTTAAGTTTGATAAGTCCAACAAAGTAAAACTGGCAGCTGCTTTTGAAAATAACCTCTAATCAATTGTCAACTGAGGCAAGGAATAGCTTGTAAATTTGTATGTCATTGAAATGAATCTGCTATCTTATAATCACCATAGAGAAGCTTTTTTGCCTTCTATCAGCATGGCTGATGCTTTGAGAGCAATTCATTGCACTTTCTTGGGCTCACATTTTCTGCTGATAGGAAGCAGAATGATTAAATTGATTGCTCAGTCTTGCTGCTAGGAAGGTTGCTTCACTGTGCTGTGCCAGACAATTTGTCTTGCACATTTATAAATCTATTATTTGTCTGTGCATTGAATATTGCTGCCATATCTGTTCTTGTGCTCCTGTTATATATATCGAGATTCTCAACAAAATTTAAAGAAAACTCTGTAATGCTATCCTGACCTGGCATCTCAAATTCAGTTACTTTTCCACTACTGTGACCATGCCTTCCCTCTGTCTTTTCTATAAATATTTTCATAGTAGTTGTTCTAATGAGCTCTCCTCCTTCGTATCTCGATCTCATAAATTTTGACAACTTGGTTTCATTGTTTTACTGTTGAAATAGTGAGATAGAACTGTAAGTTCTACTGTAAATTTTTTCACACTTCTTGCTTGTAGAACTTTTACTATGGCTTATCACCTACAATCTTTAAGTTTAAATGCAACATCAATCACAATCTTCTGCTTTTGTGAATCCTGTTCTTTTATTTTCTTTTATCCTCACTGATGTTTTCTCATCTTCTTTCACTCTTGGTAAATCCTTGTGTCTCAGTGGCATTATCACCTTGAGAAATCATTAAAAAATATTGTTTAGGATACAATATGACTTAATTTTGGCTTTGAAATCATCATGTGTAATTATATTTTTATAACCTTGAAAAGAATCATTAACATTTTTAGATTTGCTTGGAAAACTGAACTTATTCTTTGCGCTGCTGACATTGTTAACAATGTTTTCTGGTAGATCGATTCTGTTCCATATTCTTAACCTAATGCTAAAAACTAGATACAGTCCCAGAGTTTAAGAATTTTAATACAAAAGATATGGAATTCTTTTTTATTTTTGACAAATCTTGTCTTTTTAAAGGATTCTGATAGGAACATTCCTGCATGAATAATTCTGCTTTTAGAGAATGTTGTTATATTTATAATATTTTTTGATTTATTTAGCAACATTTTACTGCAATCATCTTTCAAGCAGATGTTCTTTAGATATTGATTTTTTTCCTTATCCCTTCAACTTGAATGAGCTTCAATATCACCAGCCCACTCCTGGGAATTGAATGAAGGTCTCAATTTATGCACAATTCCAAAAACTCTGATATACCCTCCAATGTAAAGCTTTTCTACAACATACTATTAGAAAATTTGGAAACTTATATTGTCTTTTGGTAATGCTTGTATTAGTTTCTGGCCAGGGTCAATTCATTTCTTTATGGTTTTTATTATTCAATATACAGAAAGAGTGCTAAAATTTGCTCAAAAAAGATTTAAATTAAAAAAAGGTCATCAAATTCCCTTTTGCTCTAGAAATTTTCATTCATACATTTATATCTTTGTAAATGACCTTTACCCTATAACAAGATCGACATACATCAAAAGTGGACTATTACAAATAATTCTTTTATGAGCTGGATAAAAAAATATATATGCTTGTCTCTTTCAAGGCATACTTCAGAACTCAATATTATGCGTAGATTTTCTATTCAAACACAGAAAAACATTAATCATCTTTCTGAATCCATATCATATTCACTATAATATGACAAAAGTGTTGTTTACTTCCTATATATACTTTTTATACTTGCTATATCATGATATAAATAAACATGAATGAAAATATTGATGTATTTGTTAAAATAATCTACCTATGATATCATGTATTACAATTATCTAGTAAAGAAATAATTTCCATGGTTGTTTTATTTAGAGAGTTTTTTAAAAAATCATTTCACCCCAAACAAGGGAGTGAGAGAGAATGAGGGAAAAGAACATGTTTTGGGAAGACAGAAGATGGCAATTGATGTTGCATTTAAACTTTTTAAGAAAGTAGGTGAGAGGGAAGCAAGAAACTCCTGGAAGAGACTTCCAGAGGTGAGAAGCACAAGAAAAGACATTTTTAGAATAGAACTTATGGTTACATGTAGTTTTTTGATGGTAAAACAATAAGACCTATTTGCCAATCTATTAGTGTGTTTAAATTCATGTGGTTGAGGTACCAAGGAAGGGAGCTTAATAGAACACTTGCCATAAAAAGATTTATAGAAAAGACAGAGGGAAGCTATATCACATTGGTGGTAAATTGACTGAAGTCAGGATGCCAGGTCAGGACTGATTACATTACAGACACTTCTTTGGATTTCAAAAGAATCTCAAGATATATAGAAGAAAATCAATATCAAATATAATACCAATAGACAATGCACAGATAAACGGTAGATTTGTAAATGTGCAAGATGAATTCTGGCAAAAAATTGTCTGGCATGACACATTGAACTAACTTCCCAGGCAGCAGTTCTAGCAATTGATTCAACATAATCACTCTATCTTATGTCAGTGAAAAATGTTAGACCAAAAAGGCATAACAAATTATTGTAGCTAAACTAGCAATTAAAAGCTTGGCTTAAACATTCTCAGGAGGACTCAAGCCACGAAATTATTTCCTATTTTATGCAAACAATATATTTCTAAAGCCAGAAAGAATTAGTAAGGATTTCATATGAAAGGGGTAAATTTTATTATTCTTTCACTGACAAAGTTTCTATGAAACACCTTGGTAATCTGCCTGATAAGAAATAAAAGAAATCTTTATGAGATCTTATTTGAAATGTTCTTTTTCAAATGACTAACACATTGCTTTATAGATAAAAACACAAGTAACTGGCAAACTCCTGCAGCAAAAGCTATGAAAGTCAACTTAATATAAATGCCAGTGTATAACACCAATGAAAAGAAAATCTTTACTAGAGCGTAGAAAAGAGAATTAAAAATGTACTATTCTCCTAGTCTTTTGTTTTTTCTTGTTAGTAAAGGTTTGTTAGAGTCATAAACACTATCTGAATTGATCAAAAAGCAAGAAACTAAGGAATGACAGTTGAAAAGCTAAATTTATTTGAAGAATCTATCACCGACGATGAGCAAGTTTTTTTTTATTTATGTCAGAGTAATAGTAAGTTTGATAACCTTATGAGCAATACTTACAATTATTGCTAGTAAGGGTATTTCTCATTGGACACTATATAAATTTGCCAAATAAAGAAACATGGATGCATGAAAAAAAGGAGAAGTTATTTATAACTATGCTATTCATACTGTTTGGACTGTTGTCCTTATCTTTATTGTCGTATTCATGACATTTCAGCTGTTGTACACTCTGACACACATTAGGTAATATATGTTGGAATTTCAAAATGAACCCTTTATTTAGTCCATCAGGATAGATTATTCTAGTTCCATGTGCCATGCCTTTTATGGATATCTCAGTTATTTCCCTTTAGTAACTCAACTCTCCAAGTTTTTGTTAACCTCTAGCTGTGTATTGAATGCACAACTCTTTGGATCAAGTCACCGGATTACTTCAACCAATGCTTTTATCCACTGGGTCATGTGTCCTCAGGGATAAAAGCATTGGTTGAAGTAATCCAGTGACTTGGCCCAAAGAGTTGTGAGTTCAATACCTGGCCACAGCAGAGGTGAACAAAAAAAAAACTTAGAGGATTAAGTTACTGAAGAGAAATAACTGAGACTGAGATATGAAATCAGTGGACGAAATAAAGGGTTGAAATTCCAACATTTATCACCTGAAGAAGGCCAGAGTGTACAGTGGCTGAAATGTTGTAAATATGACAATAAAGATAAGGACAACAGTCTGAACAATATAAATAGTGTAAATCGTTATAATACCTCATCTCAGAGACATAAACATGATTTTTATAATTTTGGAAAATTTCTTCATTTAAAGCAATAATCTTTTGTTGATGTTATTTTGTTGAAATATCTTAAGATTAGTTGAAGACGTCAGTAATTTAAAAATCTTCTTAATACAACATTTTTGCATTGTGAGATTAAGTCTGTATAATTATTTTGTGCTCTTAATTCTAAACTGACATCAAGGACCAAAGTATCTTATCAATTCAAAGTAAATGAAAAGCAAATCTCTGCTAAATAAGAGCAGGTTATATAATCATGCAGGTGTTTTCAAAATGCCACCCAAAATAAACTGCAACAAACAACAGAAAAAAAAACTCCTTTTCTGAAAACTATGTCCAATATCTTAGGAAAGAAAATAAGCCTTAAAAATATGAACATATTTTAAACTGTCTTGCTTAAAATAGTCTCTCTCTCACACACACACACACACTCTCTCTCTCTCTCTCTCTATATATATATATATATATATATATATATATAAACAAATGCTTAGAGGTATAAAATCTGTATACTATTTTAAAAACAAGGAATTTATTAATGGTAATAGTCCCTAAGGCCCTTTTGAAAGAGTGGTCCAAAATTATCCAAATAGCTGGTTCCAACAATCATTTGAAGATTTTTGAATTAATCTGTATAGGATTACGGAAACCTTCTCTTTGCCGGCAGAAAGACTTTGTGAAGCCACTTAATTTGTTGGGGGATATTTTATTTTAACTGTGCCTCGATAATTATTTACATGCAATTTCCCCTCCCCTCGTTATAAGTATATATACTTATATGTTATTGATTTTAGCATGTTTCCCCACTTTTTTGGTCTTCATTTTCATTGTTGTTCTTTTCATTTAATTTATCAATTTTTCCAATGATTTTCTCCTGATGAGATGTTGGACGAAAGGGCCTTAGGGACTATTACCATTAATAAATTCCTTGTTTTTAAAACAGTATATATATATATATATATATATATATATATATATATATATATATATATATATATATATATATATATTTAAGCATTACGAGCAGATAGGAGTGATAGAAGAAAGGATGAGGAGAAGGATAGTGGATAGATCAAGGTAACTGGAGATATCGATTGACATTACATTTGAATAGCTGGAGATTATAGCTCTCAGGGAAACAGTAATAGGGAAGGGTGTTCCACAGGCGAGAGGTGCGAGATATGAAGCTATTAGAGTAGAAGAGATGGCTACATTTAAAAGTTTCTACAGTGAAAGGGTGAGAGCGAGATGCCAGCCTAGTAGGGCACTTGAATTCATGAAGTCTGGGAACCAGTGAAAGCAGCTCATCAGCGCAATTACCATGAAAGTATTTGTAAAAAAGACAGAGAGAGGCGACGGCGCATCTTTGAAAGAGCAACTGTAGACGAGATGCCAGATCAGGGCCAATTATATTACATATCTGCCTCTGGATCTTGTCAAGAATTCCGAGGTAAACAGAAGGTGCACCAGACCATATATGGCAGCAATACTCCATGCAAGGATGAATGGTTGATTTGTATATTTGAAGTATTGATTCTGGGGAGTCAAATTTCCTCGCGGTGGATGAAGCAATTGACTCAATGTATTTGTTACACATGTCATAAAAAATAACAGCAATTGTTAGAAAGTTTTAATAGTGAGATGTAATGAAAGAAAGTCTTGAAACAATGTATTGAGATTCAATAAAGGAGTGATAGAGGTCAATGAAACATTTAATTAATTTGTTCCCTTTATATTTTTAGGGGTTAGAATCACTGTCTGAAACAACTAAACAATTGGAGAAAACTAAAACCTTATTTTTCTTCCGCTTACTTCTGGGGAAAATTTCTTATTTCTTTAAAAAAAAAACAGATTTCAAATGTCAAGAGCAGAGATGTAACTGTCTTCAAGCTAAATACAAGAGAAGACATGGCTATATACATTTTTCCTTTCTCCATAGTATGTGCTGATAATCAACATATGTTGGTGACTTTAAACAAATCATCTCTAATAACAAAAACAGAGATGGTCAGTAAATCTTTGCTGACAATCATGTGTTGGTGGCTTCAAATGAACACTTTCCAACAACAAAAAAGACAGTGAATTTTTTCCAAAGATAAAAGTTTTTTCTAAACTACAGATTTTATGTGTATCCAAAGACTAACTCAATGAATGATTATTTTTACTGCTTTTTAACTCTTTTGAATTCATATACAAATATTTGTAAATACAAATGATTTATTTCACAGGGATAACTATATTTTGTTTCATTTATTTTATTTTAATATTATAGGTAATTCAGATTTTTTTTTTCAGACTGAATGACTGAATTTCCTACAATATCTCTCTCTGCCTAACTAATATATATATATATATATATATATATATATATATATGCAGAATTTAGTGGAAAGTGCTCAATATCCATGTTAGAGTTAATATATGCAGTTGCATGGATAGTAGTTTCTAACCTGGGGTTTCATGCTTTAGTAATCTTTAGACAAACTCTGAAGATCGCAAAACTATGAAAACTGGGGTTACAAACTACTCTCCATGTAACTGCATATGTGTGTGTGTGTGAATAAAAATAGGCAAGAGAAGAGGAAAAACTATACTTAGCCAGCATTGCTTAGGTACTTTATCAAGGCAATGTTTGATTTCCTATGCTGCACATGTTTATACACACAGAGGGGAGGATGTCATTGGTTTATCAGAACTTGTAATTTTGAGATCGTTCATGAATGTTCATCAGGTGGTTGAAAGTTCAGTCAAAGCATGTGAGGGGCTCAAAGTGTCCTAATTCAAAGCCTGGTGAAAATTAAAGTGAGCAAGTAAAATTCAATAATTTTTAAAAAAAATGAATATTGTGTGGATTGTGATTAGATTGTTATGGTATGCTGCACATCTTTAGAGCCTGAAGTGATGGATTTAACTGTTTTCTTTTGATTTTTCAGCATATTTGTTGCGTATGTTGACTTGGGTAAGTAGAATTTCTGTGTATGATTAATGCATTTAAATTGTTATTTATGAGGTCCCTTTTGTATTCATAGATATGCTTTTTTAAACGTCTGCCTGTTTCCCCAATGTATGGTGAGGAACAGTTTTGGAAATTTACTTTATATATGTCTGCTTCTGAATTTATTATTCTTATGAGTGTTTTTAGTTCTGATCATATCCATGAAGGTTTTGGAAGTGGATGCGATTTGAATGTTCTATACATGGGATAAGTTGTTTTGGATAGTGGATAGATAGTGTTATGGTAGTAAGTTGATAAGTAGTATTATGGTAGTAAGTTGGTAGGCAGTGTTGTGTATCTGTTTTTGTTTAATTTAATATTGTGGATAATGTTATTTTTGTTGCAGTCATGTACTTTTTGTGCTTTTCTTTTTGCCTTATGAATGAAGTGATAAGGATATTGGCAGTGTTTTCTATGTGTGTTGCTTCTTTGTTTAGGTATTGTGGGGCTGCAAATTCTTAATGCTCTTAAGTAGAAACCTATAATTATTCCAGATTTAATTTTATAGGAGTGGGTTGAGTAGAAGTTGACCAGGTTGTTTTTGTTGGTAGCTTTTCTGCAAATATCAAAGTTCAATTCACTATTGTTTCTGTGTAACATAATATCTAGGAAGGGAAGAATGTAGTTGACTTCAGATTCAAAGGTGAAATCTGTTGTAGGTGCAATGCTGTTGAATTGGTTGACAAGATCTGTTAAAATAGTATTTTGTGGTTATATTAGTAGGGAGTTGTCTATGTATATGAAATAAAAAGAGTTTGGTGGTAGAATGCTTTTGAAATGGCCACTTTCTAGAAATTCTAAAAATAGAATGAGAACACTGCTGAGAGTAGATCCCATTGGTAAGTCAAATTTTTGTCAATAGAAATGGCTACCAAAAGTGAAGAAACATTGTTTGGTGATTAGCTGACATATTTTTATTATTTTATGTGTGGGGATAAGTCATTTTATTTCTGTTATGTATATTTGCAGTAGATTTAGGCATTTTTCTATAGGGACTTTTAACAAATGCACTAGTCATACAAAGAAATAAATTCAACCACATTGTGACACTATTTACGTCGCTAGAAAGAAAGAAGAAAAAATAAAGGCGAGAATTAAATTTAGGTGATAAGAAGCCATCACGAAAAGGACACTAAGTTGTGTTATTTTTCTGACAAGGAAAAGTGGTAAGATTTTTATTTCCATTGTCGAGAAAGTAAAACACAGAATTTAATCTGATTTATGTTACGGGGCGGAGAGTAAGATATGTCCAATCTGTCCATGGCAATGGTAAAGGGAATTTTCAAGTTGGACAAGTTACCTCCCGCAGAATTCTAAAGAGAAAAAATAAAAATTAATTAAGCACGCACTGACTGAGAAAAACAAAAGTGTCCGCTGACCACCATGAAGGAAAGGTTAAGCCTTTGTCTATATGCAGAATATCATTGAGAGGAGCATCTGTTTATCGTCAGGGCTGGCTATGATAGGGAAACTATTTTATTGGATCAGTAATTGGCACCAAGAATGCAAATATATCCAAATGGCCACCCACTTGATGAAAATCTGATTGACAAATTCCAGGTGATTCGATTAAGATAAGAGTCTAGGGTGTGAGGTCTCCTCGAAGAAAAGAAAGAAAAGAAGAAAAAAGGGGGGAAGATAATTTTTTTTTCTTTGAGCAAGATTTTTTAAACCGAGGCTAGTCTGGCCACACCCACGCTGCTGAGCGCCCATTGGCTGAATGGTGGCATGAGCGTTAGGCAGAGGTAATCATGTGAAGAAGGAGGGGAGGCCTGTTGCGCCCCCCCTAAAGGGATAGGTGTGAGATGCCACTGTGAGAGAGAGGGGAAACCCATTGACACCCTCTGAGGACATGGTGAGATACCAATATACGAACAGAAGAAGGTGGGAAGACGAAAGACTTCCAAAAATGGAAAATAATAAAATTTTCCTGACCGAAAACAAAGAAGTGGATTGTGGGTTGAGAATTATCAAGGAACCTCAAACCCCAAGCCCACTACGGTTTTGGTCGGCGTCCATATAAGCAGAGTCGCAGCGAGTGAAAACCAGTTCGAGTTCAGTTCAAGTTCGAGTTCAGTTCGCAGTTGGAGTTGCACCCGCCTCGCAGATAGCTGACTTGAAACATTCCACGCAAATCACGACTCAATTTCTAACCAAGAACAATTTATTTTTGAAGAACGGCTTAGACTCACACCACCAAAACAAGTTTTACGAATATCACCTGAAGATACACCAAGAACCAGTTTCTTAAAGAACAAACAACTTAAGATGTTAAGACTCGCCTAACAAACACAAAGTGTCACAAATTCATATAGCAGGTTGGGAAGAAGACACAGTCCTGTATTCAGCAACCAGATATAAAATATTGTTATCCTTTTTTTTAACACATTTGAACTTTTCGAGTTATTATTTTATTTTCTTTTACATATACTTGTGCGGTGTTACCCTTGATTGAACTCGGCTTGCATTACGGCCCGGTGACTGATTGATTTTGTCTGCCTAAGATCAATTCACAATGTTGGTAGGTTAGACTGGAAATCAAAAAAGTTACTTCGGTAACCAGACATTGGAGGCAAGCTGGGAACAACAAGGCTGATACCGAATCTAACCAGATTCCCATCCGAATCACCAAAAGGTTAGAACGTCACGTTTGGTGCCGCGACCAATACCAAGCCAGTTGATCGTCACAGGACAGTATAGCACGATGGACGCGGCTAGGCAGATGTCACATTTGGAGCAGTGACACCAGGGGGACATCACAACATTTTTGATCTAAAAAATTCTACACTGATCAAAAGAGAAAGTAATTTACTCAGAAGAAAAATCCTTGAGAGTGCAACCATTGATTATTATCAAAATATCAATGTATGCCCCGATTTTTTCCCAGTCTCACCTTTCCTGAAAGAATTACTATTTTCCCTAGCCAACATACACAACAAATCATGCTTTGACTGACCATTCAACATTCATGAACATTTTCAAATGTATAAGCTTTGATAAGCCAATGACATCCTCGCCTCTGTGTATATAAACACATGACTTATAATAAATGTTACACTGCCATGATAAAGTCCCTCAGAGGACAAAATGCATCGGCTAATTATAGTTTTTCCTCTTGTCTTTTTTAATTCATTTTGTTTCTTCTACAGATACACTCCATTTAAGAATATTTACACACACACACATATATATACACACACACATGTTTCATTAAAAATGAATTGACAAGGTACTGCTATTAAGGATTTTTTATTTAACTTTTTTGTGTTCTTATATTTTTCTTCTTTTCTGGGTATAAATTATGTAGAAATTGTCCAAATATTCTTTGTCTGATTTCATCAATTTCTAGATAAGTTATATGCAATATATACATATTTTATAAATATGCATATTATCATTCATTCCTAGCATGACTGAGTTTCGTGTACGACAAAATACTCAGGTGCTGAATATGAACTTACTGTTCCACGATTTGAGTTATAATATATCTGGTTATCTCAATGTCGGCATAGTTATACAATATGCTGGGATTACAGTTTTTTTAATTTTAAAATTTTAAAATTATATTTGGCAATTAAAATAAGAAGGATTTATACATGTATGTAAAAAAAAGAAAATTAAATAACTGTATTTTTGAGTAGTGAATATTCACATTTAATTTTTTTTTAATTTAAAAAAAATATTTTTAATTAAAGGGAGATTACTTTTTCTTATTTAAACAAAAAACAAATTTATATCCAAATAAATAAATACTATTTTACATTAGTATTTGTATATCATATATATATATATATATATATATGATATACAAATCTATTTCTTTCTTCTTCAAAGTAATACATGTGGTGGTGCGGAAAAAAATGTAACCTATGCCAGTGAAAATTTCACATTCAGAAAATGCTCAAGATACAAAGATATTTTAGTTATCCGACATATCTAGATGCATAACAATCAACATTGGGATTTCATTTTTTATTGCTATTGTGCTTAAATATCCTACATTATAATTGCAGCAGTTTTGTTAGGAAAGGATATATATTGCATGATCCTTGATTTAATTAGAAAAAGAAAATAATTTTATAAGGTAAAATTATATTGAAAGTACACAAATTTCAGATTCTTTCATGGTAAATTATGTCCAGAATCATATCTCCCTATCTCCTTTCCAAACAAAATCTACTGCTATTAAAATGTGAAATATTGATCAACATAAGTGATAGAAAGCTGAATTATGTTGGTTTGTTTATGTATCAATGTATTTGGATACCAAAATTTTAAAGCTAAATCTGTATATGAATCTTCAACATTATTTATGCACAATTCTAACTGGCATTGATTGTATTTTTCGGCACCACTCTTGTATATATATAAGACTCCATTAATAAAATTATTATTAGTCTGAAGAATTCTTTGCAAAGGATGAAATATATAATGTAGGAGTTTTTCTATTTTGCCATTCATTTATATATATATATATATATATATATATATATGTATGTATAGATATATATATATATAGATGTAATATATATATATATATATATATATATATATATATATATATATATATATATATATATATATATATATATGTATACTAGTTCACAACATACAACTATAGTAGCCTCATCCACATATAAAAAATGGTTAAAAAATAATGCAAGCATTAATAATGAAAAAGTAAGTGTCAATACTCATTAATATCAACTATGAACATGGCTACGATGATTTGAGTATATTTGGAAAAAAAAAAACAAACTTTTCCATCACTATAGATATACATACATAAAAATCTACATATTCAGTTAAAAAATCTTTGATAATTTCTAATAGAATAGCTGAAAACACTCAAATATATAGAACATTTGGACAGTATATACACATTTTAAGTTCAGAAAAGAAAATGGTTTTAGAAACACAATAAAAATTTAATAAAAAGCTTAATCACAGTACCTTGACAGTCATCTTTTATGAGACTTCTATAAAAGAAGGATTTTTGCCCAAATACACAATTATACATATATATATATGAGTAAGAATAAAGACAAAAGGAAAACTTATCTTAGCTGACATGTTTCATCCACTGAAGGACTTTATCAAGGCAAATGCAAGGATTTTATTTTTTAAATGCGTTGACTGAGATAAGTTTTCCTTTTGTCTTATTCATTTTGTCCTTCTACAGCTATATTCTATCTTATATATATATATATATATATATATATATATATATATATATATATATATATACATATATATATATATATATATATATATATATATATATATATATATATACAAAATATGTAATATATATACATATATATATATAGTTTTAAGGTATGCTATATTTATAGCCTGAAGATTGTTTAGAAGCATGAAACAGACTGCTTCTGCATGGTGTTGACCTCAGTGTCCCCAATTATATATATATATATATATATATATATATATATATATCTGTTGGCATATTGAAAAGTTATTTGGTTATTCTATTTCCAAAAGTTTGATCAAACATCTGATTTTAAAGGTTTCTACATTGGGCTGAGAACCTTTCAGCATTCACTCATATATACACATATCAACTTCACTACATTAAAAATTAAAAAAATTTGTTTGTCTGTCTATATTGTTTCTAAAACTAAAATGTTAGAGATGATAAATATTTAACTTGAACTACAAGACTTCTGACATGTACATCAAAATTTTTATTTTGCTTTTAAGTGAGTCATTTTAAAGTTCTTTAAAATATCGAATAGCTGATCCCAATCAAACCAGGTGTAAAATGCAGAGAAAAAGGGATTTTGTTCTATTCTGGAAACATTCTGATTACAAAGTTAATAGGTTCTTTCGTCACGAGTCATGCAATAAACACTTCACTGCTCATTCGATTGGTGAGAATAATTATACACTATACAACAGACTTTTCCTCTTTTAACTTTGGAAGACAGAAAGAAAAAAATGTAACACTGGTTAAAAGGTAATTTTAAACTTCTCATTTCTAGAAGGCGGTCACTGTTTCACACAATCCAGAATAGAATGGTGTAAATGCTGATAAGAATGAAAAAGTACACACTAGTTATTTCCCTCTTGAAATAATTGAAAACCAAATCTTGCATTTCCTTTTTTAACTTATCACAAGAATTGTCTAGAAATAATGCTATATTTTATTTTTTGTGAGGAAATGAGCCAATTTTGTCAATATTTTGCCAATAACTTATAGTGACACAAATATACAGCAATCTTAAAACATGGACTTCATTTCTTTTAAATGGTAACATAACGAAAAGGCAGTAAGCTCTTCTTTGAAGATGCCTGTGTTAAAATTTAAGAAGAAAATCTTTAAAATTAAAAAATAAAAAACAAAAACAGACATCAAAATTATCCAGCTATTCATCAAAGAACTGAATTGTCAAAGTAAAATCTTTTGTGTTCTGAGAGAAAAAAAGAAATGATTGATGAAAATAATAAACATTAGTAATAATAATAAGAAAAATAGATAGGTAAGAGAAAGAGAAAAGAAAGAGAGCAAAAAAAAAAAAGAAATTGTGAAAAATGAAACAGAAAAATATAAAAGAAAAAAAGGCAGTGAGTCATGGAAAGGAAGAAAGATGAACAGTAAGCAGACTTTGAGAAAATTAATTCAAAATTAAAAAAGAAGAGTAAAAAGAGATCATTAAAAATATTAAAGGAAGATGGGAAAGGATTAAAAAAACAAGAAAAGATTTAAATGGAGGAAAAATAGCAGAAAATAAGGAAAATATTTCAAAATAAGATAAACAACAGTAAGGAATAAAGACAAAATGTAGTACAAATGAAAAGAAAGAAAAATGCAAGAAGAAATACAAGACAGGCGAGAAGAAGGAATCTCAAATATAGAGAACAAAAATGAAAAAGTAAAGAAAGAGAGAAAAATTGATTGATAGGAAAAATTCCTTGAAGCAATTCTGAAATGATTCTCCCCACAGCTTGATGACTGAATGGAAAAAAAAAATTATAAAAATTGCTGCTAAAGAACACATTCTATAATTTAAAACAATGGAGAAAATAATGATCATTTTTTTTTTTTAAATGTCTAATTACAGAGTTTAAACATGTGTCTAGTGTTATTTTTACTTTTTGGTATAGTGCAGTTGGTACAAAACCTACAGAAGAGTTCTATCTGAGAAAGTGAGAAAGTTTTGATTTGAGATATTTTAAAATAAAGACACAACTCTGAACTGTCTTTCCTACTTGTTTTTTCTTTCTCAATCAAATGATCTGACAAAAGCAGAAATTCTAGGAAATTCAGATGTGTTCTTTTACATAAGATTCTAACTTCTAAAAGCTTCATCTAATGTGAAGTTTGACAAGTTATGTGTTCATCATCATCTGACATCATTTGACAAGTTATATGTTCATCATCATCAATATTATTTTTTTTCAAGTTCTATAATAAATTGTAGATACACATATAGCTATTGATATACACTTCCAAATGTATATCATGGAAGGGAAAAATAGGTTTTATTTAAATCAATCAACTTGTTCAATTTGTTCTTTTGTATTAATGATGTCAAATATAAAACAACTGTGTCTTTAGCTTCAATGAGAACAATTTCTGAGTCAATAAAACACAACTTTTTTTGAATCATTTGCTTTTTTAGCTACAGTGATTCTAATGATATTTAAGGATTTTTGGATTTAATTTGACCTATGAAGCAATTTTCATATATATTAATTTGACCTATGAAGCAATTTTCATATATATTAATTTGAACTATGAAGCAATTTTCATATATAGAGAATTAAGTGTAGCTGTTGAAGATCTTAATTTCAAGTTACTTAATTTTAAACTATTTTGTTGATTATATATCTGTCATTGTAGATTTCAACAGGGCAGAAACTATGCAGTGAAAATTAAGAATCAAAAATGGCATTGCTGGAACACATGTATCTGTAGAATAAAATAAGAAACAATAGCATATAAATTGATCTAAATCAAATTCAATATTGTAAATTTAATTGCAAAAAATGAAGAAATTATGATGGCTATTATATTCTGTATGTAATAAAGCTAATGACAAGGGAAGATATATATTTTTAAGTCATATTTTAGATCTATCCAGTGTTGGGAAGTTTTTAATTTTACTACATTTCAATCTAATGTGGTTAGCATAATGGTTAGCAGCACTAAAAATGGAATCAATGAGCTAAGTTCAAATTCCTGCCTTGTCTGTTGAATTCACTTTCACACAAATTCCCTTGGGAAAGTAGAAATCCATCTTTTCTTCCACAAGCTATGGGTTAAATACCAAGACAGTCTAAGAAAAGGACTACTTTGAATTCAAAACAAAGAAAAAGACAATAGGAAACCACACCAATAAGTCATAGCAATTAATAGCTAATAATGAAAAGCAATTACTGGACAGCCATTATTGCCTATGTATTTATTTAAGGAACATGCCGTTAAAAAATATTTTTTAATTTGTGTAGTTTACTTCATATTAAGATTGTTCCATATTTATTAAAGCTTATTAATTAAAACATTTTTTTAAAAATACATAGGTTAAGAAGCCATGTTTTCCAAATCTTTGCTTTTAAATAATAAAGAGAATGAAATAAAATTCATATCGATCAGAATCCAGTTCCCTGATAGAAAGTAAACCAATTCTCAAACCAATGTGCAAAAATAGAAGAATACTTGTCATGGAACAACAAATCTCCAATGACATATCAAAATACTTATTCCAAAAACTATTTTGCTCAGCAGAGCCTGAGAAAAAAAATTATTTGCAAGCACAACTCACAACAAATGAAAGTTCACAAAGTAGATTTAGAGTGTTTGCCAAAATGAAATCAAAGGTTTTGCGATAACTATGTAAAACTTTATCAAACGAAAATAAAAAAAGATCTCAACCAAAATATATACAATCATTTTAAATGTTACTATTTTTTTAAAAGCAAGACATACATTTGAAAACATTTAGGTGTATTCCTAGTTTCTCTGTATCTTAGAGAAAATTTGAATATAAATTAAATGCAAAAGAAATAATTTAATCAAAGACAGGAATGATTTCTTATTTTTCAAGAGCATAAGTCAGTCAAAAAATTAATGATATCATTAATGCAAATAAATCAGTGGTTTTTAAAAATATATTTAATCATCATCATATATATTTATATATATATAATATATATATGAATAAGTGCTGAAAAATTAAAAAGTGGATTTACTATTTCATATTAAATCAGGTGAAAATAACTTCTAAAATGTCTTATTTAAGGAATATAATGTTTATGCAGGAAAACTTAAATAAATTTGAAAATAATATATATATATAGGACATCTGAATTTAATAAAATGTTTTACTTACATTTTATAAATTGATAATATTTGACATAGGTAAGCTTCTTGAATATCAATATATATATATATATATATATATATATATATATATATATATATATATATATATATATGTATATATTCTTGAATATATATATATATGGATATAAAAATATAAATATATATATATAATATAAATATATATATATATATATATATATATATATATATATATATATATAAATAGGAAAATATATATGGATATATATCTATATATATATATATATATATGAAAATATACATATATATATATATATATATATATATATATATATATATAAACAGGGTGTGGCAGAAATATTTCCCACATAATGGTAAAACATTAGGAAAATATTCTTGCTAATGTCTTACCATTATGTGTGAGGTATATATGGGAAGTATTTCTGCAACATCCTACATGCACATATATATATATATATATATATATATATATATATATATATATATATATATATATATATATACATATACATACATATACATATATATATATATATATATATATATATATATATATATATATATATATATATATATATATGACAGACATATTTGACATTCAAATATTAATGCACAAGTGATAAAATGTTCTTAGGGCATCCAAGGCAGACATCAAAATTCCTTACATCACAATACTTTAAAAATAACAACAAAATGCAACATGCATATCTTGTCATTCACTAAAACAAGATAGTTTTTTTTCTGTGTTCCTAACTATTTTTATGACATAGCTAATTCATAGATACAGTCATTTCCTGTAATTTCTTATCTCTTGCATGCATGTGAAAAATAAGCAGAAGAATTAAAAGTAATAGCACTATACTATCTTGCTAGGTAAATGATGAAAAATATTTCCTTTTCTTGCAGAGTTGAATGAAAAATATCTTAGATTTTCATTATACATTAACCATATCTATTGACTTTTTAATGTGATTTCATCTTACATTTGTTTGTCTTCCTCATGTTATAGAGAATCAAGAAGAGATGAGAATTATAAGACAAACATTGTATCCAGGACTTTGATTTTGAACCAAGAAAAAGATATAATCAGATATTAATCCACTTCAATAACTAAATGATAAAAACTTTCAACAATGAAATTCTGACAGCAGTAAATAATAGGATAAACAAACTTGATTTTAGCGTAACAGTATCCAGCTCAAGATGAAATATGAAAGATTTAAATAAACATTAAAAAGAGATTTAGTGAGAATGATTCTATTATTTCTCATTTTTCTTTTTTGTTTGGATTTTATAATCATTATTGGGAATTAGAAAATCATTTAGCAGAAATAAGTTTTTTCTATATATTTTGATGATGTCAGAGTAAACAATTCTCACACTCCTCATACCATTGTTACAAACATGCTGTTAGAAAAATCTTATTAGAATGGATGCTTGTTTGATATGATTAACAGAAAAAAAATATGTCATTCAACAAAAAAGTAAACTTTTCAGGAGATGAAAAACATGATGTCTGCAAAAAAAAAATTGTTGGCTTTTTTTTTTGATTTTGAAAAAATCCATTTTAATATAAAATATTCAAGCACAGAAAAAAAAAATAAATCAAAGTTTGTCTCACGAAAAATATCTACTTTACTTTTTCATTCCAGTTAAAAAAATATACATTTAGAATATGAGCTTGTGTTGTACACTAACCCCTCGTTGTTTAAAGACAGAAAATGATAACTGTTGAAGAAAAAATATTTTTCTTCTTTTTTCTTTTAAATACATTTAGAGAAAAATATCATGTATATAAATATGGGAATCCATATATATATCCATGGATATAATTGTTTTTAATAATACGTGTATATACAGATATGTCAAGACAAATACAGAACTGATAAAAAAATGTTCCATGTTTCATAATAGTAAATTTTTCCCTTTAATTTACAGATGAGAAAATACTTAGTTAAAGATAAGTGGGAAAGTGAAATTAATTAATTTTGTTTAATTCAAATTATTCATGCAAAAGATGAGTTTTAAAACTTGGTGCATTTCCTTTATATAAGAACATATATAGGTATATAAACCAGTGTGTTTGAATAAAAAAAAACTATTGATACAAAAAAGTGCATTTTTAAGCAAATTTTGTATGATTAATAATACTAAGTAGAACATATATATTAAGCCACTAGAATGAATGTCACTGTCAGTTTTTGTAGTCAGATATTATTATTTTCACTTGCTTCTTAAATATGCTAAAAATAAAATAGTTTCATTTAAAAATGGCTAAGTACAACTCACAGTTTTGATGAATAATGTCTCATGAAAACTAATCTGAAAATAAATGTATTGAGCTGGAAAATATTTTTTATAAAGACAAATGGAAGACATTTTTCTATGCAGTTACTGTATGCAAATTACTTAGAGGGACTCATTTTTTTTTTTTTTTACTTTTTCAGAATTTTCAGATAAGACTACATTGAAAACAAGATGATATTGAAGAGACGATTGTGAGCTTTCAAATTTGGTGTAACAATGCAATTTTCAATGGGAAATTCACTTTATTTTTGTTCAAGAGAAAATGACACTTACCTTATACTCTTTATCTTTCTGTTGCATAGTTCTTCGTTTATGGCATGGCTGGAAGTTAAAAAAATTGAGAAAAAGAAATATTTAATTATAAATATATTTAATGAGTGACAGATTATTATTATATTTTGGATGTATATATGGCCCCAAATTTTTAATTCATGTAATTTGGTTGAACAACAAAAGTTATTTGTTTAAGATTGCTTTTATTTACTTTTTCTACAGTTTAGACTATTTTTATGGTTTCTAGAGAGAATTTGAACATGTCTTCAAATGTCATTTAATTTTCCTAAGCCATTACCAAAGAAATTATTGTATTTTTACAGTTGTATCTATCAGTATTAGTTATGTTTCTCTGGTGATTTTGAGTGTTACATTCTCATGTACAGGCAGGTGTTATGTCAGCCATTTTTAAATATCATGTCTTTAACATCAGTTTATGAGGCTATGTTATTTGTTTTCTTAATCATGAAATATAATTAGTATGTTTACTGCAAAACTTAATGAAATGTTCTTTTCTGTTGGATTATTTATTTTTATTGTTAAAACTTCAAGCACTTGTAATAATTTTAATTTGTTTTTTACAGTTCAAGATATTGGCTTATGAAAGACATTGAATACATTGGACAATTTATATTTAAATTCTATCGGAAAAGTAGTCTGAAATGTAGTATATATATATATATATATATATATATATATATATATATAGATAGATAGATAGATAGATAGATAGATAGATAGATAGATAGATTAATACAAATATAAAATTTGTCACTAAGCTGATTGACATCATAAACAGTGATAGAATCTGTTGGTATATAAGGTTTTTCCTCATTAAAAGTGCATAGTTTGAAATTATGCAAAAATTATTTTCTACACTTGGGTTTTCAAGATGCTAAGTTTATGCTGTCTCACTGCAGAAATGAGACAACCTGTGGTGTTAACTCCACTTACTTTCCTGAACTACAAGGGGTATATTCTCCATTACTATAAATACTCCGCAATAATTTTTTGTAGCCTCTTCTTACTTTTCCTGCTTACATGTCAACATGTAAATCTCTCATGGAAAAATGTGTTCTCCATTAGGAAACACATGTACAAACCACACACACAGCAAAAAGCCAGTGAGCAACTGGACATAGATCACCTGTTGATGATAGTTGTTTGGATCTGTAAACACCTAGCCAGAATTCTCAGTCAACGATGACTACACACCATTCAAAAGATTATTCACACAACTTAAAGAAATATTCATAGCCATGGAAAAAAGTAAGTTTGATCATCTACCTGTATGTCTGTTTCCTTTTGGAACCACCATAATTAGATTTCACATATTAGCACTTACACACACATTTCTACTAATGTGCTTCACCACACGCACATATTCAGTCAGCAGCCACACATACACTCTGTTAAAGTGTGCTCCAGACACACACACATATATACACACTTTATATTGACCAAGGCATATGACTTTATGAACTACTGTTTTGTTGAACATTTGAATTTTGTTGAACATTTGAACTTTTAAACTTTGACCAAAACAAACACAATGTTTACCATATAAAAACAAATCTTAATGCGAACATAAATATATGATTATTTCAATCCACTTTTCATTTTTGTCTATGTAAAAAAATAATTTATTCATATTAATTTATTATATGTTTTATTTATGGTCACAACACTCGAATTTTAATTTTTCACTTTTAATCCAGATAGACTGACCTTACAAGCCAGTGAGAATTAAAGTCACTCCAGTAGCAAATGATCTCTGTGATAAAATCAGCCATTATCCTGTAGTGAGGTGCCCTATTAGCATTTAGTAAATCAATGTAAGTTGTGATAAAGAAGCAGGAACTAGTGAATGGTAATATTATAACTGTTTCCCTACAAGTAAATATTTGGCATTTATTGACTAATTAAGCTTTGGTTGAAATTTTTAAAATGTTTCTCTTAAAATAATTTTTCTGGAAAAAAGGTTTCTCAAGTCTAGTTGCTTTTATTGCTCTTTCCTCTATTAATAGGGGTTTCTTTCCTAATCTTTTATTTGAATTAGTGTGGAATGTTAATATCTTGATTATGACATTATTCTTTCTTTGAGTTACATGTGCTATCCATTTTAGTTGTTGCTGCTGTTGGTAGTCCTCAAGTGATGTGGTTTCTGTTTTTTGGTACAGTTCTTTGTGATTCTATAGTGCCAGGCCACATTGTTCAAAGAAGAATGATCTTTGCTAAAACCCTTTGGCTTCACTTGTTCAGAGCCTTTTTTAACCATTGATCTTAGAAAGTGGTTGTGTACAGCTGACAATTTAGATATTTCTGAATGGGTTTGGTGGCATGCATGGCATCCATATGAATAGTCTTATCTGACAATTCTGGTTGATGTTTTGGTTTTGTCACAGTTTCCAATGTTGTGCAAAACCACCTCTGTTGCAAGCCTATTCTATGTTCACAATCGACACATGCACACATGTTATCATCCAAATCTCACATTGACAAACTAGAATTGTGATACTGTTGTATACCGTACCTATGAACACTAATGGGTATGTCCCAATCCTCATAAATACTGTTATGGTCACGGTGATAGTCCAAGGTAGAACCAATAAAGAAGAACTTGAACACGGATATGGAGTAACACAGATATATTAAAAGCAGGAATATATACAGAGAAGGAGAAAGTGTTAGTACGAAGAATCAGGTTTAGTAGTAATTGTCTGAACGCTACTCTGTTTTGGACTGCCTCTGACTCGACTGACTCACTCTGACTGACAGACAGACTCCTGACAGACTTCACTCCAGACTTCAGACTGAACAGTATTTAGTCACCCCCTCACGAGGGCATCATGTAGCACAAGGCCAGTTTAACATGGGATCTCTGAGCCCGTGGGCTCGGCCAAAAATATACCCTTTGAACCTATATAAACGGGTTCAGGGTCATTTTACCTCCGCGAAAGAGACTCCGCCCTTCGGCGTAGCCTCGTTTGGGTTCCTCCCCACCCGAAGGCAGAGAGTTTAACCGATCAGCCGGTCGTCCGACTTCAGACTGAGCGGTATTTAGTCCCCCCCCCCACGGGAACATCATGTGGCACAAGGCCAGTTTAATGTGGGATCTCCGAGCCCGTGGGCTCGGCTAAAAATATGCCCTTTGAACCCGTATACACGGGTGCAGGGTCGGTTTACCTTCCTGAAAGAGACTCCGCCCTTCGGCATAGCCGCGTTCGGGTTCCTCTCCGCCCGAAGGCAGAGAGTTCAACCAATTAGCTGATCAGCTGGTCGCCTGACTTCGGACTGAACTCCCTGCTTCCTCTTGAGGCGCAGTATTTATTACGTATGGAATAGTCCATTATGTTATTATGGGTAAGGTCCCATAGCAAATACATTGGACACTATTGTAAGTGGGTGTAATATGCTAAGTAGTCCACCACTAGCAGTGGTTTACCTACATCATGCTGCTGTCAAGCATTGTATTTTGTTGATGTTATAAAGATCACCATTTCATTTCTAACCTCCATTGTGGTTATTCCTCACTTGGTAACCTTTTTTAGGTTACAACAGATATGCATACAAACATGAATTATACACATGAACACTGCTTGACAGGACGGATTATATGTGAGGTTTGCTTGACCAATCAAAAACAAACAACACAAAAATAAAAATAACAAAATTTTATTTTCTTTTTCATTTTTCTATTGAAGTTTAAATAAAAGCTAAACATGTTAAATTTATAAACATTTCCTATTTGTTACTTATCCTATTATTATATTGGATTTTAATCCATATTTGATCTATATTTAATCCCAAAAAGCACACACACACACATACATACATACATACATACATACATACATATATATATATATATAATTTAATGAGAACAGTTTTCTGTGATATCTTAGACAAATGGTGGAAACAATAATATTAAAGAGAAGAATATTGATTTTGTTCTGGTGAAGTGTTAATAGAAAATTTGATTGATGGTGAGAAAGATCAAAAGTATACCCCATTAGATCTAACAGTTTCAAGAAATATACAAAGATCAAATGAGAAAGGCACCTTCACCATCTCTGTTAGGCAAAAATATAATTAAAAAGGCATCAATGATTATTGAAAATGCTATTTCAAAATTGTCAGTTCAGTAAATGGCAATATTTATATTTGTGTTGCAATTTCAAGTGTTTTAAGCTGCGATCAAAAGTTAAGGAATAATACTTTTAGATAGAAAGATGTGAAATTTCATCTTTTTAGTTACAGATTAATATTTAAAAATGAACAGAAATTGATAAGAAATCAAAATATGTTTCCACTGAATTTCTGTTTTGCTGAGAACAATAAGAATCATGTAAGAATTATATTTTGAAAAGTGCATATTTAATACTCGAGCTGACTACTTAAGCATTGGCAAAATTCTATTGTCTTGTCACACTTTATTTTAAATGTAAGTACAAGGTAGGAAATGTATAAAAAATGGAATCATAGTTCAAATTCCAGCTGAGACTCCTTGTGATCATTTATGCTCTTCATTGACTTCTGGAACTTTGTTGCCATCGTCAGATATTCTTATAAGTCCTTCTTACAAGCATGCCCCAACAATTAACAGAAAGAACATGTGAAAAAGCTTTTTGGACAAACCAGTTCCCCATGCATTTTCATCAGGTATTTGCAGCAAAAAACTGTTACAATGATTTTTGACTTCAGTACCTTAAAATATGCAGTTATTAGTTGAATTTATATAGATCTAAATATTTCATTGTATAATGTTCACTCTATATGATTAATATTCACCAGTGAATTATAAGTAGTAACAAGGAAGGAAATTATGTTGAAACAAATATTTGTTGTGACAAAATAATTGTTATTTTTATAATTACAAATATGAGTGAAGTTTAAGCATCGAATAATTTTTTTTTCTTTCAGATTTAACAAATTAAGTATTTGGCAATTTCAACCGTGGAAAGATTAACAATCAAACAATGTGTAAAAGTTATCGAAGCCTATTATCAAAATGGATGTTCTAACAGAAATGTATTTTGCACACTATGCAATTTTTTGATCAACACAATCGACCAATTGAGAGTGCAAATGGAAGCAATGTAATGTTGTGGAGAGGTTCAATTCCTGTACACAATGACGAATAGAGATGTCTTGATTTTCAACCACATTCTTGTGCACTGCAGCAATGTTTTCAGCTGAATGGCATAAACAAGCATGCAATGGTGTTTTCACATCTGCCACCAACCCAGTTTGTTTGAATTTATGAACAATTTTTCCAATTGCACTCTTGAAACTTTAACATGTTTTTTGATTGTTAATTTTTCCATGGTTGAAATTGTCAAAGACTTAAGTTGTTAGATCTGAAAGAAAAAGAAAAAAAACATTTAAACTTAATTCACATTTAAAATTGGTCCAAGTTATTGGAACACCCTTTCTATATATATATATATATATATATATATATGTATATATATATATTCATCAACTGAAGCTTATGTTTATGCATGAAACAGACTGTCACTGCTGGGTTTTTACTTTAATGCCCACTTTTTATGCTCTATTGAGGACTATAACCCATAAATATAACATGTGTTAAAACTATATTTTTATCAGTATATTAGAATACTTGCATGCCAACCTGGATCCCATCTTGTGGCACCTTTTGAAGATGCCCGAATATCCCAACATAGGTTGACCCAAGCCTTATGAGTGAAATTAGGTAGATGAAACTGGAAGTCATTAGTGGTTGTATTAGTACAAAGTTACAAGTCATCTTGACTGAGGGTTTTAACAAGCTATGGTTTAATTAGTAAGATATGTATCACTGAAACATTATCTAAAAAAAATTTCTTACAATCTAAAAATATTTTCTGGTTTTAACCTGCTGGTTGATAGCTGTAGAAGCCAAATCAATCAACCAATCAAAATGCATTTTGCACCTTGGAATATATGCTAAAAATGTCTCTTTGTTAATCAGATTTATTCAAAATATGTTTAGATTAAATGAACTTTTTAATATCTTATCTCAATCTTTCTTCTTAAAATTCTGCTAAATAATAACTTTATTAAATTCACACATTAAGTAATTTCCCCATTTCACATGAGATTTGCATTTGGAGATTATTGTATCTGTTGCTTTTCTTTATTGTCAGTGTTTCATCCAGTGTTGTTCTTGTGGGGACATTATTCCATCAGTGTTATCCTGGCTGCCCTAAGTAGCCAATAATTTCTAGTTACTTGAAATCCTTATAAAGAGGCAATATATTAGACACATTAATGCTACTTGAATCAGTAGTACTTAATAAATACAAATTCAAACTTCTGTCTGAATTTTTGAAATGATGTTATTATTGACATACCAGCATAATGATTGTGAGTTCAATCCCTAAGGTGAGTCGTACGGATTTAGATTCAGTGAAAACATACTGACCAATAATTAAGCAGGACTCAATAAGAACAAGATGAGATATCCATAGACATGGACAGTGGGACAAGAGCAATCTATTCCCATAGATTAAATAAAGGGTTCAGTTCAAAATTGTTTAAGCATTTCACCTTACAAGCTCTTCTTTCAGACAAGCAATATTGCTTTCGCTTCTCTAGGTCTACTGTTAACACTTATTGCTGAAAGAGTCTATCTAGCTTTAGATAAGAAGTGAAGCTTGGACTGTTACTAGGGTTTGGCATGATGGTCTGATTCTTAAGTTGTAAGGTTATTTCTGGATGGATTTTTAATCTTATTCAATCTTTCTTATCCAAATGCAATATGAAAGTTGTCTTGAATGACTACTCTTCTAGATCTTTTTGCATTAATGTGAATGTCGCCCAGAATGCTATCTTTGGATCTATATGGTTCCTGATTTTCATCAATAATCTTCCCAGTGTCATCAGCTCTCAACTCGGTATCTATAATGAAGACATCTATTTACTTCTGTCTTAATGGTAAGTCTGGTTGGTTCAACAAGATCAAATTTGCATCTGATCTAAAAAAAAATAACCTACTATTTGTTATTAACTGATACAAGAAATGGTTTCTTAATTTTAATAGCTCCAAAATGAAACAGCTCTTTTTTAATTGTCTAAGAGAACCATTTTGTCTTCCATTAGCATGGCTAATGCTAACCTCCAGGAGAATGACTCAGTGTGTCTTTTCAGGCTAACATTTTTCCACTGACATGAAGTAGAAAGATTATATTGAATCATTTGATTGGTCTACTCCTAGGAAATTTGGTTGTGCTAGACAGTTTTCCTCACCAAAATCTATCTGACATATTTATAAATCTACCATTCAGCCATGCATTGAATATTGCTGCCACATGTGGTCTGGTCCTTATGCTATGTATTCAGAGACTCTACATAAAAAAATAAAGAATCTGCAATGTTATCAGTTGTGATCTAACATCTTGTTTTCAGTCACTTTCCTCTTGCTGTAATGTATCTCTCACATTTGTCAACTTCTCTTCCAGCCTCTTGCTTTCCAGTCAACTTTGATCTTTAAAAATTTAAATGCAATGTAACTTGTTATCTTATGTTTTCTTAATTCTTATTCTTTTATTGTTCTCTCCTGTTAATATTTTTTTCTTTCATGCTTAGTAACATCTTGTATCTTATTGGCTTTATTGCTTTGCTTGTGGTGAAATGATTAAAAACAAAACTATGGAAAACATTTTTTTCAATAGTTAGTTGACTTAGAAATGCCAGCATGAATCCATATTAAGTCACTGCAACTCAAGAATGCCAGCTTGACTGTGTGACATGATTACTTCTCTTAATACTTTGAAGAAAGTCCGCAGTCAAACATGCAATGACCTAGTAATGACAAGAAGGGCAAAAACTAAACTGGAAGTTTGAATATGCATAACTTTATGTGAATGTTTTAATTGCTTTATTTTGACAAATTATCCTTTTCATGAACTCTGAAAACTATTTTCTTTTATTACAGATTATAGATCAGACAAAAATGAAATATTGCAGTCATGTTTGGCCTGATCTGACCAATCCTCCCTTTCCAGCTAAGATAGAGTTCAAAATCATTTGCATGGCTTTATGGCAGACAACTTTTTTCTACTCTATAGTCACAACTATTGCTTCTTCCATGATATATTTTCAGACAATCTCTCTTCTTTAATGCAACCAGCTCAGATCTTTGCAGCCAAAACTCACATTGCTATGACCACAGGGCTCTACAGTTTGACCTCTTTAATCTGGTACCCTCAGAACAGGTCACTACCAGACAAAACAAAATACCAAAGGACAGAAATCAAATTTTAAAAAAATCATTGTCTTTCCAGCTCATTCTACATATATTTGATCATTACAACAGTTCAGGCTGATTAGAAAATTAAAAATAATGAAAATTGAGCACAAACTGTTGCAATGATCCAATATTAAATTTTAAAACAAAAAATAAAACAATCATTAATTCTTCCAAACAAGGTTTTTATTCTTTCATGCAATACAAAGTCTAAAAAAAACCTACAACTAAAAAATAATATGTACTTTGAATCCTGAATGAGTAAATATTCAGTAATATATATGAAATGAGCAAGACTGTATCACCAACACACTCTGCTGCTGCTATAGAAAGTTGTAAACAATATGTGTTGCTTCCCTTGTACTAATGTACTAATGGCAGTTGAATTTCAAATGTGCCACAACCATGAGAGTCACCAGAGTAGTAGATTAAAGAGGTTGGACTCTATCACCCTCATTCACTATGAATTCTTCTGATAGTTCCACTCAGAAAACTTCTTCCCGAGAACTGCTGTTACGTGGAACAAACTTCCAAGAATATGCTTCTTCAAATTCTACAATCTTAAACTCTTCAAGTCTAGGAATTCAATGTTCACCTCTTACTTCTCTTACTTTCATATCAAACACCTCACTTATACCACGTGCATTTGACTTTGAGTGCCTCTTAGGCTTTGTATTTGGTGAACTTTACCTTAGATAAAAAAAAAAAAACATTTCAAATATGGAGATTTTGTTCCACAAATTACATGAAAACAAATCAATATATACATGCTAAATATACAAAATTTAGCATGAATACAAAAAATGGCAAATGTTGAAGGTTATGGTGCATTTTTCAAAGTTTATTTAGTCTTATAAAGTTAACTTTGACAAACCAACTAACCTCATTCAGCTATACTGCACTTTAGAGTTTAATCAATTATTCTTGAAAAAAATCTAATTCTCAACACCTGGTTTGCAAAGAATAAATTCCCATTCATTAATTTTTTTGTCTTAGCCTCTGAGCACTTCATCTCCAAGCATAATTATATATTCTAGTCCATTGCACAGCTGTTATAATGCTTTCATGAACTTCTGCTTCCTGAAAATTCTTTTAGATTCTTCTAAAGTGGTCATTTTTAATAGGAAATGAATATTTCAAAATCTCAGCCATTGGCACTAGACATTTCTGCTACTAGTAAAAAGACTTTATAGTCATATTGGTAATTTGTCAGAGTCACAATTAATATAGAAAATAAACTTCAAATAATTGTGGTAAAATTAAAAAGTACAATTTATTTAACTTTTTACCACAACATTTTGATACATATATTTTTTTACAAATACAAGGCCCAAGAGCCACTCAAAGTAGAGGATTAGTGTATGATGGTGTATTAGCATAAGAAAAAAGAGGTGAATTTCTTAGGGCTATGCAGAAAAGATAACAACTAACTCTAGACTTGAAGAGGTCAAGAGTGAATTAGTAAATAAAATTTCAGTGTTAGAAGTACAATTTGGAAGTAGACTTTAGCAGGAACCAGAAACCCAATTCTAAACAGAAACAAGAATAAAGCCCTGCTCCTGTTTAAAAAATTGGGGTGGAGTAGGAACTGGACAATAGGTGAACCTCTCTACTCCTATTGGGGAAGGAGAAAAAAATAATTAGTTGACAAAATTTCAGAGTTTGGGTGAAGACATTAGAGTTATAGAGTTGAAGTAGACTTTGGAAGGAACCAGAAACCCAATCCTAAACAGAAAGGAATTAGATGCCTTGAAGCTTAAGCTTCATTAGTTTCATAGTAGATCCACTACTGATATCATATATATATATATATATATATATATATATATATATATATATATATATATATATATATATATGAATTTAAAAAAATTAAATTAAACAATATATATATATATATATATATATATATATATATATATCTGGTAAGATTCAATAATGGCACTCTCAACAATTATCTGGCTAAGTAAGTAACTATCTCTTTTAATAAGTGTGGCATTCTTTAGATTGAAATTGTAGTTGAACTTATTTCTCTTTACGACTAATGCACTTGATAAATTGTTGTGTATTAGTTCCTTACTAATTAAAAAAAGTCAAATAATTTCAACCATATCCAAAATTATTATGGATATGATCAGAACCCAAAATATCCATAACAATGATAATTCTCAAGGAGGTAGATATAAAATAAACTGACACAAATGTTCCTTACAATATATTGGGGAAACTTGCAGAAATTTAAAGATATATCTTATCTCTCTGTCTTCTGTCTGGTCTTTTCCCACAGTTTTTGCACTGGACACTGTTCCACTTTGCCCCATTTGCTACCCTATCCTTTCTTCTTGCCCACTTCTATATTAATCTCTTAATCTTGTCTATATTATTTCTTGGTCTGTTCACTGATCACTGTTGACCTCTTTTTATCTGTTTGAGTCATTCTGAGCATTGCTTTTTTTTTTCACTGCTCTCTCTCTCCATATATATATATATATATATATATAAGTGTTGGCCTGAAAAAAGGTTATTTTTTAAAGGTAAAAATAAGTGGTTTTTATCTGTTTAAAACTATCTATAAGTTCTGTGTTAAAAGACATATATATATATATATATATATATATATATATATATATATATATATATATATATATATGCACTCAAGAAGATTACTGCAAAGTTTTTGGTCTAACCAAGAAGTCTTTACTAAAGAAAAAAACAGATTTATTGTTCATCATTCTTTGTAAAGTGAATCAAGTCAAATACTTTTCAATATTCATTCAAAAATATAACAGCAATAACGAACAATACACTTAGAAAAACTTTACATACATCCCTATAGAAATACTTCTCTACATATATAAATAACCTCAACAGTCATATCAATATTTAACTGCCAATTATTAAAAAAAAGCATAATAAAAATATAATTTTGCATTTAACGTTAAGTCTTTTAAGGAATATGTGATTTCTAAAAAATAAAACTACAATTTACCATGAGGGAAAGGTATGAATACTCTTTTTCTCCAACCAGCTATGGGTAAATATCAGGAGACACTGGATTCTATAACCTTGGATGGAAACTGGTTGAGGAGAAAGATAAATCTGAATTAAAAACCTATGGAGACCTTGTGGCATACTGTGCACCAGTTCTCTGTATTTGGCTTTTCCCAAAAATGTGGTTGGTTCTGCAGAAGCCTTCAAGACTATAATCAAATGATTTGTTCAGCTAATCTGGCTGCCAGTTTCTAGGAACTGAGTTGCTTCATCCTCATATGCTCATATGTCTAAATCAACAGGAGATTCCAGTATATATATATATATATATATATATATATATATATATATATACACACAGCTGATGTTAATTTGATAGTGTACAAATGCAAATATATATATATATATATATATATACACACACATACATACATACATGCATACATAAATGCAGTTGATTCTAATTTGACAGTGTCCAAAAGTGAAATGATAATATGATAGATAGATAGTATAGACATAAGCATCAACACTGCACTGTGGCTGTTAGTTTCACACTTTAATGTGATCTGAAAACCACATTGAAGTGTGAAATTGACAGTCACTATGAAGTGTTGATTCCTTGGTCCTCACTGTTTATATCTATAAGGTAGTATCTCAGATACTGAGCACTCTTTCTCTATTAATATAAGCTAAATTTAAACAATGTGTGTGTGTGTGTGTGTGTGTGTGTGTGTGTGTGTGTGTGTGTGTGTGTGTGTGTGACAAGTAAGAAAGGATGCGTAAAGACTGATAAAACTGAAAGGAAAGCTGGGCTTGTGTTTGAGTTTCTCAGATGAGTAACATTAAATGGAAAACTTAATGATAAAACCTCATAGGAAACATAACTTCTACCAATTCACCTGCTTTTTATTTGTAAATTCTTTATTTATTACTTAATGAGATATGAATCTCTTGGTTTTATTTGCTTCTATACTGGACAAAAATACAAAACTTCTAAGTCTGTGTCTTTGAGAAAAGTGGTTGTAATTCAATTCAGATGTTATCCTCTCTTTCTTTGTTACAATGTTTGACTCTGTTCACAAGTTTTTAAAGAATAAGAGAAAAAATCTGCTTAAGCAAATTTCAGAAAATAAAGGCGCTAAATTATGAAAAAAGTAAAAACAATAATGACATCTATCTATATTTCTGAGGTGAGCTATTTACACTATTCAGACGATTGTCCTCATCTTTTTTGTCACATTCATGACATTTTGGTTGTTGTTCAGATGATATACATTGGAATTTCAAACCGGACCCTTTATTTAGTCCACTGGGTAGATTGTCTCCAAAGACACATAGCCCATTGGAAAAATTTGCTGGTTGAAGTAATACAGTGACTTGACCCAAAGAGTTGTGAGTTCAATATCTGGCTACGCATAGGTGAACAAAAACTTAGAGTTGAGTTAGTAAAGTGAAATAACTGAAACTGAGATATCCAGAAAAAGGCATGGCATGTGGAACTAGAATAATCTACCCTGGTAAGTTTGAAATTCCAGCATATATCACTTGAGAAAGACCAGAGTGTACAATGGCTGAAATGTTTGGAATATGACAGTAAGGATGAGCAACAGTCCAAACTCATCCAAAATCATTGGATATTAAATAAATAATTGGATCATCTTCAACTTCTATATGCCATTATTTACATTATTTGGACTATTGTCCTCATCTTTGTTGCCATATTTATCACAACGTTTTGGCTGGTGTATGCTCCGGCCTTCTTCAGGTGGTTGGAATGTCGAACTGAACCCTTTATTTTGCTCACTAGGGTAGACTGTTCTAGTTCCATGTGCTATGTTTAATGGATGTCAGTTATCAGTTATCTCTTGTTAATTCACCTCTCCAAGTTCTCCACTGCCTTAACCACGTATTGAACACACAACTCTTTGGGTTCTGTCACTGGATCTAACCAATGCCTTTATCCACTGTGCCATGTGTCCTTAATACAGTGGATAAAGGCAAATATGAGACATGGCACATGGAACTAGAACAATTTACCCTAGTAGATGAAGTAGGGTTCAGTTCAAAATTCCAATCACCTGAAGAAGGCTGGAGCATACAGCGACCAAAACATTGTGAATATGGCAATGAAGATGAGGATAACAGTTCAAATAATGTAAATAATCATAATACCTCATCTCAGAGATATAGAGATATATTGTTCTCATCTTTGTTATTATTTTTTATAACAATGTTTCAAGGTTTCTTATTGTGGTTGTTGATCTTGGTAACCTTTAGGGAATTTTAAACTGGAATCTTTATTCAATCAACAGATATAGTCTGTTCTTGTTTCTCTGTCCATGTCAGGAATATCACATCTTGTCCAAATGTAATTAATATAAAAAAAATAATTTAATTGTAAAAATATTAATGTTTGGGTCACAAGTTTATATTTGAATATAAAATATTAATATATTAATATTCTGAAAAAGAAATACTTTCTTTAGGTCACTTGGAATATCAAATATTCCTTGATTTCTGTAAGTTCTTATGTCCTTTATCTGAAGACAGTGTTATTCAGTGAATTTGCCTTGGCAATGATGTGAACTGAATGTTTCTCATTTATAACAATTACAGTAAATTGATTCCTTTTGTCAAAATTCAATGTCAAAGCCATAATTTTAAAGTCAATAACAATTTTCCACAGACCTTATCATATCGCTGCTCCAAATTCCTTTAGATTGTGAGAGCTGAGCTAAATTCATAAGAACCATTCATGAAAAATAAATGTTGAATGAAATGATGAAGTGAACAAGCAAAGGTTATATTGCTTCACATTTTGTGGAAAATCGAAGCATATATTTTTATGTACTTGCAAAATCTGTAATAACCAAATGCATAACGCTTTAAAAGCTAGAATATCTGTATTGGTTCACATTTAAATTTTTTACTAAATTTCACCCAATACAAGGCTCGAAGTCCACTCAATATAGAGGGTTACAGTTGAAATGGCAACAATAAATTTTGTAATATGACTGAAAATGAAGGTGGTCTTAAGTGAATATTATAATAATGACGATAGATTGACCATTGACTTGTAGAAATCATAAATAGCTCCCTACGTACACATGGTAATTTTTTAAGTGTAGTTTAGATGTGGCACAAGGCTGAAATTATTGGACACCCTGTGAGGATTGAACTCACTAGTCAGTCGTAATTGATCTAGTGAGAGAAGCTTGTTAACCATTACACCACTTTGCGGTGTACTATCCCTATTTACACATGAATACCTGCATGCATATAGAGATTTGTAAATAAAATATGTATTTGTATATATATATACATATTTTAGGGGAATATATATATATATATATATTAGGTTGGTGCAAAAATAATGTCGTTTTCTCACATAGTAACATATGTGAGAAAACGATACTATTTTGCACCAACCTAATATATATATATATATATATATATATATATATATATATATATATATACTTAGTGTGTGTGTGTGTGTGTGATGGATGAGCTTATGGCTGAATGGTTAGAATTTTAACATTCCAACATGAAACTCAGATTCAAAACATACCATGGTTGATTTTTCAAATGATCCCAGCATGCAGTATGATTGGGAAGTGACTGAAAACTACAATACTGGCTGACCAAAACCTTTGAGTAAAACTGGGTTGGCAAAACTGTTTGGAAGTCATCAATGCTTCTGGCAAAAACTCAAAAGTCATCATTACCAAATGTTTGTGTGTAATTGGCCTTGTTCAACTACTGATCATGCCAGATTATGTGATCTCTCCCAGAAACTGTAAATAAGGTTTGATCAGCATAGTTGCAGTCTAAACCAAATGTTGGCTCTGTGGGTATTGGAAGGAATCCACATTTACATGAGTGAGCATCTGCAACAGTCAGCCTCTTTATCAGATGGGTACACTCGGAAATGAGCTGTCATCACTATTATTATTATTATATGTATGTATATAAAGTAGATTCCACTTATGTGGAATTCATTGTGACCACAGATGTTAGTCCCTATATGCAGTTGTCTTTTCAAAATGGCTTTTCATAAAAAGGACAAAATAGTAAACCTGTATGATTCTGTTTGTGCATATTTGGTTCTTACAAAACGTTACTCTTCATTCAATCTACTTTCAGTTGCATGATAATCAGATATTTTACGTGTGTTTGTATCAGTTTATTCCCTTTTCCTCTGAGGTTCTATTTCCTCTTTTCATTTTCAAGAGCAGATTATTTGGAAAAGTTGGTAGATATCGTATAGAAATACATGAATTAATATGGTTGGGCTTTGCTGTGTGACATCATATCACTTCAGATCACAAGTCAAAGAAGAATTCAGATTTTGATAGGGTTTATTTTCCTAACTATAGATTTCCATTCCTGTAACATAGGATAAAAGAATATGCCTCTCAGGCAAGTTATCTCTGAGTGGTCTTTCTATATAGATTCTATCAAGTTTCCATTTTGTCGAACACACACTGACTTCAGTGAAAGTAATACTTTGTTTGTACAATACTATGCCTATATACAGGAACTAAAAAGAGTATCTTTCCAGAAAATACGATCTCCCTTGCATTAGAATTTTTAAAATAAGGCCATAAATCTCTTTGATTTATAACACATGGCTTGTGACTAATTCCCTTGTCAAGAGTTAATCTGATATTTTTGGTTTCTGCTTTACTTTGACATTTCTCTAACTGAAGTCCGGTTAAATCAGACAATGTTTCTTTTCATTGTAAGAAAATCTTGTAGGCATCTATGCTCCTTTGGGATTGAATAGTTTTGGCATAAGGATTTTTACCATAAGTAATTTTCTCTTAAATATTTAATCATCCCAAAAGTCACTATGGTCTCCTACTGCTGGCATGTAAAATCCTAGGTACCCTAAAGAAAGTGGGTGAGCGATGTCATCTATCATATTATGATCCTATTAACTAGTTATTTCTTGTAACCAATATTGCATTTAACCAAAAATCTTTTGTATGTGTGTCTGTGTATATATATATATATATATATATTGGAGGAAAGATGTGTGACAAAGAGGAAAAGATTTCTTATGATGCATTTGATGAAATCCTATGTAACAAAATGCATCACACAAAAACTTTTGCCACTTTGTCATACATCTTTCTTCTAAAACTATTCTTGACATGCAAAAATTTATCCCGTATTATATATATATATATATATATATATATATATATCTACATATATATATATATATATATATATATATATATATATATATATATATATGGTGGACTCTCTGGTTATATTTGATGTATAAGGGTCAAGCATCTCAGACATCAGCACATATGATTTGATTATAGTGGTAAAGGCTTTGTTCCTAGAAGAGCTTAAGCAGAGAATGAATGAGGCACAAAAGAATATTACACATGAGATGCTACAGTTGGACCTGTCAAATATATCATATTTTACAAATATGTTATTTCCAACAACCTGTGTAGCTATTTATTAGTTAAGCTATGATTTTTTAACCTTAAGCTCAAATTATCCTGCTTTATTGTACACCCACAATGTTTATATCTATCTATCTATCTATCTATCTATCTATCTATCTATATTAGGTTGGTGCAAAAATAATGACGTAATAATGTTTTTTGATGTATTTTTTAATGTCAAAAAACGACATTATTACGTCATTATTTTTGCACCAACCTAATATATATATATATATATATATATATATATATATATATATATATAAAGATTCAATATTTGTTTAAGACATTTTCATGTGTTAGTGGTTTGTTGTGATATGAAAGAAAAAATGAATTTCAAATGTTTTACTAATTCTTTTAAACAATTAATGATATTTTTTACAATAACATTCAACCTGTATGAGGTAGAGGGTTACACTTGAGGTAGAGAGTTACATATTAAGGGACATAGTTTATGGAGATATATTGGGAAAATAATGGTTTGTAGACTTGACCTGGTTAAAATTGTATTAATTGGTGAAGCATCTTCTTGGGAGTTGGTTCCATGAAATAGAAGTTTGTTGAAAGAAGCTGTTCAAGTGGATGGTGGTTTGCTACAATGTGTGTGGTATGATAGGTTTTAGTTATAAAGGTTAGAACTGGTGGAACTAAGGAATATAGTTTGTCTAAACACTTTCCATGGAAATAATAATTGAACAGTGAGAGGCTTGTGATATTTCATCTGTAGTAAAGGGGTTTCAGGGTGGAAAATAATTTGTCACCCACAAGGATGCGGAGATGCTTTTGGACTCAAGACTGGAAAGTAGAGACTGGGAAGCTCCTGCTCATATATGGCTACAGTACTCTATGTTCTGCCTGATTTGGCTTTTGTAAAGGTAGCGGATAGCAGGAGGAGTCAAGTATTTACTGGAGTGACACACGGAACTGACCATTTTTTCAGTATCAGTTCTACTTGAGGTCTGGGTTGAGCTTGTCTCACTAGGTGCTAAAAACATGGGGACTTCCTGATAGAACACCTATTCATCAGAATAGGCAAAAATTTAGGGTTTATTCAGGGATGATAGAACATTGCTAGTTTAGTTTTTGAGGCATTGAATATGACCTCCAACAAGCTGTTTGAGCTCGGTCAGAGTAGAGATCAGCTGCTGGCCTCTGATCATCAAGAGTTTTGGAGGTGCACCCATATACTGTTGTATCATTAGCATAGATAGTCACAAAAGATCAGAAGGCAGATCATTTATGTATGATAATGTTCTATTTAATTTATTCTTTTTTGTATATACAATTGTTTATCATTGAAACAATCCACGGTAGCAAAATATGAACCATGTTTTTTTTTTTACCAAAAATTGGTTCATTGAATATCATCCAAGTGTATTTCAATACTTGACAGCAGTTTGGGAAAATCTTTATTGCTATAAAGAAAAAAACCATAATGTTTTTTGTGCATCTGTATTTCTTGTAGGGACAGAATAAATTACTGGAAGTTATAGTCATAAAATCTTTCCATAAGCAGAGTGTCCAACTAATGTTAAAAGGCTGTCCAAACTGTCAATCTAGCTTGGCATTTTGGCTAACTTAGATAAATTATAACTGTTCAATAGAAAACCAAAAACAAAAAGATTCATCCATGGTGGCTCAAAATTTTTATCTCACACTGAATAGAAACTTTAAATAACTTTATGCTTTAATGTGTTTTATCAGCATGTTTTCATTTAACATTTCAAGAGAATTAGATAGAAAGCCTTTGTAGAATACTGATAACATAATTTCTCAAGAAAAGCTTTATGTTGATATGACCAAAAATCCCTTCTCTGTTCATTTATTTAATCCTAATAAATATAAACTAATCAAATAATCCTGTTTCATCAACTGTTTTGTCATAATCTTATCTAATTAAATATCTACTAAGTTGTTGTACCAATTAACCATTATTTTTTGTTGCATTATTAGTAACATCAACTAGTTACACAAATTTAAATCTGCTTGGAATTAATTTCTCCTTGTTTCAACAGAGTGTAATGTTATGTTAAAATCGTGTAAGAATACAAAACAACTAACTTTTCAATATATAATATAATCATTTTTTTTTATTAATTTCTGGATTTCATCAAATTAATATTGATCAAATTGAGAGTAGGTTGTTTCAGGTTTTTCTCTGCATGTTCAATAATCTTGAGGATGTGAGAGATATTTTCTCTCCCTCCATAGGTCAGGTGTTTATATAACTTCCTCTTACTGTGGTCACCAGAAATCAACTTTTCTTAGATCAATGTTCCTGATGGACATTAAATTTGATTCAGATCTCTTCCCTGCCATTAATCATATACAGCATTAGTTTTTTTGATACTTCTGACATCTTTCAAGTTGATGATCTTGATGACCTCCTCTTTGAAAAACCACTAGTTTCTATTTTTGAAGTAGTAAGGAGTACACAAGTTGATCATTCAAACTAGTAAGGATTCAATTACATTTTCTTATTTAGAATTCTAGAAAACTTCAGTTGCTTTTTAGTCATGTTTCTTTTCCTTCTATCATCCATTTTGAACTAATTTGTGGATATTTGTATAATGAAGTTGTTAGCTATTAGAGCTGTTTTCTGACATAGCACTGGCTATTAAAAAAAAACAAGAAATTAATTATATTCAACCTGTAGCAAATTTGTATCTAGGTAAGCCAAGAATGTGTAAGTCATGTTGAAATTATCATGTAACTATATCAGCCTCAGTCTGAAAAACAGTCCCTACATTCAAGTAGACAGAATGAATAATGGATGGCTGTCTACCCATTTGACTTTTCCACTTTTAACAATTCCCAGTTGTTCCTGAAGCTCATGAGTCTCCTGGGTTTTGTCAAACAGAATCATTTTCTGGCCAAAATCAATAAAAGGAAAATTTGAAAGAATTGCAAAGAGGGGCTTAAATTGTTTGAATCTGAGACAAATGAATGTATGAGGGATGCTAAAAGTTCTCATCCCAACCAAGAATGGAATGAAAAAAAACCCACACGGAAATATAATTGCAGCACATTGGACAATGTTGATTTTGACTTGGGTACATTGTGTGAACGGTAAAGGATAAAAGATATTCAGATAAAAGTTTCAGTCTTCAAGCATCTTGTGACAATAACATTCCTACCAGTGTCCTATGTTTGGTTAAATATCAGATAATGTCACATGTTGTAATAAGGTTTAGTGTGGTTGAAGAGTTTAGTGTAAGCAGATGTCATACTCAAGATGTTTAATTAGTGCTATTTGAGAAGGGTTGGCTTTTGTGAGGCTGGATGGTTCATTGTGATGAATTGCTGTACATGTTAGACATGATGCCTAAAAGATCAGGTTTTGGATGGCCACATCATAGAGACATTTGACAAGGATAGCAAGAGCAGACCACACAACATTGACAGTACAGATAAGAGTAAATGTACTCCCAGGAGTGTTAACATGCAATGTTGGGAATTGCTTACTTGCACCAGGAATACAGGCAAACTCACTGGGGAATGAATGGTTCACTGTAAGGTTCACTTATGAGAGCAGGTTCTTCCTGCAAGCAAGTGATGTTTATTTGAGTGTGCAATGTAAACATAAGGTGTGACGTCTTTCAGAGTGTATTTGTTTGCAACATATAGGCTCAAATCCTAGCACCATTTTGTGGTGTGTCATAAGTTGCAACTTTTGCTCATCTTTTATGTTTTTGGAAGATAGACTGAACATTGCTACATACCACAAAATATTTTTCATCCAATTCTAATAAAAGAGAGGTGATGTCTTGTTCCAGCAAGATAATACCTGCCCACATGATACCTGTGCTACTCAACAACTTTCCTGGCTAGCCTCTCTTAATGAATAAGACTTGATGAAATGATACCAAACTCATTCAGTGTGCCTACTTATAACTTTTACTATATTGCATCAACTGGTGTAAGAGATGTATACAAGAGGTGTATTGCATTAAGTGACTTCACCATCTGCATGATCATATGCATCTGAGAATACTGACCATTGTTAATGTTCAAGGAGGACATATAGTGTATTAATAAAGGATCTGGGTTCACCTTATTTTGGAACCTGCATAGTTATAGATCTGATATATAACCATTTGTTATTATCCAGATGTATATGTATAAAAATGCAATAGTTACATGATCCTTGCAAAAATATTGTACAATGAATTGATTTTGATGACACACTTTGACCAAAGACTAACTGGAACCTTGCTTAAGATTTCTCTATTGCAGTGTCAGGACTATGTATGCTTTTTTACTTCAGAGTTGTCTTTTTTCTGACTGACTGTTATATTCTGGGTATATATATATATATATATATATATATATATATGTGGCAATGATGCAATATGGTAATCCATATAGAATTTCCAGGAGGATATATATCCAGGGAGAGACCTATGTCAAAAGACAGAGCAAAATTATTATTATTTAATTAATAATAATAATAATAATAATAATATATATATATATATATATATATATATATATATATATATATATATATATATATATATATATATATATATAGCTATCCCTAGAAATACCCACCAACCACTGCCCCATTCCCATATAAATAAACCTTAGATGGTTGGAAGCTAGGAGAGTAAAAACTGATGAAAATCGGTAGTTTAGAACAAGTACAGGGAGATTGAACCCCCATAACTTCCCTGCAGTTCCAGCTAGATGTTAACTGTTTATATCACTGGAAGAATCTCTGATTGTATGAAATGGTGGAAGTAAAGATAGTGTTGTAGCATAGCTACAGATGATAATGGAGATGTCCCCATTCACACAAATACAGTAGTAAATACTGTATGTTGGTCTGGAACTGGAGATTCATTGTTGAATTCACTCATTTCTAGCAGTTACCTACTTCTTCTATGTGCCGCTGGTGAATCTTATATGTGTTGTTCATGTCCTAAGTATTATCATTCATTACCAAACTTCATGTGATTATTCTCTGCAGTAACCTTCTCTAGGTTACAACAGATAGCCACACTTTAATTCCCGCTTTTGTGTAAGCTCTTTGCTCTCTCTGGATTCAGTATCATTGTCATACATGATGAATCACCACACAAAAAACAACAAATTTATATAGTGGCAGTTAATTCAATATTGAGAAGAAACTTTTTTTTTCCATATAAGAGAGATTTACATAAATTTTGACAGGAGTGACCAGCATAATTACTTGCTGAATTGCTGTTATGGGTATCAACTGCTGAACTTTCAGCTATATAGCTTAGTTCTAGACTAAATCATGCTTAATAAATATACATTGCTGTTTTATTTTAATGAATACTGCGGCAACATGCAAAATACGATAAGAGAATACCACCTTTTTAAGCAAAACTGGAGTGAGTGATTTAAAAGGTTTACTTACATACATGTGGATGATGATGACAAGTGATTTAAAAGGTTTACTTACATACATGTGGATGATGATGACAAAGCCCACATTATAAGAAATGTAGACAATGCTGAGGACGCTAAGAATAATTATTTCCACCCGGTCCGCGTTTGGTTTATCATGATTTAGTAATGTGACTAATCCATGCCATGCACATACCGTTGATAACATCACCATCGAGATCAGTAAATACTTGTCCTGCAAAATAGTTTTAAAAAAGAAAGTAGAATATTGTTAAGCAAATATAAAGAATATAATATGACTGACTTAGAATAAATCTAAGATAATTTGCATAAGAATATTATGATTATCTTGTGACAGATTTGTTGTGGTAATAACAATATATATTACTGTGTGTGCTTAAGTCAAACTAGTGTAAACATTTCAAGTCATATGTACTGTATATACATGTATAAGCTGACTTCAGGGATAGTGCAACCTTTGAATTATTTGCCAAGAATTTTAACCCCTCCAGAAAAAAATTATCCGTGTATAGTCCAACCGTTGACTGAAAAATTTTAACCTCTTCAAAAAAAACAAAAACTTACCTGTGTATAGTGTGACCCCTGTCAAAAACTGATCATAAGAACTCACACTTATACTCGAATATCTATGGTGCTCACATCTGGATGATGGGACTTAGCAATATGTAATTTTGTGTGGGCATACATGTACATATAAATGCAAACATACAAAAACAAGTTGATATAATAATAACAATTTCTGTTTATGTAATTTAAAAATTATTTACTCATTTTTAATTATTTACATTATTTACATGCAGACTATTGTCCCCACACTTTTTGTTCTTATCATAACATTTTGGCTGTTATGCCCTCTGACCATCATCAGGTGATTGCCAATCCGAGAATTTCAAACTGAATCCTTTATTTAATCTATGAAAGGAAAATTGGTCTAATTCCATTGTCCATGTTCAGGGACATCTTGTCCAGATCTTATTTGTCCAGATCTTATTGCTTGCCCCCAAGTACATTGAACCAGAGATTGAAATTGCAATTACTACATCACCAATTTCATGAACCAACACTTTAATCCACAGGGAATGTGGATTAAATAAAGAGTTCAGTTTGAAATTGCCTAAAGGTTATTTGGATTGATAAGTACCTGTAGCCTGGAGGGTACAACAGCTGAAATGTTGTAAAAATAACAACAAAGATGGAGACAATAGTCCACATGTAAATAATGATAATTCCTCATCCCAGAAATTCAAACAGAAATCTTTTATTAATGTAATTTTATTACTTATTTTTTTAAACACTATAAAAATGTTGTCAAATTGATTGGGGATAAATTCTTTTCAAAAGTAATTAAAAATGAAGCATCGAATTAGGTTATATCACACACATGCATGCACACACATACGTGTGTGTGTGTGTGTGTGTGTGCATGTAAACACACATGCATCTTTCTATCTAGCTTTCTCTCTATTTGAGGTGCTAACCAAAAGTTTAGGGAATTTGAAAATTTGAACTGCATGCATAAACTGAATGTAGAAGACAATTTTTTGCAATTCTTTGAGAACAGCACTGCTTACAAGATTGTCATACAAGGGGATTAATTGTAAGTAGATTGAAAATTGGTTTGTTTGGTTTGGCTTATTTTGTTTTATGGCATATCAACCTCAATGGGTCATTTAATGCCGACAATTTTTTTTTCCTGGTAATATTTTTGTTTTGTCAAAAATCCATTTCTGTTAATATTATTTTTCTCAAAAATGTATATAGCTGGTAATATTATTTTTCCAAAAACTTATAGCTGGTAATATTTTTTTTTCAAAATGTGCAACTGACAACATTATTTTTTCAAAAATATATTATCAGAAGCCTTGCTGTTGGACACAGTTTATCATCTTACCCAGGACATGGATGTAGTTTATTGTCATACCCAGGATGAGATCTGTGTTTAGGGGTTAACTATTTGCCCATAGCTGGGACCCTAACAGGTGCTACCAGGTTGGACCTGGGAACACCACCAATTAAGAGTTGTTTCGACTCTCCTCAAAACCTCCTGATCAGAGGCCTTGCTGCTGGATGCAGTTTATCATCTTACCCAGGATGCAGATGCAGTTTATCGTCATACCCAGGACGTTTGAACATTGGTGCTCAAGTAAGTAATTTTTATCCTGGGTAAATCCCAATTACTTTAGACTAGCATCTTGTTTACATACAAAAAGAGTGCTGAAAAGATCTCAACTGTTCAAGAAGCCTTTCTAAAAAATTTGTTCTTTGGTCATTCTAGGCAGATTTTGGGAAATGGGTTAGGACAAACACTTTTCAACACTTCTCATGTGCACATGCACACACGCATGCATGCACACATATGTGCATGTATGTGCATGTGTGTGTGTGTGAGTCAGCATGCAAGCATGTGTATGTGTGCATGAATAAAGACAAAAGTAAAACTTTTCTTTTCTTTATCAATGTGTTTAATTCCCTGATAGGCTTTATTAAGGTAAATGTAAGGATTTTATGTTGTAAAATAAGATTCTAATATTTACTTTAATAAAGTCCGTCAGAGGACGGAAAGCACTGGTAAAGAAATGTTTTCCTTTTGTTTTTATTCATACTGCATTTTCACAGATATTTTTTATTTACGATTGAAATTTTACTCACACACACACACACATGTATACATGATAAAAATAGTTTTAAGGTATGCTATATTCATGGGTTAAAGAGCTCATTATCAGGAATAGAACTTATGTAAATATAAAAGTGGAGATTGAAGTCAACACTCAGAGGCGACAGTCTGTTTCATGTTAAATGCAATTGTCAGGCCTGACGATTGTGTTCAGCATGAGACAGACTGTTGCATTCTGGGTGTTGACTTCAATGTCCACTTACATATATATATATATATATATATATATATATATATATATATATATAATCATCCACAGACAGTTTTGCAGTAACACAGTTCCTCAGTGTGGCTAGACATCTGATTGCTTCAGCCTCGGATCGAAACCTGACTGCTTTGACATCAGTCAGATATCTTACCACTAGGCCATTGTCACACAGCAAAAAGGAAGGAAATTTTAATGTTTTTCTCTATATGAAATATGCCAGTGGCTCATAGAACTCAATTCAATTTACTTGAAGAGTAATTCTCATATATATATATATATATATATATATATATATATATATATATATCTTGATCATATATGCAAATGTATATATACATATACATATATTCACTGCCACACTGTATATGATTCCATATTTAGTTATAACAGATATGAAAAAGGTGATTTAACTTTAATATGATTATTACTTCAAAGGACTAACTTAGTTATTTCTCTGTTAATCATTTCTACCCAAAGCCTTAGACCATACTGAGCTAGTTCCTAAATCTAAACTGATTTGCTTAACAAGAAACACTTGGACCCTGGCCTCCTTAGCAAAGGACACTTTGATTCACTTGTTTGAAAAATAGCCTACAATATCAGCAAATAAGGATCTAGTTTCCATCCAGTAATAACAAGATTATGTTCTTCTGTCAACATCCGCCATAGCCTCACCCATGTCTTCGCTTTATACAGAAAGAAGTTAATTTTATATTTCCCTATAATCCTAATAATTCAGGGCTGAAACTTGGTAATAGCCACCCTGCCAAGCCTTGGTGACACTGATTGAGGAGACAAAGTTCTGTTAGACTACTACTGATATGCCCATTGAAAGTAACAAACCAAAAAGATTTATTGCATTAATGTAGAAATCCAGTTGAAATCCTGCTGGCTTCTGGTACCCAATCTAAATAAAACAGTATTTGTGTATTGCTATGTGGTCTCAAGGGAAGTGACGTTTGTAAATGATAGGTGCAGTTCTAAGAAGCCAGAAGACTAATTTGCTTAATAAGCTCTGATTCAGTACCAATCTAATCAAACCTTGTCCATCCCTAACCATCATCACATAATTATATAAGATTGGTTTTACTCTGATGTATAGGTATTGAATGCACTGTATTGTGGCAGCTGTGTTTAGCCAGTGTTGTTAACATGCAGATATGGTATCCAACTGTGAAGAAAGGCTACATTACTGTAAAAACAAACTGAACAGAAGCATGGTTAATACATTCTTCTTCATGAGTTTTAATGGGTTAATAGGTTTTAATAAGTTGATAATAGTCTTAATAGGTTAATCTCTGATTTTTGGCAAGTATAAGAACTGCATTTTAGACAGTGCACTGACCCTTTTTCAAACTTTCTTCTGAATCATTAAGAATACTTAAATGTATCAAAATAAATGATTTGATTTCTGTATATCTATTAGGTTGGTGCAAAAATAATGTTTTTTTGGAGTATTTTTTAACGTCAAAAAAACGTCATTATTTTTGCACCAACCTAATATGTGTGCTAGCATAACACAACAAAAAGGATACATTGTAGTACAGTTTTTGTTAGCACAATACCATTAAAATGTTCTAACTTGAAGAATAAATCCGTTTCCTGTACATTATGACTAGCTGTATATAAGTAATTTTCATTAAGTATAATCTGATTAAAAAGAATGTCTGTTTAAGGAAGAAAACCTCAGGTCTATTAACTGCTAATTACAGAGTTGTTTTTCTTTTTCTTAATCAGAAAATAAGAAGAATAAGTGAAAAAGAATGCCTATCAGCATTCTATTTTTTGTTGTTAGCCATATTGACATGCCAGTGGCAATACTTTAATAATAATCTTTGGCTATAAGTAACATTTTCAGATAATTTTAATATGAACTGTGTTTTTTTGTTTTTAATAATTTCACTCCAAGCATTAGGATGCAGGTGTTTACAAGTTGTGAAAGAGAATGAGAAAACTTTAGTGAGGCGAACCAGTGATGTTCAGAGGTTTGGTGATGCTCAAGGCCAATTTCTTCATTGTATGCCTCTAAAACACAAGTAGTGGGGCCTATTCCGGCCTTGCTTATCAAAACACAGATCTACATTCACACCAGATTCTGGGACTATATGGCACTTGTAGAACAAAGTTAATTTCGAAAACTAAATTTTTATTTCATTCTTTGATTGGATGCCCTCTCAATATGGATACCAAGGTCTGTGACAGACCCCACTTCTGCATGCTACTGAGGAGAGGGCAAAGGAACAAAGTTCAGGAAGACAGAGGATAGTAATTAACATTGCATTTAAATTTTTGAAGATTGTAGGTGACAGGAATACATGAAACCAGAAGCGAGTTCCACAGGTGAGAAGAATGAAAAAAGAAACTGTTAGAATAGAAGTTGCAGTTGCATTGAGCTAGTTCAACAGTAAAATGGTGGGACCTAATTGCCAATCTAGTAGCATGTTTAAATTCATGTAGTTGAGATGCTAGCGGTAAAATCTCATCAGAACAGTTGCCATGAAAATGTTTTTAGAAAAGACATCAGTCAGTCAGTTAAGTGCTATATATGATACATGCTTGGGTGATCATCTATCTTTCGATACATGACTGATGTGGCAGATTTTTTCCCGCAGTAGGTTACCATTTCTTTATGCAGTAGACTGGTCACTAACCAAGGATAAAAGAACACAGTCTGTCCTGTAATTCAACCCATAGCTGGGAGGAGAAGAGCTATATTCATACCTTTCCCAAGGGTATTAGTGCATGAATCTAATGAACTCAACTGGAATTCATTAGATTCACTTACACAAAAATACCCTTGGGAAAGGGTATGAATCCATCTCCTGAATAGACATGGGGAAGCCATAAATAGGAAATGACTTGATATTGAAATGAAACTGCTGAAGGTTGCATTTAAGTAAGTATTCAATAAATATATTTTATTACATTTTGGATAAAAAAAAAAGAAGTGTGAATGATTTTGTAGTTTTTATTTCAAATCATTTTAAGATTATCAGTGATTAATTTTAGTCAGGATTATAATCTTGGAACTGAATGTCAGTTTAATTTGAAAGGATAAACACTGCTCAGTTTTGTCCCAAATTTATTAACATAAAATAAGAAGTATGAATAAACACAGAAATATTATGTTAAGCTTTATTTTTTTATTGGATTAATAAAAATTGATTAATAACATGTAAGTCACTCTCAGCTGTTACATTTTGTCTTAATGATATTAATTTACATGTTTTTTTGTTTAAAATTCATTAAAATGCTTCAATAAAGAATGAATTTTGAAATGTTTCAAGTTATAATGAAATTTTCATTTCTTTATGAAATTTTCCCAGTAAAAACAGCTGACTGAATTATTGAATTAGTTATATTCTAAAAATTTCATATTGTTACAAAAAAGGTAAGCATGTAGTGATGACAAGAAAATAGAAATCAAAAAAATTTCATCATTACTAAAAATATACAAATTTGGAATACACAAAAGAATGAAAATTGCTTGGCCATGAAGTCACATTCCATGAGCCAATCAGAAACAAGACCTGCTTCCAACAAGGATATGATGTCACTGTCTTCCAAGCCATTCAGAAGTGAAATGGCAATTTCTAAATAGATCTTCTTTGTTCAACAAGATACCTATATAAAGAGCTAGAAAGTCTGATTTCAGTTGGGATGATTTTATCAGTTCTCTGGTAATGGCCATCATCATAAAACATTTCAGGACCTAATTACTCACACACATGTGTGACACATATACTTACACATAGATACATATACAGACTTCATGTCATTCATTTCATTCCCTTCAACGATTTTCACAGATGACTACTGCCCTGTGCACTTCTGCATACATTTTTACATATAAACACTTAGTCTTGAACTTATTTGCTTTATGTGAACCTTTCACATATATACACACACCAGGACACTTTTTTTTTATATACAAAGACCTTTATCTTTGAATAGTGCAGAATTAGGAGGTATGACATAAATTTTTATATATCAGAACAATGTGAGGTAAATGAAGGATAAAATGGATAAAAATCTGTGTAAAGTATTTCAACACCTAGAACTATGGTTCCTAAAGTAAATAGGATTAGACAGGTTCATCTGCCATCTGCTATTCTCCCTGGTCAAAACTTACACACTATGAAAACCACAAGAGTATCATTTAACATGATGAGGTCATGTTGACTATGTTCCATGGGGGAGCCTATAGAACATTTCAATCAAATCAAACTGAACTTTACACATTGTGTATGTTATACAATTTCAAGACAATTTTAGCATTTTAACAGTTATTGAGAACTTCCTTAAGGATGAGTCAAGTTAACTATTAATGGCTTGCAAAATAGAAAATATGCTAGCATAAAATCTTGCATCAGCATATTTATTTCAAAGCAGCCAAAAACAAGTCACAACAAAAAAACTTTCAAAGAAAATCAAAATTTCATATTTTTGTCCCAATTTGTTATGCAACAAATCAACAAATCTTTGAGTTGTAAACAATTTGGTAGGAAAATGCAAAACAATCCACTTAAGTGACTCTTTCAAAGTACAAATTTAAAGAAAAATGTAATAAGTAATGAAAGGAACCATAATAAATTAAGTCATATCTTTAATGTTTGGATTAAAAAGTATATGAAAGCAGAAAGCTGCAGTCCTAACAGTAAAATGAAAAAAACATTTAATAAGAAACAAAATATGAAAATCTTCGTACTCTTTCAAGTATAATCATATTTACGCAAAAGTTAAATAACAGAAAAATTGAGTAAGAAAATTAAAACAGCAAAAAAAATACATTTCTACTTTTTTAATCTGAATCTAAGTAGTTACAATAACTTAGTTTTAAAATTATTTTCAATTCATTTTCTGTTTGAATATTAAAAAACAAGACAGAAATGATTTTTCATATTCCCAGTCAATGATGTAAACATTGAACAAATTAAAAAAGAATAAATGCAGATCATAATCACAATTGAAACTTCCAGATGATTTTAATTTATGTTAGGAATATTTATTTGCACTTTTTACATTGTTTGGACTGTTGTCCTCATCTTCGTTGCTATATTCATGATGTTTCAGCCATTGTAACTCTGGCCTGCTTCAGATGCTTGGGATTTTGAACTGAACACTTTATTTCATCCACTTGGGTAGATTGTTTTAGTTCTACATGCCTCTTCCAGATGTCTCAGTTATCTCCCATTAACTCAACTCCTCCAAAATTTTGTTTTGAACATTTTTTGCCATATCGCACAAATTTTTTTTTCCACTGGGGCCATATCTCATTTTTGTGTGATGTGTTTCTTCCCTTAGGGCTTCATTGGATAAAATGTTTGTTTATGTTGATATGACTACAATTGCACATGAATAAGAGGCACTGGAAAATTTTAAATTTAGCAAAAAATTTTTTTTGGGGGGGAATATAATCAAGCCGATTTCATTTAGATTCTTTTTCTTCACATCGTCTTTGTTATTAAATATCCCACATTGTGAAAATAGATTTGTCATGGGAACAAAAAGAAACTGAATCTAAAGGAATTTGGCCCAAATCACATAAAAATGTTTTTCTAAATTAAAATTCCCAGGGTCTCTTCTGTGTGTACACATGTTGTCACACCAACCTAAACAAACCTAGTTCAATGAAGTCCTAAGGTACGAAATGTGTCACACAAAAAATTTTCCACTTTGTCATATATATATATATATATATATATATATATATATTTAGTTGGAGTGATGTGAGTTTGTGACCCTGGGATTCACACTCTCTCCAATCATCAGACAAACTCTGCCAATCGCAGTTTGTCTGACGAACACAGAGAGCATGAAACTCAGGGTCACAAATGCATATCAATCCAACTGAATATGTTAGCTCTACAACTATTCCCAATAAGTACTGTGCATATACAATATATAAATAATTGCATATATATATATATATATATATATATATATATGCATTTTAAATACATACATACAAACATATATGTATATATATATATGGTTTCTCAGTTCTTTGAGGACATTTTCAGGAATTTAGTAAAAGGTGCATGTCATGAAACAAAAGCTTTATTTGAGAATAAATTGTCATGAATAATCTTGAAACTCTTCATGATGCATCTTCTTAACAAATCTGCCATTAACATTGATGACTGTTTCAATATCAGGTCTGAAAAAGTGACATGCATAAATCAGGTGATTTTTATCTATTTTGGACATTGTATTAATTATGGGGGACTTGAGAGGTTTTATAGAGTTATGGGAGCATTGATTGACTTTTCTCTTGACTATGCCCCATACATAATAGTTAACAGATTCAGGTCTGGAGAACTAAGAAGCTTGAGGTGACAGGATCTCATGAACATTGTATGTCATACATCCTTGGGTCATCTTAGTCTTATGAGATTGTGCAGAATCTTGTTGGTAAGTGTTTTCTAATGCTCTTTATTCAAGGCCTTACATCTCTCTCCAACACTCCCTCATAGTCAGCAGAATTGACCCTTAAGCCCTGAGGTAAGAAGAGAGCAGTAAGTAATGAATCCATCATTGCTCAAAACTCCCAGAACCATTATAGTTGCAGAAAACTTTGGGCCCATGACTATTGAAATTCTGTCATTCCTTTGGTTCACCTTTTGGTCTTGATCAAAGTTTTTATTATTAGAGAAAAATCAAAGCATTCTAGGCTCTTGATTTTTCAACTTGGAAAAAGAAATGATAATCCAAACAAGTTCGAAAAAGTTAGAGTTATTAAAAGACATGTCCTTAAAGAACTGAGCAACCCTATATATATATATACATATACATATACATATATATATATATATATATATATATATATATATATATGTATGTATATATTAAAGAAAAACAAAAGCTGTTGATGGAACCAATGGACAACTTGCCAAACCCTAAAATTCTTATCCCAAACAAGAATGACTATACTGAAAAAGAAAAAGAAAAAGAAAAATGGCCTAGAGGCAAGCCTATCTACTCAATAAAGTGCTCAAGGCCTAGACTACTTATAGAGAGCAAAAAACGCTTAACATTAAATCCTATGAAAAGATAGTTTCATGCTGGCATGATCTTCAGATGACTTGAAATTGAATATATATATTTAATGTCTAACATTTGATATATTTATGAGAAAACTGTGTGCAATATCAGAGATGGAGTGTTTGTAGACAGAAAGTACAGAGATAGGAATCAATACTGCATGGTGACTGACTGTCAGTTTTTCATTTTGATGAAGATCACATTAACGCATTATACCCACTCTGCCTACATGCACACAAACACAAAGGAATATATATATATATATATATATATATATATATATATATATATATATATATATATATATATATATATGGGAAGAGAGTAAGAAACACAGAAAGATTTTCTACTACATTCTCTTTTTAAATTGTCTTTTCTTTGTCAAAGAAATAATTTTAATATATCACAATTTTTTATGGCTTCTTTCTTCAACTGCTTTTCATCTTTGTCTAATTCTGTTCTGATATGAAGTCAGTAAATCCATATGTCAATATCTTTCTTTCGTCTCTTCACCCTCTCTCTATATATACATAGATTTTTTCCGCCTCATCTGCTTTTCTTTCTTACCTTTTCTCCATCACACTCTCCTTTTTCTTATCCTCCTCTTAATTGTTTTTTATGAAATCCTTCCTGCTTCTTCCTCAGGCAGAATATGTAACCGATTCCAGATCAGAAGAACTGGGTATAATTGGAAGATATTACACTTTAATCTGAGGTAGAAAAGCATAATGCCTGAATAGCAGAAGAGCAGGTCTACAATATATCTAGTGAGTATGGTGGAGTAAGGGATAGCTACACAGAATGAGGAATCAGAGAGCAGGTTTCAATTCCAGTAAAGTCCATAACATTCACTTATTTGAATAGACCATTGGGAAAAGTATGACTCCATCTCTTTTTCCACCAGCTATGTGTAAATTGCAGGACAGACTGGATCCTGTAGCCTTTGGTGGAATCTGGTCTAAGAGAAGGACAATTCAAAACCCCCAGCTATGGGTTAAATAACCTCACCAGCCTACAATTAGCCAAGCATGGTGAGCAAAGCTACACCACTGAAGATATCATCAGTCCTGGTCAATCAGTATGTGGAACCACTGGGAAGTCCTTGAAAACCATAACACAGATTGACCCAAGCCATGTAAGTGAAATTGGTTAGATGGAAGTGTTTGGAAGCCTTCAATAGTTTTGCTAGCATTAAGTTAAAAGTCATTTTGATCAAGGGATTGTTCAAACTGCTGATCAGGACAGATTATGCATTCTTTCCCAGGAATTGCAACTCAGGTCTGTTTAGCATAGTTACAGTATAAAATACATATTGGTTCTGTGGGTGTTGAATGAAATAAATATGCTTCAGTAAGTGTCTGTGACAAAGATTGGCTAGCCACCTTAGCAGACAGGTTTACTCAGAAAGCAATATTAACTGGCCATTATATATATATATATATATAAAGAACAACAGTATATGTCTAGAAAACCGGAAATCAAAATGGATACAATTGAAAGAAAAGGGGGAAAAAGAGAGAAGATTAAGGAGTGAGTGTAAAGTGGAACAACTGATGAAAACGACAAATAACCATGACATTCTACATGTACACACACAAACACACACAGAGATAGGTCACATGTACACATACACTACGAAAAAAAACAAAACTTGCACCAGTGAAAAGTGCATATAGAAAAGATAAATTGAAACAGTCATTTGCTGAGACTCCTGATGAGTGGACAGAGGGATTCATGGAGAGTTGATCTACAAAACTCTGGAGTCAAGATGCTGGAGGTAATGTCAATCAACTAAGTGACAAACATATTAATTTTATATATATATATATATATATATATATAACATACACATACTGATAGTCACGAAAATGATCAGATATAGAAATGTAGACTGAATTTTTGTTTACAAGAAAATTTGCTTGTTGACTTATGTCTGTAATTGATTGATTTGCTTTTAGCATATATGAAAACAATTGGAAATCTCCAGATATTGATACAAACACACTTGACATATTCTATATCACTTCTATATCTCTTAAGTTCTGTTGTCACCTACTAATGTCAAGAGATGATAACAAACTACAAAGAATACAGAGAACTTTAGTTACATAACTTTTTAAAAAGTTATTGTATAAAGTAACGCTGGTGATTAGAGAATTCAATCAACACATTTTCTCATGTCATTGCTTGCACTAATTGACATCAAAAACAGAACTAACAAATGATGGTTCCTCTTTGTTGATAACAGATACATACCTGGGTGAATAGGCTGTTTCCATATATGTATATATATATATATATATATATATATATATATATATATATATATATATATATATATATAAAGAGAGAGAGAATGTGTTAGAGTATGCTAAGAAAATTAAAATGACAAAATGGAAGATTTTTTGTATGATACAATCATTAGTATTTCATCAGACTAAAGTGATGTTTACATTGATGTTAATACATATGCGTATGAAGGAGAGGGATGCTGAAATTTTTAAATTTAGAACTTTTTTTAATAATGTAATGTTTATACGTGCATGCAGACACATACACGCATATACATATACTTTTTAAGTTGTTTTTTAATTTGTTCTTTATTTATCTCTTGATTTATTGAATTATTTAATTTATTATTTTTTATATTATTTAAATATTTTATTTAATTCACATTATTTTATTGATGTTGGATATTATTATTATTATTATTATTATTATTAATTGTGATGATTATAATGTGACGATGAGTTTGTTGCTGTCTGAAATGACATAACTATTAGACATATTACTGTATCAATTTTAATTCTGATCACCCCCTCCATTACCCTGTATATTAACTTGCTCAACCCTTTAAGGAAAAAATGATTTCTAGGTCAATTTATCAGTTCATATTTAATTCTTCCTTCTTTCTTTTCTTTTCTTTCCCTCCCTCCCTCCCTCTCTCTCCTTCTCTCTCTCCCTCCCTCCCTACTCCCTCCCCCTCTCTCTCTTCCTTAAGTTTTTTTGAAAAAATTTATATTGAAATTTTTCTTTTTCTTTCATCCTCTTTTTTTTTTTTTTTTTTTTTAAATTTCCTTTTTCTTTGTTTTTTCCTCTCCTTCCTTTTGTCTAGACAATTTGATTTAATTTCTAAAAAACCTAGATCTGAAAAGAAGAATATTTAAATATATTCATGAAATAAATTATGTAACTGAAATGGATTTTTAAGGATGGTCTTTACTTACATATATATATATATATATATATAAATATATATATATATATATATATATATATATATATATATATATATATATATATATATATATATATATATAAATAAATATATATATATATATATTATTATTATTATTACATTATTATTCTCAGTAAGTATAGGTTTATGTACATTTTGGGATATAGAACTACTTATGTTTAAATTTTGTTCAGACTTAAGATTAATTTTTTATGGTTTATTTTTTATGTAAATTACTATTAATTTTGAATATAATTTTTGTTTTTTTAATTGTTTTTTGTGTTAGAACACATAATTTCTCTTTAATTAAAAAATTTTAAAAACATTAAATGAATATTTACCACTTTAAAATATAATTTTTAATTTATTTTTTACATACATATATAAATCCTGCTTATTTTAGTTGCCAAATATAATTTCTAAAATTAAAAAAAACTATAATCCCAGCATAATATATAACTACTCCAATATTGTAATAACAAGATATATTAAAATTCAAACTGTGAAATACTCAGTCAATACTCAGCACCTGAAGACTTCATTGTGCATGAAACTCTAAGTCATGCTAGTAGTGAGGGATAATATGAATATTTATTAATATATACTTAATAGCTCTGATATATTACATTGAGCACTGTTTTATTAATATGTGTGATATATTATAATTATATAACTACATAATCAGTATAAACAATGCTTTAGATATTGTTATATATTTATACTATCTTTCTGCCATGCAAATAGTTACATGTTTACAATAATCTTTCAATCCTCTTCGGAGATTCAACATTATTCTTTTTTGCAATTTCATTATTATATAGTATTGCTTTTTCTTTCTCTCTTCTTGAATTATTCTAGCTGCTAACGCTGAAGTCTTGCCTTCTTCATTGTACAGGTATAATTACACAATCAGCTCTGAAAACATTTTTTGTCAGTTTCTGATGTATGGAATGGTCTTCCCCTCAATTAAATTCATTTATGTATCTGTGGACCTGCACCCAGAAATTAGATTGATATTGATTGGATCCTTTTATAGTTTTTGTTTTCTGTGATTATTTATACTATACAGACTTTACAGCCATTACCAAGGATAAACAGATTTATTTCTTGTAACATTTTTTACTAAAACTAATTTTATTTTCTCTAGGATTGTAGTGTTATCTCAGATTTCAGCATTTTGATAGAAACAGTCTTATACTTGTGTCATTTGATTACACTTCTTCATAATTAATTGGCCATTAACAATTTGATTTGGCTTGCTGACTGATGGTATTATCTTTGACCACACACCCAGTTACTGTTTGTTATTAACCTGAAGTGTCTGTCATATGTCCACAGAATATATTTTGTCTTTGTGAAAAATGTCAAATGAAGCTATAATTGGATATTATGTAGACAAACATATCCAAAGTTAACTCAGTTCTATCTCGAGTCATATTTATAGCTAGCTAGATAGATAGACAGAAAGATATAAAGATAGATAGATATATATAGAGAGAAATAGATAGATAGAAAGAGATAGAGATATAGAGAGAGTTAGATATATATAGAGAGATAGATAGCTCGAGAGATAGAGAGATATAAATATATATATATATATATATATATATATATATATATATAGATAGATAGATAGATAGATAGATAGATAGATAGATAGATAGATAGATAAATAGATAAATAGATAGATATATAGTTAAATCTAGAGAGCCAGACAAACCTACCAAGGTTTCATCTAAGTGGATTGTCTTCCCTGATGATCTGCTTAGGTAAAACCTTGGTAGGTTTGTCTGGCTCTCTAGGTTTAACTAGGTCTGCTCTACTTACTGTATTGAGCACTTTATTTAGTTGTTTTGCTTACTTGTATCAGGGTTTTTTCTTTGGGATTTGAACGACGATTATTTTCGGTTAATATACATGTTCTTGGTTCTTTCTTTTTTTTTTATACCTTTTTTGCCCTTTGGTATTGGTTTGATTATTCGCAAATCAAGACATAGATAGATAGATAGATAGATAGATAGATAGATAGATAGATAGATATATAGATAGATAGCTAGATAGATATTGATAGACAACTGCTATAGACAAATTGAACTAACTAGATTCAACTATATGTTCTATTTCCTTGTCTCACTGACACCTACAATCTTCAGAAATTTATATGCAATACTAATCACCATCTTTTGTCTTCCTAAATCCATTTCTATTATTGTCTTTTTTCCTCACTAAAGTCTTCTCATTCTCTTTCACTCCTAGTAACCCCTTGCAATTCAAGAAGACAGAAAATTGCGATTAGCACTGCATTTAAATTTTCAAAGATTGTAGGTGGCAGAGAAGCAAGTAATCGGAAGGGAGTTTTACAGGCGAGAAGGGCAAAAAAAAGAATATATCATTTTCTCCCAATCAACATTGAAAATATCAGCTTGAATGTTGATCACTAGAACAAGTAAAAAATGTGCAACTATTTTGCCACAAGGCAAACTCTATTCTCTCATTTATTAAATGTACATTTACTGCATCAATCAGAGATTTCTGCACTGAAATTTATATCAGTATATTCCCATTAGCATACATCTACTTATATCCTTGAAATTACATGTAGTTTTTCTTATTTCCCCCAACTCTGTCCTTCTCTTCAATATTCACACACCCTTTAAAAACAACAACCTTCAGTTTACTTTTTGCTTTATCATCTGTGTGCTTCCAGGAAGGATGTGGAGCTTATATCACATTATGTCTATGATCAGTTTTCACCATCAAAACAGTGATCACAGAAAGACAAAATCAAAGAAGTTTTCATCTTTTTTTTTTTCCCAAACTTTCTCTTGAATCCAAAAGACTTTAAATTAACTTAGGCGGAGGAGAGCTTTTAAAATACTTTACAAATATTTGAAAAAAGTCCAAGAGTTAAGAAGAAAAATACAATGTTTTCATTTGGTTTTATTGTATTTTTGTTTATCATTAACAGACATTGATTTGGAACATTTCTTTTTTCTTCTGTCATTAAAAAATCAAACTTTTCTTACTTAGGTTATTCTTCTCTTGTAGTGTCCTCTCTGTTAAAAGCACATTGAAACTGGTTCTGTCAATATTTCTGTCTGTATCTTTAAAGGTTACAGGATAAAATTCTGATGGAATTTTGAACAAGAATTTAGAGTGCTGATATAACTTTAAAATATGTGAAACATTTTCTTCTGAAAATATCTTTTGTTAAAGTTTAACTTGTTTTGATTAGTAAAACAAAGTTTTCAAGATAAAATGAAAACAAAATGGTAGCATCTTGTTTTTTTTTCTTGCAGTCATCAATAATGTTAAATTAAAACATTCATAAAGAAGAAACCCTTAAGTGTTTATAAATATCCAGATTTTATGAGGACATTTACTTTTCTACTCATGCAGATCAGATATAGTGTGACAACATTTTTGTGTAGATTGCAGCAAAACTTGCCAAGTTAACAATGTCATATTGTTTCAGGTGTTAAGGCAGGTTAATTGATTCTACTTCTTTAGTGCAACAGGGAGACACTGTTTCGGAAACAGTTTCATAAGAACGAGGCTTTTCCAAATTTGAGATGTAATCCTTATTACCACCTAATATTACCTGACAGAAATTATAGTCACTTAAAGTGTATAAAAAAAAATTCCCTAAGTCTGTTGCAAAATAATAAACAAAGTGATAACTGATTATTATTTAACTCCGAGAGAAGCTAAATATTTTATTACTATTTCATTGAGTCAGATAATTAACAGTTTCAGCTGAAAATATTTCTTTTTCTTGATATTTTGATTTTAAATGTGTAATTGGCATCGAATCATAAGACTTTGATTATCAGTTTATTTACAAGAAAGATGGATATTTTCAAGATTTTCTTATATACAGTTTTTAACCATTTCTTTGATACAAAGATGTGTAAATAAGAAATGGAAATCATTGATCTTGGCACTGTTGGGAAAATGTCTATCAGTATTTTGTTTTTCAATAAATGTTTCTATTTAAGACTTGCTTACATCAACTTAGAAAAAGTTCTGTGTAGATCCCAAACTTTTTTCATATTATCTTTACCAACCCACAATCTCACTCCTCCACCCATAAAAGTATTAAAAACTTCTGTAAAGCAGCTTTTTCTATGCGCTGTGTTTCTTCAGGATCTAGGCAATTATGGTCCTCCACAATTTCTTGTCCTTTGTAGCTTTTAATAAATTTTGTCTTTTTGTTATCTCCCTTAAAGTAATTTATAAAATAATGTTGGTAAAGTATTAAAATAATTTTAGTTTAGCCAATTTCATTTAGTATAAACCTAAACGTTTAAAAAATTCAACTCATATTTAAAAAAGTATTTCATTTAGTATATATATCCAAACACACAGATAAAAAAAAATTAAATTTAAAAGATTAAAATCAATGTAAACATCATATTAGTCTGATGAACTCCTTAAGAACAAAATGCATCACACAATTTTTTTCGACTTTGTCATTGATTTTCCTAGCATTGTTCTGGTGTATAAATTTAAAAAGTTGTTTCAGAAATACTGGGTAATAAATTTTGTACACTGAAATTTGTTAGTCAATAATTATTTTTCTGGTTAATTTTATTTCTTTAGGTTTATTTAGGGACCTTTGGAATCTTAGCATTTTGATGGAACCAATTAATCTCATTTCTTTCCTAAAGATATAAACATTTAAAAATTTTATACATTTTACTGACTGATGAGTGAATTTGTCATGTGTTTTCTTATGCAAGTATTTGGAGAGAGAATCAAGGACACTTTTATAAACCATCTTCTTGTTGGTAAGAAAATGGCATTGATGGGATTTGCCTTGGTGCTCATGGAAATAAATGCTAGGATGTTTTAGAAGATGGTTGATAAACTGTAGAAAATGAAGGAATCAATCAATCTTGGTAATGACCATGTTATGTTCTCTTACAATTGATGCATAGTCCTTATTTCTTTGTTTCCTTTACTACCTAGAGTATAACTTTCCATTGTCAATTACTGTTGCGACCAAGTAATTGGTTAAGTAATAACAAAACAAGAGGTTACAGATAAATAGCGTAAATACAACAGAAGAGGGTTACATGACCAGCATTTGGTCTATATCACTGTTCCCCTGAGGCTTGCTTTTGTTACTAACTTTATAGTAAGTGGAAGAGTCCACAATAGCCTCATTAGAGGGAGGACATCACAACAATTACACTATGAAAACTATATATTTATAGTTAAAATATCAGGAAAAAGAAATATCTTGAAGTAAAACATTTCTTCTTCATTGTTTGACACAGTAAAATACTAATATTTAATTTCTATATGATTTAAATAATAAGACATCTAAGGAATGAAAAACACAAAGTTAGAGAAAAAAAGCCATTTATAATATCTGAATTAGCTTGAAAATGATAAATGCTTCTTGAATTAAAAATAAGGAAAAGGACAAAAATTACTCAAATAGTAAAGTTTTGCTTCTTCTAAACTTTTATCATTTATGAAAAGTAAACCTGATTATGTGGTTTATTTATTGTGCCTAGAAAATAGTTAAAAAAGACAGTGAATGAAATACTAGATTTAGAGATGTTTAAAGAAAAATATGGACTCTTTATACTGATTGTAGTAAGCAATTTAAATTAATAAGATTTCTGCTTTTGATATTCACATTGTAATAGTCTTAAATGGTCACCCACTTAAAGGATAACATTGCTCACCTTTAGTTTGACACGAGGTAATAATATAGTCAATATGTTAAGCTTAAAAGAATTCACTTGACTGATAGGATGTACTGAAATGTCTTAAAATCAATTTGTATTTCTGAATCCTGTGACTGACATCAAATAAAGAAGCTATAAATGTGATAAAGTCAAATTTCTCAAATATGGAATCAATTTGAATATTTCAGGTTTATTGACTTTTTTTTTTATCGTAAGTTACGCACCAATAAAAATGAATGAAAAACTTTACTAGATCCAGGAATATCATTAAGTAAAAAAAGAAAATGGTGTTTAGCATTTCAGAAGCAAGACATTAGAAGAGGGAAGAAATATTTTGGAAACTTTGAATAGTTGAAAATTAAGAAGGAACTACAAACTAGCTTATAACAAGTAAAATTACTATTAAAACTCTGTTAAATAACACACACACACACACATATACACACACACATATATATATATATATATATATATATATATATATATATATATATATATATATATATATATAAGCATGTGGGGGTGTATATCAGTACAGATGTGTATGTCTTCATGCATACATATAAAAGTTCATGTGCATGTATACATATAGCTGTTGAAGTATATATGCAAGTGTAATGTATTTGCAATTTTCACTCAAATATATATGCATATGTGTGTGTGTGTGTGTGTTTATGTAAATGGACAGAGATCAACATGAGCAGTGACAGTCTGTTTCATGCCTGTATGCAATTTTCAGGTCATGAAGATTGCATCCAAGCATGGAACAGACTGTCACCACTCGATGTTGACCTCACTGTCCACTTACATAAAACTCTATCCTTGAGCACTTTTACTCATAAATATAGCATACCTTAACACTATATTTTTATAATATAAATTTTATATATAGTGAATACACGTGTTTGAGTTGATATTCTTGCTTGTGAAATTAATGTCTACCATTTAAAAAAGGAGGAAAAATAAAAAAAGGAATTCCTACTCAATGGACATGTACCCACCAGTTCTAATGCTCATAGTAATAAATATTTAAATGTTGATTGTCCATAAACCATTATCAAAGATTGTTACAGCTGTCAGTTCAATCATCCATATTTAGATATGTACCAGAAACCAGGAAAATGATCTGAAATAATATGAAATCCTTAATAAATATAAATTCTATAATCAAGAACCTTTATTTGTCGTTACATATTTCTATATTGTGGGTTACCACCACATAGCTTTGTGAGAGAGATTGGCATCAAGCACTTTCTAAAATGAGGACACTGCCTGTCATCATGTTCTTGTCTCTTTTGTTCTTATATGGTATAAGTGAAAATGGCAACCTGGGATCTCCCAGGACACTAGTATATTTTTATCCTGAGTAATTCTTTCATACATACACACATTTTATACATACATATATACATACATACATATATATATATATATATATATATATATATAAAAGTGAACATAGAAGTCAACACTTAGAGGTGACAGTCTGTTTCATGCTAGATGCAATCGTCAGGCCTGACGATTGCATCTAGCATGAAACAGTCTGTCACCTCTAAGTGTTGACTTCTATGTTCACTTTTATATTTACACATATCTCTGATATTGAGCACTTTAGCCCATAAATATAGCACATCTTAAGACTATATTTCTTTATATATATATATATATATATATATATATATATATATATATATATATATATATATAAAATGATGATTGCATCTAGCATGAAACAGCCTGTCACCACTGTGTGTTGACTTCAATGTTTACTTTTATATTTTAAATACACTCTATCTCTGATATTGAGCACTTTATCCCATAAACATAGCACACATTTAAACTATATATATATATATATATATATATATATATATAATTTTGTATATTTTGGCAGCATGTTTTCATTAAGACATGGTTCACTGAATAAATTAGACAAATTATGTCTACTTATTTTTAATTGGATCCTTTCATATTCATGGACAAGCTTTTTGGTATCATTACTAAAGGAAAAGAGAAAATTACCATGTTGATATATATTATTTTATTCCGAGTACTTTTGACATACCACAAATGATGAACACGACAATATTTGTCTCAAAATAAACAACACCCTGATGATGACATCAATTTTTAAGTAAACTTTTCTCGTAATATTTCTGGCACAAATCAAGATATTGTCTTTAACTAATATATTTGTCAATTCATATTTGCTGTGGTATAATTTATTTCTTAGGATTTTTTTTTCATCTAGAATAAGCCACCATGTTACCTGTCTTATTTTATGACAAATTTGTCATGAGTTACCGAATAGATTAATTTGGTGACATTTTGTTTCTGTCAAGAAAATAGTCACAATTTTTGTTTAGAGGACAATAAATGAAAGAAAACTTTCTTTATCAAATGTTTTTGCAAGATTTTTTTCCATGCTAATAGGAATATATACTTGAAAACCAAGGTGGATAAAATGAGTAAAGGTTTATTGTAAAAAACCAGTACAATATGAATAAAGGTAATAGTTATGTGCAAGCTCGTCGCAAGTCAATCCAGTAGTGAGTGCTACTATTGGAAGATTGGTAGTTTTTGTGTAAGTCTGAGTTGTATTCAACAGATCTCAGCTAGTCAATATTTACTAGCCCCAACCCACGAGGGTAGATGTGGTACAAGGCCAAGTTTAATGTGGGACATCCGAGCCAGTAGACTCAGCTAAAAATTCTCCATAGAACCCACATAAACAGGTTTGGGACTATCTACCTTCCTGAGTGAGACTTTGCCCTTTGGCATAGCCTTGTCTGGGTTCCTCTGCCTTCAGCTGCCACAGCTGGAACAGATTCCAGCAAGTATATTTAGCTACCCCACAATGAGGGTTGCATGTGGCACAAGGCTGTTTTATAGTGGGTTCTGTTTTTGAACCCACATAAATGGGTTCAGGGTCAATCTACCTCCCCGAATGAGACTGCTCTTTGGCGGAGCCTCGTCTGGATTCCTCTCTGCCCGAAGGCTGAGAGTTCGACTGCTTGGCTGGAACAGATTCCAGCTAGTATATTTAGCTACCCACCCACGAGGGTTGCATGTGGCACAAGGCTGCTTTAATGTGGGTTCTCCGAGCCTACAGGCTTGGCCAAAAATATTCTCTTTTGAACCCGTATAAATGATTCCAGCTCGTCTCTGTAGTCCATTGACTTACAGATACTTATAGGTAGTTACTACCTATAGTGTAGTCACTCATGGGGGTGACAAGTTATTCCATTACATCAATTTTCTTAATACTTATTTTAAAAAAATCTTACAAAAGCATTTGATAATTTTTCGTATCTTCAACTTTACTAAATTTGTATAAGATTATGAAAAATTTTACTTTTTATTCATTGCACTTGTCAATAGTTGGAAAATTAATATTCCAATTCTTGTTTATGCAACAATCAATATTTGAATAAGTTACCTCAAAAGTTCTTTATCACAAAGTTTGTATTTATTTCTATAATTTGTGGACATAACATAACCATATTGTATATTGGTTTTAAAATATAATCAGACATTAATCTTATTACTTATGGTAAATATTCAAAGTTTTCCCACTATTTATACATTTTCTATAAGGAAATTTAGATTTATTAGATTTTCAAATGTTTTCTTCTTTGGACAGTATTGCCAATCCATCAAGATTGCAAGATATTAAATTCAGTCATTGAAAGCTTTAACTTTACACGTCTTTTCTATTAAAAATTCAATGGACACTTTTAGTATTTGAACTACAAAAGAATGATTTATGCTTTAGCAAATATATACAATTTATGTGCATTTGGAGATTTCAATTTTGGGCTAGTAGAATTCATACAATTCCAAACAAATGTCAGCAGTAATGTTTTAGACTAAATGATTTAATACTGAGGGATATGTGAGGTGATATCCAAGGGTCTGATTAATATGAAAGAGCTACATGAATCAAATATAGTACTTCTGCTGCAAACCTTTGTAATCTGCACTCTTTGTGAGATGACAATATACATGCCAAAGGAGTTGACTTTGAACAGGATAGAAACTAAATTTTAAAATATTTAATTCTCAAAATTTTTGTAGCCATCTCATAGAATTAATATTTTAAGTTTAACATACAATCTTTCATGTAAATAATAATCAGTTATGTGCCATGCTTAGGCAATCATGTATCTTTCGATACACGACTGATGAGGCAGATTTTTTCCCACAGTAGTTGCCATTTCTTTCTGCAGTAGACCACTTGCCATCCAAGGCTATATAACCTGGTCTGTCCTGCTATTTGCACATAGCTGGGGGGAGAAGAGGATTTATAGCTTTCCCAAAGGTATTAGCATGTAAGTGAATGTAATGGATTCGACTTTGAACTCAGCTCTTTGATTCTTCAATCCAAGCTGTTATCCATTACTCCACTGTACCTTCTGTGCATAGTAAAGCATTTCTAAAAGACCAATAGTAATTGAAAGATATTGTCATGTTATAAAAGCCTCTTGAAAGTGGCTTTTCTTTTAGGGATCCTATATTTCTGACATTTTGATTAGGACACCCACATAGGATTGTGTGGGATTTTATCTTGACAATAAAGTCTGTGGAGTGGTATCTTTAAAGTGGCCACCCACTTGGCCAAAGGTGAATAGTGTAATAGATGAATGAATGAAAACTTTTGGGAACCAATAATAACAAGCCAGATGCTGAAAGTTTCTAGTTGCAGGCTTATATTAATTAACAGTTAAAGTTTAGATTGAAGTAGTTCTGAATTGCATGTTAATAGGAACAGATTGTCCCTTGAGGTAATCCGGATACAGCCTGTTAGAGTTGCCAGCCATGCATTGAAATGTTGAGATGAGCAGAGAATAATAGGAGATAGTGTTGAGCTGATCTGATATGTTATCAGGAATGGTTGTCCCTAGTGTCACATCACTATCCACTCATCCCATGCAAATGAAGCCTTGAATAAATAACAAAATATATTGGAGACAGAATTTGAGTCTTCAGTTCTTGCCAAAGCATTTATTTTCAACATTCATTTCCTTGTGAGCATGCAGTGGGCCTTTCCCAGTTTTTTGTACACACTGGCACAAAGAGAACAGAGAAGCAACATTGCGTAGTCATTATCTGTCAGTGGAAAGCTGAAATCAGTCCCCATTATATGTTTACATATTCATGATTTCATAGAAATGTTTACTAACAATAAAACTTATGTCTGAATACTTATACATAGATACATAAGACTTCATTAATAGAATCAAAGCTAATTTGAGAAAATCGTTTTGAGAGGTGACTCACATAATAAAGGAATTTTTATTTTATTTTCTCATTGAGTTGCCTATAAATATAAGAGTAAGATATTAAGTAAATATCTGAATCAAATTCTTCTTTCCTGTAGTGTTTCCCTTCAGGATGTGGGAGATCATAGCTCTTCACAACTTCCTGCTTTTTGTAGCTTTGAGCAATGTTTGTATTTGTTTTTGTATCCTTCCTACTCCCTGCTCTGCCAACCATTTACACAAATTCATTGGGTAGGTTATTTGCTGCTTTTCTCTGTCCCTCTTGCCTTCAATATGCCCTTTGAGTGTCAAATTTCCACAACTATCTTTTCTCATGATGTGTCTTAGAAATTTCAACTCATTCTGGTTCAAAGTATAAGTGTCGTTTTTGTTTCCATTTTCCTTAAAACTTTGTTGTTGCTCACATTGTGAGTTCATGGTATTCTCAGTATCCTTCTGTGGAATCACATTTCTGTTGTCTCAAGTCCACTCAAGTCAAATGGATAGCACATGTAACTCAAAGAAAGAATCAAACCATATAATAATTATCAATGTGTATTTATTTATATATTTCCTGTCCCATCTGTAGTGGAAAGGGGAATCAGCTTAAATTAGTAAATATATGAGTGATTACTTCTTAGTTGTTTGAATAATCAATACAAATAAAATATTTATTTGCATTTAGACAGAAATAGTTCCTAAGGAAAATGAACCACTTAATTAATCAGTTCTTTTACTCCTACATTTCTTAGATTGCAGTCTTATTTGTTCAAGCTTTTCATGTGGGACATTCAGATACTTTTGTCTATTAAGTGATTGTTTTGCTTCAACTTGATCTTGAAATAGGTTTTGTCATTGCCATTTTTGTTCATTTCACTGTTTAAGTGCATAAACTTTTTTACAGGACAAGATATTGAGCCAAAAGCAATTTATATAATAATAGGAGTAATTAATGAATCATAGATACTATTGAATGTTTAAAAAACATAAAAGAAATAGATTAATTAAATGGTTCACTGGCCTCTGTTTTAGTTGGGAATACTTTATCTCTGGTTAATTGAATCTCAATACATTGTTTCAAGATTTTTGTTTCATTTCATCTCACTACTAGAGCCTTCTAACAATTGATGTCATTTTTGATGGCATGAGTACACTAGTAATGACATAATCAACATACTGATGTTCTTCACTGCTTCAAATAAAAGTCAAAAAGCAAGCTCATAATAGTGGAAAGAGTTAATAAACCTATTGTTTTGAAATTAAATATCATAATGCTTTCTTTGGTTAGATAGTATACTAACTTACAAGTTATTGTTGTTAGTATGTTCATACTTCACTAGTTACTTCTATTTTACTATAGTTAGCTTGGTCCAATAGCTATATAAATCTTATTTTATATGTAGTGTCTATTCAGGATGTAAATGAATATGGCTCTCCACAACTTTCCATTCTTTGTAGCTCTTATCAATATTATTTTACAGTCTTTCCCACTCTTTGTTCTACCATCTGTTTACGCTAGCTTGTTAGGTTAATCAGTGTCATAATTCTACACATTGTGTTTCTTCAAGCATTTGTCTCTTTCTGATTCTAAGCGCAAGTGTTGCTTTTGTTTTCATTTTCCTTAGAACTTCCACATTGCTACATACATACATACATACATACATATATACATATATATATATATATATATATATATATATATATATATATATGCTCCTTTTTTAACTGTATGCCCATTTCTGCAGTCTGCTTTTGAGATTACCATCAGCCAATCCACAGTATTCCAGTGAAGATTTTAATTTTCTACTCTATATTGAGCACTCCTTTAAATTAAATGTTACAGACAGTGGAATTATACTTCAATGTTCTCATCTTGTATGTATATATATATATATATATATATATATATATATATATATATAAGTGAACATTGAAGTCAACAACAGGCTGTTTCATGCTGGACACAATCGTCAGGCCTGATGATTGCATCCAGCATGAAACAGCCTGTCGCCTCTAAGTATTGACTTCAATGTTCACTTTTATATTTACACATGCTCTATCTCTGATATTGAGCACTTTATCCCATAAATATAGCACACCTTAAGAGTATATTTCTTCATATATATATATATATATATATATCCAGGTGTGTGTATATATATATATATATATATATATATATATATATATATATATATATATATATTAGGTTGGTGCAAAAATAATATCGGTTTTTGATGTTAAAAATACGTCAAAAGCCGACATTATTTTTGCACCAACCTAATATATATATATATATATATATATATATATATATATATATATATATATATATATATATATATATAAAGTAAAATGCACACATAAATGATGACTACATGATATTGTGCATGACCACTATCTTAAATCATCTATTTTTTGTCAATTTCATGTAAGAAGGTACCTGTAACTCAGAGTGATGAAAATGGTAGATGCCTGTATAGCATGAATACCACTTTCAGAACTATAATTCAATGATAAGAATTCTCAAGATGACTGGTGATAGCTTCAATTGCAGATTTTTAATTCAAACTCAGTCTGTTCTACTAAGTCATAGCAGAGGATGAGAGAGAAGAGATGGATTCATACCCTTTCTGAAGGGCATTTGTGCGAAAGTGAATGCAATTGATGTAAATTAATTCAATTAGAATTTGAGGCTTGTTAATTCCACATTCACATATAAATATAATATCATTTTCTACATACTGAATAATATCTATTAAACAAGAATAATGTATATTTTACATACACACACATATATATGCATGTATGTAATGGTGGTCTGAGACAGTTATTAGCTAAATTTTGATCTTAATTATTCACTGCTTAGCTATAAGGTTTGATGAATATCATTAATGGAAAAGTGCTGTATTAAGAATGAGATTATATTGAAAAATAAATATTTGTTGGGAAATGTTTATTTGTTTATCATTCAACAACTGACTTATTGACAACATATATAAATTATGTATATATATAAAATATATTTAAATACACTAAAATACAAATTTGTGTGTTTAGTTCTGATGAAGCCAACTATTGTAGGTGATGATGTTTCACATGTAAAATAAAAACAATTTTCTGCTTGGGCACAGGATTACTATTCTGTGGGTTGTATCACCGTATTACACTTCAAGATGTGAATCAGTTTTTCTTGAAGGGCTCTAGACTATTAATGGAAATTTTGAAGGTATCCATGTTAAATCAACAATTATTGTAAATTGTGGGGTACAAGATTTTTAGCTCAAAATTCTGAACTACCAAACAAACAGTAGGCTACCAGTGTATTAATGGTTGGATACAATGTGTGATGTAGCATTAATAGAATACTCAATTTGTGCTAATATTTTATTATTTTATATTAATTTCTGTATCAATATGTCAAATGTATTCAGAACTTTTAATGGGGTATATTTGTGACAGTATGCTGGAAGTACTGTAACTGGTATACTGTAAATTGTTAGGAGTTCTGTCACACTTGTTTACAACTTGGTTTGCATTTTATACCAACTACATAAGTCAACCCTTAGTTTTGTAAATTTTTTTAGGCTTGAAAACTTGTACACTGCAATTTACAGTCATTATGTGATAGAGATATTATATATAAATTATATTATATTAAAAATACTAGCACAATACTCTTACAGTGGACTTATACTATGATTCCATTTTCTGACTAACTGCTTTTTATACACCATTTCATTGATATTTACTAATACAGTGTAACCCGGATATAAGAGAGTTGTCGGGACCGGAGAAGAAGTCTCTTATATCCGGGGGTTTCCCTTATATCCGGGTTTGGTCTATTTTGTTTAGGTAAGTATGGCTCTAATTTGGGACCAGAGAAAATATCTCTTATATCCGAGTTTCTCTTATATCAGGGTCTCTTATATCCGGGTTACACTGTATACATATATCCAATGTGATAGTTTTTTCTGCATATTTTATCTGATATATTCAACCTATTTCTAATGACACTGTTGTTAAACTTTAAGCATTATTTCCCTATTATTTTTATAACCACAAATTTTATCTTCATATTTCTGAGAAAAATCATTTTCTACTACATACAGATCCATTTCTCTAAGTTGAAAATAGTTTTTAAACCTTTTTATTGCTTGAGAGATATAAAGGAAAATTTTTAAATAGACAAAATAGGAATGAAAATAAAATCTTTTAGAAGTAAATTTATTTTCATAAATAAAATATACTAATAAAATATACAAACTAAGAGAAAAAATATAAATACTTTAGTTTTTAAAATTTTTCAAATAAATAAAAAAATAAATTTAAAAATCAGAAATTTTGAAACAAGATAAAAAATTATAAATTGAAAATGAAAATATAAAATAAAAATATCAAAATATTAAAAAAACCCTTAATTACAAAAAAAGTATTTAAATAAAAAAAATGAAAATGAGAAAGTTTTAAATAAAGATGCAATAATCTAACAAATGTAACTAAATAATTTAGAGTATTAGAGAATTATTAAAAAAAAAAATGAATCTTGTTGAATTATTTATTTGTTCCTGGGAAGCTTCTCTTCTGACACCTATTAGAGCAATTTCATCAGATAGAAATAGATACAGTAGCCAAGTTTGGTAGCAAAGTAATTGTGAGTTCAATCCCTGGATTGCATAGTACATTCTTTGACTTAGTGGAAACAGGTTGAAGAATAACTGAGCAGTAATAATTAAGAACAAAATGAGATATCCTTATCTTATCTTCTGATGCTGGTATGGTGAGAGAACAAACAGAAATGGCAATAAACTGCCTGTGACAGTTTTTGTCAATATAAAATTCCTTGTATTACTGATACAGAGGATGTGAGTAGAATGTAGCTTTGTGGGTAAGGGAAGTGACTTGGAGGAAGGGTAGAGTTGATAGGGCTAAGGTCTAAGGAGTTTCTGTATGTATCAGGTATGTTGACTGAGGCCACTGGTGTTGATGTTGACAGCTTGCTAGTTTGCTGCAATCCTGTTGCAGTGTTATGAACAGCGTTCTTAAAAGCAAATATAGGGGATTAAGACTCATCTTTTTTTTTTTTAAATGTTTTTCTTTGATGGCAACGTTCATGATTGGCTACTTTTATGTTGTATTTTATAATTTTTTGAGGGGATTTGTTTTGTGAGCCAGATATGGGGCCCAGAGCCCCTGTGCAGAAAATGACATGTTTTATTTTTGCTTTCTTAGCGTTCACATCCTGCAACTTGATTAATTAATCATAAAAATATATAATCACCCTCATAGATTAAAAAAGGGTTCAGTTCAAAATTCCCTGAAAGTTACCCAGATTGACAAGCACCTGAAAAAGGCTAAGGGGTACAATGGCTGAAATCTAATAAAAAAAATAAGGATAATAGTCTGAGTATAAAGATAGAAATATTCATTAAAACGACAAGAGAATAAACTTTTGAGCTTAAGAAATGCTATAGTGGACAACAAAATGAAAATTAAACCAAAATATTATGTTACTTTGAACGATTAAAATAAAAAAAGGGAATGAACATGAACTTGCTAAATGGCTCTCAGTGTTTTTAAAGCCTTTAGTTTAAAATGAAAACAATTGTATTTCTAATTTCCTTCCGGCTTTCACAATTCATTTCAAGTTGTAAAATTGATCCTATTGACTTTTTCTTTGTCATGTCCCTTTGATATCAAGTTTAAAAACGTTCTATTTGATGCGACTTGTGCTGATAACCTGGGATCATGGAATTATTCAATGTGTGTCTCTTCCTAAAATTTTTTTTTAAATTAATGGAACAAAATCTGTTCACTTTTAATAATGTTATTTACTTTTAGTTAGATGAGGTTATAGAGCAGCCTTTATGCCTGACCCTAGTTAATATTTTTGTTGCCTTTCATGAACAATTGCTCTTCAGATAAAGATGGAAATCGGAGTGCTATTTTCATTTTTCGATATGTGGATGGCACTTTCATCATGTCTAAGAGTAATTTGTAGTTTGAAACCTGAGTTTTACAATGGAAAGTAAGATTAGTAATTCTCATGTAAATGGCGGAGAAATTTGATGCCTGTCTACCATAAATATTCAATAGGTTTGTAATGATGTCTAAATCACTTCATTTTAAAGCATCAGTCAATTAGTTAACAAGCGCTTCATGCTAGTGATCCCTGAAAATGATGAAATTCCCATGGATTTATATGGATTGAAAAGTGATGTGATGGAATAACCTGCCACCCCCATGAGTGGCGGCATTATAGGTGGTAACCACATATAAGTATCCTTTAGGACAGTGGACAGGAGAGTCAAGCTGGGATCTGCAAGAACTAGAAGCCTTCCAATAGCAGCATGCACACAACTGTACTGACTTGTGACAACCATGTGCATAACTATTAATTCCTTGCTTGCCATATTGGTTTCTACAATAAGACTCCACCATTTGTCCATTCCATATTCTTATTAGCACGGAATATAACAAAAAGGAAAGAAACAAAAAAGTGAATAATAAGAGTAGATGGGTTCACCTATCATTCAATTCACATTCCTCTCTGGTCTTTTGAACAGGAGTAGAGGTTTATTCCTTGTTTCCAGTTTAGGATTGGGTTTCTGGTTCCTTCTAAAGTTTACTTTAACTCTATACTCCTAATATCTCTCCCTAAACTCAGAAACTTTATATACTATTTATTTTTTGCTTTTCCGCAACAGGTATAGATAGATTTTACGATCATCTGGTTCACACTCCACCTCATTCTTTTGAACAAGAGTAGAGTTTTTTTTTACTGTAATGTTCACTCTTTACAAGGCCTGGGGGCCACTCGAGATAGAGGGTTATGTTAGGAGAAAATTTGTGCAGATAGGAGTGGAAGGTAATTGTTAACCCTAGTCTTGAACAGGTTAAGATTGCAGTGATTGGAGAAACATTCTCTTGGCTGTCAGTTTCACAGAGTAGTGGTTTGCAGGAAGGAAGAATCTATTTAAGTGGAACGTACTTCTCACCGATGAAATATGGAAAGAATGTGGGTGGTATGCTACTATGAAGGTGGCATGGTGTGTTCTTGCCATGAAGGTTTGACTTGGCAGGACCAGGGAATGTACTTTGTATAAGCACTTTCTGTGGAAGTAGTGTTAGAGCAGTGACAGGCTTGCTACATCACACCTGTGGGTGAGTGGTTGAAGGGTGGAGAATAATTTGTCTTCATAAGGGTTCGGAGACGCTTTTGGACTCTATCAAGGCTGGAGAGTGAGGTCTTGGCAGATCCTACCCAAATATGGTAGAAAATAACAAGAGGAATAAGGTACTTACTGGAGTGGTACAGGGAGCTGACTATTTTACCTGCATCCTTAGCAATGGATCATATGTATGAGTTCTACTTGAGGTTGGGGGTGATTTTGAAGACCAATAGTATTTCAAGATACAATGCTTCCCTGAGAGAACCTCCATTCATCCTGATTGGTGATAGTTTGAAGTCAGATAGGTGACGATGGAATGTAACTAGCTTGGTCTTCAAGGCATTGAGTGTAACCAGTCTGATCTACCCCAGTGGGTAGTTTGTGCAAGATCTGAAGAGAGATCAGTTGCCAATCTCTGACCATCGAGACTTTTAGAGGTGTGCCCATATATAGTCATATCATCAGCATAGATGTTTACAAATGATCTGCGTATATTTTTAGGCAGATCATTCATGTAGATCAAAAAGAGAGTTGGGCCGAAGAATGAACCCTGGGGGACACCTGCATTTGCTCGCTAGGGCTCCAGAGAACTGGCCATTAATAACTACCATCAGGATGGATTCTATGAATGAGAAGAGCTTTCCAGTGATTCCATAACTGGAGAGCTTGTGTAGCAAACCTTTGTGCCACATCTTGTTGAAGACCTTTGTGATATTTAATGCTGTGGTCTTTGTGGTGTTTCCTGTTTAAGATTGGGTTTACAGACTCTTTTTCATTCTCTTTCCCATCCACTAGTTGCTTGTATCTTAGTGGCATTATTGCCTTGCTTGGGATGAATTGATTAAAAGAAAAAAAAAGAAATCTATTGTAAACCTGTTTTATGTTTATATATTCATTGGGACTCTTTTAACCATAAATGAAACAAAATTAACATATGTATTTTTAGTACATTGCCTTTTAATGATTTCTTCTATTTGCAAATTATTGTTTGAATTGAACTTCATTAAATATATCCTTATTAAGAAAGTGCATCCTGATGATGTCTATTTTAAGAGAAAATTGTATATTTTCTAGTTATAAACAGATCAATTGACAAAAATCTGTTTTATTTTGTATTGATGATGTTAGTCTGTCAATTTTGAACCAAATAACTCTAAGAGTTAACTATTATTTCCCCATTAATCAAATTAAATATCATGTTTAACAAGTGGACAGTTTTACCAGACATTTCTCACATGCCTTCTTTTCAAAAAAAAAAAAAATTATACTCGTTTATCAATTTAAATGTCAGTGTGATTCAAGATACATTGGCCATACACATCCCAAAGCCTGAAAAACAGAATCAAACATCATGTTCAATCATGTGTTCAACAACAGAACATTCCACGATCTTCTTGTTGTTCTATACAAATAATGAACTTTGTCATTGGACATTTGTTGAAAAACTCCAATAGTGTTGATGCTTATACCAACAACTTCTTAAAGCTTATCCTTATTGTCTTTTCTCTTGAGGATCCTGGAATTTATATATTACTGCTGAAAAACCAGTGTGGAAGTTATAGTTCGAAAAAATATTATTTCCTCTTAATCTAATTGAAAACATGTAAAAAGAACATTATTATTTTATTAAGCATCTAAAACAATGTGATATGTTAGTCTAGTTGTTTTATTCTCTTGACTATTACAGAGTTTCTTAAATTTATTCATTTATATTATAATTAACATTTCTGACAACATTCCTTTAATGAATGTCAGAATAAAGAAGTTTCTGAAGAACAAATAAAAATGGTAAACAAGTAAAAATGGTAAAAATATAATGAATAGTCCCAAAATAGCAGTAAAAATGTAGAGTTTATCTCCAATAAGTATACGCATTAAGCATAAATAAATAATAATCTGTAAATACGAATTAAAAAAAATACATAAAAATTAAGCATGGATACAAACAAGAATAAATAATGTATAAGTATAATAATGTAAATCATAATTTGAAAAAAAAAAAATTAAAAATAAAATCTAGAATAGAACTAAAATAAAAACTAAATATATAAATTCTTTTTGTTTTGGTCTTCATATTTGATAAGTCTTAAAAACAAAGAACTTCTTTTGTTAATGTTCTTTTTGTTTGGTTTTTTTTCAAGCATTGTGTACTTGACTTTAAAGAATTACATTATCTTATTTCATATAATTTTCATGAGAAAAGTTGGTAAAAAACGCAAAATGGAAAACTGATAATATAATTGACTGCAGAGCAGAACTTGCAAAAAACACTGAAAAAAGTGGAAGAAAGAAATATGATTTGCATATAGAGAGAATATCAAGCCAATTTTTTAACCCTTTTAATCTGATATATATATATATATATATATATATATATATATATATATATATATATATATAGGTAGTTCCTCTTCTTCCCTCTGCAGCATTGGACTACTTTTAATGCTGTATTTGAGGACATACTAATAGTAGGAGTTTCAGTGGGAATTTGAATTCACAAGCGGTCCCCAACTACATGTATACACACTATTAGGATAGTGCATTCTGATTTGAATTCAGAGTTTCCTTTTTCTAGACTGGTTGCCACCTAAGGCTATTTGACCCCAGTCTGTCCTGTTATTTTATCCATCACTGGGAGATGAAGAAATGGATTTATACCCCCATGTGAATGTAAAGAACTTCACTGAAATTTGAACTTGGTTCTCTGATTCCTCAATCTGGGCCATGAACCATTGCTCCATACCTACCTACCTATCTATCTATCTATCTATCTATCTATCTATATATATATATATATATATATATATATATATATATATATATATATATGTAGTCCAAGTAAAAATTTGTTAATAATACCTGTTATTAATTTCTGTAAATAATCCCTGTTGTTTGTTACATAATCAGATTTGTCCAATTCTAAAAATAATTAACATTGTATTTGAAACTCATTGGTTAAAAGATATTATCTAATTGTTTATTGAATTTCTTGTAGCTGATAGATGCTATAGGCTGTAATAAATGAGGTTGCAGTTGGTCATCCATTTGTAACAGGAAGAGTTACACCTTGTTAGCCATACTGTATGTGTGTAATATCGATGTAATGGTTTGAAATTAAGAAGTCTGCTGTCTGAGGAGTGTCTCCTGGAAGGGAAGAGTTCTGCTTTTACCTCTACAACATTCTAGATGTCCATTACTTTTATAGTTCCAAATAAAATGATACCTAGCGGGTATCCTGGTAGACAAGGTAGGGCAATAGCCAGAGTTTAATAAACTTTTTATAATATTAGAAAAATCTACAAAAGCCATATAAAATGGTTAAAGAATAATGTAGAATCTGTGTATCAACTTATACTGGTCAAATGCTCAATTCTATTTTCCTAACATTTATTCTTTAACAGTTTAGAGTTGAATAAAATGTGAGGTGCATAATCACAAATCTTCCTCCTGTTTTGTAAGTGAGAGAATAGGCAAATATCTGAATAAATGTAACTAACATGAAAGATTATATCTATACTTATTTTTATACATAATCTTTTTCTTTTCCAATACACTTTATTCAGTGGTAAATATTAATTACATAGATTGAAAATTATACAGTGAAAATTTCATATAACTGCTGACTGAAATTATTAGGATAGTGATAGTTTCTTTAATGAAAAATAGAATTTTAAATAATGTTTCAGTTGAGTCTTCTTCTCAGTGGGAAGCATTCTAAATGCTATGTGTATATACAAGAATAACATTCTACAATGTTTATTTAACAACATACAACAATTTAGTTTTTGTGAGATGAAGAATTACCAATATACTTTGACTTATGTGGACTATTGTTCTCATCATTGATTAGATGTTTTTATAGATGGCCCAGTATGTTCTGATCATCCATTATGTTTTGCTATAATTGTATGTCTTATGTGTTGAATATTGTCATATTTTTGTCTTGACCATTCCAGCGAAACCAAAGTATATTGTTTCACTATCTGATCTGGTTATTAAACTGACAACTTCATATTCATTATTCTACCACCCCAAGGGACAACAGGTATATGAAAACACATTTTGAGTGGTGAGTCATAAATGATACAAAACCTTATTTAATATTCTGTGACATGGGCCAAATTTTCTTTCTCATTTCTCTTTTCAAACATACTGAGAGCAGCTGTTCCCTATCTGATATGGGAAAGGAAAAGGCAGTCCATATTTATTGCACTAGCCACCAAACATAATGACCCCAAGAAAGCAACTTTCTTGAAAGGTGCCAGGTGAACAGAAGGAATGAAAAGTGATACTACATGAACTGATAGAGGGGCTCCTCCTTGGTGAGGGCCATATCAGGCATTATTTCCTATAAGACCTCAAGGTCAATGCCACCACTTATACTGAAGCACATGATGGTCAAGCCCTATATCATTAGAAATGAGTGTAAGTGTTCTGGCAGATCTCTACTTCCTCCAATATGGCCCATGTAACTCACGAGTCCTTCTTTAAGAATTTCCACCAATCATATCACTTTAAATACGTAAACTTCTTCTGATTTGAACTCCCTGGACTTCAATGTTGAGGACATTTTTGAGAAGGAGACAAACTAATGGTTCCACAGTACTAAAGGTTGTTCTGGATGTGATGGTCAATATAAATGAGAACCACTTGATCTGGACATGTATTAGCTCCTGAGCCTGTATCAAAGATATCCTCAAGACTAAAGATTTATTAAATAAACTTTTCCTGTTTTTTTTTTTAAGTTGAACATATATGCTAGATTTTTTGAGGATATACTGTTTTTAATATTGAATATTTTTCTTTATATTATAATTTGTTCTCAATTATCTGGTGAACTTTTTACATTATTTACATTGTTTGGACTCTTGTCCTCATCTTTGTTGTCATATTCCCAACATTTCAGCTGTTGTACACTCTGGCCTTTTTAGGTGATATGGAATTTTGAACTGAACCCTTTATTTCATCCACCGGAGTAGATTGTTTTAGTTCCACGTGCCATGCCTCTTCCAGATATTCTCAGTTTCAGTTATTGCCCTTTAGTAACTCAACTCACCAAGTTTTTTTTTTGTTCAGGTCACTGAGTTACTTCAACTAACACTTTTATCCATTGGGCCATGTGTTCTTGGGGATATCAGTGTATAAATTTGGCGGGGGGGGGGGGCTTATAAACCTAATGTTTTACTAATCATTTTTTTTTTTTACCAGGGCTTATATTACAATTTTCAAAACGTTAGTTGAAGTAATCCAGTGACTTGAAAGAGTTGTGAATTCAATAGGTGGCCACAGAAGAGGTGAACAAAAAGAAAAAAAAAAAACTAGGAGAGTTCAGTTACTAAAGGGAAGTAACTGAAACTGAGATATCTAGAGAGAGGTATTAGGTTGGTGCAAAAATAATGTCGTTTTCTAACATATGTTACTATGTGAGAAAACGATAATATTTTTGCACCAACCTAATACAATACCTCATCTTAGAAGTATAGACAGATATTGGTGAACTTTAATACATTAAAATTCATTTACTTATCCAATGCAAACAAGTTACAGTTTGATATTTGTTTATGACATTTAACTTTTCAATTGGTTATATATATATATATATATATATATGTGTGCATGTGTGTGTGTCCTTCCTAAGATAAATATGTGTATAAAACACAAAATTTTCTTTTGAAAAATATTTATAAAATCAATCACACCAAGTTAATTTAAGAGCCAAAAGTTTCTTCATAGTGTTTAATGTTATTTTTAGACACTGTAGATAAAATTCATATTTGTAACCTCTTTCAAATGTCAGTCTTTGTCAGAGCTTCGTGACAGTGATATTTATGTTGATATATGATCTGAAATGTCATTCTTAGTTCTTACTTGTAAGTTCAATTTACTGTTCGGTGATAAAATAGTTCAGAAAAATAGTCAAAGTTCTCTTTTGGCATTGATGTATGTTTAAACTAGAAATTGTATGTAATGTGATAGTTTATAAACTTCTTTACTGAAGAATCTATTATTTTTTTTTTTTTGATAAGCTGTCAAAGATCTACTAAAATGATGACCAATCATAATCTTAAGATACTGGCTGTACAGCTGAAAGAGAAACATGTTTACCCTGAACATGTTTACTTGCTTGCTTATTTTAAAAACTGTACACGCTGGATTAAGATATCAGCTTTTCTCATGCACACACATACATTACATTATTATTTATATCAGTGGTATGCAGGCTTGAACCCTGCTAAAGGGAATTCTATCCTTATTAGAGATTCTTGAAAAATCCAGCCCAGTAGGCAAAAATTATACTTTTTAAAAACAGAGATGTCTACTCATAGATGTGTATTTTCTTAATACAGCATATATATATATATATATATGTATATATATATATATATATATGTATATATATATATATATATATATATATATATATATATATATATATTTGTATATATATATATATATATATATTTGTATATATATATATATATATATATATATATATATATATTTTATACAGTAACAGTGGAGTAATGTATAGCAGCTTGGACTGAGGAATCGGAGAGCTGAGTTCAAATTCCAGTCCTTAGGAAAAGTATGAATCCTCTTCTCTCCCCAGTTTATAGGTAAATAGGAAAAAATCTGTATTCGTCAGTCATGTATTGAAAGATGCATGATCGCCTAAGCGTGTATCACACATGGCATGTAACTGACTGAAGGTCCACCCTATACAAAGCCTGGAGGACACATGAGATAGAGTGTTACATTAAGGGATAGTTTATAAGGATAGAAGAGGAAGATAATGGTTAACTCTAGACTTGAACAGGTTAAGATTGTAGAGATCGGGGAAAACATCCTCTTGGGAGTTTGTTCCACAGGAAAGTGGTTCATAGGAAGAAGCTGTTTGAAACTTACTTCTTGCTGATGGAATACAGAGGGAATGTGGGTGGTTTGCTACTCTGTAAATGGCTTGTTAGTTCCTAGCCATGAAGGTTAGAACTGGTTGGACCAAGGAATGTATTCCGAATGCTTTCCGTGGAAGTAGCGATAGAGCAGTGTGAGGCTTACCAAATTCTGCCTATGAGAGTGAGAGGTTAGAGGGTGGAAAATAATTCTTCTTCAATAAGGATTCAAAGACACTTTTGAACTCTATCAAGACTGGAAAGTGAGGATCAGGTAGCTCCCACCCAATTAATATCTGATTATAAATAAAAATTCATGAATTTGATAGAAATTAGTCTGTTTACATTTCAGACCTGAAAATAAAGTTTAAAGTTAACACATATAGACTTTGAAAAGATCTTAATAAGAAATGTGCTTTCTTTCATAAGGATCATTGAAGCTTGCTTTGCTATGAAGTCCATGAGCAGTTTAAAATCGCACCAGGTTTTACAGTGGTTTCCCTTACATTAGAAGGATGCAGATTCAAACCCTGCTGAAGGGTACATTTTATTTTTTTAGGGACTCTTGAAAAACTCAGGTCAATAAATAAAAATTATACAGTTTAAAAACATATCTATTAAGACACTTGTATCCTCTAAATATAACATATATAGGAACAAGAAATGCACTAGTTGTCTGTATTTGGCTCTCCCAAAAAGTGCGATCAGTTTTCTCACATGTCTTCACCAATATAATCAAATAAAATGCGTGGATAGTCTCATTGTTTGGTTCTAAGAACTGAGCTGCTAAACCCACATATATCAGAAAATGATGGGAGAGTTTGCACATTATATATATATATATATATATATATATATATATATATATATATATATATATCAGGTGATTTTTATTAAATGACCTGCCAACAATTTATTTTTTAAAAAACTAATGAATGCTATATTATTATTATTTTTTTTAAATAAATAAGCAAATGCACGAAGTTGGGTGTGAGAGAAAGGGAGGAGGAGGATGTGGAGAAGAAAGGAGAAGTAGAAGAAGGTGAAAGAGAAGAAAAGCAATGGCATTATAAAACCATCGGTGGTGGTGGGGGGTGATTGAAATATACATCATCTTTTTTTATCCAGCCTCCTATGTGTTTAAGAGTAATATTTTAATATGTATGCAAATACTCAAGATTTTGATTTCTTGTTCAAAAAATTCTTTGGATCTGGAAATGTCATTATTGCTAATTTTTCTGTTGGGAGAGGTTGCAAATATTGTTGCAGTTGTCATATATATATATATATATATATATATATATATATATATATATATATATATATATATATACATATATATATATATATATCAACTACAAATCTACAAATATTTTTGTGGTTGTTATATATATATATATATATATATATATATGTTATATATATATATATATATATATATATATATATATATATGACTATAGATCTATGGATGTATAGTGGATATGTTTCAAAAACAACATAATTATATTAGATTCTGTTACTATTACACAATGAAATGATTGAAAGTAGTTAATACACAAGCTGTTTATTAAATAATCTTATCAGTATCTGAAGCATAGATATCAACAGTATATGAGAACATCTAATTAAAAATTAGAGTACATATTAAGTTTAAGGCTTAAACATACACACATGCATAGCTTTCATGTTCTATGGGGCATAACTTATTGAATGAAAATGTTGGGAAAAGTCATTTGAGTCTGTTGATGTCATCAATTTAATCTATAGATCAGGTCGTGCAGAAATATCCGCATCACTAGAAAAATATAGTGGCTTCATCAAGAGGAAATGACATTTGCAAAATTCCCAAGTAAGAACACTAGATATGTCAGGTCAAAGAATGGGAACAATGTACACTAATCAAGAAGCAGTCATTCAATATTTTCAGAATATTACCAAAGAAGAAAGTTACTTTGTGATAAAAAGCAACAAAGGTTAGTGAATGTACCTGAAAAATTAATTGCTTATTAATTATATTTCTCTGATATTTGTTTTTAATTACAGATATATTCTCAAGTATTTTCTTGTTATATTCAGACACATAGATATGTGTGCATATATACAGAGTTAGTTAAAATTATGTTAACTTTATTATTATACAGTATTTTGACCATAATGTTTGTGCTTATCACATTCACACATTTCCAGGTCAATGGATAGGTTGCAGTGGACAATTGCATGGACTTCCACAGCAGCCCTCTGTGATGTCTGGTTATGTGGTATGATGAAGTAGAGCATGTATAGCAATAGAGTTTGTGATATCAATGACGTCAAGGGTCTAATATGAACTGTGATATCATCTATTTCACATGTAATGAGTGTCCGAGCTTAAAATTCTTCTGTTACTCCCTGAGTTTTGTATGTTGAACATGATGACGAACAGGTTGAAATCATCCTGCAAATCATCTTGCACATATAATCTCTATGTTTTTGGACTAAATGATTTCTACCATTTAGGTATCATCATAATCTTGAGTAAACCTGTGCTGATACCCCCTGAGGATTGGATGGACAGGTCTGTCTATAAAACTCTGAAGTCAGGATGCTGAAGGTAACATCAATCAGCTATGTGACAAACCTTTTATTTATGTTAATTCTCTCTCTCTCCCTCCCTCTCCTTATATATATATATATATATATATATATATATATATATATATATATATATATATATATATATATATATATACCCAAGTATATGATTGGTGTATACGGAATAAATTCCAATAACCAACAATTACTATTCTTAAAAGAGTACTCAATACAGAGTAGAGTAAATGATGTTGAACATTCAACATTATCACTTGATAAGACACCAGAGGTTTTGAAACAAAATGGCTATTTTGTAGTGATTTTATAACATATTTATGTTATAATTTTTAAATAAATAATTATATATTTGTATATATATATATATATATATATATATATGTGTGTGTGTAGGGAGCTTGAAAGTATTTAATGCAGGGCACTTGAAAATGCTTTTCATATAAGTTTGTATCTATCCGGTCAATGAACATTTTAAAATCTTTCTTTGGAGTCATTTCCAAATTAATATATATATATATATATATATATATATATATATATGAAAGCTGGTCACTCATATGTGAGGATACCCGTTTACTACGGCAACTAGCCAATCCCTATTGTAGTCGCTCAACACCCACAGAATCCTCCTGTGGTTTATACTGCAAGTATGCTGAGCAGACCTTAGTTACAGTTTCTGGGAGTGAGCGTGTTATCTAGCATGAACAACAGTCTAAACAAGGTCAGCACTCTCAAACCATTGGTCGCAATGACTTGTGACTTTGTGCTAGCACAGCTATCGACAGTCCCCCAAGTGTTCCGTCTACTCAGTTTCACTCACAAGGCTTGGGTCAACCCATGGTATTGTTTTCAGATACTTTCCAAAGGTGCCACACGTTGGGATCCATAGTGAGATTTGAACCCGGTTCTTATGGTCAGAAAGCAAATGTTCTAACCATTTGGCCACACACCCATATATATATATATATATATATATATATATATATATATATATATATATATATATATATATATATATATATATATATATATATATATATATATACAGACCTTATTGTATGAGATTCATAAAGTGTTAATGCAAGTGCAGCAGCAAAGTCTATTTAGAGTGTTTATGGAGATGATACAGTGAATGAATGAAGTTGCAGGTGATTTTCCTGTTTCCAAAGTAGGGATTTCAATTTGAAAGATTAACAAAAAGAGGGTTGTTCCCAAACAACTTGATTCCATAGAGTTGAAAGCTGTTGTCACAAACAATCTAACGAGGACCATACAACCATGCTGCACCAATTAAAAAGGATTGGAAAGGTTTCAGTGGATGGGAAATGGGTCTCACATGAACTGTTTCCAGAGAATCTGCAACAGCATGTTACTTGCTGTGAATTATTGCTTTCATGGCAACTACAGGCACCATTTTTAGGTAGGCTTGTTACAGGTGATGAGAAGTGGATCATTTATCATAATGTTAAATGCTGCTGATTGTGGATCAGTTGAGGAGGAAGATCAATTCAACAACCAAGAGGAAAACTTCATCCAAAGATCATGTTGAGTGTATTGTGGGATATTCAAGGAATTGTCCATTACAAACTGTTAAACAACAATCAAACAATTACAGCTAATCTGTACTGTGATCAATTTTGCCGTTTGAAAACAGCTTTGAACCAAAAGTTACATTCCTTAGTGAACAGAAAGAGTGCTATAATCCATCATGATAAAGCTTGTCCTCACACAGTTCAGCTGACTAAATGTTTTTTGAAATAACTTGGTTGGGAAATATTGCTTCATGCCATGCCATATTTTCCTGACTTTGCTTCTTCTGATTATCACTTGTTTTGGGGTCTATAGAATCATTTCAATGATCTTAGGTTGACATCAAGAGAAAAGGTTGAAAATGAGTTGGATTCATATTTTGGTTCAAAACCTAAGGAATTTTACAGGCATGGCACTTATAAGCTTGTTGACAGATGGAATGATGTTTTAGAAAACAAAAGATGTTATGATAATGAATAAATATTTTCATAATCATGGGCTTTTTCATTTTTAATATAAACCTTGAAATTGGACATTACTTTTGCACCAACTTCATATATATATATATATATATATATATATATATATATATATATATATATATATATATTGATTATAGGTGCAGTTCAATTTATAATTACATGAATCATTCATACAAAAAACAATATATTATTATTACCGAGAAGTAAAAAACAAGATCAAATCTATTTCCATACCTGAGGATGTCTGCAGGAACAGAAGAAAGTTTGTAAAAACTAAAAAAGACTTTATGCAACTGGAATTTATAAACAGGGATCATATAATTCATATACAGGTTCGGGTTAGTGTATCTTATTTGAAATTGTTTGCGATGATGTATTCTCGCCATTTAAATCATTAACCTCTATATTTGTTTTTTGTATGAATGATTCATATAATATATATATATATATATATATATATATATATATATATATATATATATATATATATATAATTTGGTAGCAATCATTCTTTTATACATGTTTCATTAAATACGAGATACAAGTTATCTTACAAGTTTTGTTTGAAGTTTATTACTCAGGCATTCATACTTTTGTGGAAAAGTGAAAATTTAACTTTATTTTGGTGAAAATTATGGCTGACTATATCTTTTTGAAGGTTGGAAACAACGGAATTGGTTAGTATTGTTTTGAATAGAGGAGAGCAGAATTGATTAGAATCCTTTTGAAAGTTATGAATTTTTATTTAAGTTTTTTTGTATATTTAAACATCTTCTTCTTTAGGTTCTGAGTGTTAGTTTTCCCAAGTGCCATTAGTGAATAATTTAGTCATTGACAAGTATTAATAATTTATTTTGTTTTTGTATTTGAAAGTACAGAATTGTCAATGATCAGGAATTAAGTGTTACTGATAAATATAGACATTATATGTATGAATTTATATATGTCTATGAAATATCATAATATATCTTATATATAAAGTACATGTGAGTGTATGTGCGTGCTTGTGCGCATGTGAGTCCAAGCAACTCCACTCCCACTGGTCTGATTTCAGTGATTCATAGCTTATTCAACAGCCCTAGAAATGATTTTCATTGTGCATAGATCAGGGTTGACAGATTATGTGAGGTTAAAAATATATATTAATACATTATACTAGCCATTATCACTGCTTTCATGGTTCAAGGGGAGTAACTCTTATTTTCCTTTTGTATCCAAAATTTTCGTGCACATTTTATTATAAGCTAGCTTAAAAGCCACCCTAACAGTTGGCATTTAAGCTAGCTTCTGTGGAGGGCTCTTGGTTTGGGCATCATCACAATATCTAGGCAGGAGTAGATGCAATAGGCATCAAAAACTACAGAAGAACTCAAAATTGATCACTGCATTTAAGTATTGAATTAATGTTTAAGCTTACCTTTTAAAAGTTCAATGTTAATTTTTCTGCTGCCACTTAAGTTAAAGATGATTTGATGTACATAGATCCTTATTTTCTGCACAATTATTTTTATTTCATGGGTGACAGAACAGGGGACAATTTATAAGATAAAATTAATATAGTGTAAAGATGGGAAATTAGAATTAATTATACATTCAACATTTGAAGAGTTAGAGAAATATAATAGCTAATTAAGTAAAACCTATATTATGGCATCTATATGAATAAATGCAAAATTGGAGCTCAATTCTCTCACAAATTCTGAGATTAAAAAGCCCCAGCTCTACTTTATAGTAATTTGGTATTTACTTGATGCCCCCATGAAGTAGCATTGTGACACAAAGTCGGTTTAATGTGGGGAGCCCAAATGCATACACCTGGGCTAGGAACAACAATTCCTTGAGCCACTTCAACCAAGCACCAATCCCTCTCTCTAGTGCAATGAGAGGGTGCAGCCTTGGGCAGCTGTTCCCCAGGACAGCACTCTCAGTATAATTTTACTCAGTTGCAACTCTGTCCAAAGACTGAGATGCAACTGAAAGATGGTAAATAAACATGTTACAAACTGGGTATTTACTCAACACCCCATGAATTCTGTGAACTTTTTTTGCTTGCTTGTGTGTTTGGCACCATGCATATGAAGTCATATATAGAGAGTGGATGAAAGAAAGATGTAAATTTATTATCATGTAAGAAAGGGGGGCAAAGAAGGAAATGATGTGAATTGACAATGAGACCAAAAGAAAAAAAAACACTTTCTCTTTCCACCTCTCACTTTTTCTACCTCTCTCTTTCTACCTCTCTCATTTTACACCTCACTCTCTTTCCACTACTCTCTCTTTTTACCTTCCCATGATTGCATGCATGCGTTCTTATTTATATTTCAGATTTCTTTAAACAAACAATATTTTAAATGTTTAAAAAATATTTTTTGCCATATTTAAAAATATTTCTAAGTGAATGATTTAAAAATACGATTTCTTTATACAGTAAGTATTTTTATTTCAACTTTCTACAAACAGACAATTTTTTAACGTTGAAAGCAACTTCAATGTTTTATAATCTTCATTGACTAAATGGGTCATGAGTCGTACAATATTAAAAGTCTATGAATCAGCCATACATCAACCTTTGGGTGCATAATGATTTAAGTTTCTTTCCACCTCTCTTTTTCCACCTCTGTCTTTCCACACCTCTCTCTTTCCACCTCGCTCTCTCTTTCCACCTCACTCTCTCTTTCCACTTCTCTGTCTTTTTACCTCTCTCTTTCCACCATCATCTCTCTTTCCACCTTGCTCTCTCTTTCCACCTCGCTCTCTCTTTCCACTTCTTTGTATTTTCACCTCTCTCTTTCCACCTCTACCTCTTTCCACTTCTCTGTCTTTTCACCTCTCTCTTTCCACCTCTCCCTCTTTCCACCTGTCTGTGATTGCGTGGATTCTTTAGTCATTATCAGGTGGGAGAGACTATTTTCCATGGTGACAAATATTAATAATTTATTTTTTTGGTTCCTATAGTGTGTTGTGTGAGATGCATTTATTTGTATTAAGTAATTTTGTTTTTAGTAAAGTTTTGCTTAATGTCTGAACATGATCAGAAAATTCTGGCCATGTTCAAATGAGATGTTATTAAGTGATAGTCTATTGTTTTATGATATCATTCAATAAAACAAAATATATAACACATATACAAAGAATAAATGATAAAATTTTGAACTCATCTGAAGGGATAGAAAATTTCATACCATAAATGAATATAGTGTAGTTTATTGATATATACAATGTGAAATGTTTTTAATGATTTCTCACAAACAGCCTGAGGAGTCAACAGCGACAATGCTCAAGTAGATGATTTGAGAGTTTTTAAGTGATTTTAATTTCTTATAATTTATTGATGTTATATAACAAATATATATATATATATATATATATATATATATATATAAAGAGAAAGAAGAGACAGATTAAGAATCCACAGTTCTTGGCATTTACATTTTTTTAAAAGTGCTCAATACAATGTAGAGCAAAATATTATTATAATATTTTTATTATAATATTTTACATCACTACAGAAAAAATTTCATGTTTTGAAGCTATAATGTCCCTTCATTGGGCGGTGATAGATAACTTATGATAAAAATGCTCTATTTGGGAAACTAGAAAATAAATCATTTTGTTTAATATAACCCTGTCTACTTCACCTTATCTAAACTTTGTTTGCAACAGTTTGTCTGCTGTTGGACATGTCTAAAATGTTGTTTTATCTAGACATAAATTAATAACCCACCTACCTACGCACTTTGACCATATTTTTCATTTTCCCTTTTAAGTTAGATCTATCTCTTGATTGGTTAATCTCGAAATGACCACAAGTATGTTTTTTAATTCTTAAATTAGGGTTCTGCCCTCCTTTTTAACTTTCAAATGAGTTAATGATTTGTTTTCTAGTTTCCCAAATAATTGTTTTCATCACAAGTTATCTATCATCGCCCGATGAAGGAACATTGTAGTTCTGAAACATGAAAGTTTTTGTGTAGTTATAGTGAAAATATTATATATATATATATATATATATATATATATATATATATATATATACAAAAAAACATAACAACAATGTTGGTGTGAGCAACTTGCCAATAGATCTAAAACCTTAGACAATAAAAAAATCATGAACATGGAAAAGAAAAAAGACCAAAAGGCAAACACTTGCCTGCACAATAAATTAAAGTGCTCAACATCTAGACTACCTAGGTGGAGCAAAAAATGCTTCACAATGTCAACACACAACGAATGACAGCATGAGTCACTACTCAAGTTTTATGCTATCACTATACTATCTTCAAGCAACTAGCTATATATATATATATATATATATATATATATAAAACTCAAAATATATTATATAGTTGTATAATATAAATGTTATATTATACAACTAAAATGAAAAAAAAAAAGCTGTTTTATTTCTAAATGATCTATTCATACAAATGAGTATATACAGAATTAATCTAACCTCATTTTTTCTTGTTTTCATAATTGCCTCACAAAGCTGCTTTATTTGTCCCCTATCTCAAATATGAGTTGTTGAATACATAATAGAATGAAAATAATATTAAGTAATATAAAAAAGTTGGGAAAATTATATATCAAAAATAAAAGTCAAGAAAAATTTCCTCTGGTAATGTAATTTAAATGGAATTGTCTAAAATCTTCTAATGCTATAATAATTTGAAAGAAACTTAGAAATCTCAAACCAGAACCATTACATTAATTGCAACAGTTTTCCCTGAGGAAAGCTGGCCTACATCAGAACTGTGTCAAGGCTTTCAAGAAGCCCCCCCTATTATTTATTTCTCCCCAATCAGAGCTGAGATGAAATTCTGAATTTATTTCTGAAGGGACAAAGAAAACCAGAAAAAAAAAAAAAAATCCAAAGAAAAACTGGAACAAAGATGCAATTACTTTTGCTTCTGTCACAAATTACAAGCTCATAAATTACAATTTAAATCAGGAAGAAATGAAGAAAAAATAAATGAATTAAAAATACAAAAATGCATGAGCTCAGTCTGACAGAAAAAAAAAACATTAAAAACTTTATTGTGAAGATGATGAACTGAAAGTAATGAATTTACTCAGTTAATTGTATGTGTAAGGTGTTTTTTTTTGGTAGATGAAATTTACATGAACAGAAAATGTAGAGTTATTTTTAAAAAGGCAGGATTTACCTTTTTTCCAATTCAAAACTTGGAAAAAAATCTGGTTCTCCTTTTAAACACTAATAATCTATTCTATCAAAACAATGAATTTACTTCAGTATGCAATCTACAATTTATATTGCGATCTACATGTTATGAATCTACTTTGGTATATTATCTACACTCCTTACTATTTAGCATTTTTAGCCAATGTACATGCTGTTTATGACTAGAATATTATTAATAAGAAATTTTTTAATATTTTAATTACATTTTCTTTATGTTATATATATGATATAATATGTTTTACTATGTAGATATCATTCCAAAATAAAATTTGTATGATGTAGATATCTTTTCCTTGTAGATAACAAGCCAAAGTAGCGCCCAATTGTTCTATTCATTAAATATCAGTTATTTAATATCAGTTTAGTATCAGCAAATACCAATTATTTAGTACCAAAATTTATAACATTTGGAGTTGCTTTTAATGTTTCTGTTTTAAAAAAAAGTTTCTCATAATTATTGCTGTTATTTCTAGAGTTTTAACTTCTCATTGTTAAATGTATAAAACAAGTCACATTCATTGTTAGCATCAATGGAATGGACTCCAATGAGTTTGCATGACTGAGAATCTGAGTAGAATGGCAAATGGAAGTGATAGAAAGGAAATCATTTCATTCTGCTGCTTCGATTTCAATTAAAGAAAAATAGAAACAGTCAAAGACATGTCCTTCAGGAAAGCGTCATCTTTTTGCTTTTATCATATTATGTGTGAATTCAATAATAGAATTGACATATTATATTGGCCACAGAAACTGAATATAATTTTTCAATAATTGTACTCTTTTATCAAATGAAATTTGGAAACATTTTTCTTGTTTTTTCCTAATTTCAACTTGCATTCATGCAATGATTCCCACACCATAGCATTTAGCTGGAATGTTTCCTGGTTTTAATCTTGTAAAATGCCCAGTGTTTTTAAGAATATTAATAACTTTGACAATCATTTGATCAGATATCAGCAAAAAAGCAAACATTGTTGTGCCTCATCAATTTACTGTTCAATGGATGCAGAAGTTATTCAGAGGCAGCTTTGCATAAATTATTGATTTGAGCAAAATAAATTCATTAATGATTTTCATATGGGCCCAAATAAATTGACTAAAATGAAAAAAAAAAAGCTGTTTTATTTCTAAATGATCTATTCATTTAATAATCAATATGCTCATTCTTTTATATTGTTCTTCTTAAATGTATTCTCTCTTTCTCTATCTCAGGCTGTTCATGGTAGGGGTCAGCTAAAAAGTTCTTGGCCCAACCAAAACAGGATTCAAATAAAAAATTCTAATATTGGGTAAGATCATAGGGAGTGGGGGTGGGTCAGAAATATTATTTCATCTTTCATTCATTCTCTGTTTCAGTTTTGTTCTTATCTTGCTATTATTAGTTTAAGCTATCAAAACCTGTCCATAGCTTTTTCAGTATTTATCTAAATCTGTTTGAATTTTTCCTGTCTAAAGATAAACTTTTTTTATTATTTTTTTTTATATAATCAAAGTTTTATAGATAGGAATGCGTGGGAAGAAATTTTAAGTGAATTTCTAATTCTTCCTCTGATAGACTTTGTCAAGGTAAATATCAAAGTACATCAAAGGACAAGACATGTCATCTAAGAGAAGTTTTCCTTTTGTCTTCTCCTATTGTCTTTTTACAGATATATTATCTTAATTTATATATATATATATATATATATATAAATATATATATTTTCTACATTTCACTTCCGTTTTGTTAACCATCTAAATAGGTCAAGGTTCTGTCACTCCTCCTACTCGAATATAAAACATACTTAAGAGAGATATAAAATTAACCCCTCCCTATACTTTATATTGTCTGTTTAACTGCCACTCTCAACCCCCTCTATTAAATTACAAAAATTACACTACCCACCAATTTCTAATCCCATTTTTCCTCTCAATTCGTTGTTGGAAGTTTTACCTGATGATCCTGAATCCTTAAAAAAGGATTTTGGGTGAAATAAATTATCGTAATGGTACCTTAAAGTGGTTTGTTTTTCATTACATTTATAATTATATATATATATATATATATATATGTGTGTGTGTATATGAATATGAAAATTAATGACAAAGTGTAAAAACTATTTGTGTCATGTGTTGTGTCCTTTATGATTTCATTGAACTAAAGTGATGTTCATGTGATTACACATGTGGACGAAGAAGAGGGAGCATGGAAATTTTAAACTTTCAGATTTAAATTTTAAAAAAATATGTATTTGGGTATATAGTTTAGGCAATGTCATTTAGTTTCTTTTTGTTCATATTTTTATCACTTTTGTTATTAACTATTGCACATTGTGATAATATAAGATCTACCAAAAAAGGTGAATTGTAAGAAAATCTCAACACAAATGTACTGTGGCTGATCTAGCGGTTAAAACACTTTTTCCTTAACATTGTCATAATATATAACAATTTATATATTTTCTTCCATATAAAGAGTGACTGAAAAGTAACTGCCCATTTTAAAATAGTTAAAATTTATTTATTAACTATAATTTTTACAAGAAATGGATATAAGAGGAAAGTATTGAGCATGAGGTTTTATTTAAAATTTGATATGGGCATCAAATTTCACTACCAACTTCTTGAACTGCCCAGGAATTGTGTCAATTGATTTCACCAGAAACTCTTGTGGTATGGAAGACATAAATTTTTGTATTTGGCTAAAAAGAACTAAAAAAGTTCTTTTTAGCTTGTGTGTGTGTGTGTGTGTGTGTGTGTGTGTGTGTGTGTGTGTGTGTGTGTGTGTGTAGGTATATATTGGGTGTAACAGCAAAGTATTTTCGTCTTTGTTATTTACTATTACATTCAATGAAATTTGAAAACAAGGAAGAAATTAAAAAAAAGGAACACCATTGGAAAATTTGTAAACTTATGGAATCAGCACATATGCTAGGCCACAAAAATCTCCTAAGCTGACCAAGCATAGAAATAAATACAATATGGGAACCAGTAACAAGGAGTGCCAGAGAAAAGCAATGATAACAAAGTTGCAATATGAGCTCTGGTAAAAATATGCAATGATAACAGTAAAAATTGCAATATGAGCACTGGTAAAAAATGATTGCTGAAGACATTAGGTTTATAATACCCAGAAATTCATACACAGATGTCCTCAAGGACACATGGCACAGTGGATAAAGGCATTGGTTAGATCCAGTGACAGGACCCAAAGAGTGTGAGTTCAATACCCAGTTAAGTCAGTGGAGAACTTTCAGAGGGAAAATTAACAGGAGATAACTGATAACTGACATCCAGTGAGCGAAATAAAGGGTTCAGTTCAACATTCCAACCACCTGAAGAAGGCCGAAGCATACAATGGTCGAAATGTTGTAATAAATATGGTGACAAAGATTAAGACAATAGTCTGAATATTGTACATAATACCTCATCTCAGAAATATAGACAGACATCAATGAAATTTCTTTACAATTCTTACAGCTTCCA
>OZ010585.1:67538974-67576474 GCA_963932145.1 Acanthosepion lycidas | reverse complement strand
GGAAGATAAAAACTTAGTTTATCAATGCAAAAATGATCAATTCACAACAGCACAAGATGTTTCCAAAGCAGCTAGTTTGGCGATTTCTTCAAGAACAGTCAGATACAGGCTTAAAGCAAAATGCATTTTTTCTAAATACATAAAAAAGAAACATTTCATATCTGGAAAAAAAATCAATGGGCACAGTTGGCTTGGTACAAAGCTCATTTACACTGGACTAAATTTGACTAGTAAGATTTTATGGAGTGACAAGAGCCCCTTTACCCTTAAATATGAATGACAAATATGTATTTGGTGTACACCTGGTGAAATGAATATTCCAGTGACTACCAAAGGCATTGTTAAACATGATAAAAACATGTTTGGGGTGCATTCTTAGCAGCAGGAATTGGTAATTTGTACAAAATCAAGGGAATCATGGACCAGCATCAATAGTACAACATTATTGTTAATCAAATGTAGCTTTCTGCTAAAAATACTTTTTGCCCAAGGTCAACGCTTGATGTTCCAACATGATAATGATCCTAAGCATACTGCCTTAAAGAATAAATGTTATCTAGAGAGGAAGCATGATGTAAGTAAATTTCAACTCTTCCAGGGTCCTAGTCAGAGTCCTGATCTTAACCCAATTTTGGGCGATAATGGACAAGCATGCCTGTAATAGGAAAGTTAATACAGAAGATGAGGTTTTTCATGAATTAAAGAAATGCTGGAAAAATCTGGTGAAGGATGTTGACTTACTAAAGAATTTAGTCTGTAGCATGCCACAAAGAAATAAGGCTGTTATTAAAGCAAAAGGTTACCCAACAAAATACTAAATCATTTTTTGACTTGTATAAAGTACATATGTACACCTGTATTAATACCCTGTATTAATAAATAAATTCTATTACTCACTTATCTTGGCAAAAATACAAAAATTGACTTCCTATGGGTGTGTCCATTTTTTGCCTCGTGCTGTATATATATTTATATAGGAGGTTAAACCAAAAATTATCTTCACTTTTGCCATAACATAACTTTAGACAAGAGTGCAGATAATTTTTGATTTTCCTTGCATGTATATACATACATATATATATATATATATATATATATATATATATTCATTCTTCAAACAGATTTCATTAAAACTGACCAACAATCCAGATGTGCAACACCTTTTCTTTGTCATTTGGTTTTAATAAAACTGATTTAAATTAATTCTTCATGCCCATTGATTTCATATATATATATATATGTATATATAGATATATAGATATAATTTCTCTGTAAGAAATTGATCCCAGGAATACTAGATTAACATCCAAATATTCCACTACTCTCCTTCGCTCATTAGAACATGTATATGCCATATTGCAGACCACATTAAATTTATTTCAGCCTCACCAAATAAACAGATTTCAGTTTTGAAGATCTCTGGAATGTGTCTGAATAGATATATTGCAATATTAACTTTAGCAATTCAGAGATTACATAACTATATATATTCTGGTGAAGCTAGACATTAATAAGTAGTTGTCTCTTATTTTTTGGCACTTCAGTCTTACACTTTTATTCTTCCTTGGCTGCTCCAATTTTTTACTTTCTTCCTGGTGCAATGGTATAGACTTTTTCTTAAAAGTTTTAAATACAGATTTCCTTTTCTTAGCATTATTGACAATCAAACGACAATCTTTTCATAAATATGCAAACATCTTCATCCACAATGTATTATATTTCCAATATGAAAAGTGTTTATTTTGCTACATAGAATGAAAAGAAGAAAGAAATGCTCAAAAAAGAAAAGGAAATAAAATTCTTACAAAAATATTTAAATATAAATCCTTTTATAAGATTAGTGAAGACAAAATTTTCTAACAGGTCAACCAAAACTTGGTCTCTATTTGTTGTAACACCAAAGTGCAATGTTTTATAACAGTTATCAACAAAATAAAGAGAGTTCAAATTCCAGCTAGGCTTGCTTAAATTTACTTTTTACTAATACCACTGCAAAAGTCATAAATCTAACTCCTTGCTCTCAGTCTCTTTGTCAGGTATCTTGATAAAATGTTTTGTGACTGGCATGCTAAAATATCTGAAAGAGAAAAGAATAGCTAAACAACTCTACCATAATTACTTTTCCTTCTGAGGCGGTAATAGTAAAAAGCCTTAATCCTCTATTGCCAACTTTGACTGAGACCAATCATTACAACATAGCATAATCATTTTTATCTGTAGTAACAATTATCTTGAGTTCATGCTTATTTTTTTCTCAGCTATTTTAATTATACTGAGAATAATGTACTCATCAATTAGAATTGAAAAATCAATATAGTTTTCCCCCTCCATTTGTGCTGTTTCCTTTCAGGATGTAGGTGATCATGATTCTCCACAACTTCCTATCCTTCATAACTAAGCAGTGTTTTTCTGCTTATTAGCCATCCCATTCCCTGTTCTGCCATCTATTTAAACAAGCTCATTAGATAGGTTACTCACTGTTTCAACCTGCCCCTCTTGCCTTCATCATGATCTATAAGTGTCATATTTTCACATCTTTCTTTCCCCATTATGAATCCCAGAAGTGTCAAATGTCTCTTATTAATCCTACGCACAAGTGTCCTTTTTGTTCACATTTTCTTTAAAACTGCCTTGTTACTCAACTATCCCTTCCATGGTATTCTCAGTATCCTTCTTTAGAACCATATCTGTTATCTCAAGTATTCTCTTCATTTATGAAAAGAAAATGAACAGCATTCACTGCCATATGGGAGGATTGATATTACATAGCAGTTCAAGTGTCTTTTCTGTTTCTAATGAAATATTCCTGTTTTTTAAACACTTTGCTTAATTTTGGAAGGCATCATTCATTATTCCAGTGAACCTGAAATCAAAAAAAATCAAAAAGGAATCATAGAAATCTGAGATTTCTATGATTCCTCTTTGATTTTAATGAATTTTCTTTTATTGTCTAATTTAAATCTTGAAGTTTTCTTGGAATAATTTATTTTATTTACTTCATGAAAAACTGAAAAGTCTTTTGAAAAACTTTAAATCAACAAATAAGCATTTTCAATAAAATGTCATACTTCACATTCATAGCTCAAGAATCCTTAGAGTGAGCCTAAGTTATTTATCTCTATTAATGACCATTCATTGTAAATCAGTGATAAAAACTAATAGATTGGACTGAGCAATTTTGCTACTACCTGAACATGTGTGTGCAGCTCCTTATTAAAACAATATTGTGTCATATTTGCCAATGTGGGAAAGTAAATAAATATCAGTAAAAATTACTGTTGTTGCCAAAAAAATTTTCAGGTTGAAGCATTTTTCTAAATTGGACCAAATCAGAATTTTGGGGAGGAATCCCTTCTTGGTCAGGCTAAGAACTGTTCAATACCCACCTCTTCATTAGATACTTTGAGAACATCTGAGAATAACGAGAGTGAAAGAGAAATGCCAAATGTATGGTTACCAGATGATAGCAGCTTGCAAGACAGTGAAAATATTTCAGAAAAGAAAATAATGATATTCAACAAGAATATTTTTATAAGCTCTTATATAAAAGAGAAGCTGACGTATTTAGAAACATGTTTGTTTGTGGTTGAAAATGAGAAAAGAAAAGGAGGATCTTGTATTAATACTTTGAGAAATGACTTTAATCTTAAAACCACTAAGGAAGAAAAAGGTTTGGGTAAGTATCTTGAAAGGAAAATCAGAAATAAAAGAATGCTAATCTTGGTGTCATTTATCAAGCCAAAAATAAGAATAAAAATATTCTTGAAGTTTCCTCTTTCCATTTCTGTCTATTTTATTAACTTGTCTGTTTCAGGTTTTCTCTTTTTTATATCTTGATCAACAATCATGACAATATGTACAAAGAGAATAGCCTTTCATAAAATCTCTGACAGCTGAGACAAAAGATAAAATGCACTAATCTTATATAGTAATATATATTAAGCTTATATAGTAACATCATTATTACTTTTTTTTTTATTTCATAGAGGAAGCATTGTCAATTATTATTAACTTTTTACTAGAATTTCTTGCATCACAATTTCGATTTCTTTTTATTGCATCTTTTAGACTATGATTTTATGGCAGTATAGAATAAAGAATAAACCTCTGACAGGATTTTAACATGCATCCCTATTATTCAAGAAGTTACTATCAATATTATTATGGCAATTGTTCTAACAAGTTCTATTCCTTAGCTCAGACCTTTACAGCTAGGACCTGCCAAGTGATGTTTACAGTGGCAAATCATCCCCATTCTCTTCATATTCCTTGGGTAAGGAGTAAGTTTCATTCAGTTTCTTCCCAGAACTGTTACTTTGTGGAACAGACTCCCAAGACGACGCCTTTCTGACCACTTAAATCTTGACATCTTCAAGTCCAGTGTCAAATGATATCTACTGTACATATCATTCTAATGCACGTCTTACTTCCTCCTTCCCACTCCCTTATAACAGTCTCAGTAACCCTTGTGCCTTGTATTGGGTGAACTAAAATAAAAAGAACAGTAGATTCTGAGATCTTTTGACAGCAGATTTAATAATATTTCCACCTTACTGACTAATATGTTGACATTTTTTTTTATTTATGTATACAAGTTGTATTAGTAGTAATATTTTTTATTCTTTAGATGAATCATTGCCATATTAATTTTTATTATTTATTGCATCTTAATTTCAGTTGCTTTTTATCACAACTATTAAATGATCATTCAGCATCATTTCTAAACAGTTCTGTTGAGAAAGAAAGAATAAACCTCTTGTGAAACTTGCATCTCTTTTTCTGGGGAAGTGGTAGCTGCCTTAACGATAAGCCTTACAAATGGCTATAAATTGATCATTTGGTCATATTTATCTGTATGATTACACAAAGCAGGATACAGCATAAGACTTAGTTTAAAGTGGGAGTTCAATGCATACATGGAACTAAGAACAGATATTGTTTAATCTCCCTTTGCATTGCTCTACTGGGAGAATTTAGACCCCAAGGATTGACTCTAAAACACCTAACCTCCCCCACCTAACCTCTTTTAACATAATTGGAGAATTGCTACTTGGAGGACAGTTATTCTGGTGCTGAACATATCTAACTTATTTATACAATAAATGGATTTATAAATAAAAAAAAGCAACTTAAATTAAGATGTTAACATTTAATAGGTCATTAAGTTGCTTTTTGAATTTAGCCTCACACATGTAATAACACATGAGATGACTGACAGTGCACAAGAAAAACATATGTTGACTAATATTCTATTCATGAAAATACTGTATAAAGTATTTAAAGAAAGGATTTTTTTAAGTTTCAAAAATCAGTTTGAAAATTGTAAAAAAACATTCAGCATTTGCTCTTTTCTCTCTGTCTGATATTGCAAACTGTTTATAAGAATGGGCATTCTGATGGGAAGCACTTTTTTTTACTAATGTTCAACCTAAATAAGGCCAAAGAGACACTCGAGGTAGAGGATTACTGAAGGATTGTATGAGCAGTAAGAGCAAGAAGCACAGTTTATGATATGTGGGAAGATAATGGCTAACATTAGATTTGAAGAGGTAAAGATTGTAGTGGTTGGGAAAGCAGCCTTTTGGGAGTTGGTTCCATATAATGGGAAGAAACTGTTTTAGTGGGACTTCCTTCTTAATAATTGTTGTAACCTAGGGAAGGTTACTGAATAGAATAATCAAATGAAGGTTGGTAATGAATGATGATACTTAGGACAAGAACAACATATATAAGATTCACCAGCAGTGAGTGGAAGTAGTAGTCAACTAGTGAGTTAAGTGAATACCACAGTGAATCTCCAATTCTAATCACATACAGTATTCACGACTGTATTTATGGGAACGGGGGAATACCCATTATTGTCTGTAGGTATGCTACAAAACTAATGCAATATGTAGGGAATGAGGATGGTTCATCTCAATGTATGTTGCATAGCTGGTCTTAGCTATCAAGATTAGAATTGATAGAAGTAAAGAAATTAGCTTGTCAGGACATTATCATATTGGGATATTTTCCGCACCTAAAATCTTTATTCATTGACACTAAATTGTAGTGTTTATTAAAGGTTCCATGAACTCATACTAAAAGGCATTTGCACAAAAGTCAGAGTGAAATGGTTAATAAGAAGTGTGAGTCAAGAAAATTCTTTCAATAAAAACTGATACAAGTTCTCAAATGAAAGAGTTGGTCACACTGATGCTGATATCTTTTTAAAAGATCAAAAATAGAGTCTTTGTACTAGAGCATTGCTATTTTTTTGTTTTGTATATCTTTGTAAAAGCTTGTATATTCTCTTTCATGTTGTGGATTGATGGGAAGCCCTCATAAAGAGGAGACGATGTTGATATGGATCAGTCAGGGAAAATCTTGGCATGTGCTTCTTGGCAAAGTGAACTATTGCCAACTGCTAATGTGAAAGCAGAGACAAAATAATGTAATGCAGACACTTGAAAAATAATTGGCAAACACTCAAAATGGCTATGGTAAGTACAAAACATAAATATACAGGTATTTCTTGGCACAAGATCATAGTTTGCGAGCATCCATTTAGAAGTAAACTCTTCATCAATAATTTCCACTGAATGCCTTCTTTCAATGGCATCACAAACATGTTATCTTAATAAGGGAATATATCAGCCAATATTGGTTTAATTTGACTGACACAATTGTGGCAAAAGATCATATTTCATGAACTCTGGACCAAATTTTCTCATAAATGCTTAAAACACTTTTCTACAGGAAGCAATAATGATCATATTTTAACTATTTTCTAGTATCCTTTGTTTTGGTATTCATATAAAATTGTGAATAACTTTATTAATAGATACAAAGGACAGGAAATTGTGGAGAGCCATGATCACCCATGACTTGAAGAAGAATAGCATTCTGAATATATTTTTGGTATTCATTTTATCATATCTGGAAAAAGACAAACAATTTTTTGAAAAGAAATATTATGACCATTGCGATAAGGTTTTTTAACACAAGATGAAATATTATTGAATATATTTTGAATGAACTTAAATGACATTCTTGATTAGAGGTTTGACATTTTGATAGTAATGTATACAATGTTAATACTGAATCTTTTTTTCCTACTTGTTCACACTCAATAGAAGGCTGAAGAGCCTAGGTGTGCAGTTTAGAAGGATATGTAGCAAAGGTAACAGTTAAGCTTAGACTTGAAGAGACCAAGATTGTAATGATCAAGGAAGCATCCTCTCAGAAGTCTATTCCACAAAACAACAGGTCTTGGGGAAAAAGCTGACTAAATGGAACTTTCTTCTTACTAATGGAATACAAAGGAAATGGTGATGATTCTTCCCAGAGTCCTAGCTACGAAGGTCAAAACTGGTGGAATTTAGAAATGACAGTTATGTCTTCTCTTTTATTTGAGCACTATTTCATTTTTAAATGAGAAAAGAAGATTTTATATTAACTAGATAAAAGTTATATTTTATGATAATGCAGCAAAAATTGGGCAAAGAATTAGATTGTGAATAACACAGTAATATTATTGTAGTAATTATATTTGACAATCTTTTTCTTCAGCTAAGCTATTTGAAAAAGAATTCCATGACTTAATAGGTTTTTTAATGAGCTAATTAAAAGATATTTTCTGTCTAATGCAAGATATTTACATTTTCTAATTGCTTAAAATATAACTTGTCAGCATTAAAGTGATTACAGATATAATTTCTAAGGAGTTAATGGATTTTATTATAACCTGACATTATTTCTTATTACTTCAAATGTTATATTTAGTTAATACATGTGTTTGAGTAGAAATCCCTGCTTTTTAAAATAACAATTTATGCCTACTGGCCTATGTATTCAAGAGTTTTAATAAAGAAGGATTCAAATCTGCATGCCTTTTGTAGGGGGAATCACCAGAGGTTCAAAACCTGCCAGAAGGTAGATTATTTTTATTAAGACCCTTGACTACACAGGCCAGTAGACATCAATTTATATTGTGTGAAACACAGGGATAGCTATTAAAAAAGATCTATTAAATATGCTTAAAGTAATAAGATATAATTATGTATAAGGTGTTTGTCAGTGTATATAACTTCATATATACAGTTGAAGTTAGATGTTTATACATGCCAAAGTGACTTGTGATCACCCAGCCTCTGGATATAGAGAGAGACTTGTGATCACCCAGCCTCTGGATATAGAGAGAGACATGTGATCACCCAGCCTCTGGATATAGAGAGAGACATGTGATCACCCAGCCTCTGGATATAAAGAGAGACTTGTGATCACCCAGCTTCTGGATATAAAGAGAGACTTGTATCACCCAGCCTCTGGATATAGAGAGAGACTTATGATCACCCAGCCTCTGGATGTAGAGAGAGACTTGTGATCACCGATCCTCTGGATATAGAGAGAGACATGTGATCACCCAGCCTCTGGATATAGAGAGAGACATGTGATCACCCAGCCTCTGGATATAAAGAGAGACTTGTGATCACCCAGCCTCTGGATATAAAGAGAGACTTGTTATCACCCAGCCTCTGGATATAAAGAGAGACTTGTGATCACCCAGCCTCTGGATATAAAGAGAATGTGATCACCCAGCCTCTGGATATAAAGAGAGACATGTGATCACCCAGCCTCTGGATATAGAGAGAGACTTGTGATCAATCAATGTCTCATGAATACCATGAGACATCTGGCATAAACGTGCATGAAATATGAATAAAAATATCAACAGAAATATTTTCTTCCCTAATATTATTTCAGAATTCAACCACAATTGTTTGTTATTATCTGAGAATCTTTCATCATTACCAAGTATCATGTTAAAAAATAATATCCCCTAACAGTGTGGGCACAGTTCCATTCTGGACACCAGTAAAATAACAGTTACATAGATTTGACTGAGAACATTTCAATCTTAGTAAATTTAACAATATTTGATGCCAATATTAATTTAAGTAAAATATAATAGGAAGTATTATTGTTTGCTAAACTTTCATAGTACAAAACAAAAAAAAAAAGAAAATTGCAAGAGAAAGTGTTATATGAATCTTCCAAGTGTAGATAACTTTCTTCTGTTGAAAGTAACATTTGAAATCATGACTTTGTCTGAGCTTAAACACTAAACTATGACTGTTTGAAATATGTAAATGTTTGAGCCATGAGGAATGATCATAACAGAAAGATATTGAGCTGTATCAAATCATAATATCAAATGTGGAAATAATGTATGTTGTACCTGGTACATCAAAGAATATTAACTTTCTCTTCATAGACAATAGGTTAATGATATCTTTGGAATACATTCTGAATGCCTTTATCGATCTCTTTGCAACTTTTGCTTGGCTATGATATACAGAGTTCATGAACAACTAAACTATAAACCTTTCTTATGTAAAATATTGTGTCAGGAATTATATAATATTTGTGTTCAATTCCAATACTGATAACTTAATATTTTGTTAAAATCACCTTTCAAAAGATGAGGCTAAATGTTAACATGCACACCTTAACCAAATCCATTTAAATTCAGTTTTTCACAATTCCTCTTATATTTTTTTTACAGTACAGTTCACCCTTTACAAGACCCAAATCTAGTCGAGGTAGAGGGTTATATTAGGAGGCCATTTGTGCATTTAGGAGTGGAAGGTAACAGTTAATCCTAGCCATGTACTGGTTAAGATTGTAGTGATTGAGGAAATATCTTGGGAGTCAGTTCCTCAGAGAAGCGATTTGTGGGAAGAAGTTGCTAGAGTGGGATTTAATTTTTACTGATGGAATACAGAGGGGATGTGGGTGACTTGCTACTGTGTAAGTAGCATGACATGTCCTTGCCATGAAGATTTGACTTGGTGGACCAGCTAATGTAGTTCGTCCGAGCACTTTCCCTGGAAGTAGTGATAGAGAAGCAAGAGGGTTGCCACATCCCACCTGTGGGAGAGAGGTTGAAGGGTGGAGAATAATTCATCACCCACAAGAGCTAACTGATGCTTTTGGACTCTATACAGGCTGGAGAGCCCTTGCCCAAATATGACAACAATCCTAATATAGATTCCCTCCCTTAAGGGAAGTTAGAAGCAACATTACTTTAATTTGAGAATGTGAAATGTCAGAATAGTACAAGCAGCAATGATTTATTTTAGATTTTATTTCTTTCATCACATTCTCAGTTGGTCAGAAGTTTATATACAATAAAATGGCTGTCATTGTAAAAAATTTGGTATATTCCAGGGACTGGTACAACTCACAAAATTGACGTCATTATGAGAAAGAAAAATAATGCTTATTGATGTAATGAATATGCATACATCTGGGTAACCCTTCACAGTAATATGATTGGCTGGTGACAGTCATAAATACAGACTGATGTAGAGGTACAGGGAGGATGCCTATTGTCTTCGCCTATTGCCTACCACTATGACGAGGACCAGTCCATTATGGTTACCTGCTAGATTGTCCTACTCGGTTACAATAGTGAACAACCACTTTGCTACTTTAAACAAATATATTCCTTTCTGGGACATATCACTTATATAGTGAAACAACATCTGAAAACATTATCCAGGAAGATAAAGCTTTGTTCTAAAAGGGTTCACCAAATGAGCAATGGTACTAAGCTTACTTCCAAAGTAGCAAAATGACTTACACACAAAAAGGCTATTGGAGCGACCACCACAAAACTCTACTCTCAATCCAATAGAAAATAGGATGGTAAAACTGAAAAAGTCTGTACAGACCCCCTCCAAAGTTACAAAAGACCTGTTAGGAGTAATAGGCCATAATTCCAGCACCTTATTGAAAGAAGCTCATTGGAGGCTGCTGAAAATGTTTTGACCAAGTTAAACAATTTAAAGGCCATACTACCAAATACCAAGTTCATATAAACTTCTGACCTACTGGGAATGGAGTAAACAAAGTAAAAGCTGAAATAAATTATTACTTATACTTTTATTCTGACATTTCACCTTCTTAAAATTGTAATCCTAACTGACCTAAGATAGAGAATCTATACTAGGATTAAATGTTGGCTATGGTAAGCATCTGATTTTAACTATATGTGAATGTATCATTTTATTGACAAATATTAAAATACAAAAATCAAAGCATGAAGAAATTAATTTAGCACATTTATGTTAAAATGTTACCTGAATTTAAAAGGGCAAATATGTCTGTACTGGAAACAATAAATATATATATTTTCCTAGATGGAAAAAGCATGCATATTTGTATGCATATATCAGTAGCAATTCTTCATGAATACAGGTTTGATTAAGTCCCAATTACAAAGAATATTTATCAAGCTTTTGATTGAGCAGTTTTTACTATTTGTTGATCCATTTACAAATCCAAGACCATAATATATATTTGAGAGAGGGTGGAAAAATTATCAGCCTTGCTAAGATGTCCTTTGCACCAAAATGTACTCCCTTTTACACACACACACACATATATATATATATATATATATATATATATATATATATATATAAATGAACAAATGAATGATGTAATAATAATAATAAAACTGGTAAACTATAATACAAAAAACTCCAGAATTATTCAATCAATAAACAAACATATGCAGATGTAGTTAAGAACAAATAGGAGTAAATAGATTTTCTCCTATTGGCTGCTCGAAACCTGGTCCAGAGCTACCCTTGGTGGCCCAATGAAGGCAAAGCAATTACAGCCTGACATGTAGGTATTAACAGAATTTTTATCTCTGAAATTTTCATTGTATAATGTTCAGTTTCTGTGATTGCTATTCATCACTGAATTAAGTGCATTGACAAAGGGAATTGTGTAAAAAGAATAAATATTATTATGTAAAACAAATGCTATTTTTCATGATTAGGCTATTGATATCCCTATATCAAGTCAAGTCAAGATCCAGAGCTTTGATTATACTGCTGTGGGTTTCCCAGTGACTGGGATAGGCAGCAGTTAGCTCTTTTTTTCCAAGCATCCCTGTCAAATGGGCTAAATGTGGGCAAGGCTGCACTCCCTCACATCTCTCCCAATGCAGTCCTTCCATATCTTCCTAGGTCTACTATGACCTCTGTGAACAAGAGCTCGAAACTCCAAGACAGTCCTAATGCATGACAAAGTACGTTAGACATGACCAAACAATCTAATATGATGTGTGTGCAGCACTGATGTTATATATATATATATATATATATATATATATATATATATATATATATATATATATATGCGTGTGTGCATGTGTTAACTTATAATTTTAGTATGTATTGCAAAAATAATTATAAAATAAAAGAAATGAATTTTTTTTTAATCATTTTATAAAATAAATGAAATTTCTTTAATCATTTCATCCCAAGCAAGGTGATAAAAGCCACTAAGTTGCAAGGTGAACAATTAAAAAACACGACTCAAGAAGACAGAAAATGATGATTGAGGTTGCATTTAAATTTTTGAAGATCATAGTTGACAAGAAAATAAGAACCCAGAAGAGTGTTCGACAAGTGAGAATTGTGAGAAAAGAAACAAGTAGCTGAGAACTTATGGTTACATCTAAAAATTTTAAAACCTGAAGTACCAAAAAGAGAGAGCTCATCAGAGCAATTTCCATGAATATATTTATAGAAAAGTCACAGGGAAGATACATTGCATCAGAGGAAAAGTGAGCGAAGCTAAGATGCCAGGTCAGGACTGATAACATTGCATATTCTTGGGATTTTGCAAAGAATTTTTAGATATATAAGAGAAGTACCAAACCAGATGTGGAAGCAATATTTGATGTACAGATGAATGATAGATTCTGTCAAGAAAAATGGTTTAGCATGAATGTATTGAATTTTTCAATAAACAATCGCAGATGAGTTAAAACAGCTAACATGCACAAGTATATATATATTAGACAAAGTAAAATAGTTGGATATTTAATGTCTGTTTGTTTGAGTAAGCAAGAAACTTACTAGCTATAGAAATGTCTGGTGAAAATTTACTAGGATATACAGAATTTCACATTTTATTAGTTCTAGGGTCTGAGATCAGAATTTGCCTTTTAAATTTGGTTAAATAAATGCTGAGACTTCAATTTTAAAGATATATTCCTCTCCATTTTTTATTCATAGAAATGAATAAAAAGATTGTAAATTTAGACTTTGTGCTATCAAGGGTGAACTCATAATTTCATCAGAGGTATGCAAGAAAAGGAAAATTAAAATATAACAGTTTCCCCATTTTATTTTTTTATATGTATTAAATCATATTTCATATCTGTGTGAACTTAATATTAAATATTCAACAAAAGGTGAAAAATCAAATGTAGACCTGAACAGAATATTATTTAGGATGCAGCATGAGATAAAACTGCTATATATATATATATATATATATATATATATGTATATATGGATATATATATATCCAATGCGATGAGAATGAAAGTTATATATAAATTCCAACGTTCACAGCATTAATCCAAAAGAGGGCTTGATACCAATAGTAGAGCGATAATTATTTATTTTTTATAATTTTATCATATAGACAAAACCATTTTTGTTTTTTCAGTGATTCATTTATTTTCTTTCTTTCTTTTTTCATTTCTCTTTCTTTCCATTTTTTCTTTCTTTAATTTTCTTCCTTTTGGTTTTGTCTATATGATAAAATTATAATATATATATATATATATATATATGAATATGAATATATATGAATTTTATTTTTTAATCAGACATCTTTTTATTGGAGGGTATAAGTTTTCTTGAGTATGCAGGCCACTAGATGAAATAAATACTGTTTAAAATAAAATGGAGCATCTACTCAAATACAGGTATGCACTAAAAACAACATTTGAAGTAATATATATATATATATATATATATATATATATATATATATATATAGATAGATAGATAGATAGATAGATAGATATATTACAGTTGTGTTAACACTACAATCTAGTCATGGTAGAGGGTTACAGAGTAAGAGGCACAATTTATGCGAATATGTTGGGAAGATAACGGTTAACCTTAGAGTTGAACAGGTTAAGATTGTAGTGATTAGGGAAACATTCCCTTGGAAGTTGTTTCCAAAAATCAGTGGAAGAATCTGCTTATCTTGCACTTACTTCTTACCAATGAAATACAGTGGGAGTGAATGTTTTGGCTATACATTTAGTCAATTTCAATTTTAACTGTTAAACTATTTAAAAATAATAATTCACCTCCTAGAACAAAATTAAATAGGGCAAATATTATTTACAAATTTAAATGCTCATTAAGGAATTGTATTCCTGATCAATCAAAATTCGTAAATAATTATATAGGCCACACTACATATTTGACACGCAGTCTCACTCTACACCTTTCTGACAATAGCTCAATTAGATCTCATTTAAATATTCATGGAGACTTACTGGACACTATAACATACTTGTTGACAACAGTAATATAATAACATCATCTACATGCAAAAAAAGGCAAAAAATAATGGAAGCCTTTTTAATAAAAACAAAAAACCAACACTTAATAATATTAACTTTGAACATGGACATATCTTGACTGTGTTTTGAAAAAAAGGAAAACATTTTATAAAACATACATACAACAAACTATTTTCTTATTTTAACATTTTTTAGGATATTTTTCATCATGTTTATACTTAGAATGTATTTGATTATGATATATTAGGTTGTATATGAGGAAGTATTACGTTCTTTTTGATTTATGTTAATATTTCTAATGGCATGTCTAATTTGTTCATCAACAATGTAATAAGGAAAGTCATTATTAATGATAGTTCGAACAGATTTTTTTCATGCTGTAGTATATTGGTGGTGTCAACAAGTATTTTCCTGTATTGTTAAGGTGGACAGGAATGTGTCTGTAAATGTTGTGCGATAGAATCTGTATTCGATAAATGGAGTGTAAGACATCTTGATGATGTTGTTTGTCAATCCCACATATCTACTTAATTTTTTGTCAGAAATACAATCTCCCAAAGGACATTTAAACTGATATCCAATGTTGATTTTTCCAAAATATGAGTTGATAGAGAAGAATTATTGTATATGATTAAGTTGGCTGTGTCAAATTTAGTATATATAGTATATAATTAGTTTTATTTTTTTTACTGGGAGCAGTGGTGACTATATTAGTACTAATGAGATTTTTTAGGACTTTTTCATCTTGTTTATAGTTATAATGCACTTGATTATGGTATATTATGCTGATATATTTAGGGTTATTTGAGGAAGTATTATGTTCTCTTTGATTTATGTTAATATTTCTAATATTAGGTTCGTGCAAAAATAATGACGTAAAAATGTCGTTTTTTGACGTATTTTTAACGTCAAAAAACGACATTATTACGTCATTATTTTTGCACCAACCTAATAGCTCGTCTAATTTGTTCATCAATAATGTGATTAGGAAAGTCATTATTAATGAGAGTTTATTTAATGTTTTTAATTAAGGAGAGTAATGGGTAGCACCTTCGATTGAGGAATCAGAGATTTGAGTTCGAATTCCAGTTGAATCCATTACATTCACTTACATGCTAATACCCTTGGGAAAGATATGAATCTTTTTCTTCTCCCCCCAGCTATGGGTAAATAGTAGGACAGACTGGGTTCTATAGCCTTGGATGGCAACTGGTCTACAGCAGAAACAAATGGCAACCAACCTACTGTGGAAAACCATCTGCCTAGTCATCTACACATGTATCATGCATGGTACATAACTGTCTGAATTCAGTGTAGAAAATTGAAAATTTTTTTGTGGAAGAGTTAACTTCAGGTGATATTTGTTTGAATTTTGACAAACAAGTATCACCTGAAGAAGGCCGGAGTGTACAGTGGCCGAAACATTGTGAATGTGACAATAAAAATGAGGACAACAGTCTAAACAGTTACAATACATCATCTCAGAAATATAGGCAGATATACATATCTATCGATGTCATATTATCAGAGGTAAGTACCTGTGATCTATCCAATACTATGAACAGTGACAACTTTTTACCAGGAAGACTGGTTGATTTATTCTTATGTTCATTAGTATTTTGCAGATAATTGATTTATTTTTATTGGTCTAGACTTAATCTTCTAAGAATATCCCAGCAGCAAATTTCATTCATTAGTTGTAATGATTATCTTCTACAGTTCACTAGCTCTTCCTGGACATTCTGTATATCCTTATATTTAAATTTAAATTGCAATTTTGTCTTAGTAGCAAGTTCGACAGGTTTGACGAAGTAAAATTGACAACTGATTTTGAAAATTAACTCCAATCAGTTGATAACTGGGGCAAGGAATGGCTTGTAAATTTTTGTGTCTTCAAAATGAAACTGCTATCTTTTTGACAGGTTTGACAAAGTAAAATTGACAACTGATCTTGAAAATCAGTTGATAACTGGGGCAAGAAATGGCTTGTAAATTTTTGTGCCTCCAAAATGAAAGTGCTATCTTTTAATCACCGTAGAGAAGCATTTTTGCCTTCCATCATCATGGCTGATGCTTACCTCCAGGAGAGCAACTCATTGTACCTTCTTGGTCTCACATTTCTCATTGACAGAAACTGGAGTGATTATATTGAATCAATTTCTAGGTCTGCTGCTAAGAATGTTGGTTTCCTGTGTCATTCCCAGAAGTCTTCTAATCAGAATCCATCTTGCACATTTATAAATCTACTGTTTATCCAGGCTTAGAATATTGCTGCCATATATAGGTTGGTTCTCCTACTTTATATATTGAGATCCAAAGAAGGGTCTGTAATGTTATTGGTCCTGACCTGGTATCTCGACATTAGTCATTTTTCCACTGCTTTGATGTGGCTTTCATCTAGCTTTTCTGCAAATATTTTCATGGTAGTTGTTCTAATGAGCTTTCCTCCTTGGTATCACAATCACATGAATTTATGCATATTTCTAGATTGGCAACTAAGTCATATCATTTTACTGTTGAGTTAGCTAGATGTAAATGTAAGTTTTATTGTAATACTTTCTTTCCTCGTGTTTCTCACTTGTGGAACTCTCTTCTGGTTTCTTGCTTCCCTGCCACATACAATCTTCAAGCATTTAAATGCAATGTCAGTTTTCATTTTCTGTCTTCTTAATTCCTATTCTTTTATTGTTTTTCTTTTCACTAAAGTTTTCTCCTTCTCTTTCACAACCAGTAAATTCTTGCATCATAATGACATTATTGCATAGCTTGGCTGAAATGATTAAAAAAATCTTACTGATGAAAAGAAAATTCTTTTTTTTTTTTGAGTGATGGGTTAAATTTCACCCTTAATGAAGATTTCAAGTTTTCTAGATCAGTTGATATATGATTAACTCCAGGCATCCTGGTAGCAAGAAGTATATTATCCATAGAAGCTATAACAGGCACATTATTTGCAACAGAGTTTTAATCTCATTCCTAGAACTAATTACCAACATCTTTCCTACTGGATATCCTGCTTCTCATATTTCAAGAAGTTAAATGTTGTTATTTTCTTATTTGTTCATATATATATATATATTTATTTTTAATGTAGTTATTATTATTTTATTTTAATTTGATAAATGATTTATTAATTTATCTATTTTAAATAATAAAAGTTTTTGAGTCAACTATTTTTAAAAAATTTTTATGGTCATATATGTTGGCTTAGAAAAAGAGTATTTTTTTTAGGAAAGGAGATATTTGAAATCCAGGGTGTAAGTTAACATTTTGGCAAGAGTCATTAAATTACACTTTAAAGAACTTTCTAAGTATATATATGTATGTGCATGTGTGGGTGTGCATTCATTGTTAACTTATATATAAATTGGGTTATTCCATAATTTTTCTGCTACTTGGTCAAGAAATATGCTTTTAATTTAAATGAATCTATTTTCATGAAACTATAATGTACAACTATTAAACAAATTTTATTTTATTTTATTTCTCCCTGAATATCTGAGTTGAAGCATTTTCATCATTTATATTATTTATGCTTGTACTGCTGTCCTCATTTTTGTTGTTTTTATCAGAATTTTTCTGGCAGAAGTATCACAGCCAAAACATGGTAATAATAACAACAAAGATGAGGACAATAGTCCAAGAGTAAATAATATAAGTAAAAACTGTTTTGTGTCATATCTGTGATTTGATTATATTACTGTGAAGCAAAGATTTTGGGTGAATGTCCTTTACGTATGATGTTCCCATAGTTCTGTCATGAAATTTTAGGAAGATCGATTTCTGAAACAAATACTTCAGATCTTTTATTTACTCTAATGACTATGCAATCTCAATTATAGGGTAAAGCAAATAAAACAATGATTACAGTTGTATTTTACCACTGACAGCCTTGGAACGTGGTTTCAACATTTCACTGCCCACTAACTTTACTACTACTCCAAAATTATTGCATCTACTAATTTTTTTTTACTTACATTTTGTTATAGTAATTTACCCATGCACACATAGACTCTCCCAGCTATAAATACAAGCAGGTACTGCCTTTTTGGAGGAGAGAATTTTCCAGCAGTCAGTTCTGACAGTCGAACCAAACATTCTTGCTGTAACACTCTCGTTTGTATATGTTTGTATTACTGTTTCTGTTAATATATTTGTTTAACTCAATTCCTCTCTTTATGTCTTTATTTCTGGCCCTAACAAGGCCACAACACTTTTTTGCTCATCACCAAGTTTCATTTCACTTGGTCATGCATAAGATAAGACATATTTTTCATTAAAAAAATATGCAAAAATATTGTAGTCACTATGCAAGGGTTTATAAGGAATATAGAAAGTGCCATTGAGTTTAAAAGTAGACTACCTTAGCTAAGAAGAGGAGAAAAACAACTATGTATTTATCATTTGTTTTGTTAAATAACTTTAAAGATGTCTTGTTATCTATTCTTGTTTAGTTAAAGTCAGAATGTCATCTATTGAAGTTAAAACTTTTCTAAGGCATGAACAACAAATTAATGAGATGTTTGTTACTCTAAAAGTAATTATATGGTTGCTAACAAAATAAAAATTTCTGATGATAGAAGAAAAGGCGATTGCTGATAAAACAAAGTTTATAATTTTTGACATAAAAGTTTGTTTTAACAAGTTTTGGTACTCAAACTGTTTGAGGGCAGAAGAAATGGATTGTCAGGAATTACAACAAGCATAGTGGACAGTATAGTACTATTATATATGACTAACCCATCAACAGTTTTTTTTACTGATACTATCGTCTATTTGAGAGTAGTTTGACAGTGACAAGACATTTGCTTTCAGTTTTTAAAAGTGCCAGTCAATTTACTCAATAGTCTTAAGTTGTTTGAATTCTGAAAGTATTTTCAGAATTTATTTTTGACTGAGTTTCCTCCTTCTCTTGTTATTTTTTTCTCAGTGTTTAATAACAAATAAATGAGATTAATCAAAATAATGAAAATAATTTACAGTAGAATTCAAGCAACATAAACATCAGGAAATGAAATTTCTAGGACACAATGAGGAAAGAGGGCCTGGAAAATCTGACACTCACAGGACAGATTGAAGGTAAGAGGAACAGAGAAAAACAATGTATAAATTACTTAGTGAGCTAACAAAAAGACAAAATTTATTAAGAGCTACAAAAGACAGGAAATTGTGGAGAACCGTGACTGTCTATGTCCTGAGGATTCCTACTATGGATGTGTGAGTAATGTAATGGTTAGTTCCTCAGAAAGAGAAATTGATAAGGCAAGTATGAATTTTAGCTAGTTCACTTTTACACAAATAGCCATTGGAATGGTATGAAGCCATTTCTCATCCCAGCTATGGGCTAAATAGCATGACAGCTCTAGTTTTGGTTGGCAACCAGTCTAGGAGAAATAAACTCTGAATTTAAAAATGGTTGGTGCACCAATGGGCAGATAAATCTCTTCAGCCTTGGTTGGAAATCTATCTAGAGATGGTCAGTCAATAAATATAAAGAACCCCCCCCCCCATATCTGCAATTGATTAGATCATTCATTCATGGGGATGTGCTGACCCATATAAATGCATAATGACTAAAATTCTTAAGTCACATCAACTATGGGGCTTGACACTGGCAGAGATAACCATCTTTTTAAACTCCTACCAAGTACTAAAAAACATCAATCTAATTGTATTGAATAGAGTCATATTTTATTGTTTGCTGTTCATTCTGAAAAATTAAAATGCACACACACACACACACACACACACACACACACACACACACACACACACAAATGCATATTTAGGCAGCAGTCCTTCATTCATATGAGTTCAATTAAAAACAGTAGGCAAGCAATATTTTTTAAATATTTTAGTTAACTTTTCTTGTTTACATACACGAGAATGTATGCCTCTATCTAATGTATGTAAAGATTGTCTAAACATTTGTGAGCTAGCACTTTCAGCCATATTTTGGGCAATTATCAGGATCAGAATGATGCTGTATTTTTAATTTTAGAATATTATTGAATTTGGTATTATTGTATTTGCCATTTGTGTCATATGATAATACAAAGATCGGGATGACAGGCAAGTAAAGATTTTTCACCAGGATAAATGTGTCTATCATTTATTAGATTTGTAATTGCAATTCCCAAATTGAAAAATATATTTAGCTTTGTGTTTCTTGATTTAATGATATAAGACTTTAAGTATCTGAAAAATTTTGTCACAATAAAATGCTGTATAGCATATGCGGACTGATTATAAGCATTTGCCCAACAGCAATAGAAACATTTGTGCGTAACAGTTCATTAATATGTACATGAATAATACTTTGAACAGACAAATAGTAAGTTAACCTATGAGATAGGTTGGTAGTCATATGCCCAACATATGAATCTGATGTTTTGGGATCCATTCAGGACAAAATTCCCCAAAGGGCAAAAAAACTCATAGATTACATTAGTATTGTTTAACGGAGGTTTTTGAAGTCAAGCATTATTAATAGTTGATTGGATGTTTTAAACTTTTTGTAATAGAATTACTAATCTTATATATTTATTTATTCAGCTGGAGATAAATTCCTTTGTATCATACCATTGATAGCTGTTTAATCTTGTTTACAATTTCTGTGCATCTGGTTGCAATAACGTAGGTTCACTGTGTACTTTTGTTATTTTTATTGTTATTACTATTTATGTCATTATATTATATATATATATATATATATATATATATATATATATATATGTGTGTGTGTGTGTGTGTGTGTGTGCATAAGTGTGTGCGTGTGTCTTTGCTTGCATGAGTGTGACTAAAGTCAATACTTACCATATATGTGAGGTAGGATATCCGTGGTAAACTCTGATTAACCACAGATTTGAAGGCAACTGCCGTGAGGACGAGAGTGAAAGACAGTTGAAGTCGGTTTTGTGGATATGTTTTGTCCACTGAGAACGTAGTGAAGGCCAAGCTGCAGATTAAAAACTGGAAGAGAAAAAATGAATTAGAATTAAATTTTGCATTTCCATATAATCACTGAGAATTTCATTAAACAAACTATGACAACATTTCTTGTTGATATCAGTTTTCTCATTATATCCTTATTTAGCTCTGTCAAGTTCTTAGGGTTTCTAAGCAGTATGAAGGAGTGCTGAAAAGTTCTTGTCCTGACCCCACTTCACAAAATCAGTATTTCAATGATAACACAGAAAATTGATTTTGGAAAATAGGCCAATAATTTTTCTGCACCCACTGTCCCCAACAATTTCTGCTTACCATCATCAGAACTAATGTGGGATAATTTGAAAGTTAAAGATGGGATTTATGCTAAGTGGTATTTACTTGACTCCCACGGGGTCAGGATGTGACACAAGGTCGTTTAACGTGGGAGACCCGAGTGTTTCCACTCTAGGGCCACTGGTCCAAAACTGGTCATAGCATGTCCAAGCTGGTCAGAGCTTAGTCAATGCTGGTCATGGCTTGTCTTAGCTAGTCCAGGCCGAAGCCGGTCATAACTAGTCGTAGCCATGATCGAATCTCAGCCAAAAGGCCGAGAAGCGATCCGAACTCGACCTCCCGAGTTCCAAGTTGGGATTTATGCTAAGTAATATGAATTCAAGCAAACACTATCTACATTTAGAAGTGAGGACTGTATATTTTGCAAACTCTTTTGTAGTCTTAACTGCAGCTTTCAAAAAGCTGTCCAAATATATGAGCATATATGAGTATATGCTATACTCAAGAAGTCCTGATCCTTTTTAGTTGATGAAATTTATCTGAAACAAAGTCTTTAGTTTTATTCATCAGGAATTAGCAATGGAGGAAACTGAAATATTGTAAAGTGTTGAACAATTTTTGTTCATATTTTAAATGTTATCTTTAGAGGAATGACAAAATCACGAAGAAACATTTATTTTCCTCCCCAGATTGTTTATTTATCTTTTTATCTTTTGCTTATTTTAGTGATGATGCAAAATTGCCAGTCAGCTTTTAAAAAATGATTCAAAACTTAAGCCTATTATAAATAGTAATTTAAAACATTCTGGCTTGACTTCATCGAAGAGTAAAGTAATCAACTCCTTTTTATTTTCATATTTTTGCAGAGAAGACCCAAAGCAAATGGAAATGCTTTTCTTTGACTTCTGTTTACAAATTTGATATCTTTATATAATGTCCAAAAAAGAACTCAATCTAAAAAAGAAAATACCTACAGTTAATATTTGCTTAACAAACCAAAATTTAACTGAGATTTTAAATAAATCAATAATTATTCACAAGATAGAGACTTATAAATATAGTAACAAGTCAAAATCAGAGATAAATTATTCAATATGAAATGAGAAAATAAGCAATAATAAAATGGAATTAAGCAGAATTAAAAAATCAACTGCATGTGTTTGTCGATTAAATAATCATTATTAATGAGAGTTATCAGCTCATGGCTGACTCCTTAAAACAATAGTGTTCTGACTATCGCACTCAGGTTCAAATTACACAATGGTCAACTGATCAAGGATGTCACTTGTTGATAATATCAGTCTGGGGTAGGCAATGCCAGTGCACAGCAATATTGGGAAGTTCTTAAAAACCAAACTGTAGATTGGTCCAACACTTGTGAGTGAAGTTGGGTAGATGAACCTGTGCAGAAACCATCAATAGTTATGATTCCCAAAGTCACAAGTTATCATAACTGAGTGGGTTGAGCATACTAGCCTTGTTCAACTAGTGTGATCTCACACAAAAAAACTGTAGCTAACATCTGCTCAATATAGCTGAAGAATAATTTGTGTTACATATTTGGGCGCTGAAAAAGCATGAATATATCTTAGCAGGTGTCCTGCAAAAAGGATTAGCTCACCACAACAGAAATAAGCAATCAGCAATTACTTACCTACAAGAGAATGCTGAAAGATTCTTAGCCCTAACCACTTCCCCAAATCTGACCAAATAACCAAACATAATACTTTTTAATCCTTTCTTGGTCAGACTAAGAACTTCTCAACAATGTCTTATATATATCTTTGGAATGATTTATCTTCTTTATATTAATTTACAGAATGAAAACATACATTCCACATACCGTATTTAGCACATGTTCAATCAGATTATGAAAAAAAAATTTTGATTTATAATCTACTGTAAAGTAAGGCTGAGTATTTTTATCAAATTGATCTGTTTCATGTGTCTTTGAACACACATGCTGATAATAATTTAAAAAAAAATAACTATTTGCCTGTAACAAATTAAAAAAAAATCAAGTTAGTCCAGGGTTCATTATCTGATCAGCCTGCTAGGGAACCAGAGACTGATCAGATCAATCTTCCAACTGTGGTGCCTTTTAAAGCAACAAATGGATTGAAATTGCTGTTCACATGATACTATTTAAGATAATGCTAATTGTTTTCAGGAAACCATGAGAGAATCCGAAAACCACTAGACAAAAATACAAAATAATAACATTAGTAACAACAAAATTATTTTGCTATAATTTTGTAGTCAGACTGGCATAGGCTTAATAGCTTTAATTCATTACAAAAATGAAGACTATTATACTAATCCTAGTGGTGGTAAACAAATTGAATGGTATAGAATAAAAACTGCATAATTATAAATGCAACTGTATGATTAAATTTGAATAATGGATGCTGGTTAGCTTTTGTAGCTTAATAAATTTGATACTTGTCTATGTTTATAAAGAGAAGGGATAAATTTCAAATATCATTGAAGGTTATGCTTTGCATAGCTTAAGATGTAAAACATAAAATAACCTGAGTATTGTAATAAAATGTATAAAATCAAAAAAGATTTAAATTCATAATTTTAAAGTTTTTGACTTCCTTTTGTTCTCAATTAAAATGAAAATCTTGTGATATTATTAAACCTATGGGAGATGCTCTGAAAGTAATGCATCCTGTTTATTTTAATGGAAAGTACAACAGATACAAGCGGCACTGTTGAATAGAGCAAGCTCTCAGTGACAAAACACTATTTTTCACATAGTCACCATCATTGGCTATGCATGACCACCTTGAACATGGCTTGTCACACATCAATATCACCAACTGTGCTTACATTCACTGTTTGGTTTCTGCAAATATCAATGAAGGAATATTTTTGCTTTGTATCTGCATTCATGCCTGACAACTATCGATAATATAAACAATTATGGGTTATTGGTGGGAAGGTTTAATTTACTGCCATATGGTGATTTTCTAAGCATAGCTTAGATGTGGCACAAGGCCAAAACTATGGGGTATCCAGTGAGAATTGAACTATTCAGTTGTAATTGATCTAGTGAAACAAGCTTACACCATGTATGATTAAAATATGCTGCAGGTGCATTATAATAATAAATAAATAAATATAAAATGTAAAATAATGTTAATGAAAATTATAAACAAAATAAAATAAAGCAATAACATAAAAACATTGTATAAAATAAATTAAATAAAAATTAAAAATAATAAAAATACTCCCAGCATGCAACAAAAACTGTTACTGCTGGAAATACAGACATCCTGCCAAAAGACACTAAATTCAATCTTCACCACAACCCCTTGAAACAAGCAACACATGTGCAACTTCTCTCTGTGATATGGCATGTAATAATATGGAGTGACTTCTCCTTTTTAGCACATATACCTTAATCAATTGTAACCTAAAAGATATACATACCCCCCAAAAATATTAATTAATTATATGAAATTAATATACAATTTACTATGCCTTTATTGTTATCTCTGCATGTTTTATTTCTGTGACGTATGTTTTTTTTATCTCTGTGAACATGTGGCTAATTTCTGCTGCTTTGGTGTGAGTGACCCTACTTTATTTTGTTGACCACCAATGTGTAAAAAAAACATATTACTATCCACATAATTTTGACGATACCCAACGTCCATAAAACATACTACTACCGACAATGCTACTGATGTTGTGGGCAGATATAATAAAATACAAAGTAATACTTTCATAGTGACTCTTATATTTTATAATATTTTTGTTAAATATGTTTTGACAGCTTATTAAAATTAAATCAGATAAGCTCATGTACACGACAAAAAAACATTTCAAATAACACTTTTACATTAAATAAATCAATAAATAAACTTGGAAGAAGAACACTTGAGATTCTTGTGAGTATCGGATGAGGTTCTATATGAACAGATATATCATCTTGACTTTCATAAACTGTATGTAATTTTGTTTCTATACCATAAAGATAATTTGTGTCAGAGGTATGCATTATATACATAAAGAGCAGATTTCTTTTTTTAATCATTTCACTCCAAGCAAGGCAATAAAGTCACTAAGACACAAGTGGATATGGATTGTGAGAGAATATGAGAAAAAAGATAATATTAAGAAGGGAGAACAATAAAAGAACAAGAATTAAGAAGACTTTGCCCCAGTTAACAACAGACTGAAGGTCATTTTGAAACATTGGCTGCCATTTTGACCTTATTGAACTGGTCAGACTTACTATCAAGACAGGAGTAAATCATTACTTTAAAAACTAGATTCAACTGAGAACTATAAAATTTCTTTAATTTCGGATTCTCATAATCAATCCATTTTTTTTATTACTAGCAACTATTTTAGACTCAAATTATTTTTTCCATGTGTCAAACAAGTAAAGAATGAAAATAACAAAGATGAGAACAATTATCCACATGCAAATAGTGTAAATAATGATAATTCCTCATCTGAGAAATTCAGATAGAAGAAAAGAAATATTTAAATGCTTATTGTTTTTTTGTTTTTTTATTTAAGCTCACCTTTGAATATTTCTTAAGGCTGGTAAACAATGTATTAATACTGATTGATTGTACAAGCAATAAAGTGCGGGGCAATTTCAAAGTGTGCCAAAGATAATACTAGAAATTGTTGCTGGTTACAATAATGAAAAAAATACTTTTTCTTTGATATTTTAGCTTCATTTATTTGGAAATTTTACTAAGCAGTATGACCAAGTATTCATTGGTGAGGTTCAATTCATGGTTTGTTAGTTAATCTAGTACATAAGAACATATGGAGAACATAAGAAAGAAATAAGAAATGACTATACAAAACCAACTGTTAAGTAACTAAAACAAAGGTACATCTAAATTCATTTTAATGGTAATTTTTTTTATTGTCAAGAAAATGGGGCACATAAAAATACTTAACTTAAAAGCAAGCTTAATTTTCATTGTAACTTAATTTCTGCATTTACAGAGTTGTTCAAAAACCATAAAAGCAGACAAAGAATTTTATTTCAATCATTTTAATGCACAAAACTTTTTATTTTAAACCTGATAAATTGAATACTTGCAAAGAAAGTGAAGTATATTTGAAGAGTACTTTTTTCTCATTTTAAAGTTTTATTTCTAAAGTGTACAAAAGTCATTGGAATTTTGTCCTGGTTTTTGCTAAAAACTCTAATAATAAATTGATTTTGGTATTTTGGTAATGTAAATAGTGTAAATTGATTTTGCTATTTTTATTAAATACTAGCCTAGAAGCCACCCTTTGGGAAAACTTTAGGCTAGCTCCTTCCTTCAGCCTTTTATCTTCAGTGTCCTGGGGAAGATTCCACATTTGCCAGTTACACTCCATTGGAAAATGCACTTTTCCTCTATGGTAATTTCCACCACATTACATAAACACAGTACATAGACAAGCATTTATTGATTAAGCTACTCAAAACTAACTCGCTGATTGGTCAGTTCCGACCAATCAGATATCCTGCACGCGAGGAATGAAATTTCCCGCCTTTTCGACCTGAGCCTCCCACGTGATACACAGACATATATAAACAAAACACGTGTAAGGCCCCACGCATTTTCTCTTCATTCATCATTCTCCTTGCTGCAAGATGTAGCCTTCAAGAGCACCCGTTTTAACTATGCAGTCAGATGTTAAAGACCATTACCAACACTCACACAAGTCAGACCTTCCTTCATTCCTAGAGAGATGCCAAACTGGCCCACGCAAGTCAAAACTCTGACCAACTAGGACTTTGCCGCGCAAAATATCTCTGACTCAACAATCCACAAGCACATTCTACCTCTCTCAAATGCTATCTAAACACCACTTACAATACTTAAAGAAAGTGACATTTTCTTCTCACTACTTAATAAGTATTAGTAAACAAACAATCAAATTCTCACACAACTAAAGGTACGCAACTCCTGCCAATTATACAAACAAACTGACGTACACACACTAGTAACTGAACGAGCACAAAGGACAATTGCGTACGTAACTGGACACTTAGTTTAATTTTGTGAACAAATCTGAATAGCAATTGCAAACACCTTCAAACATGCACAATAATATTCTACGCAGCCAAATACATCTATTCTCATTTATCCATCAAAGTTCAACTCAATTGTATTCTTGAATTCTATATATAAACCAATGTTATTGTTGTACATTTAATGTTTGTCTTTGCTTTCAACCTTCTTGCATGATTTGCTTTTAATATTTGTCTTTAATTGTTGTGGACGAATGTTTTTAGAACACCAACAATAAAAATCCTTCTGATTCCTCAAAATACATTCGCCAGTCTGCAACAGTCCTAGAAATAATAAAATTATTTTATCGTTATTTGACACATTAATTCAGTATAATCTTTATACGCATCTGATCTCCATAGTTTGTTAAAATTTATTTTGTGCAGAATTGTTATTTTCTTTTTAAACTGACCATTCCTCGACCACTTCACATAAGTCATTCTTAAAAAGACATTAGGGAACTTGAACTATGTATTTCGAATATGTCGCAGTACGCTTGCTAGAAAAAATTTAAAAAAACAGGAGTAACGTACCATGTTAAGTTTTAATTATGGTTTAATTAGACAATATCAACTGCGACGAAAAGCGAGGTTAATTAAAGTTAAACCTTTGTAGCAAGAAAAAAACTTTAAACTTATTGTCGCAATCAATGCCTGCAATCAGTTTCTTTTCTCTTGTCTGTTACACATTTAGCCAGTTCAACACAGCCATCAACTGTTCTTTATTTTCTTCTTCTTTTTCTCTCTCTCACTCTTCCACTCTCTCTCACTGACTCTTCTCACTCACTCACTCACTCTTCCTCCCTCTCTCAATCTTTCCTTCTCTCCCTTAATCTTCCCCTTCTCTCTCTCTCTCTCTTTTGTTGCCTCATTCTTCCCGTTTTTATGTATCACCAAAATTTGCATGTGCACAATGATAATCTCGTGAGCGAGTATCTTACTCCGAGATATGTTTTAAATATGTGTCCTGCGAAGCTGCCATTTCTTTCTCTTGAGTCAATAATCAGTAGTTCACGACCGGGCTGATCGGTTGAACTCTCAGTCTTCGGGCAGGGAGGAACCCGAAGGAGGCTATGCCGAAGGGCGGATTCTCTTTTGGGGCGATAAACCGACCCTGAACCTGTTTATATGGGTTCAATGGGCATATTTTGGCCGAGCCCACGTTAAACTGGCCTTGTGCCACATGATGCCTACGTGTGGGGTAGGGGTGATTAAATATAGACATTTCCTTCTCCTTTGGACAGTTTACACTGCGAGGTACGTTCGAATCTTTGCTTGTGCTGGAGTTAAGTTATTTTACTTTAGCGTTTCAAAAAATACATTTAACCCTGAGCCTCTTTGCTCTCTCGGGTAGTTCACTAAAACCTTTAATAAAGAATTATATTTTTTTAAACCTTTCTCTCTGTTTGATATTTAAATTTAAATGAGTTATTTATTTAATTTTAAATCGTGTATAACTTCTGGTTCATCAATGGAGCCACGTATATTGCGCTTTATTTATATAGAAAATAATGTAATTAAATTTTCTCAAAATGTTCTAGTGCTGATGATGATGACGACAAAAATAAATATTAACAGCAATAAAAACATATCAAACATTTCTTTAGAAAAAAAAATGCGTAAAACTTATTCTTATTTGATGAATGATAAAATAGGAAAAGAAAACAATATATTTTAATAGAATCTGGGTAAACTTGAATTTTCATTCTTAATATTTTACTTTTCCTATTTATAACTTTATCAATTCTTTTCTGATTCATCTTGTCTAGGGTGACAATGCGTTTGGCAGCTGGGTAGGTACATCAATTTAGAGAGATTGGATTACTCAAATACTGATTCATCACTATTTTGTCAACCATCAAGGACATTCTGATTACAAGTCATTTTTGTTAAGTCATCTGGCAATAGGAGAGACAAGAAAGAAGTGGACTAAGGATTAATGCTTTTCTCAGGATATTAAAGTGAATTCAAGAAGCTTCAGTCAAAATACAAACTTGGTTTGCAGATTTGAGTGATTGATTTTTTTTTTCATGACTCATCAACCTTTTGCAGGTTAAAACCAGAAAAGATTTTTAGATTGTAAGTATGTGTTTGGAGATAATGATTTACTGATATAAGCCTTACTAATTAACCCATAACTGGGAGGAGAAGAGGTGAATTGATACATTTCCAAAGGGTATTTGTATCTAAGTGAATATGATGAATCTGACTGGAATTGGAACTTGACACTCCAATTTCCAGTTACAAGTTATCCATTACACCACCTGCACATCCAAGCTTTATAGCCCTTGGTATTCACAAGTGGTCACACATTTGATACAGATCAGGCTTAACTTTGGTGATCATACAAGAACTGGTGTTTCAACATGATATGGCCATAAGTTTCAAGTTTCATTTTCCATGCTGATAATTATGAAACCATCTTGTATTTCTTCTCAATTTTCTAGTTTCTCCTGCTACTCTTTTCTATTATTTTTATCCATCCCTTGTCATTTTCTAACATATCCTGCCACTTTCTAGTTTCTTCTACTTGAGGGTGCTAAAAAGTTTTCAGACAGACCAAGAAGGCATTACAAAAAAGATGAATAAATAATATTTGGTTATTTGGCTAGATTTTGAAAAGTAGGTCAAGCCTAGAAGTTTTTAGCACCCTCTCATAAAACTTTCTTTTTTTGACTGCACTTCTTGAATTTCTGGTCACTTCTTAGCACTTCTTGTCAATTCCTTTTATCTTTTTTTCACATTCTTCCATCTCTTGTCACATATATTGCTGCCCCTTTTGTATCTTCTCTTATTTCTTAGCACTATTTGTCACTTTCTTACACTTCCTATCAATTCCTAGCACTTCCTTGCATCTCTTGTCACTTCATTATCTATCTGTAATATTATTTGCATTTCCATGTTCATACGTTATTCTTTTGTACTATTCTGCTTTTTATCATTGTTATTCTTTTTCATTTCAAATGTCTATTTCCAAATCCTACTTTTCTCTTTATTTTCCCAACACAACCATTTTTCAATTTTTTCCTCTTCTCCTGTTCTCTATTCTCTGTTCATTTCTGTTTTCTCTTTCACCATATCTATCTTCTTGCCTCTTTTTAAGTCTCTTCTTCTTTTCATTAATTTTGACTCATGGTAATCTCTTGCTCATTCTTCCAAAAGAATCAGTTTTTTACTTTCTCTTTCTCTTGCTTATATTCCTTATTCTTTCCTCCTTCTCTGTGATTTCCTCCTTTTATTATTTATTTTCTCTATTCTTCTCCAAAAATCAACTTTTTTTTTTCTTTTTATCTCACTAAAGTCTTCTTTTTTTTTTATAATCATGATTCAGTTTTTCCCATCTTTTATTCCTGATCTCTTCCTTCCAATTTTTTTTCTTCCTCCTCACATTGTATCTTGATTTCTTTTCCTTTTCCTCGCTCCATATTTGGATAGAACCTCGGCACTCTAAATGATGTCTCCCACCAGTATTCAATCACTCAAAACTATTCCTGTAGATAGAACTGATTGAATTTTCAACTTTTCTTTTGCAATTTTTTTTTTTACCTTTGTAACATTTTGGTTGGCAGATGTAACATTCAATCTAACAAGTGAACAATTCCCCAGAATTATCCCAAAATGCTTCCGTTTGACTATTTCCTTCTTACATATTTGTAGTTTTATCTGCAGATTTTTACTCTTAATTTATATGTTCCCCATTCTTAATCTAAACCTGACTCACAACCCTTTCCCCCCTTCACCCTTTTTGGTTCTCTCTTTTATTATTACTTTAATATGCTTAGTTGCAGACACAGACAAAATACAATATTTGTGGTTTTGAATTAAGCTTACCAATGTAATCTCTAGCCTTTTCATTTTATTACTGTATATAGTTTCTTATAACATGGTAAAAATTCCTTCAAAACTAATTGTGCATGTGTATATATATATATATATATATATATATATATATATATATATATATATATGTGTGTGTATATGTATATACACACATATGTATATATTGTAAAAAATGATAACCATCTTTATGTTTGCAGTGCTTTTTCAATTGGTGACATTTCAACATGTGATTTTGTTTTGCACGTGACTGAAATTTATGGCATATATACATATTATGAAAGGTAATGTTTCAATATGTCTTTATTTATGTATGGGTTATTAATTTTAAATGTTTTTATATTATAGTGATAATGGATGAAAATGCAATTGATAATAATCATTTGATGTTCTTATTTCTGGAAAACAAAAATGATATATGCCGTTTATGGAGATGGTGCAATTGTTAAGAGTACTGTTTATAAGCGGTTTGCTAGGTTCAGATGTGAAATTAAATCTGCAAGACTGAGAATATTATTGCTGGCTAATAATCTTTAATGATGGCCAAATCAAAATGCTTATTAAAAATAATCTATATTACATGACATGTGACATTGGAGAGATACTCCACATCTCATTATGGAGCACTGAAAGGCCTTTGAAAACACTTGAATGTTTGGGTTCCTCCTGATTTAGCACAAGGAATCAAATGGTTCACATTTCCATCTGCTATTCTCTGCTCAGACACAACAAAAGCAATCCATTTTTCAAATGAACAATTGCAGGTGATGAGAAATGGATTGTTTGCATCAATGTGGATATAAAAGTTCTTGGTGAAAAGGAAATGATCTGCTATCAATCACTTTGAAAGCATCCAAAGTAGGTGATACTGTGTATCTGGTGGGATTTGAAGGGCATTGTGTATTACGAGCTCCTTCCACAAAATCAGATGATTGTACTGATCAAAGGCAGCATTCAACGCAAAGCCTCTAGAATTGGCCAATCAGAAGGGTATCATCTTCAATCAGGAAAATGCCTCATGTCTCTTTGCAAACCTGGCATAAATTGGTACATCTTGGTTGGTATGTCTTACTACATCTATTGCAATCTCCATATCTTACTGCTTATTCTGATCCTTACAAATTTCTCTTAATGGAAGAAACAATTTTCCATAACCTGTAAAACCACTTCATCCAGAAAGATACAAAGTTTTAGGAGGATGGAATCATGAAGAGGTCTCAAAGATGAGAAAGGTAATGGAACAAAATGGTAGATGCAGTTGAATAAATCTATGTACAGATATGTAAATATTCTTTGAAATTTACTCATCAAATGAAACACATTTGTTCTAATCCAATAATTTTGCAGTTACATTTGCTGTATAATCAGCTATGGAATTTATCTCTGCAATTAGATCTATTGTAACATGTAAGAAAGAATTTTGCTTTTCAAATCATTAAATATATTCAAAGATTACAAAAAAAAAAAAAAAATAGGTGACTTTAACAGCCTGATCTCTAATGAGACATTCCATTGTCATGTTTTTAACAGGAACATGTTTGCTTACTGGAATCAAGTAATGCCTTCTGTTACTAAAACAGAAAAAACCTCATTATTTCAAATAGAGGAGGTAAGGATGTTCATTGTAGTGTAATGGATAACGACTCAGAATGAGAAATCAAAGAGTCGAGTTCAAATTCCAATCAAGCCCACTATATCCACATACATGCAAATACCCTTGGAAAATGTAGGAATCCATCTCTTCCCTTCCCAGCTAATGTGTTTAATAGCAGGACAGACTTGGTCCTATAGCCTTGGTTGGCAACAAGTCTACTGCAGAAAGAAAGAGCAACCCACTGTAGGAAAATCTTCTGTCTAGTTTATCATGAATCAAAATCATCTATGGTACTTAGCTGACCAAATGAAAGATACATAAATTGATAAAAATATGTAAAGTAACATTGGACTATTATCCTCATTATTGTTGTTTTCACAATGTTTTAACTATTGGACCCTCTGGCCTTTATCAGGTGTATGTCGATCATTAGACTTTAATCCACTAGGATATTGTCCTGAGACAATAGCCTTGTTGGTTAATGCATTGGTTTATGAATTTGGTGACATAGCAATTGTGAGTTCAATCCCTGGGCTGAGTAGTGTGTACTTGGCAAGCAATAATTGGACAGTACTAAAAAATAAGAAATAAATAAGATATCTCTAGACATGGCTAGTATAACAAGAATAGTTTACACCTGTAGATTAAATAAAGGGTTCAATTTGGAATTTCCTGATGGCTGAACTGATGTGATGACAACAGCAAAGATGAGGACAATAGTCTGCATGCAAATAGTGTAAACAATGATAACTCCTAATCCCAGAAACTCAGGTAGTAAAAGTAACATTGTTTTTTATAGAATAGCTAGAGAGTTTGGTAGGGAAATTTATTATTTCTTTATGCATATATAAATTTATATCAGATAATCACATATTTACACTTTTTTTAATGCATGTCTCTTCAGGACATAATGATCATAGCTTTCCACTGATTACATTTCTTTTATTTTCTCAGAATTGACATGATTTCCTTGAAAACAGATTAGTTTCCTGTTAACTTCTGCATGGTTTTGAATACAAAGTAATCTTAGACTTGCTGCAATGCAAGGTTAGAAGTCTAAGTCTACGCTGTTCAACTAGAGGAAAGAGAGATAGATTAAGAGCTTCCTCAAGGGTATTAGTGTGAAAAGGAATGCAACAGACACAGTTGAAATTTGAATTTAGCTTGTTGATTCAACTGTGTTTATAACAGTTGTTCTACTCAACCATATATATTTATGCATATCTGTTAAATTTACATCTTTCACTGACCCAATGTAATTTTATTTGACAAAGCAAAATGCAATCATTTTTCTGCTTTTGAAAAGTTTTTAATTATTGACTTTCTAAAACTGCCATATCCTTGAGGTGTCTTTTTGGTTTCATCAAAAGGACTGCATAACATAATTTTCTTGTACACTGGGGACAGTTTTATTATTAAAAGTTACATTTCTCAAATTCAAAAAAGATGTTGGCACAAAAACTAAAGACTAATTGAAATATTTGCTGTTGGAAAGAGTCTATAAAACTGTTTCATATTATTGAATTATTTCTTAATAGACTTGCATTGTAATTGCTGTAGTAAACACATATTTTAATCTCAACATTTTTTTCAGGTTATGTGAGAAAACACATAAATGTAATCAAAATTATTTTTTAATAAAAATGTACCCTAAAAAGATTCCGTCACTAAAATGCTGATTGAATAAAATTTCACGGATTTGCAGAGTTTTTGTTTACTTAAGCAATAAGAGTTTATGTAAAATGCAATTCTGGTTTCTATATATTGCTTTTGTAAAAGCAATATATTTTGTTAACCTGATTGGTTGCATATATGGATTTCTGAAAAGATCTTCATCTGACCAAGCTCTTCCATGAAAAAATCCCCCCTAATATATAATTAGTTTAAAAGATAAAGCTCTTTGAAACTAGTAAAACTTTTTTATAATATATTAGTGGTGTAATACAGTAAGCATTGCAACCAGATATAAGCATTTTTTTTCAAATTCTTTTTTTTTTCATTTTACTATAGTTTAAATACTATTTTACTATAGTTTAAGACCATGAACTTTGATATAGTTTAAGACCATGAATTTTACTATAGTTTAAGACCATGAATATTCAGAAAAGAAATACAAGATTTTCTAGGCAGATTTCCATGTGTGAAAAACTTTTGTCTTTCTACCCACTATTATCTTTGATGCCTGACCAAATTTGAGACCAATCTGAAAGCATTTTCTACCTCTCCATCATATTAGTTCAATAATTCCAATGTCAGTGGGACAGTAACTATGTAAGTAGAATAGGTCAAAGGTTAGAAGCAAGGATCAATCAGTGTGTACCAACCAATATTTTTCATAGGCAAGTTGAACAAAATGAGGAGGGGTGTGAATTGGTTGGATGATAGCTGAATATTTGTTAAAAAACCAGTAATGTGCCTGGTCATTCAACTGAGGCATGTTTTCAGTACTGAAGAAGGTTTTTTCTGAATTTCTTGAAGGTGTATATTACATCCTATCATTATGTAAACAGAACGAGCGGTTGTTAGGCTTAAATTTAATTAGCCTGTAATTGTTATATATTTTATACACCATTTGGTCTTTAGTGTTCATTTCAGTCACTGTGTATATTTCTTGTCCATGAGTGAGCTGCAATGAGAGAGGACTAATAAACAAGTTGCTTTTTTCTTTGTTAATTTTGTTTTCACAGATGACTTAATGGTAATGTTATATTTTTGTTACTTCTTTTTTGCTAATTTTTTTCTTTTTGTTTTAACATATCAGTTTTATTGATCTAATTAAATTTTTTACCCTGCAAAAATATTTTAATTATATTTTATAAAAGTTAATAGGGTGTTTCAGTTTAATATGTAAATTCATTGTAAATTGATTCTCCTACATTCTCCAAAACAAAATATGCACATACAATGTGATTTTTTTCAAATGTAAAAAAAATATGTGAAAAATTTTGAAATTCCTAATCTGGAATTCCTTTTTCATATAAAATTTCTATTGATTAAGCACTCCACATTATGAATTTAAAAATAATAAAATTATTTTTTCAATTTTAAGAAGCCATGTTGGATGAGCATATTTTTTTGATTTCCATAGGAGAATCAATTTACAATGAATTTTTATATCAAACTTGACCTACTTATTAATTATAAAATTTAATAAAAATAATTTTTTAAAGTTTGTCATCTGGAGTGCTTATTCTATAGTAATATGAAAAAAAGTTTGGAAGATATTATTTCTTTTATTGAAGTGCCTATTTTCAATTCCATCAGTTTATCTGTTAATTCCTGACCTTTGCCCTTTCTTAGAAGCAGCAGGCTTTTTTTGTAATTATTTCTTTGCAATTTTTTTCACTTGATTTTGTTTCTTGTCAAATTCTATTAATGTCTGGAACAAGTTTTAACAATTGAAAAGAAAATAAAAACAATTCAAATGTTAAAGACGTACTAATTAAATTAATTCTGACTGTAATTGATTTCAGTCAGTGTGAATTGGATGAGAAGAGTGAAGAACAGTTCACTTTTTATGTTTGTTGTAGGCACATGGGGACAAGTCTGTACCCTACCAGCTGTTATTGCTGTCTGCTAGGCATTTTGAATTTCTTTTTAATTGAGTGCTTTAATAAAAAATAGAACATAGGAAAAATAATTTAGATAAGTGGTTCACAAATGAACCTTAATGAATAAGTACAATGATATAAGTATGCTCATCAATATATATATATATATATATATATATATATATATATATATATATATATATATAACTTTTTGGGATCTTGCTGAATCATGTTATAGTAGGGTTGACTGCTAAAACATAACTTTTGCATAGCACCATGAAAAGTGGCAAGATTATTTATATATCTGTCATTTTTGCTGAGTATCAGAGTATCTCTGAGTTAATCAAAATTTTGGTCTCTGACAATGTGGACTATGTGTATGTTCTGTGAGAAGTACTACACACTGAATATACACTCACTGGTCATTTAAGTAAACATGAATAAATACTCTTATGCAAATTTCTTAGCCCATGACATAGTAGCAATTTCATAGATATTTAAACAGGGTGACCTGTTGAATTTCATTTCATACATTAGTATAAGAAAGAAATGTGGTTTAAGTATGTTTGAATATGGTATGTCCATTGATACCAGATGGGTAGGTTTGATCTGCTGATCTACTAGGATTATCATGCACAATCATTTCTAGAGTTTACAGAGAATGGTCAGGAGGAAAATGTTACAGTAAGCAACAATTCTGTAGGTAGAAATTCCTTGTCGATGAAAGATGTCAGAAGAGAATGGCTAGATTGGTTCAAGCTAATAGAAAAACAACAGTAACTTTTTAAAACAGAATATAACGAAGAACCTCTTTGAATGCACAACACATTGAAACTAAAAACCAATAAATGATCATTTA
>OZ010585.1:67533974-67536474 GCA_963932145.1 Acanthosepion lycidas | reverse complement strand
GAGTTTAATTCTCATCAATGCTCTTTTATTTTATTCTTATGCCAGACTAAGCTAAGCTTAGTAAATATCTTTACAGCAATTTTTAGCAATTAAATTATTTTTAGTTTGGAGATAAAAAAAAACATACATGCATCTATGTGAATAATGACAAAAGGGAAACTTTTCTTTACCAACAAATTTTGCTCCCTGATGTACTCTGTCAAGGAAATGTCCATCAATGTTGTGTTTTTACTGATACATTATATTCATTTCTGTCAAAATTTCTCAGATGAGGAGTTACTATTTAGATTATTTGCATTTGGACTATTGTCCTCATCTTTGTTGTAATCAAAACATTACAGCCATTGTGTCCTCTGGCCTTCATCAGATTGATAAACACCAGATGAAAGCTGGAGAGCACAATGGCTGAAACATGATAACAACAACAAAGATGAGGATAAGTCTGAATGTAAATAATATTTTATCTATATCTGAATTTTTACACACGTACACACAGATACATATATATGTATATATATATATATATATATATATATATATATATATATATATATATATATATATATATTACATAAATACATAGAATATATATATATATATATATATATATTCTATGTATTTAGGAAAAATTCTTTAAAGCAAATATTATTAAAGACATAAGATTTTTTTTTTTTATTAATTTTAATAATTGACTTTTACATATTCTGGATAATCCTTCTCAGACAAGGAGAAAATTCCATCAGAAAAAAAAAACTCACGTCATACCTAACTTACATCCCAGTACTTTTTGCCTATGTAACAGCACTCACTAATTCCATGAAACTCACCAATTGTCTCTCCCTATCCTGATGATGACAAGTCAAAAGATCAGACCATATTTCTTGTACTTTTCCTCCAAAATGATTTTTGGACAATTTCTGATGGAATTGCTTCCTTGTCTGAGAAGGATTATTCAGAATTTGGAAAAGGCAACATTTAAAATTAATCAACAATTTATTGTTGTCTTTAATAATAATAATAATAATAATAATAATAATATGTGTATATATATATATATATATATATATATATATATATATATATATATATATATATATATGAATGGCCAATAGTTAACAACATGAGAATAGAAATGGTAAACCAAGTTCAAATTCTGACTGATTTTCTTTGTGTTTCGTTCACACTAATATTCTTTGAGAAGGTATGAATCCATCTCTCCCTATATTGTTGGTGATGGATTATTCCCAGCTAGTGTCCCCCCATAAACTGTAACTCAACTGATGCCATTCAGCCATGTAAGACAACCCATCCAAGAAGAGATTACTTTGACAGAAAATGACAACAGATTGGTTGTCACCTTAGCTATCCTTTTGCAGAACCAACCACACTTTTTGGAAGAACTGAATATAGATAAAAGGTGAACATAGTGGACTACAACCAATTCTATAGGGCTCAGTCTATCCTGCTATTTACCCAGATCTGGGTTGATAAGAGATGGATTCATATCTTTCTCAGGAGTATTTGCATGTAGCAGCATTGCCCATACTTGATTAAAAAATCGTACGACTCATACAGTAATCGCTATCACTTGACTTAAAATATTTTTGCCCTTCCTTGCCTTTAAAGGAGTGCCCTTTGCCATGCTGATGTTGCTACATGCCTTACTTCTTGCCTATCTCACACTGCAAATTTTTTTCTAAGCTCTATAATAAACATTAAATCTGTTACGAAAAAAGAACTAAACAAAATGAACGCAAAATGATCAGCTTTAAAAAAGGACTCGTAACTGGAAAAACTGAATGAAAAAAGAATGTTAACACAAATACTTTTTCACACACAACCCAGTTCTGTGGAATCAGAATCAACATTGAGTTTAAGCAAGCGAATGAGCCAATTGGAGTAAAGTGCCATGCAGATTTAAATTTTTCCCCACTTGTGGTGAATGCAGCTATCGAATGCTAGTTAACATTCATGTCAGTCAACTGTTGGCTCTCACGCTGGCCAATAGCATCTTCCTGCCTATTCGTGGCAGCCAACTATTGGCTCTCACTCTGGCCAGTACAAAATGGACACAAACTACATGAAAACTGCCGTAGAAGCATGAAAAAATCGATTATTTCCACTATCAATGGGAGTTGGGAAATGCAAAGTTGGTCTTGGCCTTCCTTGGAGCATGTGCATGTAAATTTTGGTGCAAATACGTCGAAAATTGCGGCCATGCATTTGTTACACAAACACACAAATCCTGCCTTTTATATATATATATATATATATATATAATTAGAAGAGAGGGTTCACGTGTGCTTCTTATAATATGTAAAATAGATAGGTTAGTTAAAAGGTAGCAATACAATCAGTACAAAAAGGATTTATTAAATATTAATTATTAACCATATGACAGAAATAAAGCATGGGAAGAAAGGTTTTAAGTCTGGAATTTTTGGACATGCCTTCAACAGGGCAAGAAATAGACAGAGAAATAGGAATTACTCACTGACAG
>OZ010585.1:67481474-67528974 GCA_963932145.1 Acanthosepion lycidas | reverse complement strand
TTCAAAATTCAGCGATTTTCTTTAGTCACATGAGACAAATCAAGTTAAGTATTTTTATAAGAAACTTTACTATTATGCATGTAAATTTTTCCCCTGAATTTGAATTAAATATTTGTCACTTAAAAAATACTACTTCTTAATCAATTATTTACCTTCAACCAAATTCTTTCTGCTGAAGAAATTGAAAATACTTATACTATACTTAAAGAGCGTGAATGAAAATCCAAAGTCATATGACATACAAACCCGACAGGAAAAGCAGTACAAAGCGAGAAGCAGTAGTGAACAAAGTAAAGCATGAACAACACAAGAAGAACATTAGGTTTAAAGGTTTGACTTCTAGATTCAGGATTATCTCACAAGACAATAGCTTAGTGAATTAAAGAGTTAATTCATGAATTTGATGGCATAGTAAGTTCAATCCCTGAAGACTGAGTAGAAACAGAGAAAGAATTGAGCCATATATTAAAAAAGAACAAAACACAATATACCTAGATATGGACAGTAAAACAAAAAGAATCTACCTACAATAGATTGAATAAAGTTCAACTTGGTTACACCCAAGAAAGTGTGAAGGATACAATGACCACAATGCTTTGATAAGCAACAAAAATAAAGACATTTAGTCTAAATGTAAATAATGAGAAATCCGCATCTGAGAAATTCTGACAGAAATCAAAAAGACAAGTAAATTTGGTTTATAAAAATAAATGTGGAATGGAAATAGTTCAGTTTTATAAAGCTCTCAAGGTAAGCGAATTTGAGTGCCATATTTCCAAATAAAAAAAAAACAGAAGAAGTTTAATTTTATACTATAATTGCCATCAAGAGAAACTGAAATGAAAATTGGCCTATTATGATAAAAGCAGGTGAAAAATGTATTCTCTTTATGTATCTAACTTTTCTTATGGTCATTGAAATCTTTTGACAATTATTGTTTCTGACTTTAAATGTTAATGCAATTATTTCACGGGCTTAAATTGAACAAGTTTTATCATTAGGATTCTCAACAAATGTGGTTGAATAGACAAGAAAAAACATGAATAAAATAGATACAAATCTTTCCTTATATTGAAATGTAGTCAAGTTGAATAAATAGAAGGAAAGTAGTAAAATGATGAAGTAATATTCTAATGTTTTATTCATTTAATCTATATACTTTATTATAGAGTGAACAGAATTGTTTATATAATAAGATGAGATTACTATGAAAAATTTTTAAATTTATAATATATGTATAAATATATTTTTTCCAATTTATCATATGATTTTTCCAAATATATATAAAAGGTGCTACGTAAAATTTCAGAGAAGTTGAATAATTGTTCATCTGTCAATGTATTTATCTTTTCTCATGTCTTTTTATACACTTCCCATATTTAATAAAACCCCTTCTTCAGGAAATAAAGAAGATTTGAGGAAAAAAGCCATTTTATGCCTTAAGTTCTCAAAACTTTTGGTTAACTCCCTGTATAAACATTCCAGCATATTCTTAAGCAAGAATACAAACATTGGTATGTATTGAATTTGACCAACAATGTCTGTTTCAGTTTTTTACATTTAAGATGTCACAGATTCAGAATAATTTTCTAGTGAATCCATTAAAAGGTTTTGAGTGAGGACTTTTGACCATCATCAGTCAGGAACATTGAATGTCTTCTTTTTTATGTGCCATATCCCTTCATTTTGAGGGCAATCATGGCACTCCTCAACTTCTTATCATTTGTAACTATATGCAATGTTTGACCTTTTACTATTTGTCTGAGTCCCTGTTCTGCCACCCATTTAGACAAGCTTATTAGATAGGTTACATGCTGTTTCCCTGATACTTTTGCTTTCAATGTTCTGTGTCCAATTCTATTTGTGTATCCTAGTCTCTAAAACATTATGGATTTTGAAAAGTTTCTTTATTAATTTGTTATGTGCAAATACTTATACAAATTGTAAAATATGATAAAATGAAACTAATCAATCTTGTTGGTTTTATACATACATACATACATACATATATATATATATATATATATATATATATATATATATATATATATATATATATATATATATATACATGTGTGTGTTTTGTTTGAATGTACCTAAAAACTGCATATCAGATGCTCGCAGTATTCTCAAATTCCCCAAAAGCACATTAACTCGAGACAAAAGCTAACTCACATCCCCAATCCAGTAAAAGTTTTAATTTCATCATGAATAAATTGGTATTGCTATTATTGGCAATCCTATTTTTGTCTTCTGTAGATGTGCTGGTGAGACGTTTTGAGATATAAAACCTTATTTCAGGACATCAGCCCCAAATGAATATAGTAACTAATGTAAAGATTTGGCATCTGGCTCTGCTAATGCCAAAAATATAATTTATGCCATTCATAAATAGATATACCATTATTTAATAATATATCTTCCTTCTGTAATATAAAAATTACGTTTTTTACACACACATGCATCTGCTCAAATATGTATATCCATTAAATGTACCATTTATAATAGTAAGAAATAATGTCCAATTAAAAAGTTCATTACATGATTAAAAAATTACATTTTAAGAATGGAAATAAAGTGAATAGATATAGAATTGGTTGGTTGATTTTGTTTACCCACATATCAACCTCTATGGGTTATTTAATGCTAAAATCTAAAGATTTTATATGTAATTTTATGCTTTCAACTACAGATATTGTGTACATAACTTTTTTATTTTCAGAGTAAAGGTATACTTTTTTCGATATATAGTTTGTAGACCAGAAAAATGTGTTGTTGGTAATTTTACAATAAAAATGTATTTTTATATTTTTTTAGTGTTGCATTGATTGTCATTTTGTTATAAAATTCTATTGTTGCTCATTTTATTATAAAAACTTACTGTTGATTTTTGTTTGGGGGTTCAATATTTGCCCATAGCTAGGACCTTAAAAGGTGCTGCTTTCCAGAGACATAGAATTCAAAAGGTCTTTGTGAATTTCTTAAGAGATGATTGGGTTTTGTTTTTACTGTAATGGTATTGTAGCATAATAGTAAAAAGCACAGTTGACCATAATGTGGTTCCCATTTTATAAAGCGACTACAGGCTTGATTCCTGTTGGAAGGCATATTTTTTATCTGTTTATATTTCTGAGATGATGTATTGTAACTATTTACACTATTTGGACTGTTGTTCTCATTGTTATTGTCATATTCACAATGTTTCAGCCATTGTATACTCCAGCCTTTTTCAGGTGATATATGCTGGAATTTTGAACCAAATCCTTTATTTCAACAACCAAGGTAGATTGTTCTAGTTTCATGAACCATGCCTTTTCTAAATATCTCAATTTCAGTTATTTTCCTTTAGTAATTCAACTCTACAAGTTTTTTGTTCATAACATATTTTTTATATAAATCTATCAATTTCCAGGAGATATTGATTTTAGTCTTCAAAAACAAAACAGTGTTGTTTACACAAATATGCATTAACACTAAATATAAGGTTTATGATAGCAAGAAACACCCATATACATATGACATCTTTTTTTTTTTATTAAACTACAATGACTTCTGAAAGAAGCAGGTCATGAGAAATTCCTTGGAAAAGATCTGCTAAGTTGCACTGACTTTAAAGCCTTTCAAGAGCAGATCCAGTGGGGACATAGATAGTGCATTCTCCCTCTGAAATTTCTGAGAAATTTCTGTTGAGCGATCAAGTTTATAAAAAAAATCAAACAAGGTGCTCATTGAGTGAAAACAGATTTAATGCTTGTTATTTTGAATGTTCACAAAGACATTCAGATAGATTATGATAAAATCGAGAACTTCTATGAAGATGATAATCTATAAAAACTGATTTTATTAAATCTTCTTTCATAAACACTATATAATAACACTTTGAAACTTAAAGTTTGCATTTATAATTTTACATATCAAATAAATAAAAGAAAATGCAAATATAAATTATATATATATATATATATATATATATGAAGAAATATACTCTTAAGGTGTGCTATATTTATGGGATAAAGTGGTCAATAGAGTGTGTATGAATATAAAAGTGAACACTGAAGTCAACACTTAGAGGCGACAAGCTGTTTCATGCTAGACGCAATCATCGAGTCTTGATTGCGTCTAGCATGAAACAGCCTGTTGCCTCTAAGTGTTGACTTCCATGTTCACTTTTATATATATATATATATATATATATATATATATATATATATATAGAGAGAGAGAGAGAGAGAGAGCACTCTCTACTCATTTCTATAACCTAATATATACGATCACAGAATTAAAATTTTTTCAATTGAAATTTTTACTGAGGAACACGCTCACTCTAACTGAAAATGCTGGATCTGCACTTGCAACATATTTGTGTTGGCAAAACAAGTTAATGGATTCATCTCCTTCTTCTGCAGTCATGAAAGAAACTAAACATAACTGTAATTCTTTCATTCCCAGACATGTCTGCAGAGAATTTTCCATATTAAGGATTTCTGCTGTTTTATTGATGGTCCTGAGTTCACTGAGAACTGTAATCAATGAACTATGAAGTAGAGAATCAGCACTAATTACCTCACTTCAGGGTTTGATATTGAGCGATTGTTTCTGACTATGAAGATATTTTTTTTATGACTAAAATTCACCGACTACAAGGCTTGAGAGCTATTTAAGGTAGAGGATCACTATTTAAATGATTAAAAATGATATAGATGAAAAATGAGTTGGTAGGAAATTAAGATTATGAGGATAAGTTGGATAGATATTGATTGACTCTTGATTTGAAGAGGTTAAGATTGTAGTGTTCAGGGAGACATCCATGTGGGAGTCTCTTCTTGAAATTAGCAGTTCTTGAGAAAAAGTTGTCTGGAACTTTGTCCTTAAATTTCAAATATGGCAGAAATAAGAGTGATTCAACTCTATGGAAGTAGCATTGCAGGTCCTCACTGTAAATATATCAAAGAATGATCTAAACATTTACAGATCTGAAATTGCTGCTCAGTGGAATGAGTTTCCTATTTAAAGAGAACACAGGGAGGGGAAAAAAAAACGCTAATTCTGATTTTGGTTTCCTGTCTTCAAACTTTGAATCTTACGTTAATTTATTTTTTTGTTCTTCACTAAAAATCTCATTGTGTTTCAAAAACTATCATCACTGTATTAAAGTTGTTCTTAAAACAACACCTGACTTGCTATTTCTACTTTCATTACCCTATCATCCGAAAGATGGCTGATTGTAGTCAGTACGATTCTTCCAGAATTCATAACCATAATATGGCATAATATCGGTATATCTTCCTAATTTGTAAATCCCCATATGTGATCATCTGTGTGCAATATTCCTTCAGCATATAAGTGGCTATGACTCTCTTCTGTTACTTATATCTTTAAGCAATATGGCTCTTTACAATTCCTCTTTGTTCCTGTTCTGCAATTCATTCATAAACTCATTGCTTACTATTTCCCCAACATCTTCTTCTATTAATGCATCTTGTGAGTATTAAGTTTTCCAAGTCATCCTTCTTCATTATATTTCCCAGAAATTTCAACTGCCATTTTCTAATTTTAAGTATAAGTGTCTTTCCAGTTCCTATTTTCTTTGGAACTTTCTCATTGTTCATGTGTTCTGTCCATAGTATTCTTGGCATTATGTGATATAAAATAAATATCCCATATTTTTCAGTGTATAAGACATATTTTAACTCCAAAATTTGATGTCATAATCTGCTCACATCCAATACACCAAAGGTATGAATGAAAATGATAAATGCAAATTCCAAGGGAAAAAGCAAAATGATACAATCTCAAAAATGATCCATGAGAATTAGTTGTGGATGAGAGGAAGCAAGGGCTATCCATTTTTTATAAATATAAACAAAAACAGGATGAAAGGAAATACCAAAGCTTGCTCAAGTGTGCATGCAGGTGAAAAAAATAAATAATATTGTTATTGAGTCATTTAAGAAGGGTGGTATTAGTAATGTGAGTGACAGTATCAAGTATGACAGTCTTTTTCATTATGAAATTTGATCCAATAATAAAATGTCTAATTGTTTTTCAAACAAAAGTAAATTCAATGACAACAGTAAATATTTTTGATTTATGGTATTTTTTATTTTGATATTTTCAGCTCTTTTGTATTTCAAACAATAAATACTAATTTTTAAACTGGATTTTTATTCAATAAAAATCTTTCAAATATGACTATTGTTTTTCTCAAAATTGTCTTTAAAATTAGCATGTATTGCATACATAAGTATTTTTCTTATATAAAAAATATACTAATTTTGATGGATATATGCGCATATATCTTTTAAATATGACTATTATTGTTTTTGAAAATTGTGTCTTTATCATATACACAAATATATAAAAAAATACTAATTTTGATGGATATATGTGCATGTATCTTTCAAATATGACTATTGTTTTTTTTGAAAATTGTGTCTTTATCATATACACAAATGTCTTATATGAAAAAAATATGCTAATATTGATGAATATATGCATGTCTTTTTATAAAATACTTAGAATTTCCATCAACACAAAAGAAACTGAATTTTGCTTTCTTTCTTTTTCTTTAATTGTCATGTCACAAAAATAAAATACTTTATTTTGTCATCCAATTAAACTGATGAAATCCTTTGGCTATAAAGAATGTTTCGAACTTAATTCAACCTTTTCTTGAGAGATGCTAATCTGAAATCTTAAAATGGTTGTTTGGCTTCAGTTTTGGTTTGGCTAAAGAAAGTGATTTTTCTGAAACTGTCATGTGCCGGAATCCAACTATATTTTTATCCTCTTTTGTTGAAGCAAATGTAATGAAAAATAAAAATAAAACCACTCTCTTTTTTTTATTTTTTTAAAGGAAAGTGAACCATTTATCAGTTAATTGATTTTATTGCCAGACCCTTTTCAATTTTATTACTGTCTTTAATATTTATCTTCTTCATTATCTTACATTTTCATTATACTTGGTATTTGTAGCCAATTATTCTAGCTTCCTGCATATCAGAAATCCCATGTGTCCTGTCTTCTCTATTCACTTCCTTTTTCTTCTCAATCTTACTATTATCATAACAATAATCATAAAATTTAGAACTCTCTTCTGTAATATCCAAAAGTGTGTACACTTCCATTAAGAACAATATTATTTTCAATAAGAATTGTTATCTTGGCTTCAGTCATTTTCCCATTGCCTTAATATTAATTCCTAGTGCCTTTTCTATAAATATTTTCATGGTAATTGTACTGCTGAGCTTTTTGCTTTAGTACTACTTCATAAATTTAAGCACAGTACTAGATTGGCTGCTAGGTCTCATCAATTTACAGTTGAAATTGCTAGATACTAAGTTCTATGTTAACAATTTCTTCTCTAGTACTTCTCATTTGTGGAAATCTCTTCCAGCTTCTTGCTTTCCAGTCAACTTTGATAACAATAATTTAAATGCAATACCAAGCATTATCTTCTATTTTCTTAATGCCTGTTCTTTTATTGTACTCTTTCCTTAATGTTTTTCTAACTCTGTGTCTTAGTGATGAAATGTTTCTCCTCAGATAATTCTTAAGAGGTAATGAAAAGATCAAGAAACTTGAGCAATTCTTGAAAATTTAAGAGTTTTTAATTGAAGAGCAAGAAAAAACCCTATAAACTCTCCCTATTAAAAAAAAAAACAATAAAAAAGCTGTAAAAAAAATCAATTGATCATTCTCTCCTTGACTTCTCTCCTACACTAAATTCTATCATCTGTAGAAACTGGTAAGATCATATATGTGTCTTTCATTTTGAAATTACTAAATTTAATCACACTTCTAAATTGGAATACATGTACACACACACACACACACACACACACACACACACATATATATATATATATATATATATATATATATATATATATATATATATATAATTAGTATACATTTTATTTAGCTGTTATTTTACATTGAGCAATGTTTTATTACCACTAGCACTTACAAACTAAATCTTTCTGATATAAGGGAATAAAATTAGAAATAAATGAAGAATTTTGATTTTGCTATTTTTATCAGGTTTTTAGCAAGTTTTACCTCTCAATGTAAAGAATTCAGTAAAATGGAATTTCACTGATCAAGAATAAATGCAGTTGTTAATAATAGAACAGGAATGCTAGTGAGAAGAATATGAATGCATTGCTAATGATTTTTCTACAGCAGAGCATTAAGAATAAGACAAATGTGATTGTCAGTGGTCAGGAATTAATGCAAATGCTACAGATAGAATATGACTATTATATATATAATAAATTAACAGTTATCAAAATGCATTAAAATCAGAATAATGGTATTGTCAGTGGTCAGGAATGTTAATGCTGAGAAGTTCTTGAACTGATCCACTTCCCAATATCTGACAAAATGATCAACATCTGTACTTTTAAAATAATTCCTTCCTATAGGACTGAGAATTTTTCAGTACCTTATCATAATAAAATAAAGATATTTAATATATTCCTATGCATAATACCATTATATAAATATATTCATATATATATATATATATATATATATATATATATATATATATGTATATAATGGTACTTATGCATATATATATATATATATATATATATATATATATATATATATATATATATATATGTAAGTCATATATATATATAAGTGTCATATATATATATATATATATATATATATATATATATATATATATATATATATAATTAAGTTATAAGGAACTTGGTAAACCGAATTGGTAAATCCAAAGAGGATGAAATCCTGAGAGCTCAATGTTAGGACAGAGCTAATATGTAATGAAAAACAAATCACTTTAATGTACCATTACGATAATTTATTTCACCTAAATCCTTTTTTAAGGATTCAGGACTTGGAAGATTTACCTGATGATCCTGAATCCTTAAAAAAGGATTTAGGTGAAATAAATTATCGTAATGGTACATTAAAGTGATTTGTTTTTCATTACATATATATATATATATATATATATATATATATATGTAAGTGTCATATATGTAAGTACAGAAAGCTGTAAGAGTCATATATATTTACAAATGTTATTGCTAAATGTCCAATATTACAATCTATAAACAAGTTAGTTTGCCTATAAGTAATGTTTCAAATCTAGTTGTCCTTACAAATAATAAACGATTTCCCCTATAAAGGGGTCCTGAACTGTAGCCATATATTTGGATATGATATGGCTTGTAGGCATACTCTGAAAACCCCATGTGTCCATTCATACCAGGTATTCTTCATTTGAAAAGGACTGAAGTTATAAACCAAAAGCTACCATTAAATTTATTCTCTGAAATCTGTTGACATTTTGCCATTTACAGGAACATGCTACTGTTTGGTTCATTTAATCAATGACAGATTTCTTGCTGTGCTTTCTCAGAGTGAATAGAATTGAAATATGAAATGCCTTGTAATTAATGTGTTCACTCAGAGGCAATCCTATTAATCAAATAAGTCATCATACTTTTCTTTTGCTAACTCAAATAAAAGCCACTTTAGCAGTTTGATCAATAATTTAAAAATCACTACACTTCATTCTTTCATTAGAAAAAGAACAATTCTTTTTAAACACTGAATTTATGACTATTTGAAATATAACACCTACTATGAGTAAATCTCAAGTGTTATCAGAACTCAATATTGTCCAGTCCATTTTTGGAAAATCACCAATGACTTTCTGTCAGAACAAAATGTTTACAAGTCAGACATTGTTTACAAGAAACAGATCTCCTATAAAAATAACTTTCTTTTTTTGATAGATTCTCTATTCCCAAATGTTCTCAATGCGAATGGTGACTGCAATTTGTCAATAGGTACGGCAATCATTGCTATGGTTTTGTGGCAGTAATCATAGACACAGTAAATTGCACACTTACCTACTCTCTCTCTTTCTCTCTCTCTCTCTCTCTCTCTTTTTATATCCTGTTATTTACTTGAAATATGATATAACCAAGGTGACTGATGATTGAACAGGTTGTAAGTATAAGTTTTATATTTCCCAATGCTAGAGAAGCTACCCAATTCTGACAGGATACATTTCTTATAATAATATTAAGATATATGATATTTCTCTAAGCTTCTATTTTCAACTTGTTTTTTAAGAAAAAGTGTTTCTTTTCATGAAGCATAGATAAATTTACTTTTTGAGGTAAGAATTTTGAGACATAAACCCTAATTTCCGAACATCAGTCACAAGTTATTGTAGAAGCCAATTATATTTAGAACTGAAAACATTTTCAGATTTTAGTAATATTAGAGAATGTATAGTTATGCTAGAGATATTACTGTAGATACATTGAATTTTTTCTCAAACAGAAGAGATGAATTAAATTATAAACAGCCTAACATGCAAATTACAAATTGAAGATCCCAAAATCAAACAAGTGAACAAATTAAATATATGAAAAGTGTTTTAACAGAAGATGGAAAGTGCAACATTGAAATCCAAAGGCACATTGTGATAGAGAAAGATACTTTCCAAAAGAAAAAAAATCTGTTAGAAACAAAGAAAAGTGTAGTGAACTGTTATGTAATATCAATCCTTAATGTTGCAGATCAAGAAATGACTTGAAGCAATAGAAATGTGTTACTATATGGTGATGCTGAGAATACCATGGACCAAACATGTGAGCAACGACAAAGTTTTAGAGAAGAATGAAACAAAAACCCCTTATATTTAACATCAGGAAGAGATAGTTAAAATTTCTCAGGTGCATAAAAAGGAAAGTGTGATCGGAAAATATGATACTCACAGGACAGAGACGGAGGAAAACAACACATAACCTACCTAGTGAACTTGAGTAAATGGATCGCAGAGCAAGGTTTCAGAGAGATAACAAAAAGACAAAATTTATTAAGAGCTACAAAGAACAGGAAATTGTGGAGGGCCATGATTGTGAAGGGACATGGCATATAGAAGAAAAGTAGGAGGATGAGGAAGAAGAAGAAAACTGGACAATTCAGAACAAAATTTTATTGCCTTAAGAAAACTAATTAGAATATAAAAAGAAGTAAATAGAAATGGGAATATTGAGATATTCTTATTTGTATGCATACTGCACATAAATGCCTCTTGAAGATGTTGAGAGAATTACCTGGCAGAAAAGGTTTTGTCGTTTTGGAAGAGTTTATCAGACGACTCACGAAAGAAAGTTTATAGAAGCAGTACAAAGATGGAGAAAGCTAAAAATCTATAGCCTCTTTGTTAAAGTTACTAAAACAGACATGTGGTCAAAAAGTGGAAGGTTCATGGTATTACTGTAACAGGGTTTCCTTCTAATAAGCAAGAACTAAGTTCAAACGGATCAGCCAAGTCAAAGCTAACTCTTGAAGTCCTGATGAAGTCTGTCTATTATGTGGTCCACAATATCGAGCATGTTGCACAAGGAAAGTCTTTAAGGCATTGTCGCAAGAAAGAAGCCACCTTTTGAAGAAAAAACCCTCAGATTTCATCTAAACATTTAAAAGACTCTAAAGCAATGTGGGAAATATTTATCTGCTTAGATAAAATTAAAATAAAGCTTTTTCAATATTTTTTTAATGATTTCATACCAAGCAAGATGAGAATGCCACTAGGACATAGGCATTGCAGAGAGTGAAAGAGAATGAAAAGAAGTTAGTGAGGAGTAGTAAGGAAAGGAACATAAAGAAACAGTATTCAAGAAGACAAAAGATAGCAATTGATATTGGGTTTAAATGTTTGAAGATTGTTGGTGACAGGGAAGCAAGAAACTGGAAGGGAGTCCAACAAGTGAGAAGTGCAAGAAAAACTATTCGGATAAAACTGACAGTTGCATTTAGCTTGTTCAACAGAAACATAGTTGTCAATCTAGTAGCATAAGTCTTGGCACTAAGAAGAACAGCTCATCAGGACAATTGCCATCGAAATAATTAATTTCAACAAGTATATTTGTCACAGACATAACACATCTGATGACCCTGTCCAAACCATATGACCTGTCAAATGTGGAGTTTCCAGCATAATGCTACAGATCTGTTTCTCTCCCTCTGGTACTGGGGACCTTTGATGTATGCAAAGTACTATGGATAGTGTAAAATATATAGAAATTCTGGAGGAAAACCTGTTTGAGTCTGTAAGAAGTTCAAAGTGTGGGAAGTCCATATTTCAAATGGACAACAATCCCCAAGATAGATCTTTATCAACTCAGGAATGGTTTCAGAAGAAAACATGGTCAAGCACAAAATGGATAAAGTTAGATATCTATAGTTAGTTCATTAAAGGGTATCAAAAAAATATTGGCAACTGAAGTGGAAGGTTCATGGTACTACTGCAAGGTTCAGAAGAATCTTTCTAAGTAATCTCTCAAATATGACAGCAAAAACCAAGTTCAAACTGGTCAGCCAAACTGTTCTGTCACTTTCAAAGACCTGAAGAAATCTGTCCCTCAAGTTGCTGTTACAATACACAAGTCCAAAATATTCTCAACTTTGTACAAAAAGAGTCTTTAGGGGCGTGTGGCAAGAAAGAAGTCACCTTTGAAGAAAAACCAACTTAGATTTCATCTAGTGTATGCTTTTAAACATTGAAAAGGTTCAGCTAGTGGGGAAAGATTTATCTAGTCAGATGAAACCAAAAGCAATCCTTTACCTTGAATTGTCACAGGTACGTTTGGTGTAGACCCAACATAACTAATAATCTGGTCCTTACCATACCAACTGTAAAACACACAGGTGGTAGCATAATGGAAGGAGTTGCTTCTCTTGGCCTGGAGTTTGGGGGAGGGTCTTGTCTATGTGCAAGGTACTATGAACAGAGTGAAATAAATAGTAAATCTGGAGGAAAACATCTTCAAGTCTGCAAAAAAACTGAAACTTATGAAGAATTTGACATTTTAGAAGAACAATGATTCTAAGCATATATCTACAGAAAAATGGTTTTGAAAGAATAGTGAAAGTTTTAGCTTGGCCAAGTCATAGTCCAGATTTGAATGTGATAGAAAACCTTTGGAGAGATTTGAACATTGCTGTCCACCAAAGATTGCCAACTTGACTCAGCTGGAGCAGTACTGCATGGAAGAGTGGGCTAAATTATCCAGGGGATATTGTCTAAAATTTATCTTGGGTTATCTAAAGCAAATGAAAACTTATCATTACAGCAGGAGTTGCTGTGAAGTACTTACTGTTTGAATTTGGTGGGAATAATTTTGCAACACTGTCAAATCAATATTTTGTCATTTTTTTATTTGTTTGTATTAGGTTGTCACACATGAAATGACACTCTTCATAGGAAATGAACAAAACGCTTCGGAAATGTTAAATAACCAGTTTATTTAATTGGAATAGGCACCATATTGACAAATGACTGTTCTTTGATAAACCTCTAAATTCTTGACCCCATCTTTGAAAAATTCTCATCCTTTGATGTGATAAGCAATTCAAATACTTCAATTACCTCTTCCTTATTGGAGAATGTTTTAGCGCATATGAAAAGCGCAAAATGCTTAAATAAGTGATAATCACTAGGAGAGATATTGGGTGAATTTGGAGAATGATGATGCAAAATTTCATAATTGAGGCTCTGCAGCTTTTGGACAGCTGAATGAGAAGCATGTGGCCATGCATTGTCATACAGAAAAATTGAGCCATCCCTATCCACAAGTCTAGGGTGTTTCTTTTTTCAATTTGTTGTGCATACACTCAATTTCTCCACAATATGAGGTTGCTGTTATTGTTTTCCCTTGAGGCAATAATGAATGACCACTTTGAAAGACCACCAAATGGTAAAGATTAAATTTTTAGGGTGCAGTGGAGGTTTGGGGTATTGTTTTGGTGATTCACGTGTATCTAAGCATTGGCCTACTCACTTACTATTGTCAAAGAGTATCCATTTCTCATCACATTTCATGATTTGATGACAAAATAGTTTTTTTTTCCTAGTTTGTACCCATACAGTAAGATTACTTGACATTATTTCATTGCAATAATTTTCATTGGGTTTATGAGTAACAATCGATTGTAAGATAACTTATGTAGAAAGAAAAAGAACCAGGAATAAGTTAAGTTTTTTTTTTTTTATATACTAAGGAGGTTACTTCGTTAGAAGACCAAATCAACAACCAACCAAAAAAATGTGTCATTTCATGTGTGAAAACTTAAATTTTTGAATGACTTTCCAACTAAATCTAGTGTATAGATTTGTATGCATTTTATCATAATATTTAATTAAAATAGTAATTCTAACAATAAAAGTATATTTCTCATATAGTATGAATGCTTTTGCAGCTGATTGTATAAATTATTTATATAGTAGCCATTGTTTTCATCTTTGTCATTATCACAATATTTTGGCTGTTGTGCCCTCTGTTCTTCATAAGATGCTTGTTAATCTACTTAAATTTCAAGAAATTTCAAAATGAACCCTTTATTTAATCTACAGGGATAGATTGTTCTCATTTCCCTGACCATATTTAGAGATATCTCATCTTGTTCTTATTTAGTACTATTCAGTTATTGTGTCATCCTGAGTCCACGGAATTGTCTTTGGACAAGGGATTAAATTCACAATTGTTATGTTACCAAATTCATGAATTAATTCACAACAAAGAGTGTTGGTACAATAATAGCAACAAAGATGAGGACACTAGTCTGTAGATATATGATGTAAATAATGATAACTCCTCATCTTAGAAATTAAGACAAAAACCATTGTATAAAGTTTTTGTTTGAAAGTACTGAAAGTAATTCTTCCTGTGACTTTCTAATTAAAGCAAGTGTACAAATATGCATTCGTTTCATTTTATTATTATTTAAATAAAATAGTAACTTTGACTATAAAAGCATATATTTTTGTGGCATGAGTACTTTTGCAATCCACTGTATATTTCTACACAAATATGTTTGATATATATATATATATATTTAAATTATAAATATGCTAAAATTTATAATAAAAATTTTTCGATTGGTGATACCGTTCGAAATACATATGGGTCATCTATATTGGATCATTTCATAAATAGTCCTGGTTGTGCGGTGGACTTCAGTGTGAATTGGTTTTCTGTGTTGTCCACTTCATACTCGTTGTTTCATCTGAAGATGTTGGAGACGCTGTTTATCAAGTCTGGGCGACCTTCTCTTTGTAAACAGAGAGATTGTTTGCTTGGGCTTGCTCTTCTGGGTCTCTAGCATCTTTAGGTGTTACAACTGTCCCTTCCGTTCATTCACGTCACCCATATATTTTTTTTTTTTTTTTTTTCTCCTTTTTCATAATTTTTCCCCCTGTTTACAGCTCTGAAGAGAGGGGGCGAAACCGGTCGGCTGGTATTTTATTTTAATAACATCATGGTCCAATGTAAAAATATTCTTGTTTTTAACACCGTAATAAAGTTTAAAGTTTTGTACCACAAAAAATATTTTCAAATATATATATATATATATATATATATATATATATATATATATGTGTGTGTGTGTGTGTGTGTGTTATTATAAATCATTATAATTGGTTTCTATGCAAGGAAAAAGTCAAGTTTAATTTGTTTTTGTTTGTATTTAATCTTCGTAAGAATTTCAGACATATATGATTTAATTTCCAGTTATGGGCAGTTTGCACAAAGAATTTTATGGTTACTTTCCAAAAAAAAAATCTCATTTTAATTTGTATTTCTTTTAATGACTTTTCAACTCAACTTATTATACAAATTTGGATTTACTTTGACGAATAAATTTTATTTTTTATTTGGTGTGAATACTTTTGCAGTTCATTGTATGAAGTTCTTATTTGAAAATCATGAAAGAAAATCCAAACTATTATGAAAACATCACAGTAGTAAGAAAAATACACACAAATTATGAATTGTCTTTTGAACAGAAACAAATAAAAATTCTGCTTAAAATTCTAAAAGAATTCAACAAGGGGCGAATATAAGTGTGAACGAATTAATAAACTGGAGTTGAAATCAGTTGGCTATTATTGACTGTTTAGTGACTACAGCTTATATTATTGATATGTTTAACAGAGAATGAAGCCAGGACGTGAATCAAAGGTCTTGCCTGAAGCTTTTCATTCATCACAAGTGGAAAGTATAGCCATTGGCAAGTCTGATGATGACATTAACAACCTTTTGCAATTAAGCAGCAATGATGATAAACAAACAGAATTAAATGTGTTGGAAATTTCAGTCTATCTGTTTACTTCTTTTAAATTTCATCAACAAACACTTAATTTTGTAGCCACTTTCCATTAAGGAACACAACTTGGCCAACCTCTTTAATGTATCCTAAAGTGGTGATTACTTTCAACATCTCATATAAATCTTTATTGAAAACTAATATTTAATAAAACAGTCTTTATCTTTTCTTACAGTCATTTAACTAATCACTATAACTTCCATTAATATCATTAATGGAGCCATATTTGTTATTATTATCATGTAGCTCCAGAAAAGCTTCCCACAATTATAGTGCAATTACCACATATTAAACATACTTTGTGTGCTCCATGAATGCACTCTATTATTTAAGTTGGTTCTTGATAATCATGATAATATAATTCCATGATAAATATATTCTGTTTATTATTTCTTTAAAGAAAGCTAAGAGATTTTTAGGCAATTTCTTGTAACAGATATAGCACTGTTTCTTTTACTGCTATTTATCATATTTAATTCTGTTTTTTTGCTTCCAAATCTTCCACAGGATTTCAGCCAGAATGTTAATTTAGACACAAGATTAAGATATTAGATAATAAAAGAAAACTCTTTGATCTAGTTTACATTTAAACATTTTAGTTAATTTACTTTGAAGATTAATATCTCTAGAATGGATCAAGAATGTGAAATAAATGACTTTTGTATATGTATATATAAACACTTACATTTAAATAGACAGAAATAAAATAAATTAATCTCAGGGTTTAAGGAATTCTTGCTTTTAAATAATATAATTTTCTGAGTTTGCAAGAATGCTTTACTAAAAAATTATCTTTACTAAACAAGTAACTCTTGTGATAAAATCATTAACATAATCAGCATCATTCTGCAACTAATTACACTTATTTTTCTGTCTGAATGATAACAGCTTAATGGATTAAAGTGTTAGTTTGGGAATTTTGTGATATAGTAATTGTGAAGTCAATCCCTGGACTGGGAGAGTACTGATGTAGATTTAGTGGAAACGAGGTAAAAAATAACTGAGTAGTACTAAAAAGATAAGATATCCCTAGACAATTTACCACCATAGATTAAATAAATAGTTTAATTCAAAATCCCATGAAGCTTATCCTTATTGACAAACACTTGAAGAAGGCTGGAGGGAATAAGTTTGATAATAAAAATGAGTATATTAGTCTAAATGAAAATAATTTGTTTTTCTGTTCCGCTTTTTATAAGATTAAAGTCATCTATTCAAATTGTCATTTCCAGTTATTTTTAATATATAAAATCATAATTATTATTGTTAAAGTTTTCTACTGTTCGATTTCTATATTTCCCCAAAGAACTTTCTGCAAACTTTTCCCCACACCTAATAAAGCAAAGAAACAAATAAGTTTAAATCTTTTCTTTTGAAAAAAGAAGCAAGACATAGGAAATGTGGATATGTAAATTAATTAATGGCTAACAAAAATAAATGAAGAACCATGAAATATTTTGAAGAAAAAATATCTAAAAAAATGTTAGTTTCATTTCAAGCATTTTTAAAGACATCATTAACAAATATAATTGAACTATATTAGTGTCAAGAATTTTTGTATTTAAGATTTTTATAATGTCATTTATATAAGACTGTATCTAAGAGCATAACTCAACAGACTTTAGATCAGACACTTTATTTTTCCTACTTGATAGACGACAGATGAACTGAGGCCAGTCCACCTGTCTAATCAATGTGCATACTTAACTATTGTAATTAGCAGATTTCCAATACTTTCTTTACTTGTCCATAAATTGCATACAGCAAAGAAAATTAGATAGAGTGAAAGACCACCTGCTTAAGTGAGCATTTTGCCTGGAGACAGAGACTTCACCAATTAAACAGTCTTGTTCTTTTTCTTCCTTTTCTTCAAGTGGTCTTTTACAAATTGATCTCAAAGAATTGAAGCTAGTGTGATTGACTGAAGCAAGGTATCACAAAATATTCATTGTGCCAACAATGATTCTAAAGTTCAAGCTGCTTAGTTTCACTTACTTCTTTTTTTAAATTTTTTTAATTAAATCCATCATGTCATATAAAATGAGAAAGAAGAAAACAAAAGAGTAAGAATAATAAAAGGGTGAGGTTAAACAAGTGCTTAATTCTAAGAACTTTGCTAGACGAAATGTTAACCATTTAGTCTACAGAGTCATGAAACCTGAGCTTCTCAACTGTATGTTTAAGTACAAGCAGAAATAACTACCATAAATTTCTATGTATAAGGCAGCTTTTAAATTTTAAAATAATATAACAGTTATGAAAAGCTAACCTTAAATCCCGGTGTATGGATCATGGTAGGCTAACAACTGCCACACTATAGTAAATATTCCTGGTTGAAACAATTCACATTATATTAGGTTGGTGCAGAAATAATGTCATTTTTTACATTAAAAATACATAAAAAAAACGACATTATTTTTGCACCAACCCAAAAATACTGTACTACAGTTATAAATGTAATAAAAATATTTTACATCTTGATTTCACATTAAAATGCCATATTCAAGAGACAAACAAAATTTGCAAAATTTCTACTGAGCAGCACATACAAGTAACAAGTAACATAAATCTTACGTTCTTGATTTGTAGAGATATGGGTGCATTCACACCAACCTTATAGTAGTGTTAAATAATAACATTTAGGATAACTTACAATCTATATTTCTAATTAAAATCCATTATTCTTGTGGTGTTAAATAATAATAATATTTAGTATAACATGCAAAATTTATTTTTCAGTGACATATATTTATACTTTTTTTTGTTGTTAAGCAACAAAACATTTAAAATGCCATAAAATCTTTATTTTTTGTTACAGAAAAAAAAATGCCTCCACATACATAACTAAAACCCTTCAAAATTACTATGATCATCCCCATCTGATACAAAGAGTTGATCATAAAGATCGTCATTTACCATTTCGTCATATTTCGGTTGTCTCATACTATAGATATGAAAATTTACCTAGATTTGGGGTCTCGTCTTATCTATAGGTTGCCTTAAACGTGGAAATATATTGTACTTTATGTTGAATTTTCTAATTTTATTTGAACAAAGAAATGTGTCAGTTAAAAATCTGATAAAAATGAACAAAAAATTATGAAGAAACTCATGAAAAACTAATGATAAAAATGTGTGTAATTTAATTGTTGTAAAATAGGGCAAGGGTTTGTTGAGTTTGGAATAAGCACCTAATAGATTGTACAGCCAAGAACTATAGATTAACAGGTAGAGAAGAGAAAGAGATTGAAAGAAAACAAAATAACACTACCTCCAAAACTACAGTTTGCCTGGTAGCACACAACTTTAGTCTTGCCAACTATTTACTGCTGGCTTTCCCATCACTTTTGTTGGCATGAGACAGCTGACAAAAACCCAGATCTGGATAAGTTGCAGAGAGGCCTCTATCTAGACATACTAAACTGCCCTATTGGCAATGGTGAAAACCTGGATGTAACTGTGCACATGCAACTCAGGGCCTCTTTTGCATGTGTACTGGTGCATATTTACCACTTTAATATTACACACTCACTCAAATCCTGTAGACTCCCCCGAGGAGTATGAGATCACACTTCTCAACATTTTAGGCTTGTGGTTTCGGAAATAAGTAAGTTATTATGGGATGGAATTGCTTGAATTCAGAGTTATCCTTTGCCTAGGATGGTTGCTGACCAATGATAGAAAGTTCAGTTTTCCCAACTATTTAACCCATATTTAGGGGAAGAAGAGATGAATTTATACCTCGAGTGTATTTGCACAAAAGTAAGTGTAATAAACACAACATGAATTCAAACTCATTTTGCTCTTTTCTCACTCCAAGCTCCTAACAATTACACCATAGCTGTACATCCAGCTTTGTAATATTACTGTTAGACATCTTAATGAGAATATGAGAGTTAATTTCTAATATGTAACATTGCATTTTATTCTACTATTGACTTGGCCAATAACTATCAGCCTGTGAGTGTGTGTGGCACTTTTCAAACCTAAACCCTACAATCTTGTCAGGATGTAAGAGACACTTCTCTCTAGGGTGAGAGTTTTTATGTCTGACATATGGTTCTTTCTCACCCATTCACATCTGAAATGCAACTGGGGTGATCACCCATTTGCTTGTCAGAATCAGGCACTGACATCTTTTGAGATGCTGGTCTACACTTGGTGGCCAGAAGGACATCTCTTAAGCCAACTCACCAATGCACCTGGCTTCCTTTAAGGACTCTGAGAACAAAGTTCACTCTGACATCATCTAAAGTGAATCAAATGTAACATAATAAAAATATTCATAATGATAAAATAATAACATAATAAAAATATTCATAATGATAAAATAATAACATAATAAAAATTTCCTAATATAAAGGCAATATCAAAATATTCATTCTATTAAGACATACTTCTTTGTATATTTGAAACTCTTTTGCAATAATTTTTTTAAATGGAACATTATCTTCATATTTTTAATCATTACACCCAAAGCAAGGTGATAAAGCCGCTAAGACATAAGAAAGAATATGAGAAAAAGAAAATAAAAGAACTGGAATTAAGAAGAGAGAAGGTAATGATTGATAATGCATTAAAATGTTTGATGATCAGAGTTGACTGAAAAACAAGAGGCTGGAAGAGAGTTCTACAAGCAAGAAGTATGAGAGAAGGAACTGTTAGCATAGAAATGGTTACATCTAGCCATTTCAACTGTAATATAATGAGATGGAGTTTTCAATCTAGTACTGCACTTAAATTCGTAAAGTCAAGGGTAGCAAAAAGAAAGCTCATCAGAACAGTTGACATGAAAATGTTTATAAAAAAAAGGACAGAAAAGCAATGGTACAGTGGCAGGAAAGTGACTGAAGCTGAGATGCCAGGTCAGGACCAATAACATTGCAGTTTAACAGAATCTCCAGATCAGATGTGGCAGCAGTATTCAATACATGGATGAATGGTACACTGCTATAATAAATTTGAAAGTCTTTAAAATGTAAAATAGATATTTTAGTATATATTTTAAAGTTTCTGTCTGAAGTATTTTGCTTCCAAGAAGGAAAGTATAAAATCATATTAAATGACATGTTTTCATAATGAAAACATTTCATGATAGTGTTCATGTTTTCTTTAGAAACAAGAAAAAAGTTTGTGTTTTCTAGTGTTTTAAATAAACATATGACTTTCTTTCCACTATTCATTGTCATTAAAAATGCCTTAAAAATATAACATCTGCCAAATAATTTTAAACTCAGAATCAGAATTTCAATCATTAGATTTGTAGTGAATATGCTAAAGGGTTTTTAAAGTGGTTAATTTATTTTCAGACTCACTTTTTCCTGGAAAAAGACCATGGGAATAAATCACTTTTCTAAAATAGATTCCATGCTAATGGCTTTAGATAAGAAATTCTATTATTCAGCTTGTGTGCTATTTGCATAACTTGTGGATTGGTTATATAAATTGCATATAGATGGATGAATAGAAGATAGTTATCATAGTGCAGTGATTAGATTAATGCTCTTGTTAAATCTTTAAGTTTTCAATAAGATACATAAATATATTCCTAAAGCATTGATATAGTTTAACAGATATATTTATAAACATCTATCAACATGTATGTTTATCTGACTATATTTTTGAGATGAGATATAGTATTAACATTGTCCTAATATTTATTGACATATTCATGATGTTTCAGTCATTCAGTCATTTGACTTCCTCAGGTCCTCAAAGACACATGGCCCAGTGAATTAAAACATTGTTTAAGTAATCCATTGACTTGACTCAAAGAGTCCTGATTTCAATACCTGGCCACAGCTGAGATGAACAAAAAAAAACCCTGGAGAATTGAGTTGTTAAAGGGAAATAACTAAAACTGAGATATCCAGAAAAGGCATGGCATGTGGAACAAGAACAATCTACCCCAGTGGACTAAATAAAGGGTTCAGTTTGAATTTCCAATGTATATCACCTGAAGAAGGCTGGAGCATACAATGGCCAAAATGTTGTGAATATGACAAAGATGAAGACAATAGTACAAACAATGTAAATATATATGTTTCTGTTAAATGAAGGTCACACACACACACAAATTTAGGCTATATATTTGGATGAGTTTAATAAATGACCAGGCTACTTCAGATTATTACCTGTTCTTACCAACTGTTGTACAATTACAGGAAAAAAATCAAGTATTACTTTGATTAAGATAAGTCATCTTCTGTCTTGCTAATGTAAAATTTGTTGAAAAAATCTAAATGAGTAAATCATTGAAAAGCAAAAAAGACTTATACTAACAATTTGAAAAACTGGTTTATCCAATTCACAATTTATAATCATTATGAAAAGCACCATCCTTAATTTCTTTTTAATCATTTCATTGCAAGTAAGGCAATAAAACCACAAAGATGCAAGTGGTTACTGAGAATGAAAGAAACCAAGAAAGGTTAAGCAGAAAATGACAATTGACATTTTATTTAAGTTTTTGAAGACTGTATTTGGCAGGAAAGCAAGAATTCAGAAGAGAGTTCTACAAGTGAGAGAAGAAACTACTAGCAATTTCAACCATAATATGAGGAGACCTAGCTGCCAATCTAGTTCTAGACTTAAAGTCAAGGTTACAAAAGAGAAAAACTCATTGGAACAATTGACATGAAAATATTTATAGAAAAATCACAAGGAAACTACATTAAGGCAGTAGGGAAAAGATTAAAGCCAAGATGCCAGATCAGGACCAAAAACATCTTCAAATTCAAAAACATCTACAAATAATTTAAATATATTAACATATTTCCATATTTATATGTTCCTATATAAGGCTCTTATTTCAATTTACTTTATTTTTCTTATTTTATTTTAAATCATTTTCTTTCCATTGATAAGTTTTATTATTATTATTATTATTATTATTATTATTATTATTATTATTATTATTATTATTATTAGTAGTAGTAGTAGTCATACTTTATTTTGTTTTATTTTATGTTATTTTATTTTATCATGGTATACTTTGTTTTTGATATCATTAGTTTTAGTTAGTTTAGTAATATTATTATCAGTTACTCTCTCGATTTTTGGAAAAAATAGAGTTACCCTCCTTGATTTCCTAACACCCCTTTTTTTGTTTTCAAAACCAGCGTCTTTCTAATTTAGAATTTCTATTTCTTATTTCTAACCTTATTTTCAAACTTAAATGTTAACCTGAGCTTAAATTCAAATTCAAAATTAAACTACAATTGATTTAAATAGTTTAACTCCAATAATATTCCACCCCAACAATAATAGATCTCGCATGAACCAGAAAATTAAAATAAAAAACAGTGTCAACCTAAAATATAAATAAAAATAAATATAATATTTCCCGCACTTGAAAATTGCTTCAACATGAAACTTGGAGTTGCGCAATTAACGTAAGATATTATGTATATTTCTTAATATATAAATTGTCAAAAATTCCTTTTGACTCTAAGATTAGCTAGAAGCTGGTTCGGTACAGTAAGTGTTGCGAAACACTGCCTATCTTGTGACCCAAATCAGTTAACTATGTGAGAAGAAGAGAGCTCACAGAATAACTCTGTTCCCATAAATGACTCTCACAAAGGAAAAGTGGAGAAGGAAGGGAAAGCAGGCCTTATGTAACAAGGTGGCAGATTTGTGCATCCCACCCCTTCTGGTAAAATGATTACAACAACCAGAGCTCAGAGCTGCCTCACTTTGGAAAACCAGCATGGCAAACACTCCGCATTTATGTTATGCATTGTCTTCTTCTGTCCCTCTATCTGTCCTGTGAGTATCAGATTTTCCAAGCCCTCCATCCTCATATACCCTAGAAACCTCAAATATCTATTCCTGATGTTAAGTATTAGTTTCCTTTTTGTTTCCATTTTCACCAAAACTTTGTTGTTACTCACATGTTCGATCCATCTATCCTCAACATCCTTCTGTAGAACTACATTTCTGTTGCTTCAAGTCTCTTCTTCATCTTTGAGGAGATCATTAGAAGAGCAATATAATCAATGGGGAAAATTCAAAAAGTAAGAGGGTAACAGTGAACACCTCTGGCCTTATTCATGAACATGCACACATGATTATCAAAGTCTTACTGGCTTTCTTTATTGGCATCTTGTGGCTGACATCTTTTTTATATTAAATATAAAAATAATAATAATCACTGTGACTAGGAATTTATTTGGTTATCATTTTTCTTTTATTGATTCTCACAAAATAATCACATCAAGGAAATCAAATCTTGCTAAGAACTAAAGAGGATAAGAAGTTGTGGAAACCCATGATCCCCTAGATGATGAAAGGATAATCATACCTAGAAGAAGAAGAATATAAGAGGGAAATAACAGATACCTAACTAGCTTGTGATGGCAGAACAAGGAAAAGGAGAGACAGTAAAAAGACAAAACAATTCTAAGAGCTACAAAGAAGTTGTGGCAAGTCATGGTCACCCATATCCTGAAAGAACATAGTACATAAAAAAAAAAAGGAATCTTTAAATATATGCTAAGTATTACCATTTCTTTTACTGATCTTTGCAAAATAAGCACATCAAGGGAATCAAATTAGTTATTGTCTTTGTTGGAAGATATGTTTTAGGACCATTTACATTATTTTTTATGAAACAAATCTTGAAATATTTAAAACATATTAAAAAACAGTAATCTTTAAATAGAAGGAGGACAAAAAGAAAGAGTGTGTAACTTACTTAACTGGTTTGTTTAAATGAATGGCAAAGGATAGAATGAGAGGAATCATAAAAGACAAACATTGCTAATAGATAAAAAACAATAGGAAGATTTACAGAACCATGATTGCCTGGAAGAAGAAATATATGAAAGTAATGTGACATTTGTGGTCCCATATAGTGTTTCGTCAAAGTCAAGGAATTGTCATACTACAGTATGGTGAACAGTGCAGTTTAACTTCTGAAAGTCAACTGTGAAAAAAGTTTAATTAATTTTTCCATCTCAAGATAAAAAGTTTTTTAATTTCCTGAAATATTTGCATATATTAAATGTGCAATTATGTGGGTAATTTTCATTTATTTTTTTGTCTTTAACCCTTCTGGTTTTTTGTCCTTTCTTTTCATTTTTCAATATTTGTCTTTTTCTTTCCTGCCTAGTATTTCTTTCTCTAATTCTTTCTTCTTTTTCTATTTCAAACAATCTTGAAACATCACTAATTAGTTTTTTCCATTTGTCTTTGTGAAAGGGATGCACTTTTTGTTAACTCATGAGATGAGAAATGTGGTTTAAGAATTGCATTTATCAGTCATGATGTTGTTCAACTACTTTCACACTTACACTGTATGCATGATTAAGTACTAGTAATTACAATTACTAGCAACTGCAGTATTTAACTATCTAGAATTGGTTGATCCTTGCTATTGTAGTTGACTGTGATCACTGCACATCAATGTAATGTATCAATCTGTTGATGCTTGCTTATTGATGCAACTAGAGAACTGTTACCTACTGAAATTTTTTAGAGGTTTACTTTTCTAGGTGAGCTAAGTTTTGTTTGGTTCCTACCCACAAATCTTTTTGGCAAGGTCAGATCCACTAGGAGATAAACTATATAATTTTCTGTTTTCCTTCTTTCTTTATTTTTCCTTCTTCCTTGTTTGTTTAATGTTTCACTGTTTTTATTTAAAAGGAGATGTTTTAAAACTTCTCTTTTTATCATATTACTTTAACTGATTATGAAAGATGGAATCTCATGGTTAATGAAGCTGGCAAGTTTTTCTCCTATTCTTGCAGGTGTTACAATTAATGAACTTCTTAAAGGGAACTAAATCTCTGAGATATTTCTCAACATTTGAGAAATCAATAAATAAACATAAGTATTTCCTTTTTCTTAGAAAACTGAGTGAGTTTTTAATATTAAATTCCTACAAAGAAACAATATAAATGCAGATGTGCTGATGTTATATTTAATTGTTTCTTATTATGGATGGAAGCAGTCATTGTTATTATTCCCTCCTTTCTGCTGCCATATATGGGCAGGAGCTACCCAGCCTTCACGTTTCAATTTCAATAAAATTCAAAAACATCTCCAAATCCTTGTGAGTAATGAATTATTTTCTACTCTACAATCCCTTTCTCCCAGACGAAGTGTTACAAGTCTCTTGCAGCACTGTTGCTATTTTCATGGAAAGTCTTCAGATCGACCACATTCTTTAGTTCCACCAGTTCTAACATTCATGACTAAGACCTGCCATGCCACATAAATTTTAGCAAAATACCTTCGTTCCCTTTGTATTGCATTGGTGATATGTAAGTTCCATGTGAGCAGCTTTTCCCCATAAACTGCTGCTTTGTGGAACCGACTCCCAAGAGGATGTTTCCCTGATTGCCACAATCTTAACCTGTTCAAGTCTAGAGTCAATCCTTATCTTCTCCATATATCCCCATAGACAATGCCTTTTACTCTGTAACACTCTATCTTAATTGAATCTTGGCCCTTGTTCAGGGTGAACATCATTTTAAAAGAAAAAAATAGATGTTCACCATACTAAAATATTCAGCATTAATTAAGATGCTTGCGATAAGTTAATGTGAGTTTTGTGATGTCAACAAACACTTGTTGCCACTTTTGTGATGCCAACAAATACTTGTTGTCACTTTTGTAATGCATGTTGTAGTAGAGTCTTTGTAATCACAGATACAACTATAGTACACCGTTGAAGAATATTGGTAGCAGACGCCTTCAAATATCACTCACACTAATAGTACTTGCTCGATAATACTCACTCAAACAGTAAACTGTATGGTGATCCAAATAGAGGAATAGTATGGTGAATAGAGTAGAGAATAGCAGTCTGTATAGAGAATAGAGTAGAAATAGAAATCCAAATAGCAATAGAGAATAGACTAGAAATGACAGATTCAAATAGTAATAAAAGGTTGAATAGAAATGTGATCATTTAAACATCACATAATTTCCTATATATGCGCTTCCTCTATGGTCACGTGATCCACATAATTCAATAATGGGATTGCCTGTGTTTACACTCTGGCAATTCATCTTCAAACTCAAGTGTTGGAAGTGACACTTTATTCCTATATAACAGTAGGGTTTTTGAAATTTACATTAGTGGCCATAGTTACAGCCCATTTTTAAGTTATAAACCATGAAGAGTGTGATTCTTATATAACTAAGAAATACTTATAAGATTAATTTGTATATGGTAGTATTAACCGTTTCCTTGGAAGGAAACATTTGGCATTCATTGGCCAAGCAGTCAGTGCTACTTAACTGAGGTTTTCTGCACTCTCTGGCCTTTGGGCTGGGATCAAAGTGTAGTATCTGTTCTCATCTCTAAAATGGTAGTATTAACCGTTTCCTTATAAGGGAATATTTGGAAATCATTAACTGAGCAGTCGCTACTACTTTTGGTTGAAATTTATAAAATCTTTCTCTTAAAACAATTTTTCAGGAAAATAGGTTTCTCAAGTCTACTAATTGTTATTGCTCTTTCCAATATTTATGGGGCTTTCTTTCTAACCTTTTGTTTAAAATGATGCGGACTGTCCACATTTTGATTATGTATTTTCTCTGAGTTGCAGTTTTTAATTCTTACTGTTGTCAAAAGTCCTCAAGTGATGTGATTTCTGTTATTTGGTACAGTTCTTTGTGGTTCTGTAGCACCAGTCCACAAGTTTTCAAGAAGGTTGACACACGCATTTGGTTGAAGCCACTTTTAAGAATTGATCTGAGAAAGTGCAACAGATATTTAAATGTTTCTGAATGAGTTGGATGCCATGCATGGCATTGATATAAAAGTCTTGATCAGATAAAATTATTTAAGTTTATGACTCAAGTTTTTAGGTTAATATTTTGGTTCTGTATCAATTTATAGTGTTGGGTGAAACTATCTTTATCACAGGCTATGTTCAATTTCTTAATTTCCTATAATGAATTTGTTCTGACTGATCATTCTACTCACGTATCTGAAATATTTAGTATTTTTTAAGAAATCTTTTTTATGGATTCAGTTTACACATAGCAACAACTATGAGAGCATGGATCAATGATATATGTAAATATAGTTATTAGCTGAATTTTGGTCTGACACTTTCATTCAGTAATATTCTATATATTTGATTAATGGATAAGCACTGCTTTAAACACAGTTGAGTAAGAGATTGCAGCTCAGATTGAGGAATTAAAGAGCTGAGTTCAAATTCCATTTGAGTTCATTAAATTCATTTACATCCTAATATCCTTGGAAAAGATGAATCCTAGTCTTCTCCCTGCTAGCTATGGTTAAATAGCAGGACAAATGGGATTCTATAGTCTTGGGTGATAACTGGTCTAGAAGACAGACAACTCTGAATTCAAAACTGTATGTAGCCCTGGTGAAGCACATATGCAGCTAAGAAAAGGATCATTTGTATTGACTTGGTGATCCTGACTTTTGTCGATTCTTTTTTTAAACAAATTGACAAAGAAGAAGACCATGTTATAAAAAATTTATTGTTGCCTCAAATAATACTTATTTCCATAAGTGGGTTACAGATTTATTAACTTACATGCATATTATTAGGATGTTTATTAAAATAATATATTTTCTCCCATAAGTTGTTGTATTTATTCTTTTTACATGCTTACATTAATCTAGTTACATTGGACAGACAACACTGAGATTGGAGTGTAGGATTAAGCAGAATGGGCCATTTTGGATTAGGAATGGCTAATAGTATCATCCTACAATACTGACACTTGCAGAAGATACAGTGATTGGCCAATGTTTCATTGATAACCCTGTTTGTGCTAACATTTTCAACATTCTAAGCATTTATCTTTTTTTTTTCTAGATACCAACCATCTCTTTGTATGCAAAATTCTTTTTTCTATTTGCTAAAATGATCTGGTATTACTTAAAATGGACTACCGCCTGACATGTATTTTTTATATAATGAGATGACAAAGATCACTTTTAGAATGTTTCTGTCTCATTTTCAATGGTAATTTTATTTGTTTATTCTTTTAAATTTATCCTCTTTGATAAAGTACAATCAAAATGATGGTTGCTTAAAAGGAATTACAGCATCTTTTTCTTTGATAGTAATTTTCAATATGTCTGCTTCTTCATGCTACACTCAAGTTCTGTATCACCAAGAAATTGTTTAAAATAATATTCACTTGTTCTTTTTACTTGCAGATGGAAATATAATTGAAAAGTAATTAGAAAGTTCACCTTTACATTTTACCTTGTATAGATTTCATTGACTATTACTACATTATTTATTATAAAGGTGAAGATTTAATTAACAAAAAGATCAAAATATTTTTTCCAAACTGATAGTTTGGACAGTTTTCATTTAAATTCTCACCTTGCAAAAGAAACCTCCTCATCTTTTTGAGCAAAAACATATTAAAAACAGTGGCAAAAAATGTTATACTGATTGTTGAGTATTCCAAACTTGTATATTATCATATTCTAACAGAAGTACAAAGAAACGTTATTACATACACTGTAAAAAATAATACTGACAATAAAAATGTTGCCTAAGTTATGAAAACTATTATTTTATGTAATTTTGGTTTAAAATATCATTTAAATGTCACTAAAAGAAGAATAATATCATTAAAAAGTTACTAAAAAGGAGAAAAGCATGTAAAATACAATCAAATATCATGTTTTGATTCCAAGCTAATATATCTGGGTTGTGAGTTGTTTGAAAACATATTTACTTGCAATTCCTAACAAGCTGCTTTACTAATTAAGTGCAGGTCAGGGTTCATGTAGTAGTATGAGTTACTAATGTTTGACTAGTTTCTCTTTCTTTCTTAGATGAAGAACTGTTAGCTGTTATTCAGTTTTGATTATAATTTCTTTCATTTTAAGTTGTTGCTTTTCATTGCAACTACATAGACCATCAATCTGTAGTAAACAGCCTGCATCGGAAATAAAAAGAAATAAGCTCTTGGCTAGAGTGAAAACGCCATACTTTTTAACCTTGGAAATCTTGCTATAACAGCTGCTCTAAAAACAGAACATTTACATAAAATATAAAAAGTTTAACCATTGAAGAAAAATAAGGAACAAGATTTGACCTCCTGCTAACCATCAGCTCTCATTGATCAATCAATTAGAGCAGATATTATGGTAAAATATGATTTTTAAGGTAAAAGTGATGCGTCCCCAAAAATAAGTAAAATTAAATTATTTACATTCAGAATAATTTCCTTGTCTTTGTTGTTAATATCAAAAGTTTTTGGCTGTTGTGTTCTCCACCTTTCAAGTGTCTGTCAATCTGAGTAATCTTCTGAGGAGCTCAAATTCTTGAATCAACATTTTAATCCACTCATCCATGTTGGCTGCTTCATGAATTTGGTAGTATAGTAAGTATGAGTTCAATCCAAGTGATTTGGACAATGATTATAAGGAAAATAGTGAAAGAGAGGGAGAAGAAAGGACTAAACATCAATTTGTTAGAAACAAAGAAAAGAATACTGAACTGTAATGTTGTATTAATCCTTAGCTCTCTTACATGGCAGTGAATGCTAGACAATCTCCTTGTAGATGAAGATAAAACTTGAAACAACAGAAATACGTTTCAACAGATTGATGCTGAGAATACCATGGACCAAATATGTGAGCAATGAGGAACAAAGCTATAGTTAAAAAAAATGGTTTATTATAAGACAGAAAAAAGATCATATTTTTCTTTAATCTATCCCTGAAGTAAATTTGTCTTGGAGAAAATTTGGAATCTGGATATTTTGTTTTTGGAGTGAGTCATTGATGCTCAAGACTTGACAAATGCCAAAGTTACAGAAACTGGTTTACAAAGAATAAACCAACCTTTCTGACTTGGAAGACAACTTCTGTATGATTCTGCTGCACACAAACAATCAATAAACTAGTGCAATGATAAAATTTTATTTTACCTGTACAAAATAGATAGTTGTATGTGCTTTTCATTTATCTTATCTATCATTAAAAATAATGGATGCCAAGAAAGTTGATGTTGAGATCTGTGGGGTTAACTCCACTTACTTTCCTGAAACCACTACTAGGGGATGCTCTCTGGCACTATAAATACTTTGTAATAATTTTTTGCAGCTTCTTCTTACTTTTCTGCTTACGCAGCAACATGTAAGTCTCTCACAGAAAAATGTGTTTCCCATTGGGAAACACATGAACAAACCACACACACACACAACACATGCACATACACACATTCACTCACTTGACATCCTTTAGACCAACAATTTTTTGCATTCTTTTGTTACACACATCACTGTCTTTGTCATTTGTATATCTTGTTAATACATTATCATTTGTTTGTATATATATATATATATATATATATATATATATATATATATATATATATTGGTTCTCGTTGTTTCTTTGCATTTATTCATGTGGACTCACATACTCAGTCTGCCATTTTTGTTTTGGGTATTTCAGGAGACACATGTTTCTCCCCAAAAACACATGATGAAGTGCGCATCTGATACCAGCTTGAGACATGAAGTTCCAGCTGAGTTCCTCCAGCAGTTTGTGTCAACAATCAACCAATTATAGCCCACATCATGAATTTTCATTTACATCTCTGTCTCTCGCATTCTGCTTCTTTTTATTTATTTGTAAGTAAAAGAAAAAGAAAGAAAAGAAGGCTGTATTTTGGAGGCTTCTTCATTTAATTGAGAGCTCAGACTCTTGAAACCTAATACAAGTACGGATTGCTTGCTGACTATCCAGGAGCAAACAGAAGGCATAGAAAAAGGTTTTTGGAAGAAATCCTATAGAATGTCACTTTTAAACAATGAAAGACAGAAAAGTATTGTTTTGTACTTCTATTTTCTTTTTGTTATTTTGTGAAACTGTTCTTCTGACCAGTGCTTTAACTGAAATGTTATAAAAGAACCTGAATGCACAACATTGCCATGAGTACAGAAAACAATATTTATTAGATATGAGAAAAGGAAAAACATTTTATATGTGTGTGAGGTGAAAAAAAATATCTATCAAATAAAGAAAACAATATAAATATATATATATATATATATATATATATATATAGATAGATAGATAGATAGATAGATACACCTAGTGAGCCAGTGATTATTGGCAAATCAAAAATTTGAGGGTTTTTCGAAACGAGTCTAGTTATCTATATTTGTATGTATAAAGCTCTAGGTTATTCTATTGAGCACTGTTTTAAATCAACTAATATGGAATGTGTAGACATAGGTTATTCACTTAATGATTATTGGCAAATCAAAAATTCAAGGGTTTTTCGAAATGAGTCTAGTTATCTATATTTGTATGTATAAAGCTCTAGGTTATTCTATTGAGCACTGTTTTAAATCGACTAATATGGAACGTGTAGACATAGGTTATTCACTTAATGATTATTGGCAAATCAAAAATACAAGGGTTTTTCGAAACGAGTCTAGTTATCTATATTTGTATGTATAAAGCTCTAGGTTATTCTATTGAGCACTGTTTTAAATCAACTAATATGGAATGTGTAGACATAGGTTATTCACTTAATGATTATTGGCAAATCAAAAATTCAAGGGTTTTTCGAAATGAGTCTAGTTATCTATATTTGTATGTATAAAGCTCTAGGTTATTCTATTGAGCACTGTTTTAAATTGACTAATATGGAATGTGTAGACATAGGTTATTCACTTAATGATTATTGGCAAATCAAAAATTCAAGGGTTTTTCGAAATGAGTCTAGTTATCTATATTTGTATGTATAAAGCTCTAGGTTATTCTATTGAGCACTGTTTTAAATCAACTAATATGGAATGTGTAGACATAGGTTATTCACTTAATGATTATTGGCAAATCAAAAATTCAAGGGTTTTTCGAAATGAGTCTAGTTATCTATATTTGTATGTATAAAGCTCTAGGTTATTCTATTGAGCACTGTTTTAAATCGACTAATATGGAACGTGTAGACATAGGTTATTCACTTAATGATTATTGGCAAATCAAAAATTCAAGGGTTTTTCGAAATGAGTCTAGTTATCTATATTTGTATGTATAAAGCTCTAGGTTATTCTATTGAGCACTGTTTTAAATCGACTAATATGGAACGTGTAGACATAGGTTATTCACTTAATGATTATTGGCAAATCAACAATTCGAGGGTTTTTCAAAATGAGTCTAGTTATCTATATTTGTGTGTATAAAGCTCTAGGTTATTCTATCAAGCACTGTTTTAAATCGACTAATATGGAACGTGTAGACATAGGTTATTCACTTAATGATTATTGGCAAATCAAAAATTTGAGGGTTTTTCGAAACGAGTCTAGTTATCTATATATATATATATATATATATATATATATATATATATATATATATATATATAGGGTGTATCAAAAATTCTTTTACAAACTTTGGGGGCAGGTTCGTCAAGATTGATTGTATATTTAAACTACTGTAAACTTTAAACTTAATAACTCAAAAATGAAGGATTTACAGATATGTTTACATGAACTTTTTTCTTGTTTTGGTGTGAGGAGCCCACTCTCAAATTTTGTAAAAGTATTTTTGATACACCTTGTATATAAAGGGTGCACCCATAAGCTGACATAATTTTTAGTTGAATTTTAATGTGATATTTTCACTGTGTAATGTTTGAGTTTTGTAATAAATATTACACATTGAGAATGCATTGAGAAAGATTGAGTTTATCATGAAAAATAAATTTTTATTGTGCAAGCGAAAGTTTTTTTTATTAGGTCCTGGATTTATCTCTATATTCAGGTGACTGTTGAAATTTCTTGGTCTGATTCTTGGCGTCAGTATTCTAATATTTGCCTATTGAAATACTGATTTAAAAAATTGAATTGGGATGAATATATAAATATAATTTTTCCAAATTCTTTTATAGGTTTGAGTCCATCATATTGTCATCCTACTTTACTCACAGACACACACACACATATATATAGGGTTGTCTTCTCAATTTTGAGCAGGTACCCTTTTTAAAATTAACCATTTAACCATTGGTTGGTTCTTTCATGAGCTCTCAAAATGCCATATCATATGCTGGATTGAAAATTCATCAATTTTTCAACACACACACACACACGCATATATATATATATGAGCACACAAAATGACAAATCATATGCTGAATTGAAAATTCATCAATGTTTCCACATTCTTTGACAAGCTGTATTTCAAGATAACCCCAAATTTGTATACTGCAGTTGCCTATTTATTACCAAAAGAAATACAAATTTAAAAGTCATTTGAGAGTATATATATATATATATATATATATATATATATATATATATATATATCCCTCCTTCCTCAATATTAAGTATGATGACCATATCTCTCACACCACTCCTCACTACTCTCTCTGTTAAATTGCATGAAGACTTAATACTACCTGTCAAAAGTCTAAATTTTCATTTCATTTTTTATTTCACCTGTTGAAAGTGATGTCTGAGGATCCAGGGTACTTTGAAAGGTCTCTGGTGAAATAAACTATTACAATGAAGCTTTAAAGTAGTCTGTTTTTCTTTAAATTATTAGCTCTGAATTTACATTGAGTTCTCAAGATTTCATCCTCTTTGGGACTGCCCATACAGATTGCCAAGTTTTTTGTGACTTAAATATAAATCTTGAAATACTAAACAGTAAATTTATACAATGAAATTGCCATTGGCTTCAACCACACCCTCCAGATGACTTAGGAATCTCCTCCAACTCTTCTGGATGGTCTCTTTGTTTAAGTTGGTAAATGTTGCTATAATCATTGTCTTCAGTTCATCTTTGGGTCTCTTACTCAACTGTGCCCCACACATAATAAGTAAGGGGGTTGCAGTCTGGGGAGTTAGGTGGCTGGATGTAAAGTATGATTTGGTTGTAGAAATTGTCTAACAGCCATGACTGGGTTCTCCTGCTTGTGTGGCATGGTGCAGAGTCCTGTTGACAAATATAATATTTTCCAGCAGCCACCCTCTTGAGTCAGGACAGCACTACCTCCTCAAAGCACTTAATGTAGGTCTGCATGTTGAGCCTGAGGCCCTGTGGGAAGGTCAACAGTAGCATAACATCGCCATCACTAGTGATCACATGAAAAACCTTCGTAATCACCATTAAACTCATCCAATTCTTTCCGAATGCTCTGCACTATCCACAGATTGACACCCAAACACTCTAAAATGTTTGTATTGGAGGTTTTGACCAAAATGCCAAGCAGTACAGTAAACTTTTTCCAAATTTCTGACAAAGTGAATTGTATCATGGTGCTCCTTTTGTTACAGATGATACCCAACTGACTCAACTATACTGTGCCATTAACAAAATCAAAAACATACAACACAAAATTGTTGAATATTATCCAAATATTAATCTATGCCCTTTTTACACAACAATAAAAACAATATTTCTATACGTGACAATTTTCAGTAGACAATATGAATACAATAGTATTTTCTAAATTCTTCTAGTTGTTAAGGACATTTTGTTTTGTTGTTAATAGTTACTTTGTTTTAATAAACTCATTTTGCTTTTGCCTTGAAAATGTCCACATTGGATGAAACACGTCAGCTAATAATACAGTTTTTCTATTGTCTTTTATTCTTATACGTATTGTTTTTTCTACAGGTTAACTCTGAGAAATTTTTCATATATATATATATATATATATATATATATATATATATATATATAGATAGATAGATAGATAGATAGATATTTGATTTCTTGCTATGGTGCAGGAATCAGAAAGCCAATCTCACAAACCCTCCCTATTGTAGTGAGTTTGAACCTTATTGTGTGCTCCACATCTCTATGTTTGTAATGTATGAAACCAAACTTATCAGCCATGTATTTTGCTATGTTTTGAGGACTATTACTACTGTAGTGAGTTCAATTATCATTGGGTGCTAAATACATGACCTTGTGTCAGACTAAGTTAAATACATTTGTTAAAAATGTTATTAAGGAGAAATCATTTCTGATGTGTTCATACAATAGTTTCTGATTTAATGACATGATGTGTAAAAAAAATTCTATTTTTCATTTCTTTAAAAAATCATCTTCCTTTAAAAGTACAGACATTTTCATGTTCATTAATATCAATCAGATAAGTTCATTTCTGCAAATCAAATTAAAAAAAACAAAACCATTAGTTCATACTGTCTACCCAGACAGTTCTAGTCTATACATGAAAAAGTTTGTGACACCTTTTTGCCAAGTAAATTACTCAGAGATGAATTCTTTACTTGTCTGACCATCCTGAAATTTTAATTATTCTTTTCAAAGTTATAGACAATAAAAACAATATTAGCCTGCTTGTTTAATTATTGATTGATAGGGAGTGAGAGTTTTCAAATGAAAAATTTAAAATATAGTTAACATGTATTGTCATATTTGATTGTTTTATATTTAGTATAGTGAAAAATCTCCAGTGAAAATTTCTAAATTGTGAAGATTCTGTTGAGAAGAAGAGAAAATTATTGAATTCCTAGGTCCACTAGATTGCAGCCTTCACGGATAGAAGACCAAAAACCAAATCCCTAGAAATGTTGTGAAGAAAAAAAATAAGATGATGAAAAAAAGTATAAAAAACGATTAGTGAAAATACTTAATCACATCACTTTTGACAAGAGTTAATAAAACAATATTCAGTATGTCTGACAACTGTCCTAAGCAGTTTTTCATTCTCAAATTCCCCTTTATCTATCTTTGAAACGGTTGATTATAAATTCTAACCAGGTTTGTAACACAGCTGCTGATAATTTATATGCTATGGTTTACTTGATCACCCAGGACAAGGATATATTTTTAAAATATTTTTTTACCCCAGCAGGACTTTTTTGAAAGTTATAGTGGAGACTGTTTCTTTTTAGCACTGCAGTTTCTCTATATCATTACTGTCCAACTTCTTATTCATCCATCCATTGAATATTTCTGCCACATCTGGTTTGGTGCTACTGCTGTTTATTTAGATATTCTTTATAAAATCCAAAGAAGTATCTGCAATGTTATAGGTTCTGACCTGGTGTTTCAGTTTCAGCCATTTTCCCACCACTGTAATGTAGCTTCCCCATGTTTTTTTATAAATATTTTGATAGTAATTATTCTCATGAGCTTTCCTCTCTGGTACTTTGACGTTGAAAATTTAAGTGCAGTGCTAGATTGGCAACTAGGTTTCATCATTTTATAATTGAAATGGCTACATATAACTAAGTTCTATGCTAACAGTTTTTTCTCTTGCACATCTTGTTTGTGGAACTTTTTCAGCTTCTTACTTTCAAGTTAACTTTGATCTTCAAAAATTAAATGCAATGTCAATCATTATCTTCTGTTTTCCTACTTCCTATTACTTTATTGTTCTTGCTCTTTAATAATGATGTTTCTTTTCCTTATTCTTTCATGCTCACAAAATATATCTATCAGAGAACACTGCGATGTTGAAAAAGGCTAAAATATTAACCCCAAATTCTAAGTAAAACAAACACTATGGACAATTTCTCCACAAACTCAGTAAGAAAACTTGTAGGAAAACAAGAGAAATTAAAGAACAAACTTTACATCATATTTAATGAAATGTGTATATCTCATTGCAGAATGACAATACTGCAAACATAATTCATTCAAAATTCTGTTAGTGTCGCCTTAAGTCTATTTTTTAGTATCCTCATATGTCTAACATATTTACCCCCAGGTAAAGTACAAATTCCACTCCCAATACATTTTTCTAGCAACTTCCAAAACACAGGAAAATGGTTTACAAATTACAGAACAGAATGCTGAGCAAATAGTTTTAATTAGTCAAAACATTTTAAACCTTCCAGCCTCCACCAGAAAGATATAAGTGAATTTTGAAAGTTAAAATACATGAAATAACTTGTTGCTAATTTAGACTAAATATATGTTTTTGGTATTTAAATCTTTAACCTATCTCATATTTTTAAACATGATTAAAAGGCTTCCATATTTTTAAACTAACAAAAATTGAACTCATGGCTCCTAATTTTTTATATAAAATGTTGTATTGTTACTTCTCAAGGAATATAATCTCCACAATTTTCACTTGAATGTGATGCAAATAAATCATGTTTTGAAGACTAAATACCATTGAATTTAATCTATCAACATTTAGAATATTTTAACCTTTAGAATTCATTTAGCTTGTCAAATATTTATTAAGGTGGCAAAAATGGCACAAGAGTTTCAAAGGTAGCATAAAATGACTGAAAAAACTTGAGATATAGGATTGAACTTTAATTATTTTCAACAAATAAAAACATAAATAATTTCTTTTAATGTTCTTATTTAAAACTTTGTATATCTTTGTTAAAAGACAAAGATTAAACAAAATCAATGCTTGTTGTGTAAATTATTCTTTAAAAATTTAAACAACCAAGAAAGAAAAGAAACATCAAAAAATAAGTAATTTAAAAAAGTTTTTCTTTGTTTTTTTTCCATTTAAAATTAATTTTATAAAAGGTCAAAATGCAATTTTATTTGTAATTATATACATATTTATCTACACAATCATAAATTATACATGCAGAAATAACATACATCTGGAATATAGGTAAGTAAGTATTGAATATTCATACAAAAGTTTGTATGTTGTCATTTTACATACATACACATGTAAATTTTCAAAAAGAAATTGTTGTGAATACTATACAGAGTTACATATACAAATATTAGCATGCATATGTATGTAAATTGATTGCTTATATTACTTGTACAGATATACATTATATATATTGGGCTCAAAAATGAGGTGTAATGGTTATCAAACTTGTCTCACTAAATCAATTACGAGTGTGTAGTGAGTTCAAACCTCAGTGGGGTTCCATATTTACAGCCCTGTGCCCCATCCAAGCTATGCTTAGTAAATCAGTGTATGTATATATATACATATATATATATATATATATATATATATATAAACACACACACATGCACACACATAGATAATAAGGAGTGCTTAAATGTTCTTAGCCTCGACCAAATGACCAACTATTGGAATTTTTTTGAATCCCTCCTATATTGGGCTGATGACTTTTCAGTGTCATTTATCTATCTATATTAGAAGCCATCCATTAGTCACAGGAAACTATTAAATCTACTAAAGTGACTAAATAATCCCTGTTGCAGGTGGATTCTCAGGCACCTTTGTGTTACTCTAACACCCACAAGGTTAACCTGTGATTTATACTGCAACTATACTTAGTTACAGTTTTGGGGAGGGAGTGCCTCATCTTGGATGATCATTAGTTGAAAAAGGCAAGTATCCTAAAAACTAGAGTCAAAGATGACTTCTGACTTTGTGCTAGCACAATCACAGATGACTTCTAAAACGTTTTACCCACAAAGTCTGGGTCAATCTATAGCATTTTGGGTGGGGGAAATTTCCAATGGTGTCACATATTGGAAATCATTCCCTCAGGCTGTTATTTCAAAGAAGTCACCTTCCTGACAAGTCAGCCATGATGAGATTTGAATCTGGGCCTGATAGCTGAAATGCTGACATTTCAATCACTCAGCTATATATACATATACACACACACACACACACACACACACACACACACACACACATATATATATATATATATATATATATATATATATATATATACATATACATATACACACACAATTTGACAACAAGAATTCATTCAAACATGTTTTTATAAAATTAACTGATTAACTGACACGGTCTTTCTGCTTAATTTTAATTGCATTATCCAGTTTGTATGTAAGTTATCATGTATGCATATCAATTTCACAAACACACTAAAGCTAATAATGTTCATGTGTTTTTACTCAAGCACCAGTCATTATTAGAAATGTTAACATTATCAATTTAGTCCAATGATATCCTAAAGGATGAAATGCATCACATAGAAGTGGATTTATATAACTGTAGATGTGAAAATGAATGTCCTATTGGTATTAAATGTTTGACAGAGAATGTGATGTACCAAGATATTGTAAAATCTGATGATATGTCAATTATCCAGTTTGTATGTAAGTTATCATGTATGCATATGATCCCTGCAAATGATCATGGAAGTAGAGATAATACAACCACAAAGCATCCTTCAAGAAGAAAAGTTATTCACACACACACACACACATATATATATATATATATATATATATATATATATATATATATGTGTGTACACACACACATATACACAAACAACCTATCTAAAAAGGTATAAACTTACTAGCCTATACATTCAAGTATTGTTATCTCCAGTTATATTTTTAAAGTCATATGCTTGTAAGTAAATATCATTTTGAAGTGTCATAATCAAGAAAAACTTATTCCTTTGATGATATCAATTGTTAGTAAATAAATTCTTTCCTACCCAAAATTTTGAAAAACTTACTAGAATCAATTTTGTGGCCACTCCTATATAATCAATATAAATTAAGAAAGGAAAAATATCTTTTGATCTAAAAATAAAAGAATTTTACCTTGTTAAGTTCTTTGTGCAAATATCCCTTCCTTTGTTTATCACTCTTTAAGAGAAAGATTAGTTTTGCTATTATTTTCTTTCTAAATTGATCCCCGATTTTATATCTGATAAAAACACTCCTAATAAATTACACGTCATGCAATTATCAAATCATTGTTATTGGGGTCAATTAAAATTTGATTCATGTTTTAGTTCTGTATGTTAAATACTAACCAAGACTATTATCAGTAAAATACTATGGTCAGCATTCTATTTTACATCTATTCTTTTTTTATGCTCTAACCTTTACGGACATTGATTGATAATTTCCTATCTTTTATAGCTAATCAACATCTGTCCTCTTGCCCTCTGACAGAGTTTCCCTTTTGCTAAGTTAAATTTACCAGGTCCTCTGTTCTTATTAAGTGTCTCAGGAATTTCTGCTACAAAAATAAATTACAAATATTAAGTATGCATTTCTAAATTGCCTTTGGTCTAAAACAAATAATTATAAATTTTTCTTTTTCCCCTACAATAAATTAGATTTATGCCATAAATTTTAGATAACTAATTATTTAAACCAGCATTCCCATCTTGGTTTTTATATTCCAACTCTCTTCCAGTGTCTCTTGTTCCATTTAGTAACCTTGGAATTTTGAATTGAACCTTTTATTTAATCTACAAGAGCAGATTCTTCTCATTCTACTTTCCATACTCAAGGGATATTTGATATTAGTTAATTAGTGTCTCTTTGTGTTGCTTTTCTATTTCTTCCACAGCAAAAAGTATGACCCCTTGCATCTTAGTGGCTTTATTGCTCTGCTTGGGGTGAAATGGTTAAAATGAAAAAAAAAAAATCAAGTGTAATGCCAACTACACTCATAAATTATTAAAAGACCAAAATAAATGCTGTGCATGAGTTGTATCTTAATGTCTTTGTACTATAATGACTGCAGCTCTAAATATCCCATTAAGGTTGGTGAGGGTAAAAGCTTTTGCTGCTACTGGCTGTGGAATGTTAAGTAACTGTAGAAGAGGGCTTTATCCAAGTACTCATGCACTGTCTTCTCTGTTAACCATAGTAGCATGCAAATGATGAGTTGCCGTGTCCATTCTTTTTCTGGTTAATATCTGAAGATTGAGCAGGAAGAATAAGATATAGACCTTTTTCAAATATATAAGTGCAAAACTGAGATAAGATGCTGTATTTTGTGCTTGAAATTGATTGTTAATTGCATCTTTCTGATTTTCAGGTGTATGATACACACACACACATACACACACACATTGATCACATGCATTCTGAGCAGACATCTTATGGGATACTCTGTATAACTTCTTAGGACATTGAACTGTTTTCTAAAAAATACAAACGAATACACAAAACTGTTTTCATTCTTTATCTGTCATAAAAAGAGATGCACACTATGTGCAAATAGGGAGAGACGTGATAGTAGAGATGTGTGCTATATGAAGATACAGACATTCACTACATGCAGATAGGAAGAGATGCACAGTAATGCAGATAAGGAAAGATGTGGACTATGTGCAGATAGGAAGAGACACACAGTACATGGAGATAAGGTGAGATGTACAGTGCATGCAGATAGGAAGAGATGCACAGTAATGCAGATAAGGAAAGATGTGCACTATGTGCAGATAGGAAGAGACACACAGTACATGGAGATAAGGTGAGATGTACAGTGCATGCAGATAGGAAGAGATGCACAGTAATGCAGATAAGGAAAGATGTGCACTATGTGCAGATAGGAAAAGAAACACAGTACATGGAGATAAGGTGAGATGTACGGTGCATGCATATAGGAAGAGATGCACACTAATGCAGATAAGGATAGATGTGCACTATGTGCAGATAGGGAGAGATGTGCAGTGCATGCAGATAGGGAGAGATGTGCAGTACGTTCAGGTAGAGACATGCTCTACACTCAGAAAGAGACACACACTACATTCTGATAGGGAAAGACATGCACTATGTGTAGAGATGCACACTGCAGACAGAGAGAGATGCACATTACCTGCAGATAGAGAGAAACACAAACACTATGTGTTTATAGGGAGAGATACACACTATACTCAGATAGAGGTGCACACTATGCAGACAGACATATGCACTATGTGCAGATAGGGAGTGAGCACACTAAGTGTAGATAGGGGAAACACGCACTATGCTCAGATAGAGAGAGACATGACATAAATATTTTATTATTTTATTTACTATCAGGTTTTTATCTGCTTTTGTTTTGTTTTCATTTGTATCGCTTGTTTAAAATATAGACTTTTTTAGCTCCACTTTGTGGTTTTGGCCATAATAAATCCTTTTCTTTCTTCCTAGACACTCAGTTACTGCTTTTCTTACCATTTTTGGGGGGGTGGGGGGCTAACTTTTTGTTTCTTTACAGGAAAATTTCATTAGCAACAAAGAAAAGAGTGTTGATCTGCAATGAAATTCTAGACAATTTTCTCACCAATGAAGAAGAGATATGAAAAAATGAGACTAAGTCAGCCATAGTTGGATCATATGAGCAACAAAGAAGCTTTAAGAAAAATAGGAATGAAAAGAACATTTGTGCCTAGGATAATTAAAAGACAGTTGAAATTTCTGGTATACATAATGAAGAAAGAAGGTTTGGAGAATTTCACAGTCAAAGGACTGAGAATGCAAGATGGCCAGGAGGAAACAAATTTACTTACCTAATGAGCTTACATAAATAAATAATAAAATATTTCTTTAGTAAGGGGATACATATTACATATCACTACAAAGTATAGGAAGTTGTGGAAAGCTATTATTATTCACATTCTTAAGGGACATGGCAAATAAAATAATTTTTACCTATCATTTCATTCTTTGTTATATGTTTCTTTATTTTGCCTTATCCATTCATCATTTCTTTTTATTTTCATCCTTTATTTTTGTTTATCTTCATCAATTGAAACTTTTTCATTGGCTTATTTTTTTTCATTTATATACTTTTATATATTTTATTTCCTCAGTTCTTCATTTTAGCAGTAATTTTTTTTCCTCCTCTTCTGCTTCTCCTCTTTCCAAACCAAATCTGAACTGCCAACAATCATCTCTAAATTGAACCTGTTAAATCTAAGACACTCCAAAACCTATCATCCAATATAACACTTTTTTATCATTTCACCTGAAGCATAAAGGCACAAGGGTTTACTGAGTAAGAGGATGTGAAAAAATAAAACACTATTAAGGAGAAAGAACAAGAAAAGAACAAGAATTAAGACCGAAGATAACGACTGGCATTGCATTTAAATTTTTTAAGATTAAATTTGACTGGGAAGCAAGAAACCAAAAGAGAGTTCAACATACAAGAAATATGGTAGACAAAACTATTAACATAGAACTTATGGTTACATCTAGTTACTTCAACTGTAAAATGATGAGACCTTGCGAATATCTAGTACTATACTTAAATTCATAAAGTCTTGGTACCATATAGAAAATTCATCAGAACATTTACTATGAAAGTATTTATGGAAAAGGAAGAGGGAAAACATGTTACAGTAGTGGAAAAGTGACTGAACCCAAGATGCCAGGTCAGGACCAATAACATTGCAGATCTTTGGATTTTATAAAGAATCTCTAAATATTTTGCAGGATCATTAGAGCAGATGTAACAACAATATTCAAAACAAGGATGAATGGTAGACTTATAAATATGTAGGAGAGATGCTGGTGAGTAGAATTGTCTAGTATGACATATTGAACTGATTTTTCCTAGCAGCAGGCTTACCTTTCCAGTTTCTTTTAATACTTGCTGCAATATCTTAATTTTTTATTTCTTACACCATAATTATATGCTTGTGTCTCTAGCCTCTGTCTCATTAACAATCAATTGGTTATGGACTCTCCAAATCTAAAGATGACCTTCCAATGTTCAATTTCAAAAGAAAATGTGGCTTCTTATCCTCAAGGATTGACTCATTTATAGACAAAGGTTTTAAGTTGTATCTGAGGCCATTCAGGATTACTGTCTGTAGAATTAGGTAGTTCTTTGATTCTTTCTTTGGCTATTTCAGTTTTATAGTGAGTCATCCTCTCTTGTAACAAGAAATTCTTTTCAATTGCAAATCATTGCTGTATTTTATTGTCGGATATAAAAAAAATCTTTCCAGATGTATGCAGTGTTCACCTGGTATTTGAGAACATATCTTTAGCAGGTCACTTTTTCTTTGTTTTTTTTTTTATAGTGGGGTTCACTCTGTACAAGACCTGTAAGCCACTTGAGGTAGAGGTTTACTGAATAAAAGGCATAGTTTATTCAGATATGCGGGGAAGTTAACAGTTAATCCTAGAGTTCAGCAGGTTAAGATTATAGTGATCAGCAAAATATCTCCTTTGGATTTGGTTCCACAGAGTAGTGGTTTTTGAGTAGAAGCTGCTTACGTCTCACCAATGGAATACAGAGAAAGTGAGGGTGGTTTGTTGCAATGCACATAGAATGGCATGTCCTAGCCATGAAGGTTAGAAGTAGTGAAACTAAAGAATGTAGTTTCCATGGAAGTAGTAAAAGAGTAGTGGAAGAATTGACATTTCTTCTGTGAGAGAGGGGGGTGGAGAATAATTTGTCACCCACAAGGACGTGGAGATGCTCTATCAATACTGGAAAATGAGGACTGGACAGCTCCTGCCCTAATATGACTGCAGTACTCCATTTTAGGTTTCATAAAAGTTGAGGATAGTATGAGGAGTCAGGTACTTACTGGAACGGTACAGAGAAATGACAATTACTTTCTGCATTTTTAGTGATGCAGTGTATGTACAAGTTCCACTTGAGGTATGGATTGAGTTTTAAGGCCCAACACTGTCTATATGAGGGAACATCCATTTATCACAATTGGTGATATTTCAGAGTCTGAGATGTTAGAGCTAGGTAAAAGGAGAGATCAGGTACCAGTCTCCGGTAATCTAGAAATCTGTACACTCATATACCATTGTATCATCAGCATAGATATTCACAAAAGATAAGGGTATATTCTTATACAGATTATTTATGTTAAGTAAAAAAAAAGAGGGTTGGTTTGAGAAGTGATCTAATATAGTGTTATGCATTCAGCTTTAACATTTTCATTTCTCTGTCAGATTTAATATGTCAGATTGATGTCTGACACAAAAAAGAAAAGACTCTCCATGTTTGTAGTAGTAAGTGACAACCACAGCAATTCAGAGATGGCTAACTTCTTAGCTCCTCTGATTTGAATCCCCAGATTTGAATCCACTGGATAGCTCTGTCTGATGTGTTGTCAATAGGAAGACTCAGTAATGACCTTATAATGCAAAGTAATTATTGAAGGCTGCCATCATGGACAAGATGACGAATATGTACAAGAACCATTAAATCAGGACAGGCAGTCACTTTTATGTTTGCATCAAGACTGTCCTTTTGCATAAGGATGATTTTATTGAACAACATTTCTTTTCTGCTTTTCTAAACTGAGTATGTGCCAAATTTCCTTTGAAAATATACTGACTTTTTTTGTATTGAGTATCTTTGCTTTTCTTTATATTGTAACTTGCTCTTAATTACCTGGTGCATGCTGTATACATAGACACATCAGCATATATGTATATTATTATTATTACTACTATAAACATTATTTTTACTAGGTGCACATGTTTGAGTTGAATTCCCTGATTTTTTTTTTGCCTAAATTGTGAATTCCCTCTAAAGAAAAATCATGCCTTCAACAGGAATTGAACCAGTATACCTTTTCTCCATCCTTTTTTACTTTAGTAGGACTTCTCAATTTAGGCCAGTTGTTATTTATTTTACTGTTTAAGAAAATGAAAAACAGGGTCAGCAACTCAAAGACGTGTAGCCACTAGTAATAATGTTAATAATAAGAAAAAATAATGTTGGATAAAAAAATCCTTAAAAAATTGCTATAGATATATAGAGATAGATAGATAGACATATAGATATAGATAGAGAGAGACAGAGAGATAGACAGAGAGAGAGAGAAAGAGAGTGATAAGAATGTATGTTAAAATCAAGAATCTGATGTAAAATCTTGTAGAAATTACACGACTTGAACTGTCAATTTATCCATGTCAGCTGTACTGTCAGAACACTAACTGAATGGGATAACAGAACTCTATAAAAGCTTCATCATCTGTTCAAAAGAAAGTCCAAGAGAAATGGCAGAACCTTTGGACCATATTCACATCATCCCATTTTACTTAGCCATGACATGTAAATGCTTGCTTCAAAGAGCAAGGTTAGTTTTATTCATATTGCCCTTCACCTTAAAACTTCACTTGCAGATCCCTATGGCCTGTCCCATGTTTCCCATGATCCTGCATCAGTTATGATTAGACCCATTCCAAATCTTCTTTCTCAAACCACAATCATGACACGAACATATATTATATAAGCATAACGATGATATTAGTCAGTTTCTCATAAGCAAACATTCATTGCATAATTTCAGTTGCAATTTATCAAATCATCTTCTTAAAATAAGCAAAATAAGTTTCTCAAGTCTATTAACTATTATTGTTCTTTTTTCACAACCTTTTGTTTGAAGTCATCTTCAAGGCTGATTATCTCATTAATCTCTTGTTGAGTTACATGTCTATCCATTTTAGTTGTTGCTGTTATTCTATGTCCTAAAGAAAGTGTAGACATAAGTATCAACACAGCATAGTAACTATGAGTTTCAGGATTCAATGTGATTTTCAGATTTCTTGGCCAACACACACACATATATGTGGGTATATATATATTTTAAATACAGATATGTATATTATATACATAAGTATAATTTTATATTCGTATATGGTGTGCATATAAATTGAATATATACAAATAAAATTGGAATAGCTTTTATTAAATAAAAAAAAAACATTGTAATGTTT
>OZ010585.1:67466474-67478974 GCA_963932145.1 Acanthosepion lycidas | reverse complement strand
TTTATTGAATCTATCTCAAACGAACTTAATGCATATTTTAAGACTTTCTTTTTTTATTCTGCAAGTAATAAACTTAAATAATTAAAGGTCTTATTATGATTGTTACCTATATACCATATGTATATTAACCCAGTAGACTCCTTTTCGGTGTATAGGAACATAGCATCACTATGGTAGATATTGCTAACTCATTTTGGTAGCAAGTAGATTTTTTGGGTGGACTTGCTAGCATCAAACCCAATTGGTTTTTATTTCAGATTAAATTTCTCACTAACATTGTTCACACAGCTCAAAAACAAAACTACTATAATTTAATTATCATAGAGAACCTTTTCTACCTTCCAACATCATGGCTGATGCTAACCTCCAGTACAGAGAAATTCTTTGCACCTTCTTGGTCCCATGTTTTCCCCTGACAGGAAGTGGAGTGATTATATTGAATCAATTACTAGGTCTACTGCTAGAAAAGTTACTTCACTGTGTTGTGTTAAACATTTTTTCTCATCAGAATCCATCTTGCACATTTATAAATCTACCATTCATTTACGCATTGAATATTGCTGCCAAATTTGGTCTGGTGCTCTGGTTATATTTCTGAAGAATTTTGACAAAGACCAAAGTAGATACTGCTAAGTAACTTTTGTAGAAAGTAGATTTTTGCTAGCACCAAATCTAATTGATTTTTATTTCAGAATTGTGCTTCTATTTGACTGGTTGCCAAGCAAAGTTAGAGAGCCCAGTCTACCCTAATGTTAACCTTTTTCTGGTGTGGTGGTGTGGGAAAGAAATGGATTTATACTTATTTTCTTTTTACTAAATTACCCAATATAAAGCTCGAGTGCTGCTCAAAGTAAAAGGTTATAGTCACAATGTTGATGTATGAGGAATATGATAAGGATGAAAGAGGATGTAGTAGTGGTCAAGATCAAAGCATCCACATGGGAGTTGGTTTCACAAAGAGGTAGTTCTTGGGATTAATTTGTCTGAGGGGAACTTTCTTCTTATAATTGGAAGATCGAGAAAATGAGGATGATTCAGTTTTGTAGAAGTAAAAGTATGTATGTGAAAGCACACAGTATGGTCTTGACTGAAAATTGAACTTGGTATACTAATCCCACTATCTGTATCAGTAACTGATACACTATGTGCATGTGGAAAAGTATACTAGTACAACTAATACCATTTCAATTACCAACTCACTCATTCCTGCAAGTACTACTAAGATAACTTCGCAATTAAAAATAATTCCATTATCAAGTAAATAGTTAACAAAGAAAATTTAAATCTTATATATATTTGAAGTTAGAAGGTCATGTAATAAAATCTATGACTACTTGTCTTTTTGATAGAAATCATACCACTAATGATGCTTGTTTTAAGCATTACTTTTTCAATACATTTTTGAGGATCTGCAGGACAATTAGGGGAATGAACAGTTCATGATTAAAGGCTTTTAAACATATGCTATTATTCAGACCATGATGCTGAAAATGATCTTCTGACGGTATGTCATCCTTTATTAATGAACCCAATTAATTAGTATCTATTCACATAACGTGCTTTGCCTATATTTGTGATGTTTGCTGCTGTTCAATGTTTTTATTGCATATTTTTATTGGTTATTATATATTATATAAAAAATATATATGTAGAGTATTTTAGTTGATTATTGATGATTGCTAACCTAGTCATTTGGTGAGGATGCATCCTAAATTTATTAAGGGACTTTTAATTTTTCTTTTCTCAATAATAATTTAGTAGGCATGCTCCATATATGAATAACATCTGATCTAAACATTGACTAATTACAATGATTTCTGTTATGACTAATGTTCTAAGTACTATCTTAAAAAAATATCCATATTCTTTTTTGGCAAATATTTTTCATTAAAAACGCATCAAAAGAGTCATATTTATAATCATTACAACAAGTGATATAATAACAGAAAAAAGGCCTTTTCATTAAAAATGGTCTCCTTCTTTGCTCTTAATCAGATGTTTACCCAGCAGATACTCAAAAATGCATAAATTGGAAAAAATGTCTGAAACATATTCAAATGATTAATACCTTAAAAAAAAAAGATTTTCACTATATTTTGAAATGGCTCCCAAAAACTTGTTGCTACCTCCAATACCGTCCTCTCTCTTTCACTGAAGCAATAATAATAAAGTTTGTTTATGCCTAACAGAATGTGTGGACCAGTAATTTACTGAAGGATAATTTGTTCAATGCAAGTAGATTTTTGCAAATAAATTGCTCAATATTAACAAATAGTGCAACAATGTCCATTGTTGTTACTGGCTTGTGTTATTTACTATATATTCTCTAACAATCTTTCCACTGAATTCTAGAACTGATAATTTTGACTGGTCAGTTTCAGAAATTGGAAATCCAAAACTTTTCAAAGTAAGGTTACAGAATATATATTCAAAGCCAAATCAAAGAAATTCAAATTTATATCAAATAAAGGAGAAATAATTTTTATTTTTTATTTGAGAATAAGTTTGACTTTGAAAAAACAAAATTGTAATATTTTTAGGGATGAAATTGATAAAAAAAATGGAAATTATTTAATATATTTGCCCTCTCACTGCATATTTAAAATTTTGAATTTATTAATTTAAGAATTCAAGGAAACGATTATTAGATAAAATTTACCTTGAGAGAGCAAGGTTTTACTTGATATATAGGTTTATGGACATCTATTAGATTAATGCTGTGGTTACCAAACTTTTTTTCTCTGGGTCACATTTTCAGAATGAAAATTTGTTTGCACCTCACCAAATCTTATGTAATAAAAATACATTTAAAAATAAAAAAAATACTCAGAAGGTTAAAGGTAGATAATTGCAATTTTGCAGTCAGAACGTTATTATTGATAACTCTCTCCTCCAATTTGTGGACCCTAGTTACTATATTCTTAATATGTGGTATAATGCAAAGATAAAATTGGTCAATAATTATTTGTAACTATTTATACTGGCACTCATGCATGCAATTGTAAGTAATCCATGAGATTATTTTAAATTTTAAAATCATATTTATTTTTGGCATATGAGATTTTTTGAGACTGTTTCTAAATTTTTGATTGTCTTTCAATCATTCTGCCTCACCTGCTATCCACTTCTGCTATAAGGCACGTAACATCATTTAAGAACTTCTGCTATAAGGCATGTCACATCATTTAAGACCATCTACTATAAGGCATGTCACATCATTTAAGACCATCTACTATAAGGCATGTCACATCATTTAAGAACTTCTGCTATAAGGCATGTCACATCATTTAAGACCATCTACTATAAGGCATGTCACATCATTTAAGACCATCTACTATAAGGCATGTCACATCATTTAAGAACTTCTGCTATAAGGCATGTCACATCATTTAAGAACTACTGGATTAGCAAGCACTTTTAGAACTTTAGTATTTTAGTGATTATTATATTAATTTGACAAGCCACTGAACGACATTTTTCTCCTTGCTGAGTGTTTTAAAAGTGATGTCTCATGCTTAAGTTTGCCTAATTTCTATAAAAGTGGTTAGTAAGCAGAGGCTTTGAATTTTTGGATTGATATAAAAAATAACTATGATAATGAAATAAAGGAAATCTATTTTGTTTTTTGATTTTTGAGATGAAGACATACTTAGTGGCATGATACACATCTGCTGAGCACACCTATCTGCTAGGGTGGCTTTCAAATCTCTGTTGCAGATGTCTGCTTAGACATATTTGTGTTTTTTTAACACTCAAAGAGTCCACCTATTTTATGCTACAACTATACTGGGTGGACAGTAGACAGTTTCTGAGAGAGAGTGCATAATCCGGTATGTTCAGCATTGCAATATGGCAGTACACATTTCTTTTAGCTTTCTTAGGTTGATGACATTTGAGGAAGCACATAGCAATATCTGAATGCATGTGTTTCATTAACAATAAAAACTTGTCAACTCATGACATAGAAAATTGAACTTCTCTTTGTAATGAGGAAAAGAATGAACTCATGTCAAGTAAAATTAACGTGCTAAAATTAAATGCAGGAAGCCATGATGATGATCTGCCGTAAAAATATTTTGTTTTCCACCTGATTTCAAGAATTTGGTTGATAAAGATTTAATAATATGGCTTTTTATTGTTTGTTTTTTTATTCTTAGGATAATGCAAATCAAATAGATCTAAAATCAATTGATTATTGAACAGTTAAAAATTTTTTTTGTCATTTATTACATTTTTTTTAACTATATTTCTTTTTTTTATTTATTCATGTGTTATTTTTGCTTTTATTTAAATTTTTCCTTCTCTCAATTACAATTTTTTTCATGAATCTTTCATATTTGGTTTCTTTTTCATTTTTATTCTTAATTTTTCATTTCCCTCGGCTTTTTCTTTAGCTCATTCACTTTCTGACATTTCTTTCCTTTTATCTTTATTTCTGTATTTATTCGTTTTAATACATTTTTTTTTTCTATTCCAAACATGTTGTTCTTCACTTCCATTTCTCTTCCCTTTTTGCAGACCAAATTCTAACATTTAAATTTATTTTTCATTTTTTCTTTAGTTTTCTTTGATTTCCTTATTTATCCATTATTATTATTACCATTGTTATTATCTACTTAGTGTTTATTTTTCTAATATTCACCCAATACAAAGCCCAAAATCCACTCAAGGTAGAGGGTTATTGTATGATATTGTCTGTGTAGGAGAAGGCAAGAAGTGCAGTTCATGAAGTTATGTAGGAAATACAATGGTTAACTCTAGACTTGTCGCGATTGGAAAAATATCCTCTTGGTGTTTGTTCCACAAAGCAGCTGTTATTGGGAAGAAGCTAACAAAGTGGAATTTCCTCCTTACAAATGGAATATGAAGGAATAATGATGATTCATCCCTGTGTATATGGCATGGTGGGTTTTAATTGCAAATGTCAGCACTGGTGGAACTAAGGAATGTAGCTCATCAGAACACTCAGCATGGAAATAACAGTAGATTAGCAACAGGCTTGCAATGTTTCATCCATGAGAAAGGAGTTGTAAAGAGGAAAATAATTCATCATTTGCAAGGTTGCATAGACACTTTTGATCTATCAAGATAGGTAGGTGAATAGTGACCAGCCCAGATATAGCAGTAATACTGCATTTTTGGTTTGATCTGGCTTTTGTAAAGAGAGTATTACAGGGGGAGTCAGATACTTACTGGAGCAGTTCAAGGAATCAACCTTTTTTCCAGCATCTTTAGCTGTAGATCATATACATGAAATCCACTTTATGTCTGGGAAATTCTTGAACACTAATCTATCAAGATGGCTGAAAGTTCAGGGTCTGCTCAGTGATAGTAGAACATTATTAGTTTGTGTTGGATTTATTGAGTTTTACAAGTTAGTTGTTCTGCTGTTGAGCCACCAGGTCTACATTAGAAGATAGATAAGCTGCTAAGTTCTTGTGAACCAGATTTTGGGAGGTGCACCTATTAACTACTGTATCATATGCACAGATATTCACTAAGATCAGAGTATATTCTTAAGTAGATAATTAATGTACAGTAGAAAGAGGGTAAGACTGGGAGGAGTACCTTGGAGAATACTCGGATTGATCTCATGGACTGATTTTCAAGCTATATGTGCCCCCCCCCCTAGTTGCAATGGGATCATCCTCTATATTCCCTTTAACCTGGCCTTGTGTCTTACTAAGTTAAGTATAGTAACAATGTAAATGCATGCCAGAGACAAGGAGAGTAAATTTATAGTTTTAACCAAATAAAATAAATTAAAATCACTAAAACATCTCACAATTATTCTCTACGGAATCCTATCTGCTTTATGTGGCATATGTTTCTGACTACAAGATCAAAAGATTATTTCCCAAAATATGGTTCATCCAAATGCCCGCAAGAAACTGGACAAAATCTGTGATAAAACAGAAAGAACTGAAGAGCTTCTCTTGGAAAAAAACATTATAAGATTTGTTTCGATTGTAGACTTAGTAGGTTGGGATGAAAAAGAATCTGGTGGCTGTCTAAAGATGATGAGTGAATATAAAAGAAAGAGATGAAGAAAATGTAAATCTAATTAGTGGGAGGAACACAAGTCAGAAATAAAAGGAGAAAACTAAATATTAGAAGAAGAAGAGAATAGGAATGAAGGGAAGAAAAAGAATGAGTTGATAAAAGTCAGTATATAAAGACAGAGATATTTCAAAGGGAAAAGAAAAATACATAGGAAATGTGAAAGGAATGTTGAACAAATTGAAAATAGATGGAAAGTAAACTTGAAAAAAGATAAGAAAATGAAAAGAAACAAAAAATGAGAAAGAACAAAGAAAAGGAACATTAAAAGTAAATGAAAACAAAAAATAAAAGAAAGAAAATTAGAAAGAAAAACAAAGGAAAAGAAAGAAAAAAGGAAAAGGAAGGAAAATGAAAAGGAAGGAAAATGAAGAAAAAAGAAAAACAAAGGAAAAGGGAGAATGGAAAAGAAAACGAAAAACAAAAGAAGAAAAAGGTAAAGGGAAATGTGAAAAAATAGAATGGAAAAGGAACAGAAAAACAAGAAAAAGAAAATGGAAAATGAAGGAAAAACAAAAGAAAAGGAAAAAATAAAGAAAAGAAGAAAACAAAAGGCAAAGGAAAAGGAAGGTAAAAGATAAATGAAAAAAACAGATAAGCAAAAGAGAAAGAAAATCTAGCAAATGGTGGGCTATTTTTATGAAACTATACCAAGAGATCATGACAACAAATATTTACTACTCTGGTGGCAATATCAGAAAGTTATATATAGACTAGTTTGAGTACCTCACCACAGTGCAATGGTTAGTAAGCTTGTTTAACAGGTTCTTTTTACTAAATGTACTAAAGTTAGTAAATAAAGAAAGACTCAAGATGATTCGTAAGTTTGCTAAAATACAGAGTTCAGTGTCTACTCTTTTAGGACATATAATGGGGAAAGGAATTGGAGAATTCAACACTCATGAGGCATATTGAAAGCAGGAAAAAGCAGAGAGAAACTCAGTATGTGTGAATGGATGGCAGAGTGACAGTGCATGGATAAAGAGGGATAGTGAAATGCTGACTAGAGCTACAAAGAACAGGAAATTGTGGAGAGCCATTATCATTTATATTGTGAAGGGACAAGGCACATAAAAGGAGACTGTAGTATTGAGTCAGCCTAGACTAATTAAATAATAATGAGAGACACCTATCTTGGTGTGGTGGTTAACAAGCTTATTTATGAAATTGACTTGTAAGTATAATCAATTTGGTATTTGCTGGGTCTTCATTTACTAAGGCCTTCCGTCAATCTAAGGTGAGTTTAGTAAAGAAAATGGGCACTTTGCTGTTAGCCAGTTGGTCTTGCAATTCTACAAGGTGCAGTGTAAAGGCTGATATTTTGTCCAATATCCTCTTCAAATTTACCTTCAGAGCTTCAATATTGTGGTGTGGAAACTGCATGTTACCATCAATAACTTTCCTGAGAGACTTCGTTGTATGGTGAAGGCTAAAGCGAACCATATTAAACAAGATTTTCTGGCATTATTTAGCAGATTAATATTTACTTTGTGTTAAAATTGTATTCTGATATAATACATTTTTCAGAAGTTATGAGCTTTTTTTGTGATGGCATGTGACAAAACATGATCTTCACCGATGAGAAACTTTTCACTCTTGAATAAACCTTTAATCAATAAAATGATTGTGTTCTTTCAACAAGTCATCAGTCAGTTTCTGCCACTTCAAGAAAATGCCTCAGATACCAGAAACTGGCAAGTTCCAGTTACTTTTTGGGCAACCATTTCAAAAAGAAGAAAGTCTCTTGTTTTTACGCCTCAAGGGGTAAAGATCAAATGTTTATAGAGGACATCTTAGAAAATGCACTCAAGCTGTGGTACAATGCCATTTATGGTGATAAATACTGGACACTTTAACAAGATGGAGCAATGGGCCATACTGCTCATGTAACACAGCAGTGGTGCTGAGACAATTGTCCTGGCTTCACCAAGGACAAATAGCCTTCCTCATCACCAGATATCAAGACTCTTGACTTGTTTGTAGGCAATTCTTGATAGTGAGGTCTGTTTTATTTTGCACCACAATATTGAAGCATTGAAGACAAAATCAAAGAAGGTATGGGACAAAATACCCATGGAAACTGTGTGCCACTATTAATGATTTTCTTGAAAGACTTCAACATGTGGTAAAGGCTAAAGGAAATCATATTGAATGAGATTTTATGGTGTTATTTAGCAGATTAATACTTACTGATATAATATATATACTTACTGATATACTGATTTCTCTTTTGTAACAGTATTGATGTTGCCCACTGTATAACTGTGTAGTGACTTTGATCCTTTTCTGTGTTTGCCATATTTCTTCTTTTATATTCCATGTCTCTTCAGGATGTGTGAGCATGGCCCAACAAAACTTGTCCTTTGTTGTTCTAATAATCTTTAGACCCTTTACTGTCCCTTTAAGGGGAATTTTTAATTTATAATATTATATATTAATCTATTCCCTGGCTTACACATGTGTATATGTTTTTGCCAATACTGTCTTTTTCAGGCTTGAATGAATAAATAACATCCAAAACATAATGTTCAAAAACCTGCTACAGACATGTATATATGTCGATCTTGATTCTTTTTATGCCCTTCTAAGCTTGAAATGAATCCAATTGTCAGCTCATATATCTGGTAGAGGTATTAGCCACTGCTTGGGTACTTCAAGGTGCCTCAGTTTCTTAGTTACCATATTAAAAACAAATAAAAAAAAATTGTCTGAAAATGAAACGTTTTTCCCAAAATAATTGATGGGGAATGCGTTAAGAAAGCCTATTTTTATGAACAAAATTCCACTCTTATTAATGGAATTAATTATATACTATAGTTACAAAAATGTTAGTAAAGTTTCTCTTGAGTATTTATTATTATGAATTGAAGTGACAGAAATTAAAGGGTTTCCATTTTTAATTCCTGAAGGGTGTTTAATAGTAAAATTCCAATTCCATGATATTGAGAAATGGAAGATATAGAGGCATCTCAAAGAGGTTAAAGGAGGATCAGAGATTAACAACATGAGAAATCAATGGACCATAGGGAAATACCATGACAGAAGGTCAAAAGGTAATGTCAAAAAAAGTAAAATCAAATATGGCTTTTTGGAATTCTTCATTTTTCCCCTTTCTCCTAAGACTGAACTTGTTCTTTTCTTTTTTGAATATCTAAAGAAATTTTTAAAGACCTTTTCACTTCTAGACCCAAATAGCTGGTGCAATGTTTTCAGAATCCTTAAAGGTTTGAAACCTGAAAGGGATTTGTTGATACTTCCTTGTTCTACACTGAATTGTGTGTTAAAAAATATATTCTCTTTACCAGTGAAAATATTAGGCTTCATTTTTGACAAAAAAATAATCAGAATAAAGGAAAATACCATGCATGACAAGATAAAGTCTTAATTCAGCCTCCCAACCTGGGCATACAGCTGAGTGCATATATATATATATATGTATGTATATATATATATATAATATTTTTTAAGCATCATTTCAACCCAGGCAAGGCAACAAAGCCACTAAGATGCAGAGGGGTTCTTCAAGATCAAATTGACTGGAGAGTGAAAAAGTAGAAAAGAGTTCCACAAGCAAGATTTTTGAGAAACAATTTTATATATATATATATATATATATATATATATATATATATTTAATTTCTTTGTTTAAATGTTATATTTGAGTAGATGCTCTATTTTTATTTATTTATTAAATAGGATTTTTATTTATTTACATCTACTCGCCTAAATATTTTGAGAAAACTTGTTCGAAAAATATGTATATTCTAACATGGTTTCTTAAATTATTTGGTCTGGTAGATGTAAATAAATAAACAAAAACAGAGCATCCATTTAAAATATGGTATTTAATCAAATACATTATATATATATATATATATATATATATATATATATATATATATATATATATACACACACACATATACACGCACAAAATTCTATTTATGGTTTTTAGGTTAATGTACCGTTAATGGCTTATCAACAATAATGGCTGCTTGTCATGAAGCACATTTAATTTTGTTTGGTCTTCTCTGAAAATTACTGAATTTTTATAACTGATTATATATAAAATAGAATCCATAGATAGAAAAACTTTTGTTATTAATATTATTGCTATAATTAAAACTTCTACTTTTTTAGGTGGAAATACTGCTAGCAGTAATAATAATGATGAACATTGTGATTTTCTATCTGTTTCTGTCTGCAATAACAGACTTGCTCAGTGTCAGGTAATTATATGCAATCTGGTTTAATTATCAGATGTTATGTTAATATGAAGCATATGCAATACCACTAGTATAATAATAATAATAATAATAATAATAATAATTATAATAATATACCAGGCATGACTCTCATGGCTTTTTACCCTAATTGATTGGAGATGTTAACATGTTCATATTTTGAATTGGTGAATTAAGTTACAGTAAAATATCCTGTTCAATTCCACAGATTTGCTTGTCAGTTGCCTGAACTTAAACATTTTGGCATGTCTCCTATGTGCATCTTTATTCTTGAACAGAATTAATAGGGGAGAATCATGTCTTGTTGAGAGTGTTGTTTAAGTTTGAACCAGTCAAGGCTACTTGGCTGCTACATTTAGATACTGGAGACACCCTCAATCAGAGACCATCTATGCAGACTGGGTCACTCAACCGGAAGGTATTTCAAACTGCCCCTGACTGCAGGAAAAAGAGTATATGATGCTTTTAGCAAAACCTGACACCATATTATGCACATTTATCTGTGTTGAATGTAACTTGTTTATTCTTATCAGACTGGGTGTAATGATGGATATATTGAGCTTTATATTTTTTGTACACTAGCAACTCTTTGGTGGCATGCAATCTCATTTTGGAATTTTATTGATGCCTTTCTTTTTAATCAATTCACCCTAAGCAAGGTGACAACACCACTAAGACACAAGGGGCAATAGAGAGTGAAAGAGAATGAGAAGAGTTTACAAGGAATTGGAAAGTCAATCCTCAACAGGAAATAAAGGATAAATCTCTACAACTGTTCAAAAGACTGGGGAGTAGTGTGAACCAGATAATAGGCAGACCTATCTAGTCCTACTAAGGGATATTATTTTGCTAGTAGCTAACTATAAAAAACTTTAAAATTTTTATTATTTACTCAAAATATTAAAGGATAAAAAATGATATTATTTTCTTTATAATAAAATTTATTTTTGAATGTTGCAACTGTGAGCTTCACTCGTGAAAAAAAAACTTAAAGAATTTTGAAATCCTAGTAACAATAGGAGGTTTTCTTGAGGCAGAGTTACTTTGAGACATTGTTGCCTTTAATCTTCAGAATTTGTAAAGAAACTAAAAGCTTAATTAAAAGAATTCAAGATGTCTTCAAGACACCATTTTTAAACTAAAAAAATCAGGAAAATGACACTGAGGTGATGTGATTTGTCCCTTCACCCCAAAGGATTAGCAAATGTTAAAATACGCAAAGAGATTACTTTCAAAATGAAAGAAAGTAATCTACTCAAATTATTTTGATATTAAAAAAAAAAATTTTATTCCTTTTTTTTAAGAGACTGCCACTACTGTATGAAAATAAAAAGTGTCATTGCTCTCCCAGAAAGAATATTGTATATTATAATTCTTCTTTTATATGCCGTGCACCTTCAAAATGTAGCTTATCATGACTCTTCACAAATTCATATCCTTTAACTTTAAATAATGTTTGCCTCTTTATTATCCCTTCAAATCTGTTCTGCAATACATTTAAACAATCCTCGTTGTGCAGGTTCACTGTTTCCCTCCTCTTTTGTCTTATGTATCTTCTGCAATTATCAAATTCTCAATCCCTCTTTCCTCATTATATGCCCCAGAAATTGTAACTATCTCTTTCCAATTATAAGTATCCGTTTTGTTTACCTTTTCCTTAAAACACCCTCATTTCTCACATGGTCCATTCATGATGTTTTCAGCATCCTACTATAGAACCACATCTGTTGCCTCAAATCTCCTCTTCATCAGTGAGAAAATTGTCCCACATTCACTGACATATAAGATGATTGATATTACATAGCAATTCAGCACTCTTGTTTGTAACAAAATTTTCTTTGTTCTTAATACTTTAAAGATTTTTGAAGATATCTTTCGCTTTTCCAATACACCTGTATTTCTGTGTCACATTTTCTGTTGGGCTCATATTTCTCAAATAGTTAAATTTTTACTTACATTATTTGGATTGTTATTCTTATCTTTATTGCCATATTAATGTTTTGGCTGTTGTATGCTCTGGCCTTCTTCAAGTGATTGGAATTTCAAAGTGAACTCTTTATTTTGTCCACTGAGGTAGAATTCTTGTTGTTACATGTGACATACCTATTCCAAATGTCTCAGTTATTTCATTTTAATTCAACTCTCCAGTTTGGGTTCACCACTGCGCTGTAAGGTTGATTTAAAGGGAAATAGCAG
>OZ010585.1:67456474-67461474 GCA_963932145.1 Acanthosepion lycidas | reverse complement strand
GGTTATCCTCTCTGAGAAACTATTTACCAAATGACATTCTGGGAAATGTGCCAAGTGGTGCTTCTCTATGCCAAATCCAAAATCACCTGATATCTAGTTACAAATATTTGCAACTTCCAGATTGTGCAAATGTTTTAATGAGACAATGCTGCTTGCCAAATTCTTACTAAAGATTGAAGCTGGGGATGGGGTCAGTTTCGAGTTCATAGACAGGAACAGTAAATTTTGAAATGATCAAAGAGAAGATTAAATATTTGCTGAATTTGAAGTAGCTAATTTCTCTACAAAATATTAAACAGACATTGTATTGTTCAACTGTGTAGTCCAGGAAAACCTGAATTTCTTTAGATAAGTTAGAAAGAAGTAATTTAATTGATTCATTTTCTGTGGTTTATCAATCTTTTGCAGGTTATTTAAAGTCAGAAAATATTTATAGATCCTAAGAATTTTTGGGGTGGGTGATAATAAGGATTTAGTGATACAAGTTGTACTAATTAACCAATACCTGGAGGGAGATATAAGGTGGATTCATACCTTACTGAAGAGTATTTGAGTGTAAGTGAATAATAATGAACCCAACTGGATTTGGAACACGGCTTTACAATTTACAATTCTGAATCATTATCTATTACACCACCCACCTATCTAAGATTACAGCACCTAGTATTCCCAAGTGGTTACTCATCTAGGTATTGACTAGATTTGATGTTGCTTAACATTGGTGATCTATGGGTACCAGTGTTTCAACATGATCTGGCCATAAACCAGAAAGAAAGAAGAGGAGGAGTATAAATACAAAACTATTAGAAAATATTCTGTTTTCAAAGTTGTGATTTATTTCCACTAGTTTTTTTTTATTTTCATTTGACAGATACTGCCAATAAAGTTGAGACTTTGAATCATCTGCCCTGTCAGCTGGGGCTGTAGAATACGCTACTGCACCTCTGCAGAGGGGTAAAACCCCCTTACCCCCCAATGGGGCATCCTGGGTATGATGATAAACTACATCTGTGTCCAAGATAGATCTGGTTTTGAGGAGCGTGGAACCACCTCTTAATTGCTGGTGTTCGCAGGTCCACTCGGACCCAGATTGGTAGCATCTGTTAGGGTCCCAGCTATGGGAAAATAGTTAACTCCGAAACTTAGGTAAAAAGCATTATAAAAGTGTAAAAATAGGTTTTAATACCAGAAATACTTTGAAAAAATTTATTACCAAAAATTAATTTTTGAAAAAAAAAACTATTAACAGCAATACGTTTTTGAAAAAAAAAAATTACCAGCAATACATGTGATTGTACTCAAAAATATAAGTAATTGAAAAATGGTTCAAATATATATATGTATACATACACACCTTTTTTTACCAAACTATCGCTATGTATCTACTTCAAAAATTTTGATCGCATTAAATGACCCACTGAGGTTTTGGTATGCCATAAATCGAATAATGAACTTTGAATCATGTGGCACATAATGAGTTTTATTGAATTTTTAAATTCCAGTTGTTGGGATAGAATCAGAGAAAGACAAATTTAAGAAAAGTGGTTTCAGATGAGGTCATATTGTGCGATACGTTATATAATAGTGAACAGTGAAAAGAGAAATTAACACATTCATGGTGAATGAATTAAAATATTATGTGTTAGATGTGCTCAGATATAGCTTTTGATTGAAAAATAAAGTATTACGACCAATAAAAAATTCTCCTTGCTAAAACAAAAATCTATCTTCTAGGGTCTCTGGAGACCAATAAATAAGCAGGAAATTTCTTCTTGGAGAAATGATCTTCAACTACTACACAGGTCACCCATTCTGATGCCATAAGCAGTACTTTGCAATCGTTTTGGTATAACGTGTAGTAATTAGCACTGATCTTTATTCTTTTTTCAGTAAACTCTCTTACAAAATGAATCATCACTTGAACTTTAAAATGCTCAGCAAACATTTTATGACATTGCCTAACTGGTGTAAAATGATTTTCATAAAATGTTCAATTCAAAAATTTTTTAGGAACAAGAATAAATCTTGTTTTGTTTCAATAATATTCTTATAGTTCTATATGAATGTATCATGTCTTTATCAAATCTTTTATCAGTAGGAACCTGACATGAAAGATCTACCTTACTCCTTCTAGTTGATTCTCTCACCGAGAAAAATCCTTTTGCTACTACGATTAATCTTTAACTCTGAACAGGTCTAAAATAATAGGCAATCTTCTATAGCACTATTTACATTGTTCAGACTGTTGTTCTCATCTTTGTTGTCATATTCACAAATAATTTAATTTTTATTGGCCGTCTTATGCTCAGGCCTTCTTCAGGTGATTTTGAACCGAACACTTTATTTCGTCCACTGAGATAGAATGTTCGAGTTCCCCATCCATACCTCTTCCTGATATTCCCAAGGACATGTAGACCAGTAGATAAAATCAATGGTTGAAGAAATCCAGTGACTTGATCCAAAGAGTTCAATACCTAGCCACAGCAGTGGTGAACAAAACCTTGGAGAGTTGAGTTACTAAAGGAAGATAACTGAAACTGAGATAGCTGGAAGAAGCATGGCACGTGGAATGAGGACAATCTACCCTGGTGGATGAAAAAGGGTCCAGTTTGAATTTCCAATCACCTGAAGAAGGCCAGAGTAAGCAATGGCTGAAACATTGTGAAAGACAACCAACAAAGAGGAAAACAACAGTTGGAATAATTTAAATAATGTAAATAGTTAAAATTCTCAAAAATATAGACAGAGTTATCTGTAGGTTCATGTATGCTTAGGATTAATTTTAAACTCATTTGAAATAAATTAAGTTCTGAATACTACAATGAAGAGTTGAAGTTGATCACTTTTTCAAACTATTACGAATAAACCTTTTTAAAAATTATGATCTATTAAGTGTATAAATGTTCCTAACGTTTATTCAGAAACCAGTGACTGAACACATAGTTGAAAATTGGCTTTTCACACAGCTAATATTTTGCTTGAAGCACAATTCAGATTTGACTTGGAAAGTAATTTCTTGAGTATCCGCTTGTGCTGCCATGAATATGTTCTTGTTCCTGACTCAGACATACCCTGGCGGGTCAAAATACAACGAATGAAAACAGTTATTACACAAATACCTCTGAATAACTAAACAAATTTACAAATATTCATTTACAAAATATGTTTATGTTTCTGTTTCTCCATGAGAATACTGAAGGAAACTATATCAGACTCAAATGGAAAAAAGATTATCAAATTGTCGTCAAAGTTTGACTGTTTAAAACACCTGGGACTGAGATAATTTAAAACTGTTTTTGCCTCCAAGCAGGAAGCTTGCTTTTTGCATATTTTAGTGGAATAGGCTATATTCTCCCCTGACGTTATCATTACTTTTTTCTTTCATTATGTTGTATCAAAACAGCGAAATATCTACTAGCATCCATTACCATTTACAAATTGTTTTGAGTCCTTAACCATTTAACAACAAGTGTAAGAAGACCTAGATCTTTAAAATATACCACGAATCTCCTCAGACATAATATACACCTTTTTATAAAGATACCCCTATTTTTAAAATGCTAGTATATTGTTTACTTGATGCTTCTGAAAAAATATAAAACTAGAGTTTGTTACAAAGGCTGGAAAATTAGAATCGACTGAACTATTTTTAACTTTGGCATGTTGTTACAAGACCTAACAATGTATGATATATCAGTGGAATATACCGCCAGCCACCCCAGAATAAAGTCACTTCTTGCAAGATAAGACATTGGTTGATTCAAATAGTTAAATATTCATATTCCATTAATGAGATGTAAGTTCCACACTAACAAGTTCTTTCCACGAACCAATTCCCAAGAGGGTACTTCCTCGATCATAACAATCTTAATCTGTTCAAGTCCAAGGTCAACCATTATCTTCTCCACATAAACTAACAAATAATGCCTTTTAACTCTTACTCTTTAACCTTCTACATTGAGTGGCTCTGGGGCCTTGAACAGGAGTAGCATTATTGTAATATATATATATATATATATATATATATATATATATATATATACACAATTTTAATAATCGAAAGTCTTTTATATATTGCTCTCCCATATATATATATATATATCGTAATCAAATGCATACTAATTATAAACAAGATGAAAATATACTAAAAAATTTAGTATATTCTAATATATCAACTAGAGATCCTAGCAAAAAAAATTAAATTAATCATATACTACACTAAATCAAGTATATCCAACTTAATTCTTCGCAATAATTCTTCTGCCCCGGTTAGCGATTTGCAAAAAAACAACATAGTTTATAAATTCAAGTGCCCTTTGGGAGAGTGTATCTCCAACGAATTAAATAATATTTATGTTGGTCACACCACAAACTCGCTTTCACGACGCTTGACACTACATTTGAATGAAAACTCTAACATTTTTAGGCATTTAAAACAACATGCCTGCCCGCACACACAATTCAGTAAAATACTTGTCGAAAACACAATTATACTTCGACATGAAAACAATAGACAAAAACTAAAAATCCTTGGAGCATTATACATCAAACAGTTGAAATCCAACCTAAACAAAATCAGTTATGGCATCTCTACAAATATTCTTAAATGTCTATAATTGGTAACAGAAGCCATTGGCTTATACCAACGGCTTTTGATTCATACTTCTACAATTCACTCTCGTGTGGTCATGTGTGACATCATGAGATGCGGTGCGATTTTCGCTTCTAGCGTCTTATATGCGCGTGTTTATCGTTGCTTAGAAATCATCTATGTAAACATTGACAGACTATCATCACTGTCTTGTCCGTATATTGCTTAATATGTTGTAATTGACATCTTTGATAATGGCTTATGTAAGCCGAAAGCTTAGATTGTATTAAAATAATATGGATCACTACCGTGAATTTCTTTCTTCGTTCAATGATAATGTTATTAAACTTATCAGATGTTACGAATTTTACATAAAATAAATAGACAACACTTGTCTATATTATTTAAT
>OZ010585.1:67446474-67451474 GCA_963932145.1 Acanthosepion lycidas | reverse complement strand
TCAGTGCATTATATAACATAAATATAGAAAAAGTCCGAGAGAAAAGAGAATGAAAGAATGAATGAAAACCATCTCTTCATATCCCTCAGCCAAAGGTTAAAGAGTAGGACAAATCTAGTTCGTTAGGCTTGATTGGCAACGCACACACACACACACACGCAATATATATATATATATATATATATATATATATATATATATATATATATATATATGTGTGTGTGTGTGTGTAACTTCAAATATCATTCTTAGTGGTTACCTGTGTTTGAAACAAAAAAGTCCGAGAGAAAAGAGAATGAAAGAATGAATGAAAACCATCTCTTCATATCCCTCAGCCAAAGGTTAAAGAGTAAGACAAATCTAGTTCGTTAGGCTTGATTGGCAATGCACATACACACACGCGCAATATATATATATATATATATATATATATATATATATATATATATATATATGTAACTTCAAATATCATTCTTAGTGGTTACCTGTGTTTGAAACAAAAAAGTCCGAGAGAAAAGAGAATGAAAGAATGAATGAAAACCATCTCTTCATATCCCTCAGCCAAAGATTAAAGAGTAGGACAAATCTAGTTCGTTAGGCTTGATTGGCAATGCACACACACACACACGCAATATATATATATATATATATATATATATATATATATATAACTTCAAACATCATTCTTAGTGGTTACCCGTGTTTGAAACAGACGTCACTTTATTTTAAACATTATATATATATATATATATATATATATATATATATATATATATATATATATATATATATATGATTTAAAGATAAATAATTGATTTAAACACATACGATATTCATAAAAAATGAAATATATATTCTCAAAATGCTATGATTTTGTCACTGACAATACTGTTCTTGATAGTAACTGAGAACGTCAGATGTACTTGAACAAAGACATGAGATTTTGGACAGTTTATTGATAATTTTCATTTGTCTGTAAAAGAATTTATTCAAAAATTGGAAAAGTACGATAAAAGGCTAAACAGAAACTTTGTAGGTTGAATTTAACACACATACGCACAAACACACGTACATATATATATATTCAAACATATATTGTTAAATTTCACAGACAACAAATGTTTATTATATTTGATCATGAGCCGTTCTAAGCTTTGTATAGTTGCTTACAACGGCTCATGATCAACATAATAGACATTCGTTGTCTGTTATATTTAACAATATACGTTTGAATAATGATCTGCTGCCCTAATACAATCTATCTATCTATCTATCTATCTATCTATCTATCTATCTATCTATCTATATATATATATATATATATATATATATATATATATATATATGTACGTATATACGTTAAAACAATTGATATTGTGTGCATTATATATAAGGATCTTTTTTCCAATATACGAATATTCTTTCGCAAATATAATTGTGCGTAAATAAATTGATACAAATACACGTTGAATTGTCCTAAGCTTTTGACTTACTTAAATCATCATCGCACCCAAGTGCGGGGTAGAAAAAAAGAACACTTTCTTTTAAGTAGATTGTATCATTATTATGAAGGTCATTAAATATAATAGACATAAAACATCTATTGTTTTTAACAATGCATATTTAAAAGAACAATAGCTACTCAAATAAACCGAATTTTATGAATTATGATAGAGACTGAAAATGTCACAGACAATAATAATAATAATAATAATGTTTTTTTCTTGAGAAATTAAAATGGGTTAGAGTAAATATCTGTTCAGTACCAGAATTTTGCTTGTCACTTTCCTGGCTCTAACCAGTTAACTATGTCCCCTTATGGAATGTCACTATATATCTGTTCATGAGCAGTTATAGTTGTGGGGCATCATGGTAAAAGGTTTTTAATTTTTTTAACTTAAAGTGTGAGCCTATCTATTTGGTTGACATATTTATATCATCTGAGCAGACAGGTTGTTGTTCTTTGCATGCAGTGTCCCCTAAGGACGGAGGCGATCATGGCTCTCCACAATTTTATATCCTTTAACTGTATTTCATCTGTGCGGTTGTGCTGCTTTTTTATCAAGAAATGTCATCATACCGCGCACATTTGACTGTGATGCATGTATCCGATATACACTTATCAGACTGGGTATGATGATCGATATATTGAGCGACATATATATGTACCCTCACCTCACTTTGTTGCTTTTCTGCTCTTTCCAAAATAATAGTAATAATAATAAAGACCTTGAAATCGAACAACAAAAAACTTAAAACTCCGATTATCCCTGTTGTGATAAGGGCATTGGGTACCGAATTCTTGTGAGTAAAAAACCTACACATATCATCCTCAAAAACCTCTCCATCTAAACGAAACATCCAAACGTACATAGATAACTCACTTACAGTGATCTTTTTACTCATAGACCTCGGAGGGAAGATGATACCATGCATTATATTAGGTTGGTGCAAAAATAATTTCGTTTTCTAACATATGTTACTATGTGAGAAAACGAAATTATTTTTGCACCAACCTAATAATAGTAAGCGACCCCTAAGCTTTAATTTCTTGTAAAATGATTCATCCGATTTGTACCTGTTCTTTTTTTATTCCAGTATCTGATTATTTACCTTTCTGGAGCCTTGCTGTTGACAGTCATATTCTTTGATCGAAGTAGCCAACTTGTGATTTGAAATAAAAAAAAGAACCGTAAATATATTCTTTTTTTTAAAAATAACATCGTGGAAATACGCTATTCAAATGCGATGGCCGTAAAAGATTACTAGTTAGATTTACTTCAGAGGGTGCATCTGTTTTAACGATATGAATATTTGACGTTCTCACTGATGGTTTTTGGACTAAATATCTTAGCATTCCTGTTTGGATGCGCTACGAAAGAGCAACCAGTTATTTATAAAAACGACCTCATTCTAGAAACAAGGCTATGAGTATATTACATTCTATTTCTGTTTCTAGTAATTTCATAAAAACGTCGAGTTGAGTCATGAAAGCCCGACACTGGTGTTTATGGAGTTAAATCTTAATTTTAGATAAACTAATTCCCTTATAAAATCTTAATATTTACAAGTCCACCATCCTTCCATGCTTAGAATATTGCTGCCACATATTGTCTGGTGCTCCTGGTCTATATTTACAGATCCTTGATAAAATTCATAGAAGAGTCTGCAATGTCAGTGGTCCTGACCTGACATCTCGGCTTTAGTCAGTTTCCTACCGAGGTAATGTAGCTTCCCTGTGCCTTTTCTATAAATACTTTCATGGTAATTGTTCATGAAACGTAGACTTTATGAATTTAAGCACAGTACTAGATTGGTGGCTAGATCTCATCATTTTACAGTTGAAATGGCTAAATGCAACCGTAAGTTCTATGCTAACAGTTTCTTCTCTCGCACTTCTCGCCTGTGGAAATCTCTTCCGGCTTTTTGCTTTCCAGTCAACTTCGATTTTCATAAATTTAAATGCAATGTCAATTGTTATTTTCTGTCTTCTTAATTCCTGTTCTTTTATTGTTCTCGCTCCCCAATGATGTATTTCATTTTCTCTTATTCCTTCACACTCAGTAACACCGCCTCCACCGCACTACGTGCTAGTGGCTTTGTTGCTCGGGGTGAAAAGATTATGAAAATCTCAGCTTCGTAAAAGCAGTTTGTCATGTCGTAACTTTTGATATTGAAATGATTAACCGTATGTGCATTTGAAAATATGTTTGTCTAACGTTTGAGAGAATCGTTTTTAATCTTTTCTTATAGTAATAATTTATTCTGATATCGTAGCTAAATGTTTTCAAATTCTTAAAATGTATTGCTACTGAACAAGCTTTCTAAATCAAGTATGTCTTATAATTTATGATCCTTCCTTGGCAGGACGAGTGTTTCATATCAGCTTAGATGTTTATGACAAAAACAAAAACGAACAAAAAAACAAAAAAACAAAAAAAATACAGAAAATATCGGAACATAATTTACTGGAATTTATTTTGGCGTTAGGGAATTTTCTAAAGACTGGCTGGATTTTGGATTGTAATTCTAAAGATAAAAACTTAATCAAGATTGAAATAATGGACATTTAGAACATTAGCAACAGAATAGCGAGAAAGGAACAATCGTTGCGAATTCAAGATGGCGACAAATGAGTTGAAGCCATGTTAAAAATCTTAGAAAGTACTGATTTGAACTTCTCCACAACGAACTCGGACAAACTGGATTTGTATATCATTAGTAGTGATCCTCAGTGGGTGCTCTAAACTAAACTAACAATTAGTAAATAAAAGCTCACGGCGATATCATCCGATCACTCGTTAACTGATATCGAACTTAGTACTTAGGTGGGTAACTAATTTGTAATACCAGATGCTGTATACTCTCTATTTGGATGCTGCCATATGAGGTAACTATTAAGCAGGCTCGTCTGGTTGACCATTACGTCTGTGTAGTAAGTTCGATCCTCATATTTACTCACTTGTTACCTTGTAACAAAACTAAAATTAGTGACTCATAAAATAATATTTGTGAATAGTCTCTCTTTCACACACACGAACATGAAGGCAAACAAATGTTGAGAGCATCTAACCGCGACTGTAACTTTGCCGTCTTCTGTTTCAGACAAACAGCTTTACATTTTGTTGTTGTCAGTGCATTCATTTTAGTAGATCGCCTGCATATTATAGTTTTAATGGAATATTAAAATGACCAAACCGTGAGCAAGATATACTATCTATTTATATAAAAATGGTATTTAAAGTATACTTCAGAATTATCGCCAATGTCAGGCTGATTTGGAGTTACTAAACTTGAATGATTTGGCGGAAATATATTTCAAAGACGAATCGCTAATGTAAATAAACAGAAAACAGTAATAATGAATGATGCTGGAGCGTTGACACATCACCCTTTTCAAGATCTTTCAGGAAGAGTATGAATATAAACATGATTAGGTAACTATATTTCTCAGATGAGATATTGTAATTATTTATACTATTTACATTATTCGGACTATT
>OZ010585.1:67373875-67446274 GCA_963932145.1 Acanthosepion lycidas | reverse complement strand
ATAATTTTAGAAATCGAATCCAGTAATGCACATTTAATGTTTCCAGGTATTTTCGATTATCCGTATGTAGATTATTATAACATTTTCGTGTGTATATTTCAGTTAGGTTTTAAAGGCTGCTACCGATTATCAACTTTATTTCTAAATTTCAGTCGTAACTACTAGTCTGTGACTATGCCATCATTTATACAATACTGCTTGATGAGGACTTTCAAAGTGCCTACATTGAAATAAATTAATTCCATTGGGCCTAATTTTGATCATTTACATATTGCATTTGTCCTTATAATATAGACGTAAAAAAGAATTATCAATATGCTGAAACTGTATACATCTTACCTTTATCTCGTGGGCAGAAAACAGAGAAATATTATGAATATTGCAGTCGTAAATCTTATCATATTTCCTGTATTAAAAGTCCATTTGCAGATAAGAACATTCGCTGATAAGAGAACATTTACAGTGCCTAAACAACAGAGAGAAAACAAAACTACAAAAAACTCTAATTTATTCAACTAACTGATGTCTACAAATTATGCTTTCTGGGCGAGAGTAAATTAAATTTGATTGGTTTACTTTCCTTCCTCTTCCCTAATTAGCATGCACCGCGCTTAGCAAGCCCCATGAAGCTTATTCTGTACAGAGAATTGTCTATTGGTAGACGCCGCGAAGAGAAAATATATTCCTGACGTGTGATGAGACACAGCATCTACTGAACTTATGAATTATAACAGCCTCTGTGACACCCACTAGCTTTTCTTTGCAGAATCGGAGAGAAACATATAATAATATAATATATATTTACATTTTATAACACATTTCTACACTTTATTAGCATGTTATCTTTCCAGAAAATTAAAACTTCATTTGTATTCTTCCGACTTCTCTCTAGCCATCTTTATTTTTTAAATAAATGTTTGGGCAAATCTCTGTAAGAACTATAAATGTCATTAAGGCCATGCACATATATTCGGTAATCCAATAATAATTTTATACATGAAATGCTTTTTTATATAAAAAAAAGTTTTCTATAAAAAAAAAAATAAACATATAAAAAATTAGTTTTAAAATATTTTCAGATCACTCGCTTTCATACTATTTAATTTATTTTTAACCTGATAACAGTAAAGAGAGAGTTTACATACCGTAACCATGAATATATTCCACACGAAGTATCCAGGCCGTCGCGCTGCCCGACATTTTACGGAAAGTGCCGACCGCCGGACAGTTGCGTCCGCTTGGTCAATCGCTAACTCCTTCTTTTCAGTCTCCGTGTGCATGTAAAGGTGCCATTCCTGTTCATCTACAAACGACTGCCGATTCACCACATGATGTTCGTCAATATCTTCAATTAATTCCACTTCATAAGATGGGAGTTCTGATGCTACCGTCACAGTGAGATCCTAAAACAAATAGAAGATTAATGTCTATAAGTTTATTTTCTTTAACACAAAAGAAAAACTTAAAACAACAGAAATGTTCCTGTATCATTTAGATAATTGCATTTGTCCTTATAATATAGAAGGATGCTGAGAATACCACGGATCGAACATGTGAGAAACGACGAAATTTTAGTGAAAATGAAAACAAAAAGGTCACTTATACTTAACTTCCGGAAGAGACGGATGAAATTTCTAGTGTGTATAATGAGAACAGAGGGTTCGAAAAATGTTATACTCACAGGGCAGATTGAAAGCGAGTGGGACAGAGGAAAACAACACTTAACCTACCTGGCGAGCTTGAATAAATGGAAGGCAGTGGAGGGTTTGGGAGACAAAATTTATTAAGATCTACAAAGGACAATAATTTATGGAGAACCATGATCACCTACGCCCTGAAAGGACACGGCATATGGAAAAAGAAAAAGAAGAAAAGGAAAAGGAAAAAGAAGTAAAGGAAAAAGAAAAAGAAGAAAAGAAAAAGGAAAAAGAAGAAAAGGAAAAAGAAAAAGAAGAAAAGGAAAAGGAAAAAGAAGAAAAGGAAAAAGAAAAAGAAGAAAAGGAAAAAGAAAAAGAAGAAAAGGAAAAGGAAAAAGAAGAAAAGGAAAAAGAAGAAAAGGAAAAAGAAAAAGAAGAAAAGGAAAAGGAAAAAGGAAAAAGAAAAAGAAGAAAAGGATAAAGAAAAAGAAGAAAAGGAAAAGGAAAAAGAAGAAAAGGAAAAAGAAGACATACAGTGATGGAAAGGAGATCAGTGTAATAGTGAAATATACAACTAAAAGTACACTCTCAATAAATACATCTGTATTCGATAATTTGAAATTAATTATTTGTTTATATATATATATATATATATAAAGTGATGCAACACATTAAATGATAACCATATACTTTAGGTACACTGTACTAGTGCTGTTCAGGAGACGTTATCAGTAAGTAAATGATTTATCGTTTACATCTCTAACCAGAAAGGGCACATACTTTTTCTAGAATATTGTAGTCGAATCCGATCATTGCAAATTTGTTCCCTTTTATAAAAAGATTATTAATAGACTCCTTTTTTAATCCTTTTAACCCAAGCAAGGCAATAAAGTCACTTAGACGCAAGGTGTTACTGAATGTTAGAGAATATAAGAAAAAAGAGAGAGAACAATAAAAGAAGAAAAATTAAGAAGACAAGATAACGATTGAAAGTAACTTTAAAGTTTTGAAGATCAAAGTTGACTAGAAAGCAAGAAGCCAGAATAGAGTTCCACAAGCGAGAAGTGCGATAGAAGAAACTATTAATATAGAACTTACGGTTATATCTATCAGTGGCGTGCAGAAGTTTGGTGATACCTAAATCCAACTCATTGATTGTATGCCTTTAAGTCTAATTAGTGGTGGGTAGCGATAGTGCTTTCAAATTTCAAAAAATAAATTTTTATTTCACTCTTTGATTGGATGCCTTCCCTATATGGATGCTCGAGGCCCTCGCACCCTCTGTCCCCACCCTTCTGCACGTTACTGACATCTAGTCATTTCAACTGTAAAATATCAAACAGTAACATCGCTGTTTTTTTAGAAAACCTTTGATTAAAAGAAAATAACCGATAAATATATTTTTTTTAACTTTGGCGAAAAGTTTCAGGAAAAATGTTTCTTTAGAAAAAAGTAATAGGAGGAAGAATTAATGAGAAAAGGTTATTGAATGGGATGGAAGAAAAGTAGAGAGAGAATGAAGATGAGACGTAGAGAGAGAATGAAGACGAGAGGGAGAGAAAGAATGAAGACGAGAGGGAGAGAAAGAATGAAGATGAGAGGGAGAGAGAATGAATGTGAGAGGGGGAGAGAGAATAAAGATGAGAGGAAGAGAAAGAATGAAGATAACAGGAAGAGAGAGAATGAAGATGAGAGGGAGAGAAAAAATGAAGAAGAGAGGGGGAGAGAGAATGAAGATGAGAGGGAGAGAAAGAATGACGATGAGAGGGAGAGAGAGTTTGAATATGAGAGGGAGAGAGAGAATTAAGATGAGAGGAAGTGAGAGAATGAAGATGAGAGGAAGAGAAAGAATGAAGATGAGAGGAAGCGAGAGAATGAAGATGAGACGGAGAGAAAGAATGAACATGAGAGGGAGAGAGAGAAAGAAGATGAGATGGAGAGAAAGAATGAAGATGAGAGGGAGAGAGAGAATGAATATGAGAGGGGGAGAGAAAATGAAGATGAGAGGGAGAGAAAGAATGAAGATGAGAGGGAGAGAGAGAATGAATATGAGAGGGAGAGAGAGAATGAAGATGAGAGGAAGAGAAAGAATGAAGATGAGAGGGAGAGAAAGAATAATGATGAGAGGGAGAGAATGAATGAAGATGAGTGGGAGAGAAAGAATGAATATGAGAGGAAGAAAATTAGAGAAAGAGAGAGAAAGAATATTAGAGGGAGAGAAAGAATGACTATGAAAGGAAGAAAGCGAATAAAGGTGAGAAGGAGAGAAAGAATGAATATGAAAGGAAGATAGAGAATGAAGATGAGAGGGGGGAGAAATAATGAATATGAGAGGAAGAGAGAGAAAGAAGATTAAAGGGAGAGAGAGAATGAAGATGAGAGGGAGAGAAAGAATGATTCATTGAGAGGAGAGGAGAGGAGAAAAGAAATGGTAAATTTCAATCAGAAAAAGAAGACGATGAAAAGAAAAAGAAACAAAATATTAGGTTGGTGCAAAGATAATGTCGTTTTCTCACATAGTAACATATGTGAAAAAACGACATTATTTTTGCACCAACCTAATATATAAATTTAATACTTCATATTTTTGATTTTGAATCTTTCGGCAAAATCTATATACAGCATTCCATAAGCCCTCTAGGTAGAGCTATAGACGGCTTGTCACGATGGGTTTCTGTTCATCACGAGAACCTAAAGGCTGATAGTCCTAGGGTCGTCATTCCACAATCAACTATGTCAGCATACTCGAATGGCTTGGATTCAATATTTTCTTACTCTTAGTCTGGCTGTCATATAAGGCTAACTACATCCCTATTATTTAAACCAGTAGTTCTCAACCTTTTTCTATTCATAGTCCCCTTTTGATTGATGATGTTTTTGATGGACCCGCCCCCGCTCCTAGCCGTATACTTTAACAAAAACTCATTTTACAATTTCCGGAACAAATAAGAAGTGAGAAGTGATATTTCTCCATATAAACTTCAAAACTGATTGTTTAAAAAATAAATAAATAAATAAATGAAATAAACCTTTATTTCGGAAAAAAAGCTCAAAGTTTTGTTTTTAATCTGACTATCGGATGAGCGTGAATCTGTTCACTAGTATAGGTGTAAGTACTAATATTTGATATAATACCAAAGTTATAACTATACATATAAATTTTTTATAACATTGTATTGTAAAATTGTATTGTAATTTTATTTATCTTGTATTGTAACTTTGTATTGTATATAACTATTGAGTAATATAGTTATACAATAACAAATATAATAACAATTACTAATAATTTCACTAGTATAGGTGATTGAGGGATACCGACGTAAGAAAAATAATTATTTTATTTCATTTCTTACTGGTATTTCCTATTAACAAATCAGTATAATAAATAATGAAAAAAGGGAAATTAATATAAATGGCTATTGTCAGTCGGTAACTCTCTGTGGATCCGTAAATGGAAGTAAAGCTCAAAAATATATTTCAATTACACAATTTAAGTTTATTAGAACTAAAATATTGATTGGCAACAGGGTTGTAGCACTGTGGCCCCTTTCACTGAACTTGCGGCTCCCCAGATACCAATTTTTTTTCGGTGGATTATATAGATATTATTAGGTTCTTTATAAGAACCGCTGATTTAAACCATAATTCGTGGGACAAGAGTTAGGTTTATATAGTTCCCAAGATCATTAGTACGGAGTATACTAACAGACTCATGGAAATATGTTCAAAAGACATATCTTTGATATTTGCCTGGATTATCACTTCTAAAAATCCTGTTATTCCTGGATTCGAACATTGATCCCGTGTAATTTCCAGCGAATAAAAATGTCTGAATATTTATGTGCTTTTTACAAATCATTTCACCCTAATCATGGCAATAAAGCCACTAAGGCGCAAGGAGGGTATTGAGTTAGAAAATATTAGAATAAAAACACTATTAAGGAGAGAGAGAAGAAATAAAAAGACAGTAGATAACGATTGACACAGCATTTAAATTTTTGAAGAGCAAAGTTGATTGGGAGGCAAGAAGCCGGTAGAGAGATCCACAAGCGAGAAGTGCGATAAAGAAAACTGTTAGCATAGAACTTGGGGTTACATTTAACCATTTTGACTGTAAAATGATGAGACTTTGGGACCAATTTTATTTTCAAGTTCTACCAAGATCCCTGACACATTGGCGGTAGAACGGGAACAAGCTACATGGGCCACAGAGCGGGAACAATCTATCCTCGTAGATTACATAAAGGATTCAGTTCCTGGAGATGATCCAAATCGACAATCATCTGACGAAGGTCGAACTGCACAATGGCCGAAACGTTAATAGCAACAACAAAGATTGTAACAATAATCAGCATGCAAATAATGTAAAAATGATAACTAGTCATCACAAACATTTCTATTATAAGAATCTGAAAATAAGACAGTTACAGACAGTTTGGTGGTCAGTCGGAGAATTTGGGGGATACGGAATTATCATTATTTACATAACAACATAGATGAGGACAATAGTCTGCGAGTAAATAGTGTAAACAAGCTCAAAATTTGTCTATATTCTGAGATGAGGTATTTAATTATTTACACTATCTATTGGATTGGTGCAAAAATAATATCGTTTTTTGACGTTAAAAAATACGCCAAAAAACGATATTATTTTTGCACCAACCTAATATATTGTTCGGCTTATTCTTCACATCTTTATTGCCATATTCACGACATTTCTGTCGTTGTACGATATTTGTTGGTATTTCGAACCGAATCCTTTATTTAATTCCACGTGCCATACCTTTTGATATCTCAGTTTTAGCTAATTCCCTCCGATCACCCAACTCTTCAATTTTTTCTTCCCTCTGTTGTGGCCAGGTACTGAACTCGCAACTCTTTGGATCAAGTCACTTCTGGATCAGTCAACCAACACTTTTATCAACTAGGTCAGTGAGTGAAATTTTGGGACTTGTAAAGTTAATGTCTCAGTAACCATTTTTACCAGAGCTCATATTACAATTTTTTGTTATTGCTGTTTTTCTCTAGACATTTGTATTACTGGTTCCCATACTGTATTCATTTCTATGCTTGCCCGGTTTTGTGGCCTTGTTAGAGCCAGAAAGAAAGACATAAAGAGAGGAATTGAGTTAAACAAATATAGTAACAGAAATAGTAATACAAACATATACAAACGAGAGTGTTACAGCAAGAATGTTCGGTCCGACTGCTGCAAACACCCCTGCTCCAAAAGGCAGTACATGCTCCTATTTAATTACTTAGGGGATGTTTGAAGCCTAGCATATGCGCTGATGCCTTAAGTTTTCGTATTTCCCAGTGATATTCTGTCTATTGTTTCAGCTACATGCTATAAAGGGCAGTGATTTCCATTTTCTGTCCATATTCCAACAAATATCACTTGAAAAGACCGGAGCGTACAGTGGTCGAAACGTGGTGAATATGGCAATAAAGATGAAGACAATAGTCCGAACAATGTAAAAAGCTCAAAATAGTTGGAGATTCATAAAAGTTTCCAGAATATTATGAGAAAGTAATTTTGTAAAACTGTACAAATGACTTCGCGTTTTGTGTACATATGTCTTATCAATAAGACCAACTTGTTATTTATTTATAGGATCAATATATGCCCCTAACAATACACATCCTCAGCCATCTTTTACTTCATGTGGCTATCTCGAAAATACAGGAAATCGGCAAATTGTTAAAGCAATTTCATCACAAAGTCAATTGGTTCAACTAGCAGGAAATGTCTCGTTTTGGAAAAGTTTTGAGTTTTATGTACTGTAACCAAGTTGAATCTTTTCAAAAAAAAAAAAAAAAAAAAAAAAAATGGAAAAAAAAAGAGAGATGAGGGGATTACATTTGATTTTTTTTTTTTTTTTTTAGATTTCTATTGCCAAAACGGAACATTGAAAAAAAAATTCTCCCCTCCCCACGGAAATTATTAGAGAGCTTGTTGAACGACATAAGAAAAATTAAAACTGTCAATAAAATTCTTTGCTTTCTCAAGTAAGGCTGAGCAAAAATGATACCCCTTTTATTTGAGTAAAAATAAATCGAACCGGAAACAATTTTATAAAAATAAATAAAGAACAAGTAATAAATAAAACAGAAAGTAGTCAAAAGAATTGGAATTTTATAGACCTTTTTTTTTTCTTCAAACGACCTCGAAGAAAGGAATCTTAAATCGTGCACGCTTAAACAAAAGTTATTTCATTGCTTGTTATTGGCTCGTTTGTCAAAAGTCTGCTGTTTCTTTGATAACGAATTTGCTGAATACGACTTCAGAAAACTGCAGGCGAATGACAGAAATGTGTCTTTTGTTCTTCCTTTGCAGTAAAAAAAAACACATTTAGAAGGGAAACGAGTGCAAGGATGAAAACTATCACCCATACTAAAGCTATCGCCAATATATATATATTTGTTGGAATGCCTTTTTTTATTTTATGTATCTTCACAGTATGTAGTGACGCACAGCAAACGAATCAAGTGAAAACAAATCGTTAGATTTTATGGAAATACGGGAACCGTTTTCTAATTCCAGTCAGGTTTGTTATATTATGTGTAAATGCACTTGGGAAAAGTAAGAATCTGCAACCCCAGTTATGGATTAATTAGTATGAATTATACCAGTAAATTTTTATATCTCCAAAAAATTCTTACAATCTAAAACATATTTTCTGGTTTTAAATAACCCGCAAAAAATGGTTAAGCCGTAAAAAACAAATCAGTCTGCCTTCGATTGAGTAATCGTTTTGACTCCAGAGGATTTTGTGTGTTTTATGTTCTATGACAAATTCTGGTCTATACGTGTACCACTGGTCTGCATCTGTCAATATTCAGTCTCTTGCACAGTTCTCAGTGGAATGCCTTTCTCACATTTGCTGATTATGTGGTTTATGGTCTTATCTTTATTTCTATATTGTCTAGATTTGCTACAGTTTTGCCAGGCGACATTTATATATTGCTAGTTCCTATGGCTATGTTTGAAGTTGTTATTGAGCGCGATTCTATTTCTCAGCTTTCTCTAAGTAGCCATTCCGATTTATCTTCACAAATCTCGGCATATTTCCTTGGTTTCGGTTAATTCTTCTGCTCGTTCTAGTACCACTTTTGTTTGCTATGAGTAGTCTTTCCTTTCTCTGTCGGGTGTACTATTTGCGTTCATTAACTGCGGGGTCAATGCAATCCTTGATACTGATTAGTCTTCTTCCGTCTCCTTTTTCTTTTAAAATACAGCCTATCGTCTATAGACGCATTATTATTATTATTATTGATTGGGAGCGACCGGGTCAAAATATACAGAACCCATTACAGTGCAAGTGGGGTAAAATATAAAGAGCCTAGTAAACAATTATGGTATACCAAACACATGCAGTGTAGTCAAATGTACGCGAAAAGGTATCAGGTTTTGAAATCGGCACAGTTAGAAATACCTTCAGATCTATTAATCCAGGCTGCCCAGACAGTCTTTGATTGGAAGTGTTTCAATCTATCTAGATTTGGTTAAGTTAACTTGGCTGCATTATGCTTTAAATTCAAAAAAAAAAAAAAAAAAAAAAACTTCTGAACACCCGGCCATTATGCTTCTTAACTGCTCTTACGCATGAGCTGAGATGTCATTTGGGTTAGTCCCTAGCGGATAGGCATAACTGGTTGCGGTCAGGTGTCTGTGGGACTGAACGAAATATTTATTGTAGTCTATTATCAATCAATTATCAGAAGCCTATCGAACCGTTTCATTCCAAGCAAAGTGATAATGCCACTAGGAAGCCAAGAGATAGTGGGAGTGAAAGAGAATTGAGAAGACTTTAGTGAGGTGAAGTGAGGAGAAAGGACAATAAAAGACCAAGTTTCAGAAAGAAAGATGGCAATTGGTGTTGCAATAATATTTTTGAAGATTGTAGGTGACAAGGAAGTAAGAAATCCTTTAACATCTTACATTCCTCATTATACTTGTTGACCTTATAACTAGCGTAGTCTGAAGAGTTCGTGGTAGACGAACTTTATGTTCTTATCAGTAAAACACTGGCTCTCGGAACTTACGAGAGAGAGAGGGAGAGTTTAATGTTTTGAATCTATTTGTAACTATAAAAAAAGGGTTTTCACATCAATAGTAATTGGTGGATTTCACCGGAGATCAGGAGACAACAATTCCTTTAGATACGAATTGATGTTATTTTTAATTGAGTTTGAATTGTTTCGTGTGGTTTTTCTTCTTCCTTGGATTGCTCTCTCGATCACTTTGCAAACTATTCAGAATTGTTGAAAGTACGTCCAACTGTCACGTCCAAGTTTCATTTTTTTTCAATTCTCTAGTTAAATACGGATATTATTTAAAAGTTTTCAACCTTGCCTAAAACAGTGGGATCCAGTATCTGATTTATTTTTACTCTTTTTTTTTCTTTTTTTAATAAATGAAACTAGACACCGGTTTTTTGTCATCGTTTGGGTGTCCCGTTTGAATTTCAAAGTCCAAGAGAATTTAATGATTTTATTCAAGTCGATAGTTAACAGTTATTTTCCCTACATATGCTTATAAATTATACCCCTTACCTCTTACTCTGTAACCTTCTACCTCGAGTGGCTTTTGGGCCTCGTACAAAATGAACAATATGAACGATAGTACTCAGGCACGGTGGAGTAAAGGATAGTGTCTTGAATTGGGGAGCCGAGTTCGAATTCCACTCGAATCCATTACATTCACTTAGGTGCTAATATCCTTGAGAAAGGTATGAATTCTTTTCTTCTCCCCCTCAGCTATGGGTAAATAGCAGGACAGACCGGGTTCTATAGCATTGGATGGAAACTGGTCTACCGTAGGAAGAAATGGCAACCTACTGCGGGAAAAAAATCACCCTCGTCAGTCATGTATCGAAAGATGCATGATCGTCTAATCGTGTATTCCGCATGGCACATAACTGACTGAGTTTTGAGTATACGAACAGTTTCTCTGTCTATTTCTCCTCCTCCTCCTCATTATTATTATTATTATTATTATTATTATTATTATTATTATTATTATTATGATTTCTCCATTTTATTTTACATGCTAGCAAAGATGAAAGGCTGAAGAAAGAAATATATTTGATTGATCATTCTTGGTGATTGGCAGACAGAAAATCTAGTCGATAAATAGGAGGTGGTGTGGCACTTGTGATAAATCTTTGAACTTATTTATCATCTTGATAAAAAAGTGTGGGGAGCGGGATTCATCAAGAAGAATTTCTCATTGTTTAGGGGTGGGGGTCGATCTCGTTCACACGCATGCCAGATGTCTTCAGAACTTACGTTCGAATTCAAAGCTGGAAAATCATTGGCAATGAAACGTTTCTTGGAAGTGAAACATTTCCAAACTGTACAAAGAAGTTAATCTCTTTCATATTTGAAGTCGATACAGTGCAAGCCCTGATATTTTGAAACTTTACTTTGTCAATTTTCAATTGGAACAGTTTAACAAATCTTCGCTTAGTTAAATGATAAGAAAATCTGCTAAGAAAATTTTTAATGTCATAAAGGAAGTAGGCGATCCTGATTCTCCACAGATTTGTCTTTATTATATGTGAATTACCATGTAATCTTGGGGAAATAATGGAGTAGTTTCTCGCTGTCTTTTTTTCTCTTTGACTGATTGCAACCTAAGAATAGAAAGTCCAGTTCATCACCAGCAAGCAGGGCCTAGACCTGCATCAATCCCGAGGAGTGGTCATACCCACAAAGAGGCTCCTTGTCTCAAACGCTTAGTGGGGTCAAATCTCACTCCAGATCTCATTTTGGAATGCTGTGAGAATGGTCAGTTCATTGTATAGCTCCATGAAATATCTATCTCCCGCTGCTATCATATATGTTTATGAGGGTAGGATCAGACCAAAAATGGAGTAATGCTGATATATCTGGGCTGGTGCTGTCCAATCTTCACTTTCCAGCTTCGACAGAGTTCTAAAATGATTACACAGCCTTTTGGGTGATGAATTATTTTCCTCCACCAACCCTTATCCCACCGACGAAATGTCGCTAGCCTTTCGCTAATATATGACTGTTACTATGTTAGATGTTTTAATAAGTAACATGCCTTAGCGCTACCAGCTCAGACCACAGCTCGAACACGCCATGTTGTATTCACTGTAGCAAACCATCCCCATTCCCTTTGTGTTCACTTGATAAGAAGTAAGTTCTACTCAGACAGCTTCTTCCACAAAACTGTTACTTTGTGTAACTAACACCCGAGAGAATACTTCCTTGACAACTACACACTTGGTTTCTATAAATCCAGGGCCAACCAATATTCTACCCGTTCTCATAATACTCCCCTCCTCCCTTATAATCTCACTCAGTAACCCTCTACTTTGAGGGTCCCTTGGGCCTTGTATTTGGTAAGCTATCAGTAAATAATAATAAAAAATATTGCGGATGGTAAGAAGACAAGTTTACGCTTTTCCTAAAATCATTTGTGCGAAAGTGAATGCAACAGATGTACCTGGAATTTGAAATCTGCTTAATGATTCTACTTTCCACATCGACAACGGTTACACTGTCCGCACACCTAAGTTTATGATAAGTATTAAATATTTTTCATAATGGCTGTGTTTATACTGTATTAATTAGTCAAGCATATGACTGTGTGTGTGTGGGGGGGGGGGCGGATCCCCACCCCGGATTCTTCTGGAGGGATTGGCGGAGGAGGAGAAGAGGGATTTTCCCGTCGGAGTAGATGCTGCGGTTGTAGTATCTTTTTCGTGTCGGAGACATTCTCTACTACCTTGCATCCGCAACCGTTGCGTGACATCTGTTCCGTAGCAGTGGTATGGCCGGCTATGACTAGCTTATACGAGCTCTGAACAGCTTAGACATGCTAAGATCAGCTTAGACCAGCGGCCCGAGTGGAAACACTCGAGTCTTCACGTTAAAACCCGACCTTGTGTCACAGACTGACTCAGAATTTTAAGGTAAATCTCGGGCTTTCCCCCCGGATTGTTCTGGAGGGATTGGCTTAAAAACCTGTGCACCTCGGCGTGGTGTAATGATTAGGAAGCTTGTCTTGCTAGATCAATTACGACTGAGTAGTGAGTTCGATCCTCACTGGGTGCTTCATACTTTCGGCCTTGTGCTACATCTAAGCTGCGATTAAATGTGGCACAAGTAGAACATCCATTGAAAAACTAAACTTACTATTATTTGCATAGTAGGCTTGTTAATAATTACAACACAGTAAGACAATCGTTTAATACTATCACGCGAGTGTAAAGAATTGTACGCTTCTAATTTTCCCAAAGAATGTCTGGATTTAGCACATGAAATGTATGCATTTACCATAGCGCATCTAACTGAAGACTCCTTCTTCCACTTTTGTTAACAGAAAACATTTCTTTCCGAATATTGCCTTGTGGATAATAATCAAATAAATTTGATATCAATGGAATCGGATCATATTGGGATTGAGCTTTTCGAAATGTTAAAGTTAATTTTCAAGATCTTTATCCATCAACAAGAATGCATTTAATTGCCATAGGAAGGCATTAAAAAAAACAACAACGGTAAATACAAAAATTGAACAATTAAGATTCCTTTTAACTTTAACATCCATCACTGGAAGAAAAATGATTACCGAAATAATCATTTTAAATTAAGTAAATTGCATACACCTGAATGTGCATGAAACGGAAAATATATTAAAAAAAATCAATTTTTATTTTTGCTTCGAAAAATTCCGTTTAAATTAATGAAAACATTCAGAATTTATCTCCTTAAGTTTTACGAATATTTTCTAAATCGATTTTAACTCTGGCACGACCAGATTGTTTTACAATTAAGACATGGTCAGAAATGTTTAAAATCGTATGTACAGGGTGGGTGAAAAAAAAAGTTGTTAATATGACCACATCTCACAGTTTTATTGTTGAACTAACTAGATACAACTACCACTTCTACTCTAACACTTTTCTCATAATTCCTACCTGTGGAACTCCCTTTCTTGCTTTCCTAATAACAGCAATGTTCAAAAATTTAAATGCAACATCAATTACCATCTTCTCTCATCTTGAACACTGTTCCTTTTTTTTCCCTTTTCTCGATCCTCCTCATTCTCAATCTTCTCATTCTCTTTCACTCCATGTAACCACCTGTGGTCTAATGGTATTGTCGCCTTGCTTGGGGTGAAGCGATAAAAAAAAATAAAGTGGTAGATTTTCATTGCCAATCGGTGTGCTCACTTGCATGGGCGTGCTCAGCTAGCATCCCGTCTCGGAATGTGGCATTCTGTCCTACAAGTGCAGAGATGGTGGCGCTGTGTTTATTGATCAGTAGAGGCGGAAACCATCAGAAATTCATTCCAATCTGATGGGTACAAGATCTAGGGTAGATACCCACAGAAACAGTCGTCCTTATACATCCAGATTGGACGAAAATGCGCAAAATGTAGAATTTTAACACTGTACTCTACTACCAGTATACTGTCATAATAAATAACAGTTTATGAAAATCAACCAAAAATTAGTAACGTTATTTTAAATTTTAAATTGGGAGTTTCTTTCCATCCATCCTGTCAAGAAATGACCGCGTGACCGAGTGGTTAGAACGTTAGCGTTCCAACCATGAGATTCAGGTTCAAATTTCACCATCTGATTTATCAAGGAGTAGATTTCTTGAAAATATCAACCAACCCAAGTATACGGCATAACTAGAAAGCACCTGAAGACGATGGCAAGTGTTGACCTACGTCTTGTGAGAGAAATTGGGTAGAGGTAACTGTTTGGAAGCCATCGATGGCTGTACTAGCACGAAGTTATATGTCATCGGGACCGAGAGTTTCATCGTAGCGGCCTCTGAATACGAATTGCATCTCCTATGATCAAAGAGTAAATATGAAAGCATAAACTGAAAAGATCTGAACCATTACTTGTTCAGATTACAAGAGACAGACATTAAATATTAAAATATTAAAACCCTCAGTTTTCGCCACCGGCATCCGATTAGTAATATTTACCAACCTCTCCACATGGTAGGGTGTGGCACAAGGCCGAGTTTAATGTGGGGCAATCGGAGCCCGTAGGCTCGGCCAAAAATTCCCCGTATAACCGGCATTATTGGGTTTGGGTCTGTCTATCTCCCCCGGACGAGACTCTGCTCTTCGGCACAGCTTCGTCCGAGTTCCTCTCTGCTCGAAGTCAGAGAGTTCGACAGCACAGCTGGAACAGATCCCAGCTTGTCAATATCTACTACCCCACCACAAGGATAGATGTGGCACAAGGCCGAGTTTTACGTTGGTCTTCTGAGCCCGTAGGATCGGCCAAAAATATTCCCTTTCGAACCCGTATAAACGGGTTCATGGTCAGTCTATCTCCCCGAAAGAGACCCTGCCCTTCGGCAGAGCCTTGTCTGGGTTCCTCTCTGCACGAAGGCAGAGAGTTCGACAACAGCTATGAGCTGAGTAACATAACCCAGCTAGCGGCATCTGAATAGTGACGTAATTGTCACGATCATTAAAAGCTATATACGCAACAAAAGTGTTTCCCCCAAAATCTTATATATACGAGAAAATAATTGAAGAATTTCTATATACAATTTTATTTTAAGACATTTTTATGTTTATACATTGTTTTTATAGACACAAATATTTAAGTAAATGCTCTGTATAGAAGACTTAAAGATAATTCTACAGAATAGACGATAAATAATTAATATGTGTGTGTGTGTGTGTGTTTTGGAAAATGTTCACTGACCCAAAAGGGATAAGGCGTGAACGTGTGCGAACCACATTTGCTAGATTAGCTCGTTAATCACTGTTCAAGATTAATTGGTTATTTTCTAAATAATTTGTGAGGTGGGGAAGAAAGTTTTATTTTGGACTTAAAAGCGGACATAATATTCCCATAATATATACAAATATTAAAATAAGGGTAGGAAGAACATGGAAAAGAAAAAAAAAATCCAGTAAAGTGACGAATCGAAAAATATAAAAACCAAAACAACAAAGAAGTTAAACGTTTATCGCTCCTCGCTCTTCAGAGCTTAATCGAAGACAAATTTTATGTTCACAATCAGTAAAATCATGTTTTATTGCTTATTTTTAGATTCACCACTTAACCGTAAGTAATTTTTTCTTTTCTTTGTTCTTCCCAATTATTTTAATATATTCGTATATATTATATGAAAATGTCCAGTTTTAACGATATATATATATATATATATATATATATATATATATATATATATATATATATATATACGTCGCCTGACGATCTCAGTAGTGTGAAACTAGAGTAGCTGCCTGAATTATGTATCTTTCTGAGACGTGATGCTGAGAGGGCTAATTGCTCGGTTCTGGTAAATTTAGACAGGGTACTGTATATTACTGTTTGGTTAGGGTCAGTTTTTTTTCTTAGTTTGTTTTCTTTCCCCTTTTTATTCTATCCGTTTTTCTTTTGTTCTTGTGGTTGTTGATTTTTTCTTTTTATTAGTTTTTCTTCGGTGACCTGGGCGAAATGGAAAAAAAAAGAAAGATTATCTCTAAGTTTTCTTGTCAGATACACCCCCCCCCCCAAAAAAAACAAAAAAAAACTTAGGCATGAACCCAATGAAAAATAGATTGGCTGCAGCGAAATAAAGTTTATTTGAAACTGGTTCAGTTGTTTTTCAGTTTCGTTCAGACCAGTTCATTTCTCGTAAACTATTTCACATACGTAAAGACACATCCATTTTCTTCAGAATTCTCCAGATATTTACCAAGGCTACATTAGTCGAACATCCAGGGGACAGGGGAGGAAGAAATAAATGTTAATATTTCGATACAACAATCTTTAGACCAAAAGATGCTTATAGTTCTCGCACGTTTTCACCAGGAATTCTCTGCTGAAATAATTGTAAAAATCTTATTTCCTTTTACCAGTACAGCCAAAATCAAAGGTGACATTTTCGAATGCAATTAACTAATGTTTCCCTTAAAGTTTACAATCGTGACATTCCAACACGCAAATCTGTTCAGTGTTCCGGCTGATTCAGTGAGAGAAGACATTTAGCTATTCCTATTGGGTAAATTCTCGAGATATTAGAATCAAATATATAGATTTCTTTTAGGATTTGTTGAAATCAAGTTTAAAAGAAAGCAACACTATTGAATCAAAGCAGTGAATATCTTTAGAAATTGGCTTCAATTCAACTTTACATTTTTAACGAAAGAATTATTTTACTCATTAAAAGAATCCGGATACTAGAAGAGTAATATATCTATCTGTATGGGTAAATAGAGATCAATTAGGAAAGTTAGCATGTTTCGCTATTTAATTTAACTTCATCAGAAATTTGGGGGAAGCGAAATCATTTCTAAAACTAAACTAAATAACGAAACGATAAATTTATAAAGAATTTTCTACGTGGAATTTTTGGCCGAGCTTACGGGTTCGGATATGCCCCACATTAAATTCGGCCTTGTGCCACATCCTACCTCGTGGGGAGGTCGGTAAATATTACTGGCTACCGGAAGATTGTGTGCAAACACATGAAACTTAAAGTAGTGGCCAGTCATTGCTTCCCTGGTTATTGAATTAATATTCAAATGCTCTGTCATTTTTATGGCATAGAGCACTTTTATGCCAGAAGGCTAATTTTCGGCATACTCTGTATATAACAGGGGCAAGAAAGGTTATTTGTGCGAAAGTGAATGCAATGTTTCAGGTCGGAATTTAAACTCGGCATGCCTAGTCGATTTTCTGTGTCGATGACCATTACGCTACGTGCACACAATTAGTTTAATTCGTATATGCTTTATATCATCATTCAAAATGTTACCTTTTGCCTGGGGTCGAAGAGTGACTACGAGTGTCGGAAAGGATACGTGGAAAGCGTAACGATTATTGGCACGAAAAATGCAGCCGGCGCGTCGGGTTCAAGTTCCATCCTTGTCTGTTACATCTCCTTTACACTTCGGAAGGCAGGAACTAATCTATTCTCTCCTTTCAGCTATGGGTTAAATGATACGGTAGGCAGGCTTCTTTTATCTTGAGTGGCAACCAGTGTAAGTAAAAGAATACTAAATTCTAAATCGTAGAGAAAATAACGAAAACCAAGCAAATATCTTTCATGAAAGTACGCAATTAGTTTAGGGTCTGAGCAGGCCACTCTTTCGATGTATATTTATGCGTAATACATCGATTGAATGCAAGTTCATTTGATACACTACGCATTGACCCACTTCTCATCTTCAATGTTAAAAAAAAACCCTTAAGGCAGACACTCTCCTCGCCTACACACACATTAACAATTTAACATTTTTGTTTTAGTATTACTCCCTTTAATTTAAACATTACAAGAGCTTTCTTGAGAAACAATGAAATATTGATGAATAATACAAGTACGTGCGCATTTCGGTGAGAGATTCGATAAGAAAAAGAGAAGAAAGCGTTAAAACAAAACTACATCAACAATTTTGTAAAAAAAAGTTGTAATAGTATTAGCAGTAATTCAGTGAGAATATTTGCTAAACAAATAATAAAAACAACATTGATAAAACATTTAAAACATGATTATACCAATAGTAACAAGTTGGAAGATTAGAGAAACTGGAAAAATAAAAATAAACCAATAAAACTAGTAAATAAATTAAAGAGAAGAATGAAAGCGGAAAAAGATGAGGGAGAGTAAGTTAAACCAAATGAAAGAGAGATAACGAAGATAAAACGAGACAAACATGAGGAAGGAAAGCTTAAGAGAAAGCCAAATGAGAATCTTTAATGCACCGTGTACATTTAGGACGTGTGTTATGATGGCTCCCCGCAATGTCCTGTTTTATGTTTTTCTTTTTAATTCTAACCAGTGTTTGACTGTTTATCATCCCTTTTTGTCTCTGCTCCGCCACCCATTCACACAAACTCATACTGTACGTTTCTCACTGTTTCCCTCTGCCCCATCTTGGCCAAAAATGTCCTGTGAGTGTTAAATTTAAGTTTTTCCTCGTGATATATCCCAGAAATCTCAACTTTCTCATTTTAAACACAAGTGTTCGATTAGATCCCATGTTTTTTTAGAACTTCTTTGTTACCCACATGTCCAGTACAAGGTATTCCCAGCGTTCTTCTGTAGAACAACATCTCTTCTTCATCTACAAAGAACTGTCCAAAATTCACTGGCGTTTAGGATAAGTATAACATAGCAATTCAACACATTTTTGTTTCTAACGAAATTTTACTATCCTTTCATATTTTGCTTCTTATTTTTCTTTCCAGAAAGCATGCCAGAACAATGATAACAATGTAAATAACATATATATCTAAATAACATAATGTAAATAACATATATATATATAATGTGAGAGTGTGTGAGAGAGAGTAGTGGCTGAGTTAGAGAGAAGTACAAAGGTTTTCAGAACGGAAATTAAAAGTAGTTTCATAGGAGGGATTAATATCGATTCAAAAGGCATGAAACTGAAATTCTTGTTTCATCATCAGTCATCTTATAGAAAAAGCACAACGAAACCTGGCAGATCGTTATAAGGAAAACTTACAAATATCGGTTAACAGGAAAGAACCTATGGTGGGAAACGAATACCCTCTGTGATTATAAATTGTAAGATGAAAAAAAATAAGAGAAAACAGAGTAAAGAATGAAAAAAGCAAAAGAAAGAGGAAAAACAAAAGAGGCATAAAAAATGGGAAAAAGGGAAATGGAGAAGGAAAAAAAAACACAAAAGATGAGATTATAGAACGGATAATAACGTTTATGTGCAAAACTAACTAAAGAAAGGCGAATAAGGAAACGGGTAGATTGGTAGGAAAAAGAGAAAAAAAAAACTGGAAAAATGAAAGAAAAAGAGATCTAAAAAGTAAGAGACGGTAAAGTAAAAATGTTTGAAAGCAGACGAGAAAATATGAAAGAAAAAAAAGAGGCAATAAAGAAGAAAGAAAAACAATCGAATGTAAAACGGATGAATCAGCTATAAATAAATAAAGAACAATAAGTAAAATAGAAAAAAATAAAAAAAGTAAACAACAAAATAGATTTTAAACAGCAGAAGTTTTGTTCAACATAGGTAGATCAAAAAGTAGATAAGTTAAAAAAGAAAACTTAGTGAAATCTACAAAAATAGACAATAGAGGACAAAGATGATAAAAATACGAATCTAAACTTGGTTATTCAATTGAAACAAAACAGTGCACAGAAAAGCCATAATTCTAAACGATAGGCAACATACTTTGAGTAGTAAATATGTCCACAGAATGAAATCACAATGCCTATCGGCGTATGAAGCGACAGACGGACGCGCGCTACAGCATACCGTCTGGAATAATCGTCTCTATAAATGGAATTGGTGCACAAAGAGAATCTGGCAAGGTCTCAAGAAATATTCTCCAAGATAAAACAGTAAAAGACTGTTAAACATTAGCATTTCCAGTCACCAATAGTATCCCATCGTTGTGACGGGTGTAATTTTCACGAGTAGATAAGTAGCTAGACACATACATTGGGATAAGCGAGCGAAATTACTGAGCATGTGAAATCCTTAAGATCTATGTATCATACGTTTTTGCTCAATATTGTTTTTACACACACACACACACACTATATATATATATATATATATATATATATATATATATATATATATATATATATATATATCAGGTACTGCCAAATGTCAAAGAAATTTGCTTATTAAACACTACAATTTCCACTGTTGATATAGTAATCCTTTTTGAATTTAACCTGTATGGAACATTTTGTTGCAAAATGCCTGTGTACACTGTTCAAGCCCGGTAAATATTTATGTAGAACTCATAGATAAAGAATGATAATTACCCAAATAATTCGCCTGAAAATCCTCGCGAGTTTTTACTACAAACAGTATTTGCCCGACAATGAGTTCATTGGTCATCTCTTTCTACGATGGCTTTGCCAATGCTTGACAAAAAGGCTTTCCATGTGCCAATCAGACGAAAATTTAGACACATTATCAATTTGCTATCTTTAATATTTTAGAAAGGGAAAAAATAGTTAAAAATAAATAAAAGCTTTGATTGGACCTAATAGAGAGAAAAGCGATATTTTCATTCTCTTTGCTATGAGGAGTTTTGAAGAATTTTTATTTTCCTCTTCATTCATGAATTGTTAGGGTGAGAAATTCTCTAATGGACAAAATATATAGATAATAAAATCCAACCCGTACTGTTATATAATTATTTTTTCAGTGTTCTATTCAACGTCTTTTTTTTTAGTAATTTTTTTTTACTATTACACTCATCTTCCTTATTGATCTAATGCGCATGTTCGATTCCGTCCTTAATTCACCGTCATTGGCCATTTAACAACTTGGAGAGCATAAAATATTAGTTTATCGAGGATAAAACGGGTGCAATAGTAAAATAATATCGTCTGTTCTACCAACAGTAGACTTCTTCAGCAGAAAAGGTAGAATACTTAACGAAGTCGAATAATAACTAGTTTTCTTCACAATGATTCAGTTGCCCCCATAAGCATTGGAAATTAAGTAGAATGAAATCTTTGAAACCATAGGAAGAACAAGCTTTAATAAAAAAAAATGTCTGCATTGCATTATTGAGAAAATTGTCTCGGAATGAAGTTTTTCTTTCTTGTGTTGTTTGGATTATTGAATTGATTCTTTATGTTGCTTTTGTTACTTCTATAACATTTCTATGGATTCGGTCTACAAACGTATTTAGCTGTGCAATCCGTAAGAAAAAATTTACGGAGATTTATGTGGAAAGGATTTTACATATAGAGAAAACGGTAGAAGGAGCTGGACAAATTACTGTAATATCAACAAGAGCAAGAGAAACTTCAGTTGTACGAACAACTAATGAAATGATATTGACTCTTTAAAGTTTCTTTTTACTCGTTTTTGTTTTGCTTGCAGAAATAAGTTAATTAGATTTTATAATATCATTCCAAACATTTCTGCTTTTATTACGTTAAGCAAAAGGCCTTTTTAGTCATAAAACTAGAGTCGTAGCTTTTCATGAAAAAATAAGTTTACAGATAAAAGGAAAGAAACCTCCTCCTACTCAGTTCCTCCCCAGTATCTTTCTGTTGAATCTGCAAATTTCAAATTTGGTCCGAAGCTTTGAACTAATTTTATATAGGTTTAATTATTTTGGAATTTAACCAATGAAAATTGGTCTTACAGATACTACGGGCTAAGTCTGTTTATTTATCGTTGTAGAATATTTCTTGTCATTTTTTTCGTATTTGTCGGAGTACTTGGATGTCGACTAAGAAAGAAAACTTTGAACCTCTGCATTGAGCGTATATTGACCCATATCATAGGTAGGATACCGTCATTTTTTTTTTGTATTTTAGTTAGACTAACTAACAAAAAATATTTTTAAAAAAACTTAACTATAGTATGAAGCACATACAGTCACTTTTTTAGTTTATTTATGCGCCCCTCCTCCAATTAATTGCAACATATCTTTCGATTTCGTTTATTTTCCGTAATAATTAGAGTAAATTTAATGGGAGAGTGATTCAATTATTTTAATCCACATCAGTTTTTATTTCTGCCACGGTTAAGTTGTGGCTTTCCATAAACTAACAACAATTTTGTTTTGTTTTTGTAAATAAATTTGTATAATTGTAAATAAGGATTGGGTTTGTTTTAATTGTACGTAATTATATATTTTTTATCCACCCCCAAAAGAAAAAAAAATGCATATCGGACTAGTGAGGGTTCTGCAGAGTAGTCGGAAGTGAACAACATCAAATCAAATGAGCAACTGAGAAAATTAAACACACCGCGCAATGGTTCCACGCAATCTTCTGGATTTCAAACATACTTCAAATTTTCAATTTAATAAACATAAATAGCTAATAAAATCAGCTTCCACCAGTAAATAAACACCCGATTTTGGACCATAAAACCGAAACATTCATTCCACTTGACAGAAGGACTGAAAGCAGTAAAGAGACACGAATCAACCTCGTCGTCTTGTCTTTCTCACCAAAGCAACAGCGAACTCCTTTTGATCTTGTCTCTCAACTCCACTTTCTCTCTTCCTCACTGAAAGACGATTCATGTTAATTTCCTTACAAAGAGAAGAACTTTCTTTCATTTCATAAGTAATTACAGTTAAAATTTTTGTATCCTACGTTTAAATAAATATAATTTTACTTGAACACGCAACAGCCTTTTCTCTCATTTTTTTATTTAATCGGTGAACCAAGAAATCTTTACCCAACAGCTCATAAAGATATACTGATATTATTTAGTTAATGGTAGGATAGAAAAAAAATTGCATTCTAAATCACAAATATACTTGGAGTGTTAAGTGACTTGATTTTTATTGTTTTTAATTATGATACTATCCTCACATATTTAAATTTCTGTAGTTGTTTGATGTGTTACGGACCGGTGTATACGTTGAGAGATAAACACGTGTGTCTCCTGAAATGCCCCCCCCCCAAAAAAAATACAAAAAAAAACTACCAGACTCGGAATATGAGGCCACGTAAAAAAATTAAGAAACGACAGGAACCAATATATATATATATATATATATATATATATATATATATATATATATATATATATATATACACACACACACAACAGATTATAATGTATTAACAAGAAAGGGTTACAAGTGCGAAAGACAATAATGTGTCTAACAAATGAATGTGAAAAGCGTTTTGTCCAAATTATGTGCAGTGAGTGAATGCGCGTATGTGTGTATGTCTCTACACATGTATTGTTCTTGCGTTTTCCAAAGAGTACGCGTTTCTCGAGAGAGGTTTACATGTTGAAGAATAAGCGGATAAGATGAGAAGAGAGTGATAGCAAATTATTGCAGAGTATTTATAGTCCTGAGAACGTCTCCTAAGAGAAGTTTCAAAAATCCAAGAAATGTTCCAGCTTAAATATCTGGCAAGTGTTTGGAAAATACTTTGTTTGGATGAAAACGTGACCCCAAAATCCGAATGCGAATTGGAATAGCAAAAGATGCCTTTCAAAATCTAAGCAAAGTATTAAGAAACAGAAAAATTTCGTTAGAAGCAAAGAAAGGAGTGTTGAACTGTTAGATAATATCGATACTTCTATATGAAAGAGGAGGCTGGACAATCTGCTTACAGATGAAGAAAGAACTGGAGGCAACAGCAATTCGGCTCTGCAGTACGATGCTGATAATATCATGGACGGAACACCTAAAAAAACGAAGTCTTAATGAAGAAGGAACTTTAGAATAAGAAAGAAACAGATGAAAATTCAGAGACACTTTAATGAAGTTGGTCTTGGAGAATTTGACACTTGCAGGGCGTATCGATATTAAAAGGGACAGGGGAAGACAGCAGGTCACCAACCTGACGACCTTATGTGAATGAAAAGTGGATCGGAAGGTGGGGTGTTATGTCAGTAACAAACATTGCTAAGCGCTACAAGGGATAGGAGGGTGTGAAAAGCCATGACTGATCACACCTAAAAGGGGCACCATACATAGGTGATTTTAACATTTTATAGTGAGTAGATTTTCTAGTGAAAAGTATTTAGTAATGAAGTGACTTAGATTCATTGCGTTTATAAGAGAATCAACTTGTCACGAAAATTTTAGCTGACACACAGTTTTTAACAGTAAAAAAAAAAACAACGACAAAAAAAAACTCAGTTTCTCTGGGCTAAAAAAGATTCTTTCGTATAAAATTGACCTAAATTTAAATCATTTCGAGATCAATCTCGAAGACTTTTTTTTTAGCACGAAATGAAATCAGTTTTTCATCACTTAAGTGTCTTGGGAGAAAAAAAAATGTAGTAGAATTCGCCTCCGGTTTCTTAGATCAATGTGGACTATCAAAACCAAAAAGCAGTAACAGTTATGCTACAGACCATAGGAAAAAATATTTTGTTCTGAAAAAATCTCCAAAAATTGTGAATTTAGGAATAAAATGGTTAAACTTTTGCTTTCGGCTTCGAATAAATGTCAATTTGAGACAATATATCCAATTTCCTAAGAAAGAGAAAACATTTTTTTCTACAAATTTCAAGTATCCACTTTAAACAAGGACAGATTTACGGAATAAGATAAATCATAGCAAAATTTGACTTAAAAGTGACGCCGTTATTTAATTTAGTTTCGACTTTTTATCTTTTTAAATGTTAATTTATGAAATAATAAGAATTTGGCCTACAATCGAGATATTCAAGGAGAAAGAGCAGACTATATTGAAACATATGTAGTCATATAATCTAATGTCTGTAGTAACTTTTTTTTTTATGGACATCTATTTTTTTTTTATAGACATCTATATCAATAAACACGCACATAGTGTACATGCGTGTTTCGACTTAGTATAAAGTATTCAACCGAAATAGATATTCATTCCTTGTAGTCATGAACACACACATAGGATGTTTACAATATATATATATATATATATATATGTGTGTGTGTGTGTGTGTGTGTGTGTGTAAAGAAATATACATAATATCTTACATTAATTGCGAAACTCGGAGTTTCATGCCGAAGCAATTTTCGAGTGCTGGAATTATTATATTTTTTTATTTATATTTTTAATTAATGTAAGATATTATGTATATTTCTTAATACATACACGTTTCATTAAATAAAACGAATGTTGTCTATTTATTTTATGTAAATTTTTTTCGTAACTTCTGATAAGTTTAATAACATTATCGTTGAAAGAAGAAAGAAATTCACAGTAGTGATCCATATTTTTTTAATACAATCTAAGCTTTCGGCTTAAGCTATTATAAAAGATGTCAATTACAACATATTAAACAATATACGAACACGACAGTGATGATAGTCTGTCAATGTTTACATAGATGATTTCTAAGCAACGATAAACAGGCGCATAAAAGACGCTAGAAGCGAAAATCGCACCGCATCTCATGACGTCACACATGACCACACGAGAGTGAATTGTAGAAGTATGAATCAAAAGCCGTTGGTATAAACCAATGGCTTCTGTTACCAATTATAGACATTTAAGAATATTTGTAGAGATGCCATAATTGATTTTGTTTAGGTTGGGTTTCAACTGTTTGATGTATAATGCTTCAAGGATTTTTAGTTTTTGTCTATTGTTTTCATGTCGAAGTATAATTGTGTTTTCGACAAGTATTTTACGGAATTGTGTATGCGTGCAGGCTTGTTGTTTTAAAAGCAATTTTCGAGTGCTGGAATTATTATTTTTTTTTATTTATATTTTTAATTAATGTAAGATATTATGTATATTTCTTAATACATACACGTTTCATTAAATAATATAGACAATACAGATTGTAAGATATTATGTATATTTCTTAATACATATATATACTAAATAGCTCTATTATTTAACATTGAGTACTGGTTTTTCTTACACTATAGAGTATTTATAGGTATTTGTATACAACCGCTCACTTGTATACCTATATATATTTACCCATTCGGTTATATATATATATATATATATATATATATATATATAAAAGTGAACATAGAAGTCAACACTTAGAGGCGACAGTCTGTTTCATGCTATATGCAATCGTCAGGCCACGTGTGCTGTTATTTTTCTCGGCTATTTATATATATACGGGTTAGTGGTGCATTGTGGGTATTCTATTCACACGCTCTATCTCTGATATTGAGCACTTTATTCCATAAATATAGCACACCTTAAGACTATATTTCTTTATATATATATATATATATATATATATATATATATATATATATATATATATATATATATACACACACAACTGAGTTCTGTTTGATGATTGGCATTGCATGAAACTCTGAGTAGGTATTATATATATATATATATATATATATATATATATATATATATATATATTGTCGATCTCAATGAAGTCAATTAGGTGTTGGAGGCTACTTAATCCCTTTTGCCAATGCCTGCTCAGGCTGATTTTTTCAACACCAACGGTCGACCTGTGGCTTATACTACAGCTATGCTTCACGGACCTTAACTACAGTTTCTGTTTGAGAACATGTACAATCTGGCGTGCTCAGTAGTTGAACATGATCAGTACATTCAAACCCTCGCTCATAATGATTCGTGAGTTCACTGTCACACAACCATCGCCGGCTTTTGAACAGTTTTCGCCTACCCAATTTCACTCCTAAGACGTTTGGACACGTGGGGCATTATTCTCAGACACTTCCTAATGGTGTCGAACGCACAGAGATCGTCTTCCCGTTCGTTCCTATGTACACTATTTGGTGTTGATTCATACATCCGGTGTCTATATCTATAAACGCTCTTTATTCGATATTGGTCAACTCTTCTTTGATAAACATAGCAAATTCTAAATCTATATATCTATCGAATTATTTAATTCTACATGTCTCTATCATTTCTTGTTTATATTTATCTTGTGTATCTCAATATATCTATGCTCATATACATTTCTATCTTCTATATCTATATACCTAGCTAGCTTGATTTTGGTGGGCGTTAGTGTTCTCTATTCATATAAGTACGAAGTTTATCAATAAGTCTGTTGCCTGGTGTGTAGTTATTTGCTGAAATTAGATATGAACATTTCCCTGTATAATATTATATCTATGCAAGTAATGTATCATGTCCACTGCAAATAGGAGATGATATTTAAAGAGAAACTGTCTCGTGTAAAATAAATGCTTTCATTTGATCACTAAACTACATATTTGTTGATACACCGACGTATATGTATCAGGTATCCACGTGATTTGTTGAAATAATATTCAAATGTCTTATCAATTTGGGGGATAGTTTTATCTTTAAGAGATCATTTAAATGGAAAAGAGTGAATGCGCCATGTCAGTATGAAGCGGCCATTTTTTACTCTTTTTTTCGATTCTTTGTTCACATTTCGTTTTTCATCTTTGCTTTTTCGCCCTTCTTTTTATTTACGACCACTGGATTATTTCTCTTGTAAACGCACATCCCTCAAAATAGATAAACTATGCACACTCATAAATTCTTATCCCACACAAAATACACACAGTTTTATGCGGAGATCTGGGTAAAGGAAAGATGCATACCGATTCGTCTGTGCGCATGTGTACATCTTGCCCATTAGAGAATTTAAAATATAAAATGTGTCAATAACATATTCAGAATTAAGTACAACTCATCAAACTCGACTATCAGTAAATCCATTTTCTATTGCGTCTTTTGCATCGAAGCACGCACGCTCATATATGCACACTGTTTGATTCTGTTATGCAAGTCAATGTTTTCTCAATAAAACTGGTATTGACCAACCCATGGTGGTAAAGTTTTAAGATATCTGACGAATATTTCCTGTGAATCTAAACTTTAATTATTTATCTTTATTCAAACCAATAGCGGACTGATCAGGGTGTCAGCTTGCCCGATAGCAAGTAAGACCCTGATGGAGTGGATCCCCTATATCAAACAAAAGAAGCAAACACTGATGGCTGATTTAGTAATAAAAAGTAATAAGTATCTGTCTATATTTCTGAGATGAGGTATTATGTATATTATTCGAACTATTATCCTCATCTTTGTCGCCATATTTATTACAACGTTTCGGCCTTATCAGGTGGTTGGAACGTCGAACTGAACCCTTTATTTCGCTCACTGGGGTAGATTGTTCTAGTTTCACGTCTAATGGATGTCAGTTATCAGTTATTAGCTATCTCCTGTTAATTTTCACTTTGAAAGTTTTCCACTGCCTCAACAAGGTAAATTTCCACACACCTTCTTGGGGTCCTGTCACTGTGCCATATGTCCTCGAGGACATCTGTGTATGAATTTCTTGGTATTATAAACTTAATGTCTTCAGCAATCATTTTTTTACCAGTGCTCATATTGCAATTTTTGCTGTTATCATTGCACGTTTTTACCAGAGCTTATATTGCAATTTTTGTTGTTATTATCGCTTTTCTCTGGCACTCCTTACTACTGGTTCCCATACTTTATAAAATCATATGTACATTATCAGTTACTCTCGTCCAATATGAGAGGATTTTTTTTAAAGTTGAAAGCCATAAAGATAACGGAAAGAAACTCGCTGACTGAGGAGAGTTTGGAATCAAACATGTTGCTAACCATTGAAAAGGAATTGTTAGGAGAACTGAATGCAGAAGAAATTATTGGCAGACTCGAACAATTATCTACTGAGCACAAACGATTGTTCTTAATGTAGTAGACTGCATACAATGCTCTATTGTGCTTTTGAACTATGCGTTAATGTGTAAATCGCTCAGTAAACTGCATTTAAAATATCAACCAGTTAAAAATAAATAAATAAATTAAATTATAAAAAAAGTACTGTATTTACATTTGGTATCTAATGTCATTAATATGTACATGTATACTGTAATTACTATGAAGTATACATTTTTTCCACAATATTTTTATTTGCACACTTTTTACCATATAGGAAAATTAAATGGTAGCATTGTAGTTGTGAGTAGGTCACCTTTACCTCCTGGAAACCAATATTTTTAGACCCAGTCTGCCACTGGTTAAAAATATTGTTGAAATTTTATCTTCATTAGAAATATTTTGGTAATCTGTTGAATTTCCTGATGATGCTAAAAACAAAATAGCAAACCGATAAAATTTATACAATTCTTTCTCTCTTCTTCCTTATTTAATCATTTTGTTGTATGCACATTTTGAATTCATCTATATTTATACAATTATTATTGTTATTTAATCACGGTGTCAGTTATTTCAGCTTTCGTAAGTATCTTCGAACAGTGAATATCATAACAAATGATGAGGTTGATTTTTATTGTATATTTATATGGAAAAATTATATATTTAGACAGAAATCCTTTGTTTAAACACGCTTCATTAAACAGAGCAGAAGTAATGTTTTATTAAATCATTTAGTGAGTTTCAGTAAAGTAAGTTTTTTTCTGAAATTTGCGTTGTTTTCCTAATAAGTTCGATTACCGTTTCAAAGAAAGAAAGAAAGAAGTCGATAGATAGTCGTCAACACCATCTGCAAGAAACGACTTTGGAGGTTCTCCACATCAAACAAAGGGAAGCCACTACGAATAAAAACCGTTTTAATCTCGCCGTGTAAGTGTTAAACTGTCTTTAAAATATAGGAGCATTTTAGTTACGTGACGGTGTAAACTATTTCACCATGGCAGCATGTGAAACTACGTTCATTTCATCCCCCCGACTTTTAATAACATAAACGCCCCATAAAGCTGTGATCTCTCAACTTTTATCTTCTTGCCTTGAAAATGACCAACGATAGTAGAAAGTACTGAGAACATTAAATACAATTTCAGCAAGTTTGTTTCCAAGTTTTCAGCTGACATCATTCGGCAACAGGCGAAAAACACTAAAAACCGTATTCCATTCTCTCTCTCCCTCTTTGTCGTATATATATATATATATATATATATATATATATATTAAGACATTTTATGCTTATACATTCATATATTCTTTAATATATATATGTGTGTGTGTATGCATATAGATGTGTGTGCGTATATATATATATATACATATATATATATGTGTGTGTATATATACATATATATATATGTGTGTATATAAATATGTGCATGTGTGTTTGTATACATATATCTGTGTGTGTGTGTATAGATACAAATATGTGTGTATGTGTGTTTGTATATATATATAAATGTATGTATATATATATGTACATATATGTGTGTATATACATATATCTGTGTGTATATATATATATATACATATATGTATGTGCGTGCGTGTATATATATACATATATATGTGCGCGTGTATGTATATATACATACATATATATATGCGTATGTGTATATATATACACATATATATGTGCGTGTATGTATATATATATATATACATATATATGAACGTGTGTATATACATATATATGTGTGTGTATATATATATACATACATATATATATATATATATATATATATATATATATATACATATATATATATATATATATATATATATATATATATATATATATATATATATATATATATATATATATATATATATACGTTTCTGTATATATATATATATGTATGTATATATGAGGGTGGGGGTAGAATATAAATTTTTATATACCAGAACAACACTTTAGTGCGACAAAGTCCAAAAGGAAACGCGTTACTTGAAAACGTTTCCTTTTTATCATTATTTTCCAAATATGTTTGTGTGCGAGTCTGTGTGTATGTATCAAACACTTGTACATCTGCAGAACACAAAGAACATCGTGTAATGTTAACGTGTTCATGGGGGGGATTTACGTCTCATTTGCTTATCTATAAAACAGTCTTCACAAAATCGCTAACATGTTTTACAAAGCCATGACTGGTAACCGTTTCATATACCGTTTCTTTGTAGCTTTTCTTGCGCATCGCAATTTCTTCACTATTTAACGCCGGGGAAATAAAAGTGTAAAATAAAATAATAAAAAAAAAAATGGATAAAATAAACCAGGGTAAAACTGAGAAACGCCGTCGAACGCGGAGAAATTTACGTCCATCAAAATGGCTCATCTAAGTGCCAAAGGGGAAGTCGTAGGAGTAAGGAAATAAATTAAAAGAGGCGGGAAAAGGTCATTTAAACCCATCACAGGAATATGAATGTGCAGTAAATGAGAGTTGATTATTGCTGTCGGTGTCATGAATGGCAAAGATAATTCTTAGAGATTTGTGGTTGAGAAATAAAAGATGAAACATGTAACCTATCAAGAATAGGCGGGAAAATTCATTAGGAGTGTTATAAATCTTAGATTTGCACGTATGTGCATCTTTTTACTGGCTTGATGATGCCTAGAGGAACACTTCATGTAGGCATGCACCGACAGGAACAAATGGTGTTTGAAGCAAATAAAATTCTTTAAAAAAGACTTAGATATTCTTGAATTTCAGGCCAATATATCTAAATTTTAAGTAAAAGAAAATAATTTCATGATTTTAGTGATTTGTAAGAATATCAGCATCATTGTTATAAAATAAAGGTTGATACATCAAAATAAAAATATATGAGTGCTGAAAAGTTATTGGGCAAACTCAATTTCCAAAACTGAAACAAATGAACAAATAGAATTCTACTTTTGGAATGCTTTCGTGCTTATCACCACTCATTTAAACTGACCATCAACTGAGAAATTTCTGAAGCATAAGCTGATATAAATCATTATTTTTACTGTTATTCTGGTAACATTTTTGATTGTTAAAATAACGTAGTAAATCCGTCCTAAGATGTGAAATCTTTATTAGGATTAAATGTCGAGAATTTGAGAAAAGCTATGTTTAAAGTTATTTGACGAAAGTGTGTGTAACCCTCTCATTTCAACTGAATTCTATCAATATATTTATATTTCTATCTATCAATCACACACACACACACACACACACACACACACATATATATATATATATATGTATATATATATATATATATATAAACATATATATATATATATCTTTATACATATAAACAGTGAGGGTTCTTGTCAGCTTCATACTTCAATTCCATCTTCAGACAAAATTTGATTTGAAGACCGCATTGATGCAAGAAACTGACAGTCACTATACAGTGTTGATACCTTTGTCCACGCCCTCTCTTTATTTCTCACGAAAGCTACTTGACATTACTTCGTATAGCAAAAAAAAAGTCGTACTGTTATTAATATCTAAGAGTGCAGACTAGTTATATCTTTTATATTTTGCCTAAGTAAGCTGGAAATATTTCCGCATAAAATGGTATAATTCATATATTGCTAATCTCAGTTAGGTAGGTACCAAAATCTTACAGTAATGTAGCAATGATCATGGGATTCAATACAATTTGTAAAGGACGTGACAGGTCCCTCTCTTTTTTTTATATAGAAAAACTAGTAAAGAGAAAACGATGGCAAATATATGGACTTGACGCACTTCTGATGCAAATTCTCACTATCTCATGTGACACAGAAGATTTTATATTTAAAAGCGAGGTTGTTCTCCAATACTTGATATGCGTAGAAATTCCCATTGTGTTAAAATTCGAATGTCCTGGCTTATTCAATTTTACTGTCTGCGTAGACTGCATTTTTTTCAGTCTTCTTACGTTTCATCGATATTCTTTTGCTATGAAATGGACCTATTCCCAGATTATATACTCTGACCATTTTTATTTCTGTACATGCTATGCGATACCAGAATTTCCTATTTCACATTCGGATATAAATTTAGTACTTTAAAATCAGAAACAGTAGTTCAATGCTTGGTGTTACATTGATGAAGTTTGTAAAATGATATTTAAGTCAAAATTGAAAAAGGTTTAAATAGTGATAGAGCAAGTGAGAAAAGGAAAGATTAGTAGAGTTTATAATAAAGTCTATAGTCTTTAATTTATTTTTTATCATACTGATGTGATCTGAATTAGTTATTCATTTCATCGCAAGAATAAAATACAACACTTTTTGGAATGAATCCTCAGTATTTTAAGATGTCAGTTTGTTGTCCTACCAATTATACAAATCTTCAGCTGCAGCATAACATTACTAGACAATAATTAAGACAGTTTCCATGAAATAAAAAAAATGTACAGCAAATTATACAGTGTAACCCGGATATAAGAGACTCGGATATAAGAGAAACCCGGATATAAGAGAGATTTTATCTGGTTCCAAATTGGGAGCCTGTGTTAATGCATATAAAATAGACCAAACCCAGATATAAGAGAAACCTGGATATAAGAGACTTCGTCTCCGGTCCCGACAACTCTCTTATATCCGGGTTACACTGTACCTCTTAATTTTGGGGTTCACTTATAATAAATAATAAATATTCTAGAATGCTTATTACTTCTCTTTCTCAATGAAACTTATAAAGTTAAATTTTGGTAATATCTATTCAAAAGGTATCCAATTTATTTTCTAGAATCTAGTATTTCATTAAATAAAGCCAATTCCATTGTAATAATTCATGTCTTATTCTCAGCACACGTGTAGATGTCTCCCATAGCTCTATCTTTGGACTAACTTTGTTTCGTCTTCATCAACGAACTTCCCGATGTCATCAGTTCCTGACTCGGTATCTATGCTAATGACACAACTATTTACTCCTGTCTTAATAGTAAGTCTATGTTCGATAAGATCAAACTGGATGCTGATCTTGAAACTGACCGTCAATTTGTTGTTAGCTGGGGCAAGTAATGGCTTGTTAATTTTAACGCAGAGAAACTGCTGTCTTTTACTTAGAAAACCATTTCTACCTTCTATCAAATATGGCTCCTAGAGAGTAACTTACTGCGCCTTCGCGGTCAGACGTTTTCACTTTGCTGCTAGAAAAGTTGGTTCATCCTATCATGCCAGACAATTTTTTCCCGACGCAATACATCTTACACGTTTATAAGTTTGCAATTCGTTTCTGCATTGAATATTGCCGCCATATCTAGTCCGATGTTTCTGTTATATATCTCGAGATTCTTGAAAAAATCCCAAAATAATTTGCAAAGTTATCGGATCTAACCTGGCATCTCTCTTTCAGTCTCTTCCCGACTACCGTAACGCGGCTTCCCTCTGCCTTTTCTATGAATATTTTCATGACCCTTGTTCGGATAAATTTTTCTCTTTGGTACTTCGACTTTAGGAATTTAAGCGCAATAGCAGATTGGCAGTTAGGTCTCATTTTACTGTTGAAATAGCTAGATGGATGTAGTTATAAGCTCTACTCTAATTTATTCTTTTGAATTTCTCGTTTGTGGAACTCTCCTCTGGCTCTTTGCTTTCCTATAATCTACAATCTGAAAAAAATTAAATGGAACGTTAATCAACCTTTTCTGCCTTTTTTTGAAACCCGTTCTTTTATTGTCCTTTTTTATCATGAACATTTTTTTAATTTTATTTCATTCTAAGTAAATCCTTGTCATTTAGTGGCTTTATTGCTTTGCATAGGGTGAAATGATTAAAAGAAATAAATCATTCACCCAGATGTCGGTGGGATCATGTTCTTTAAAGGAATTTTATTTCCAGCCAATGAAATCTTGACTGCTTGTCTTCAGCATGTCTAGATATCAGTATTATCTTGTGGATGATACTTTAGCATCCCGCTACCACTTTTTTTTTTATCAATATCGATTTTTGTGCAAATCTGTGCAAAAAAAAAAAACAAAAAAAACGGATCTCAGAGCTTATCCAGCTTCATACATATTTTCAGAAAACCTCAACTTCTAATTAGTCAATAAACACAAAAGTGAGCGTTGCAATCCACCCACGTACAAATCTTTTTCCAGCGCGTGACCAGGTCAAAATTTTCCGCTTTTTTTCTCAGGAACCGATCACGTGATTACGTTGATTATAAATACCAGACACAAGTTCGTTACTCTTCTTCCTTGTGATTACGAAAATGTAGCTGTTAAAGAAATCGCGTTTCGACCCCTTTCGGGCGGACACTATGAAAACATATTCATCTTCTCCTCTGCAACAATACTAACCGAGCACACATTTACCGAATGTTAAATAGTACACTGATACTATAATTATTTGGCATAAAAGTGTATAAATATAACATTTACTTGCGGATGCTTTAGTCAAAGCGTACCAGGGCGTGGTTATAACCACTCAACACCTATTTGCGATCGTAAACTAATTATTAAAATGACGTGAAAAAATCCTTGAAGTGTAATGGAGCGTTTTTCATCTGTAGCAAGTCGACGACTATCTGAATTGCAAGACTTGCCGTATATAAGCAATCGCATTTTTTTTCCATAAATATTGATGATAAAAATTTAAATATCGTGAATAGACTGCATCAGATTCAGAAGGTTGTTCGTATTCCAATGTCGATTCTGATAAGTATAGACGAGTGACCACTTGGGTATGTCACGTAGTTAATTTGTACCAAGCTTCGTAAATAAACTATTCCAGTCAATTCTTGCTTTAATCGTCTGTCATTCACTTACCGAGATTGTTAGTCAAATCATTCCATAAATTTGTTATCGCTTGAGTTGCTGCAAATTCAATATAGAACAATCTTCAAGAAGCCTACAGACACAAAAAATTACAGCTAACAAAACAATACAAAAACAAAACAAAACAAAAAAAAGATATCGACATATTACAATCAACCCGGGCCTCAGGCTAGTTACAGGCGAAATCAATCTACCATCCGTTTAGTCAAAATACCAGTTCACTGATTTCTGTGAATTATCTAAAATACCGAATGGTTATTATAAAATGAACATGGACAATTTCTTCGCTTACTAAAATATGGGGATGAGTTGTCATTCACAGAAATTGAACTTCAATATTCAAGAAAACAATTTTTTTTAACCTCGAACACATTTTTGCATATAATTAGTTGTTTATGTAACTTGTATTATCACGGGTCAAAAAAGGGACTGAAAGAGATAGTAAAAACACAAACATTGCTTATAGTTAGAAACGATAGAAAGTTTCGGAGGGCCATGATCGCCTACATCATGAATGAACACTGCACATATGAACCATATCACAAGTTTATTAGATAAATTTGTTAAAATTTGTAATTGCTCAAATCATTAAATGTTATGCTCCAGGAAACACTAATTATAGCTGTATTTTCGTAGTGACTACTTCTAAATCTGGCATTCGTTGACAAGATTTCGTTTATTATCTGTCACTACCCACTGACTATACCTCTACTCCGATAAAAATTTGCTATGCTAAAAGTTAGTACAACCGCTGACAAAAAAAAAAGAAAAAGATTTTTAATCAAAATTTCGAATGTTCTAAAAAGGAGTAGAAATTTGATTAAACAGTCAAATACTTTGATCTTTCCTCCTAATAATAACATAACGATTTTAACGATAAAACTGTTTTCATTACATTTAGAGCATATTTTCATCACGGTATGCTGATTTTTTAGTGACAGTGGAGGTCGCTAACTTTAGTCCTTTTCTGTATTCATCAACTAAATAGTGTTGGAGGTCTGGATAAAATTTGTGAATGTAACCACAAATGTCCTGAAATGCATTTGAAGAACATTTGTTTATATTTCTGAGATGAGGTATTCTGACTATTTACATTGTTCGGTCTGTTGTCACATTCACGACGTTTCGGCCGTTGTACGCAACGGCCTTCTTCAGGTGACTGAAATTTGAAGGACACATTGCCCAGTGGATAAAAGCGTTGGTTGAAGTAATCCAGTAACTTCGCCCCAAGAATTGTAAGTTCAATACCTGGCCACAGATGTGAAAAAAAAAAAAAAAAAAGAGTTGAATTACTAAAGGGAAATAAAATGAAACTGAAACTATCCGAAAGAGGCATGGCGCGTGGAGTCATAACAATGTGCCCCCGTGGGAGAAATAAAGGATTCGGTTCGAAATTCCAGTCACCTGAACAAGGCCGGGCTGAATATGACAATAAAGAGCAGGACAACAGTCCAAACAATGTGAACAGTGTAAACATTTGAAGAAGTTCCAATAATTACAATCATCACAGAAAGAAACAGAGTGTCAGTGGTTAGATATTGATGCATTTGTTACTGACAGGATAGGATTCTTATGAGTTTGATGAAAATGTTCAGCGAATTATTTGACTACACAAATTTATTGAAAACCAGGAAGGTGTTCAGGAATCAAACCAAGTATTACAGTCGGAATAGGGCCATTATATGTATGATGTTAATGAAGTGCAAATTATTTTACCATACCTATAAAATAAGAATGAACAGTCAGGTAATTAATACAAGAAATAATTTGTATAACTAGTGACAAACGCCCTGGGTATGACGATAAACTACATTCAGCCGCAAGGCCTTTCATCGGGAGGTTTTGAGGAGCATGGATCCACCTCTTAATTGCTGTTACTTCCAGGTCCACCCTGACCCCGGTGGTAGCACTTGTTAGGGTCCCAACTATGAGTAAATTGTTACCCCCTCCCCCCAAGATCGGAGTCAAAACACCAAGAAAGTATAAAAATTGATTTTTATTGTAAAAATACCAGCAATACATTTTTAAAAAAATTAGGAGCAATGCATTTTGACTCTCGACAAAAATCTCTTTACAAAAATATGTCAATGAAACCTGATCTACAGACTGATTTCTTACAAAGAATAAGTATTCTATTCATACCAACTTGTCCTAAAAGTCTTGTTGGCATTAAATAACCCATTGAGGTTGATATGCCGTAAAACAAAATAAACCAAACCAAAACTAGTGTCAAAACCTGGCGTCAGATGGCGTTGCCGGTCGATAAATTCTTCGGAAGAGAGGTTTTGCGGTTTGTTAAAAACAAAATTATCGTTTCGTAACTCATTCGTCTGAAGCGATTAAGGAGATGCGAACCTAATATATATATATATATATATATATATATATATATATATATATATATATATATATATATATATATATATATATATATATATATGGAAAAAGTTTTATTGTGACGTATTTCGTCCCATAGGACTTCATCAAACTTAATTTATGTTGGTGCAACTACACATGCGCACGAATGAGGGATGCTGTGAATTTTCAATTTTTAAATTATTTATTTTTTTGATCTGGCTGATTTCATTTAGAGTCTTTTTTTTTTATTTCCATCACTTTTGTTCGTAGATATTCCACACTGTCATAATAAAAGTTCTGACACATAAAAAAAATGCTACTCTGATAAAAGGAGATAACAATTCACTACGACGAAAATGTCTCAAGAGTGCCTTGATCGCAAGTACTTCTATAGTAAATTTGTGCCCTGGCTCTTACAACATTTCACCATTCCTGGCAGAACTTGTATTATCACCGTGTGGAATACCTACTTACAAAAGTGATGGAAAGAAAAAAAAATGATATCGGTTAGATTAAAAAAAAAAATAAAAAAATAAAATAAATAAATAAAAAAAGATAAATTTAAAATGAAAATTCCCGGCAGCTCTCGTTCGTGCGCATGTGCAGTCGTAACAATATAACACATTTATTCCGATAAAATCCTAAAGGACGAAACGCGTCACAAGAAAAGTTTTCCTCTTTGTCTTACATTTTTCCCCCAATATTGTTCTTGATATATAACAATATATCTTTCTCTCTCTCTCTCTCACACACACACACACGTATATTTCATAATTTTCTTTGGGGTACAGAACTTTATTGTGAAAAAAAAAAGAAGTTAAGAACAATTTTACCCTACATGATAAAAAAAAAAGAGCAGCCGATCAGTTTCGCCCTCACTTAACAGAGCTGGAATCGAGGGAATAAATATCACAATATAAAAGACATATAATGTACAATACTGAAGGCGGAACAATCCAGACTGAAATAACGTCAAGTCCTAACAGACACTCCCTGCGTGTGTGTGTGTGTTTTATTTATCACGAAGGGTAAAATTGGTCTTACCTTTTTTATTTCCATATATGAAATCGCGACCTTATTTTATATTAGTGACTGAGTAACTGATATACTACTATCATGTTACAACTTTCTAAACACATCTTTCTCTTTCTTTAATATTAATAAATCTTTCTCCAGCTTTATTTATTTTGGTCTCTCTCTAATTCTTCAGGGCTGCTAAAAAGGTTCTCGGTGTGATGACCCCACCAAGTCTGACGAAACATTTTCAAGTCATTTTGGTGTCTGTTTGAGAGCTGTTAGGAACTCCCCGTTTCTTGATAAATAAAATATACGATAGAGTAAGAACTTTAACGAATTTTTACACATTTTAAACAATCAGTAATTATCCAAGGCCAATTATCTATGCGATACTTAGATAGAATTTGTTATTTTTATCAGTCTCTTTAAATTCAAATCGTTTATAAGTTAAGATATTTGAGATATTAAATACGTTTAGTTCATGAAGATCTTCCAGACAGTATTTCATGACATAAAATGAGGTAATATGATGAGGGGAATGGTAAGTTTTATTCCCCCAAATTTTTATGTGCGCGTGTAATCCCACATTAAAATGACACTTTACATCTGAGTAAATTGACCTTTCAATATTTAATTATATTTACATATATGTGTTCATATACATTAAATTAAATCAAATTAGTTGGCAGTCCTTCATCTCATTTGAGCAGGATCGTCTGGTTCTTTTTGAAAATAGCCAGAGTTGTCGCGTTTTTAACATCCCTAGCTAAGGCATTAGTATTTTAATATCTCTCCTTACTTCTCTTGTTAACTGATAAATTAAAGTTCACTTCTTCCCGTCACGTTTAAGGAGAGAGTGTATAATTTATTTCTGAATTGTGCTGAAAATGCTTGTATTTGAAGCCGAAAAAAATAGCTGGTGCATTTTAAGTTAAGTGAACATAAAATTCTATTTACTAGTGAGATGGAAACGAAAATTTAGCTAAAATATTACACGCCCAAATGTCTTGGGGTATGTAATTCCTGCATAATGTCAATAATCACGCATCCATTTGAATGCACAAATACACAAATGTAGCTGTACATTTACCTCCCAGCAAAAAAAAAAAAAAAATGCTACTTCGTATAATCAGTACTGGTTGGGGCTGAATTTACTGAGAAACTATCGACAATTTTGAACATTGGAAGGCTCCATTGTAAACTAGGTGATGTTTATTTATCAAAATTAACAATGGCTATCACAGTCATTTTGCTGTGGGTACATCAATCCTCAAATATGTCAGTGAATGCTGAACAACATCTTCACAGATGAAGAGGAGACTTGGTATAGCAGAAAAGTGATTCTAGAGAAGGATGCTGAGAATTACCATGGGTAACGAGGAATTTTTAAGGAAAATAAGAAGAAAAGTACACTTATTCTTAGAATAAGTTGAAATTTCTTAAACGCAGTGAGGAAAGAGGGATTGGAGAATCTGACACGCAGGAGTATACTGAGTGTAGAGGATAACATTGAGTAACCTACTTAACGGGATTTTGTAAATGGATGGCAGAACGGAGTGTGATAGAGAATGGGAAATATTAAGAACTACAAAATGTAGGAAGTTGTGTGATGCTATGATCATCCACATTCTGTGGAGACACGGCACATAGAAGAAGCATGTACCAGTAATACTGGGAGATTGTGTCCCTGAATTCAGTCACCCAGTGCTGGTGTCAGTAGGAGTCAAGATAAATGGTGTCAGTGTAGAGTGTCTTTGAGAATAACGAAACAATCTACACCGATAAAAGCATCAAGTTTGGATGGAAACAAATTTAAGCTATCCAGTTTTTATAATGTATATCATTGGTTTGCACATAATACTTTCTTTATTTCCTTGTACAGGACAGCTGGAAAATATCTAGACATTCAAACGGACAACTTGAAATCACACCTTTTTTTTAAATTTTTTTACAATGAGATTACCCTGTACAAGGCCCGACAACTCTCTTATATCCGGGTTACACTGTACTCTGCTACTGCCATTCGTGGTGCAGATTAGCCTAATAAAGCTATTAATTTACTAACTAGCCATATTTAAATTACAAAACTGTCAAAGGTTATTCAAAGAGAGACCAGAACAGGATTTGGATAAGAGAACGTTGATGCTTCCTTTTAACTTTGGGTTAAAAATGATCAGCCTATTTCAAGAAATAGTACTTCAGCTCGAAAAAGTCTTAACTGGAAATAATAGTTCAGTTCAAAATGGAGAGGCAAGTTTTGATATGTCTCTTGCGAGAGGGAAAAGATTAAAATTGATCTTAATTCAGTGCTGATAAAGTCGAGATGTTTATTGGACTGAACTGACATTCACAGAGGACTCAGAGAGGAATGAAATCAATTTGGTCAACCACTACGCAGCTGCGAGTGCTTTCTTTCGTTCTGATCATTGGAAAGTCTGCAGTACTATTAGTGTTTGCATATTAATATATGCTAATAAATAGTCACATATTTGGACGAGTAGTAACCTGATTCATGTAAGTTTTTCATCCGCTTTAAAAGTTGGTCTTGGTGTCTGTAAAGAGAAACCAACAGAAAGTCTCAAATAGACCATTATATGCTTACCTCCTCGATGCGATGGTTACGATTTTCCTTTTAGAGGTTAGTGTTAAAACTGTGGTAAATACTCAAGTTTTGTATGTTTTTTTTTTTTTTTTTAAGTTTGACAAGTCTTTTATGAAGATTGGGGTAAAACAATCTTTATAATCCAGTCTTACTAACCAACCTGGCTTTGTAACATACAAACTGAGATTAGTAAATAACGATAGTAATATATTCAATCTCAATTATGCTTAAATGCCCAGGCTAGTGGATGTGGATTTACACGTTTTAAAAAAGGAGTGTATGTTTACACAAAAACGTGTATCCACTAAAATATAACGTGTAAGTTATAAGAGATAATGTCGGATTACAAATAAAGTCTATTTACTCCTTAGAAATTGCTTTTTTTCCATCTTGGATAAGAAAAAATTAGCAGATTTCGGCTCCAAGTGATCCAAACAAGATATATGCATTTCTTGCATAGGGCAACTGAAATTTGCTTGACTGTGAAAGTCTTCCGTGACCAAGCGGTTTAAAGCACGCTGAGTTTTATAGGTTTCTTTTACATGGGTGGGGTAAGTTCGAAGCCTGCCGGAAGAAATATTTAATTTATAAAGACTCTTGAATAAACAAACCAGTAGAGATAAATTTGTACCGTTTTTTAAAAATACTTTTTATGTATCCACTAATATATATATATATTATATTATATATATATATATATATATATATATATATATATATATATATATATATATATATATACATATATATATATATATATACATATATATATATATATACATATATATATATATATATACATATATATATATATACATATATATATATATACATATATATATATATACATATATATATATACATATATATATATATATACATATATATATATATATATACATATATATACATATATATATATATACATATATATATACATATATATATATATACATATATATATATATATATACATATATATATATATATACATATATATATATACATATATATATATATATATACATATATATATATACAAATATATATATACATATATATATATACATATATATATATATATATATATACATATATATATATATATATATACATATATATATATATATACATATATACATATATATATATACATATATATATATATATATACACATATATATATATATATATATATACATATATATATATATATATACATATATATATATATATACATATATATATACATATATATATACATATATATATATACATATATATATATACATATATATATACATATATATATATATATATTAGTGTTAATTTGAAAGTGTTTTTGAACCCCAAATTTCTGTTTTTTATTGGTTTGTTGATAAGGAGGCATTTTGGGTAAGCAGGCTTTGCAAAAGATATCAAGATAGAGCGTTAATAGATTTAATGATTTTTTTACTTAACTCATACTTACTTCGAAGTTTCATGGCTACATAGATGTGGGTTCTTGTCTGAGCAGAGTTAATCTGCAGTTTAACTTCGTTCCAACGTGTGGCCACATCTATGTAACCACAGAACTACGAAGTGAACATGAGTTAAGTGACAAAAAGTGTTAATTATATATATATATATATATATATATATATATATATATATATATATTCTAATGAGTCAGGTACTACCTACCTAGATTTCACTACATGGGATCATCAGGGTGAACTGTCTCATTAGGATCTATTTATTTTACTTTTGCTCTACTTAGCGTATTGAGCCCTCTTCTTTTTAACTTAATACTCTCTGTTGTCTTTTCTTTATACCAGAAATTTGAGGTACTGGACGATGTCTTTCGCCCTGTTCGAAGGTTTCTGGTGCTTTCTTTTTTTCCCATTTTTCTTCGGATGCCAATTTATTTGAAAATTATGCTATCCAAATTATTCCACTCACCGAGTTTAAATAGATTTACATATATAACCAATCAAAAATGGTATCAGTTTTTTTTTTAATAATCTTATCTGAAAACTACAATTCTCAATTGTAACCTACTCAACGGAACGTTACTTTAAATTTGGGATAAAGAGAAAACAAACTTTTTATCCCAAATTTTAAGTAAAACCTAATAAACTTAATATATTGTACTACTAGTAGTAATAATAATAAATCACCCTAAGAATGATGTTAGTGAAGTGTCTTTGAAATGCAAAGATCGTTAAAGAACTCTTATTAGCATAGGGGTTTACACAAGACGGATTAATGAACGGACTAGATATGACAGCTAGAATTTAGGGTAAACTGATAAAAAAACGAAAGAAAGGAAATCGGGAAACTTTTAACTGAGATTCCAAAAATGACCCCGCCACACAGAGACAAAAGAGAAACAAAACAATTACAGATGAACTGGAAATGTCAATTTTGCGCAGAGGAAAGCTGAAAAAAGAAACTGGATGCTTATTAATAGATATCCATTAATATCCAAGAATAAACTATATTAAAGGTCAGATAGATCAAAGCTAAATATAGATTCTGCTGGGATAGAAGTACGCCTGGTAATTATATATTTGATGATAAGTTGTCTCAGGAATGAAAAGGTAAATAGCAATGGGTAGAAAATGTTTCCTGCGAATTGGGCAAATGTTTAATTTTTTTTAACTGATTATCAACTTTTTTTTCAGGTTATTTAAAACCAGAATATATTTCTGGATTGAAATTTTTTTTTAGATAATATTGATTTTCTAATACAATCCTATTTAATTCATATCTGGGGGAAAAGAGATGGAGTCATACCTTTCCCAAGGGTATTTGCGCGTAAGTGAATACAACGAATAATCAGACAGCATATGGTATTCCCAAGTGGTCACCAATTTAGGTACTGATGAGGGGCAACGGTGCTTAACTTCTGTGATCGAAGGTGAAGTAGTGTTTCACCGTGATATGACCGCAAGCCTCATTGTTTTTTAGAACCCACTTAATCCTGTAATGATCAACTTACAATGTTAGATCATCAAGAGTTAATTATTTAAGCAGATGAGTGTTGTTAATTTTTAATTTTCGAGAAAACTTTTTGGGCTGGACACTTTACTTTTAGATAAATACAAAACTGTATCAATTAAATCAGCGCTTATATACACTCGGTGCTAAAATACAATCTTTATTATTGTCAGAATAAACTAATTCAGTCAAATGGTTAGATTGAATAGGTTTTTATATATTCCTTTCATATAGACATACACCTATAAATAACTATAGACTAGACAAAATCAATCCCTACACTTAGATATGAAGATTATTCCTCTGGTGTACATATATGAACTGACTATTATATAAAGACATAACAACAGTTTTACATCAGCATCTGTTGTAGTTGTATTTCTGTAGTTGTTATATACTAAGTTTAGCTTAGTACAAAGAGGTATGTGGCACCCAGCGGAAATCGAGCTCCCTACACAGGAGTAATGGTATGCAAAGGTGTATGCTTATACACAAAGAGATACCATAATTGTGTCTTAATTAATGTTCAGTTCAGATAACGATCAATTGTAAAGAAATGGATTATGTGTGATCAGGTATTGTATTTCCTTTTTGATCCAATTTTTTTTTCTTGAAAGAACCGAAGTTTCAGATTTCATTCAGCTACTCGATAGTAATCTAAAAAGCCATCATCTTTTTAAAAATTAAATTCCCATAATTCATCATAATTTTAAAATCTCTCTAAAGAATTCCGCAAAGGAAAAATTCGATGCAACGTTTCAGTAATTTTCTGAACCAAAAGCTTCTTTTAATTTACTGATGTCTTAAAGAAATCCCCCTCTTCGATTTGTCTAATTATTTTGAAGGCTTTTTTTTTCGTTTCGGTTTCTTCATTTTATGATATAATTTCGACAGAATTTCATCTAAAACTTTCCCAAAGCCATTTCCCACTTCAACCAATTATTTTTCAATCCCTTAAATTTGACTAAAAATTATTATTGATGCCATGTCAATATCGCATGGTATGGATCTTGGTTTGCAAGAGAATCAATAGAAAGAAAATTAAAATTTTACAAAAATAAATAAAATATATATATATATATATATATATATATATATATATATATATATATATATATAATCCCTATATATATATATATATATATATATATATATATATATATATATATATATATTATTTATTTAAAAATATGATTCCAACACGCTACATAAGAGTTCTCATGTTTCAAAACAAGAGCCGAAAACTTCAATATAATTATTTGAATTAAATTGAATTAAAGTACAAAGCTCTGTTCCATCTTCAAGCGAAATTTTTTTGGAATAACTTATTTCTGAGATTTACGCGTTTTATAAGCATAGTCATTATTGAAATCAAAATTTCTATGTTAATGGCTAGAGCGATTAATATATACATAATCCCTTTATTTCATTTAGTTTTCTAAAATTTTAATATTTTTATTTTTTTGTATAATTTTATATATTATTTGTGAGTTGACTTACAATTTTATTTTAGTCGCATTTCAAATTTCCATCCCACTCGTTATTATTAATAATGTATCTTGATTGTGTCTGTATATCGCCAACGAATACCTTTTGAAAAAGTGTTGTTCGAAAGGATCCTAAAGTTACAAAAATGACGTCTATTTTGTGAAAGTCTATGTTCTGTTTCTGTGGGTACAAGTCCTCGTTATATATATATATATATATATATATATATATATATATATATATATATATACAATGTGTTATTGTTTTGGAACGTGCGGTCGCAACGCTGAGTTTGAATTTAAATTTTAAGGTTCTGCGTTTTTGTACAAATATAGCAATAAGAGAATTCTTTTTACTGGTAGATTTTTCAAAACAATAACACATTTCTCATAGCATTTTTTCGGATTACATTTCTATTTGCGTTGTCCTCTTATTACTGAGAAGTAAAAACAAGAACACAATCTACTTCCATACCTGATGATGTCTGTAGGAACAGACGAAAGCTTGTAAAATTAAAAAAGACCTTATGCAACTGGAATTTATAAACGGGTATCATATCATTCATATACAGGTTCGGGGATGATGTATCGTATTTAGATTGTTTGCGACGAAGTATTCTCGCCATTTAAATCATTAACCTCTATATTTGTTTTTTGTATGATGATTCATGAATTTATAAATTATATTTGCACCTTTTAATTGAAATTAATATATATATATATATATATATATATATATATATATATATATATATATATATATAGTGTGGTGACAGAAAAAGTATTGGATACAAAATTTTTAAAGCAAATATTCATCTTTATTCTGGCTATAAATTTAAAACTTGAGGGAAATGTAGTAAATGCGTTATATTATTTCTAAAGATAAATGTTTTCCACAACACAAATTTATTGATAAAATACAACAGAAGGAAAAAAATCAAAAGTTTAGGATACATTCTTAAAATATAAAAGTAGCAGAGTAAAAAAAAAAAAGTTGTTTGGTATTAACAATTGGATTCAAAATATTAATTTATCATTTTCTACTGACCAATCAAATCATGCCAAACGCTATGACTGACAGCCTACTTTGAAAAGTCATTGAAAATTTGAAGATTTGCAGTGGCTTTAACGATGACAAAAACAGGGCATCTCTGAAGAATTTTGTGAAGTGATACTTGACCATCATATTTGTGGAATTAGATACCGAAAGATCTGCAACGAGGTAAAGATACGCAATACAAATGGAATTTGCATTTAAAAATGGAAGAAACACTCCGATTACCGATTACCGATGTGATTTGCAAAGTAACTCCTCTTAAAGTAAGACGTCGAACAGCTAGAATTATTTGTCGAAAAAATAATGAATAATGAATTCACAATCTGAGAACTTCAGAATAATCTGCAGGCGGTTGGCCCAGAAATGATTAAGGTTTGACAGACTTTCCATAGGGCAGACGTGCAATTATCTTCTCGAGGAGTCTAGGACAAAATATCCCGGTCTGACGAGACTAAAATAGTCTTTAGTGGAAAGAGTACGAGACAAGTATAGAGAAAAGACACTTCACATGACACCCCAAATTCCATTACGGCAGTTAAACGCGGTGGCAACAGTTTAACGATTTCGCATTGTTTCTCATCTAGTGACATGGATATAATGCATATCGTGGAAAGAACACGGAAAAAAATTCATGTTACGCGAAATAAGGCTTCCGTCTGTAAAATTTCTCAAAATAGCAAGCCGTTGGATTTTCAACAAGATAACGCAGTGAAATCCAGGCCAAGAAAATAAGATTTTCACAGTGGTTTTGGCAGTTTCTTAAACTAATTCCAATAGAAATTTTCCCCTAAGTATATTAGATCAATAAATATGTAACCTGAAATCTAGACATTCGCAGAACGTTGATCTGAAGTTTCACTGTATAATGTTTTATCTTTGTGATTAACCAGTGAATTAAACGCATAGCCAAAGAAAGTGATCATGTTGAAAATTGAATAGTTGTTGGTATAAATTCTGTTTTCCATCTTTTAGTTGCGAACTTATATACGTGATGCATTTAACAACTAAACAATTATAAAATCAAATATTTTATCTGAATTACGAGTTTACTATTCTAATATATTGCTTGTCTTTTTAGCGATGAAGTTAATATTAGGTTGGTGCAAAAATAATATACACGGGCGTTGTCGCATTACACGTCGACATCCATATTTCGTTCCTGTACGAAAGAGGCGGCAAGAGGTGGTTTGTTGCCTCTTGAATTTATGAACGAAATAGGCAACAAGTTATTAACTGTTTAGGATAGTGATCAAATATCACAATTTTACCAAAAAAATCATCATCTCAACATTTTTTCTTTTCTTTTGGAAAATATGTTTGTCATGGAGAGTGTGAAAATCAGAGAGCGGGAGAAAGAAAGAAAAAGAGAGGGAAGAGATGAGAGAAAGGCGAGAATTGATTGCCCCACGTCAGTACAAAATAATTTTCTAATGAAAATAGCGGATACTCGACGGGCTTAGGTACTGGATCAAGAACAGAAAACATTAATAGTCTACAGCTTATTCAGTTAAAGCTTTGAGTGATTTTGTCTTTCAGTATTAGTTTGAATAACTCAAGGAAGCTAGCGTATTTTTCGGTGTATAAGACTCCTATTTATACCCCCAAATTTGATGTCAAAATCTTTTTGTCCTTTCCATCGAAGGTATGAATAAGTGACAAACTTCATTTTCGAAGTAAAATGGAGAGATCATGAAAATAAACGAATAGCTTGTGGATCAGAGTAACCAGGATCGTCGTTTCTACAAATATAATATTTTTAAAGGAAAGTAGATTCCATGTGATATTATTTTGATAGATTTATATATCAGGACGTTATTGATTCATAAAACGCAAAAGCCTACTTATGAGAAGAGAAATGACGAAAGAATTCAGATGTGAATGCAAGTGAAGAATTCATAGGGAAAAATAAGAAGCAGCATGGGAATTAAATTTAAAAGACGTGGTATCGCAATGGATGAGACAAAAGACATTCTCTTTGATCGTGATATTGGATTCAATTACTTTTTCAAGTAATAATGAAAGCAATAAGGATTTTGGAAGTCTTCAATCAAACTAAATACTTTTTTTATTTACAGTATTTTTTTAATGCTGGGAGTACGTTTGTGTTTAAAATAACATGAACTAATATTTAAAATATCAGATGGGATTGTTGCTCAATAAAAATCTTTCAAATATGACTAGCATTTCTTCCTCTAAAACTTTGTTTTTTACATCATGTATCTTATAGACCTGTGCATCCTACATTCCCCAAAATACAATATTGTCTCAAAAATAGGTATATATGAACGTTTGGTTAAAAGTCTTTGACTCGACCAAAAAGACGTTCGTCCAAAACATTGAAGTATCTAGTTCATTGTCGAGAATTTGGTAAGAACGTTTTTTAGATAAACACGCCAGTGACTGAGAGAACTATTATATATATATATATATATATATATATATATATATAATAGTTCTCTCAGTCACTGGCGTGTATGTATATATATATATATATATATATATATATATATATATATATATATATATATATATATATATATATATAATATAATATAATATAATATAATATATATATAATATAATATAATAGGTTGGTGCAAAAATAATGACGTAATAATGTCGTTTTTTTTACCTTAAAAATACGTCAAAAAACGACATTATTACGTCATTATTTTTGCACCAACCTAATATATATATAATATAATATATATATATATATAATATATATATATATAATATAATATATATATATATTATATAATATAATATAATATATATATATTATATAATATACATATATAATATATATATATATATATATATATATATATATATATATATATATTATATATATATATATATATATAATATATATATGGTGCGTCTGCTAAATCGTCGATTGCGCGTTGTTCGTTTTTGATTTTGTCGATTGCACAGTATAGTAGGGTCAGTTGGGCACTGTGAGAAAAAAAGATCCCTATGCCGCAATTCACTGTGCCAGATGTTTTGAAACGGCATACTGTAGTGCATGCCATTCGCGCCTGAACCTCCGATACGAACATGTCAGAATGTTTGGGTGTCAATCTGAGGACAGCGAAGAGGATTCGGAAAGATCTGGATGAGTCTAATGGCGATTACGAAGGTGTTTGGCGTAATCACTGGTGATGGCGACATTATGCTTCCATCCTCCCTCAGACTCAACAAAGAGGCCTACATTAAGTGCCTTGAGGAGGTTGTGCTGCCCTGGGTCAAGAGTGTGGTGGCTGGAAGATATTATATCTAGCAACTTGACTCTGAACCATGCCACACAAGCAGGAGAACCCAGTCATGGCTTTAAGACAATTTCTACGACTACATCACCCCTTAAATCCGGCCATCCTTTATTATTATGTCTTCGGCGCAACTGAGCCAGAAACGAAAGATCAACTGAAGACAAGGATTATAGCAGCATTCACCAACTTAAACAAAGGGACAATCCAGAAAAGGAAATTCTGTAGTCGTCTGGAGGCCGTGGTTGAAGCCAATGTTGATTTTATTGAATAAATTTACTCTTTAGTAAAGTTATTTTTGTATAAGTTTGGTAAATATATGTTAAAATGAGTCAGTGTTATTTTTAATTTTTCGTAATTTAGACGACAACTTATCCATCGCACTTTGTGTGTGTGTGTGTGCGTATATATATATATATATATATATATGAGACAGCAAGATATATAAACACAATTTAACGCAAGAGAACAATCTCACTACATGTACAGATTACAAACACTCAGAGATATCGTCGTAGAAAAAAACAAAAAAAAAAAACAAAACAAGCCCATTTATTTTGTAAATATATATATATTTTGTAACATGATGTTCTTTGTCAATGCACTTAAATCAACGTTTCTATATTAATGACATGGAATATTATACTGTGAAGGGGTCAACTTAATATTTTTAGTGTATCAGGATGCAGATATATTGATTCAATCTCGTATGTATATAAGTATACAGTATCATTCGTAGTACTACTCTGTGTCTGTTAACACACGCACGCGCGTGCACACACACACACACTCATATATATATATATATATATATATATATATATATATATACACGGATAGGCGCAGTACTGCCCAGTTACGCATTGTTTTTCTAGTAGGAAATTCGATATTAGCGAAAAGATCAAAAAGCTTTGAACGAAATAAGTGCCAAGAAAATGATAGTGTTGTTTTCTGGAAAACAAAAACGAAACGAGATTCTCGTGGGTGAGAGAAACCGAGAGAAAACGTTATGAACAGAAACTTACAATGAAAAATCGAACAGAAATAAAAGGCAATAATGTATAGAGGAAAGCAAAAACAAATAAGAATAAAAACGAAAAAATAACAGCAACTAATTCAAACTAAAAGCAAACTTTTCTAACGATGTCGTTATTTATCGACTTTAAATCGAAAATGCGAAAGAACAAAAATCGGTCAAACAAGTGACACTGTTTTAAAAAATATACAAGGGATATACATATTGTGCTGAAAAGTTATCGGTCCTACATTTTCTAATATTAACTTTCGCTCAATAAAAGACTTGAGAGCCAGTCAAGCCAGAGGGCTACAGTAAAAATGATAATGATTGAAGTGTGTGATATGCGTGGAATTGAATTTGGTAAAAAATTAAAATTATGAGAATAATGAAGAAACATGACCATTAACTCTTCACTTAGAGATTTAAGCATTCAGGAAAGCACACTCACAGGAGTCAGTTTCATAAATTTAAATAATTTTGGGGAAAAATGTTGTTAGAGCTTTCATCTTAGACTTGGGAAACGAAGGCAATGAGAATGATTCGGCGCTGTGGAATGGCATGGCGTGTCCTATCTGTAAAGATGGAAGTCAAGAATAGAACTCATTTGAACATTTGCCATGGAAATAGCGTATGTCACACAATCAGTATCTTAATGATCAAATATCGCAAACATTTATTAATCACTTTTTGGCTGAGCCGAGAACTTTTCAATACCACATCATAGTAGGTTTCATTATAGGAATAGTAGATTTCTCTTATACTTACTGCCCTTTTTAACTAATAAATGGTAATGATAATATTAGCCGTTTCCTTATAAGGAAACATTCGATAGTCATTGACAGAATAGCTTGTACTACTGTCGGTTGAAATTTATAGAATCTTTCTCTTAAATAATTTTTCAGGGAAATAGGTTTCTAAAGTCATGTTGCTTTTATTCCTTTTCCCAGTACTGCTTGGGTTTTCCTTCCTAGCTTTTTATTTGAAGTAATGTGGAAGGTCAACATCTTAATTATGTCACTATTTTTTCTACCAGTTAAATGTTTTATTCATTTTTAACTGTTGCTGCTGTTGAAACTCCTCGGGGGATATGATATCGTTATTTGGTACAGTTCTTTGTGTGTGATTCTGTAGCGCCAATTCACAAGGTTTGAAGAAGTGTGGTTTTGACCAAGACACGTAGACTTCACTTCCTTAAAGACATTTTTAATCATTGGTTAAGTGTGGTTGTATACGAGTGACAGTTTAGATATTTCTGAATGGATTTGGCACCATGCATGACATCCCTGTGAAACCCTCAATCTGACGAGGTTATTTATGAACAAGACTCGATTTTTTAGGTTAATGTTTTGGTTTTGTATCAATGTCTGGTGTTGGGCAAAACTTAACTCTAACGCATCCTATTCTATGTTCAATTTCCTTATCTGCTATATTAATTTCTTATAACGGATCCATAAACCGAGGAATTTTAAGTGTTTAGCATTTACTAAAGACACTGACCAATAATAACGATCTGGAATATCAAAGGTTGGCTGGTCTGACGAGACCAAAAGTCGAATCTAATTCATCAGATTTCAGCTGGTGAAAATTACCGGGTAGTCCCCATCTTTTTATTAAAATAAGTTTTCGATTTACCGTTTTATGGTAAATATTGTTCTTTATTCTTTCTCTTACTTTAATATATTTTATATCTGTTTTTAAAGCTATAAAAAATGAAGCCTATTGATAATTGGGAGAAGGTTATTGATAAGGAAATCTTGATTAAGGTTTAATTCAAATGAATTTTCAAAATTTTCTAGACTAAATTCTGACATAACACTTAAGGGTGAGAATTATGTATCGGCCTCTGTCATACCGCTTTCTTTCATGAGAAACCGAAATGATGGTTAAGATCATCTGCTTCTCCAGAAGTAATATTTCTGTATGCAGAAATAGGCACTGGTTCAGCGGAGAGACAGGAGACATGTCAGGTAGAGGAATGAGAAAAACATAGCTCCCTGGGCTGAAAATGACAGACATATGTGAAAAGCCGGAGAGAGTGGTCGAAACGTGATAAAGACAAGGAAATAGTCCAAAATAATCAATATGTTATACTCTTCATTATAATCATTTGCCAAGCGGCGGATAAAATCAAATCACACTGAATCTCAACTGACAACTCTCTCAATATTCTTACTATCTTACGTCAGACGATTTTCTATATATATTTTAATATGTATTATTCTTTTAATTCTTCATTTCTAGTCAGTTTCTACTGTATACATTATTTTTCAAACTGTGACTTTTATATTCTAAAGCGTCTAACTCTTTATTCTCGACTTTTTCCAGGTCGTTCTGCAGACTTCAGGTGCTGCCACACTTACTTGTGTTATCGTTTCTCTTTCTCAATTCAGTCAGTCAGTTATGTGCCATGCGTGATACACGCTTAGGCGATCATGTATCTTTCGATACATGACTGACGAGGCAGATTTTATTCCCGCAGTAGGTTGCCATTTCTTTCCACAGTAGACCAGTTGTCACCCAAATCTGGTCTGTCTTATTATTTACCCATAGCTGGGGGGAGGAAAAAAAAGAGGATTCATACCGTTCCCTTTCCCTATTACTTACCTAAATCACTCAGAAGTTTTCTTTTGTTTTCATTTCGGCCCATATATTTTGAGTTTTATTTAAACCATTTTATAAACTCTTTGCGTAGTTCTAACTTAAATTTCCACCCGTACATTTATTTTTTCGTTGTTCTGTAACGGAATAATTTATAGCAATTTTACATTAAAATTGCTTTTTTACCATCAATGAGTATTATGTTTTTTTTTTTAAGTTTCTTACGTAATGCATCTATTTTAAATTATTATTATAATTGATGCTGTTTCCTTTTCTTACCGGTAAAACTTTCAATATATTTTGTTTTCGTATTTGAAGTATTCATTCTATTTTAGATAATCCTAAAATATTAAAACTCTGTCAATTGTGCTAGAATCTTTTTGGTGACAAGCGGACATACTATGTAAAATAGAAAGTATGCAAACCACAATACTATTACAACAGTAATGATATTTGAAAACAATACTGGTATGCAAGGGAGAATCATTAGTATGAATGCCAAAATAATAATTTATTAATAATAATGATAATAATAATAATAGGTTGTCATAAATAATTTCCGTTTTTTTTAATCAAATTTATTCTTCACAAAGTGAAGTATAATTACATTTTATTCAATTATGTATTCACCATTATTTGAAATGACTTATCATTTATCAGGCTGCTTTTCGATAGCTTTTGAATAAAATTCCATGTTATGGTGTGAAGTTTCGACGAATTCTTGAATCTGATTTTCATTAGAGAAAAGCATTTTGCAGCGATCGGGAAAAGCCGTAATTGTTTTCTTCAAGGTCATGTGAATATGGCGGGTCGGTTAAAACAGACCAATCGAGTACGAAAAAGTTTTCTTGTTATTCCTACTGTATATAGCCTTGTGTTGTCATGGCGAACATTTTTCTGTTTTCATCCACTGTTTACGCTGCCACTGCCGTGCAAAAAGTAAGTTATGTCACTGTACTCCAAATTTATTCTTAACTACTACGTATGACTAGTAGTTACAAAGTTTATTAAGAATTACATAGAACGGGAAATTGCGTCGAACTATGGTCGCCAAAGAGACATGACACATACAAGATTAGAAGATAGGATGATATATTTGTTATTATGGTTGGTTTCCCAAAATCGAAATAACTGATGACAACGTAATAATAATAATAATAATAATAATAATAATAATAATAATAATAAACAAGCAAAATATCATGGGTTTAAGATCTGAAGCAACACATTCACCCAAACAAGAAAACTGAATTCGACAGGGTAAATATCTGATTATACAGGGTGTTTCAAAAAGAATACGCCAAAATCATTACGCTGTTTTTTCAGGTCTATAGCATTGTAGTGGACTGAATCAGTGGTTATTTGATAGAGTACTTATCAAAGTTTGATTAGGTGTCAGTTTCACCGCTTCTGGTGCAGCTGAATTGTGGGAAGATCAATCAAAATGGCGACTCCTCAGCAGAAGGCATTATGCGTGCTTGAGTTCGCGAAACCAAACGCCATTGTCACGGTGCAGCGTGCTTTCAGAACAGAATTCGGCATTGATCCGCCCCATCGTGAGAGCATTCGACGGTGGGTTAAACAGTTTAAAGAGAGTGGGTGCCTGTGAAAAGGAAAGAGTCCTGGAAGACCACGTGTTACAGAGGAGCAAGTGGAGAGGATTCATGATGCATTTGAGAGCAGCCCACGTAAGTCCGTACGTCGAGCAAGTCTTCAGCTTGCCATCCCTCATACCTCTGTCTGGCATGTGTTAAAGAGACGATTACACATGAAACCATACAAACTAAGCCTCGTCCAAGCACTTACTAATTATGACAAGGTGATGCGGAGGGCATTCTGTGAGTCAATGCTGGAGATGGAGGAAGGTGATGAAACTCTCTTTTCACGTTTAGTTTTTAGTGACGAAGCGAATTTCCATTTGAGAGGCACAGTCAATCGTTACAATGTGTACATTTGGGGAACAGAGCACCCAAAACTGGCTATTCACTTTACTGCAAGCAGATTCGAATGACTTCATTTTTCAGCAAGATGGAGCACCACCCCATTGGCATCTCGGGGTTAGAGCTCATCTGAATGAAAACGTGCCTCAGTGATGGATTGGGAGGAGAGGTGCTAAAGATCTTGCTCTCTGTGCTTGGCCTGCCAGATCCCCGGACCTCACTGTGTGTGACTTTTTCTTGTGGGAGGTATGTTAAAGACCAAGTTTATGTTCCAGCACTTTCAGCAAGTATCGATGACTTGAAAGATCGAATAACAGCTGTAATCAACATGGTGGACCGTGACATGCTGAGGCGCGTTTGGGAGGAATTCTCATATCGGCTTGATGTTGTCCGCGCTGCCGGTGGTGGCCACATTGAGCACTTATAAATCATGAAATGAAACTTGAATGTATATACAACACATGTGTTCATGCTAGAGGTTTGTAACTTTTTTCGTTTTTGACACATCACGTGATGATTTTGGCGTATTCTTTTTGAAACACCCTGTATGTTAAATGTAGCTCTACTCGCAGACCAATGAGTGAATGTAAATGGAACAATCACGTGATCGTTCAGATCGCTGAAGAACACGTGTCGTATAACATGAAGGCCATAATAATTGGCGGTGTTGGAACTCTTCCAAAAAACACGATAGATGAGAATGTATTAATTGGATATTCGAAAAGGGATCACAATTGTCTAGACATTTCCAAGGCTACGCGGTTAGAAGCTACAGATTCTAGGATATTTACTCAATCTTTTGTGAACATCGCCACCAGATATGCTTTGTAATCATATGAATGCATGAAATAGAATTATGTGCCTTTATCTGGGGTGTAGTAAATTCGATCGGGAAACCTAAAAATTTGAAGTACTGGAATGGCAGATTAATAAAGGATACGTGGATTAGTTCTACATAAACAGAAAAAGAGAAAGGAGAAAAAGAAAAACAGTTTATTTTTGTCTATAAAAGAAACGATACAATATACCAAACGTAAAAGTAAATTAAATTATAAAAGTCAGATACTAGGAAACCGTTAGAAAACGGATAATAGTGATAAAGTATAAAAAATTAGAAAAGTAGAAAGTAAATCAAATAAATAATCTTAATGACTTGGCACGGTTAAGCAAAGGGTATCTTAAACGTTATAAATAAATAGAAACAAATCATATGAGATTTATTAGAACAGATTAATCCAAGACTAAATAGACGAGAAAAATGTAAATTCCAACTGCAGTGCAAAAGAGGAATGGTACGTAAAAAAAATATACCACGGTTTTTTCACTGCGGCAACCTTACGCTTGGACAAACAAATTCACTGGAATTGGTGCGAACAATTAGATTTAGTAATTAGTTCATTTAACGCAAAACAAAACCCCCCATAAATTAAATATGGCCGTTCAGGCGAATCCTGGAGCGATCTGAAATAGTAAAAAAAAAAAAAAATTAAAATATCAAGACTTAACCCTTGAGTTGCTTAAGTTATGCATTGAGTTGTGGGGGGGGGTATGGTTGCGTTTATAATCATTAGAAATTTATGAACAGTTCCCAAAGATCCTTGCTAACATTTCAAATGTCAATAAGCATGCTTAAAAAAACAACAAAAAGACCCATAGCCATTCGCTAGGGCATGGCTTTGCTAATAGATGGGAACAGTTGGGAATTCGATAAAGGATTTTGATAAAGATCACTGTGAATTGTGTTGGGGATTTAAGCTTTACTTACATTTTTTCTTTAGCATATACTTCGTGAGAAAATGTAAATATAGCATCAATTGTTCAAAATTTTGAGGTTAAGTCATAGAACTTAAAATATTTAAACATTGAGATAAAAAAGACTTTTAGCCATATTACGCTGAAACACTGGTGCTCGTGTAATCGCGAAAATTAAGCAACGTCAAGTTTGATCAGTACCTACATGGGTGACTGCTTGGGAATACCAGGTGTTGTAAGCTTGAGTGTCCGGGTGGTGTTATTGATAACGGTTCGCAATTGGAAATCAGAGGGCCGAGTTCAAATTTCAGTTTCTGCGAAAATACCTTTGGGAAATGGACTGAATCCAATTTTTTCCCCCATTAATGGGTTAATTATTAGGACATGGTATCAGGAAATCATTATCTAAAATGGAATCTTGCATTCTAAAATAATTTCTGGCTTTAAATGACCTGAAAAAGAGTGATTAGCCATAAAAAAACAAAAGAATCATTAAGATAAAAGAAAGAAACGATTACAATAAGATAATAGAAAAAAACTGTTCAGAAACAAACGGTTAATGCTTCGTCTAAGAAATTCAAACTTAAGATTACGTGTTTTAAAAATGGAAAACAAAAAGACGAAAGTTTTGCGAGAAATGATGTTTTATCTAACAAATTCGAATAACTTAAGAATATACAAGACTACTTCTATTATGTGAAAAGAAACAAAATGGCGTGAAGTAAAATCATATGAAAATTGTAACTATATGACTAAATTTGAATCACGCTTGCTGGTTATCTTTCATAGTCTAATCGGTAAAGTGCTGTTCATGCCAAAAAGCTGGTAAGGACTGAGTATGGGAGATTAAATATTGTGGAATCTAAATTCTTGGTTAGGATTTATGATGCTTGCTTAAATTCTTTCAAAATATAAAAACATAAGGGTCACAATAAAAATAAAATGAAAGAAACATAATTGACACATTAAGCCAGTTATAACTGAAAAATACAAATTCTGGTGCTGATATTGAGACAAACTTTTTTGAGCAGATGTTAAAAATCATTACAAAGCCACTCAAACACAGGTGGTTATGAGTGTGAGAGAATGCGAGAGAAAAAACGTTATGAGAGAAAAAGAAATAAAAGAACAGGAAGACAGAAGATAATGATTGACATTAGATTTAAATTTTTGAAGATCAAAGTTGACTTGAATGCAAAATGTCAGAAGAGAGTCCCACAAGCGGGAAGTGCGAGAGAAGATCTTACGGTTACATCTAGCCATCCCAATTGTAAGATTATGAGATGTTGCCGCCAGAAATGTTTGTTCAACAGCACTGATTAGAAAAAAATATATTGGTAGGAAGAAGTAATCTCTCAAATGATTCTGAAACATGTAAAATATCAAATGGAAATTTATGCATTATCTTATCTTCCTTTTCATAATGTCTTAAATACCGCCATAAGAACTTACTAAAATTGTTAGCAAAAATCTCTGTGGATTTATCACGTAATCTTTTGCTAACAATTACGTTTTAACTTTCACGTCAAGGATCGGCCAGAATAAATAACTCTTTAAAGTTTAGAGTATTACATGTGCAATAAAAATACTGAACACTTAAAAATGGCAATTACTCTCCACTGGAAGAAGCAGCACGTTTGCCAATTTCATGAATAATAATAATAAAAAAATACAATACATACATACAATATGGCTGCTAGCAATAGACGTTAAAAAATCGATTTTCGTTTCGCCTAGATATAACATGTTTTCAAAACGTAAGTTGGGGAACTAAGTCTTGGGACTCCAGTATATTTATCAAAACCTTCGTATAAAATGTCAAAATTTTATCATTATTACATATGTTTTTTTTTTTTAAATCCATTATTATAACATCTCAAAATTTGAAAAAACCACATTGATATAGTCATAAGAATATGACCAATTTTCTTTTTGCATAGCCCCATACTCTGTTATTCTCTTGAATCTGTACCAAACATTTTTATGTCAGCTCGACTTGTTCAAGAACGAACTCCTTTAACAGCCATCCACGTAGTATAAATACCAGCGTATCAAACGAAACGTGGCTGCTAAGCTAAACTCAAACAACATTAACTGTTATTGAAACAGCATGAGTTTTCTCATCAAAGCATTTTCAGGGGTCGGGGAAGGTAAACATAATTTGCGACATCCAAGATGCAAGGCAAATTTTCATTGGAACTGTGAGCAGTATCATTTTTTTTTTTAGAGATTGCAGACCAGACCTAATTTAGTTCCTCAGATTATAAAAAGTCGAAGCAAAATACTTGATTTCTAAACTCTGTAAACTATATTCTATCATCATTATCATTGGAAGTGACTTTGATGCCAAAAAAGAAAAAGAAAAAAACCATCATCAACAAAGAAAATGATAACAAAACACACAAATAAGCCTGATTACTTGCAATGCAAATTTCCGTAAAAAAAAAAAAAAAAGAAAAAAAAAAAAAGATCAGTGAAACATTATTTATTTTTAACCAACTTACAAGACGATAATTGCATCATGAAAATTGTGTTTCCACAGAGTTGGATCTATGAAGAGATCAGACTTCTGTGAAAGCAAAGGCGCCTCGATGAAAAGTAACGATTAACGAGACAGATTCTCAGATTCTTAATGAGTTCAGTCCTCACTGAGTGCTCCATATATTTGGCCGTGTGCCAAAAGTAAGCTACGTTGTATATTTCAGGCTTACAGTTAAATCATGCATAAAGCATATTCGCTTGATCAGTGCAATTAAGCAGCGTCGATTTCCGATCAATATAGATGGGAGATACGGTGGAGTAATGGATTTCAACTCAAATTGAGGAATCGGAGAGCTGTACATGTAGTGCCTCTATCATTCTGAGTTACGGAACTCGTGATCGTGATAGATGGGAATTCCGCGACTATTTCTTATGGAGTAATGGTTAATGATCTATTTTAGTTGATCAATAATAGTGAGTTAGATCCTGATTAGGTTCTGTAAGGTTCTGAACTTGTTTTCAAATATGACTATTTATACAGTACAATGGTCACCCAAGGTAATTAACTGTTAAAATGTTTGATGAATATGGTATGTAATATTAATGAAAGAGAAGGTTGTCAGAATTGAAGGTCATGAGGATAAATAATAATTGACCTTTGACCTGAAGAAGTTAAGATAGTAGTGTCCAGGGAAGTACCCACACCGGAGTTCTAGGAAACTTTTTTGCTTGTGCCAAAAATAAGTTAAGGTTATTAAGTAGCAACTTCAGTAAAATTTTAAATTAGATCAGAGACGCAGTCTCTCCATAAGTTCGATTATTTTGCATTTTGAAAATCAACTATTACTTCGTACTGTGAACAACTAATGCAAAAAAAAAAAAAAAAAATTGAAACACATAATGGGGGAAAAGCATGGAATCCGTGAGTAACCTACCTAACGAGCTTCTGTAAATGGTCAAGAGAAGAAAGAGGTTGGTAAAAAAAAAAAAAAAAAAAAAAAAAACGGCTGAGAGGTAAAAATACTAGGAAGTTTTGAAGGGCCATTAGAGAGTTCATCGCTGTCGATTTCAAATGGTTTACGAGATCATTGAAGAAATCGCTAGCCCGAATCTTTGAAAACCATTTTTGATACATTTCATTATTCACAGAACCTTCTACATACTTTACACAAATGTTTGATTTACGTTGGAGTCACATCTTTACTTTTGTTAAAATAGAAGCTTTATATGCCGAAAACACACTACTTTTCTTCCATTTTTCAGTTTGGGAAAGTAAACAAAAATACACACATTTCGATAAAATAAAAACAACAAAAAAAAAAAAACAAACATTGGTATGATAACTGTAACAATAAATCCAGAGGCGATCTTTTGGAATGAAGCTAGTCAAAACTATTTTTTCTTAGTATGTGCGCGTAGCATAGCGCATATCGACGCGAAATGTAGAGTTGGCGAAGTTAGTTCAAAATCCAACCGAGGTCGCGGCATTCGCACAAATATACTAGAGAAATGTATAAATCCGTCTTCTTCCCTCTCACTATGGGTTAATAGCAAGGCAGACTGGGCTCTTTAGCCTTGGATGACAATCACTTTATGCAAAGGACAAGTTTTCAAAATCAATCTGAAGACGGATGGGTTGTGTCAGATTATTTTGCCCTAAACACGCCTATATGTGTTGCCCTAACAATCCTAAAGTATGTGTGAGTTAAATATAGACGCTCTTAATTCTATCTGACAACGTGAACAAATCATTTGGCCAACTCTCGATATTTGTTAAGCATCGCTAAGTCATTACTATGGCCTTGATCCTGACTTGGGAAGATTGAACTCACCAAATTTTCAATATTCAATTGAGACAAGCTTGCTAATAATGTTTTTACGGGGAGACGCCTTGCTGAGATTATAGTAGACACATCAAAATTGTGGGAAGTTATTTATCAATTATTAATACTGTCTCATAATTTATTTCCTTTTTTTATTCTCTAAAAATGACATTTTCCGTAGTTAAAAATTCATAGTTTGCAACGAAACGATCACTTATACAATGTTTGCAAAGAGACAGACCACTATGTCATATTTCCTTCTAATAAAAACATACCGTGCCTGCCTTCTCTTTATTTCTCTTATTGAAATTACCAAGTCTGATTTGATCTGATCTGCGTCTAGAAATCATTGAATACAAATGGGATATTTAGTCATAACGATTCACAGTCTTTTTATTTTCGGAGATTTCTATCAATCAGTCGATCGATCTGCGTTCAGGTTAATCGCGTTCCAATCTTTTGGTCGTCTGTGTCCGTCAGTTTCAGCCTATCGTTTCTGTCCTCCTATCTATTTGTTTTTCCATCGATTTATAGAGTTTATAGATTACTTCTAATTCATGCCTTTCAATATTTATAAAAAATACTAATCTAATACGCTGAAAAATAAAAAAAATAAATAAAAGAACAATAACAGGCATTACATTACAAACATTTAAAGGCATATAAAGTCCCTAAGTAGTATAATGAAATTGAAGAGACTGAAACGATATATCAATGCCTGCCCTTGTCTGTATATCTGTCTATCATTTAATAGACTTTTTAATCTGACATTCTTTCTTATTACTACAAACGTTATATTTATCTCTATCTATAAAAGGCAGGATGTGTGTGTGTGTGTAACGAATGCACGGCTGCAATTTTCGACGGATTTGCACCAAAATTTACATGCACATGCTCAAGTTAGCGGGAAGGCCAAGACCGACATTGCATTTCCCAACTCCCATCGCTAGTGGAAATAATCGATTTTTTCATGCTTCTACGGCAGTTTTCATGTAGTTTGCGGCCATTTTCTACTGGTCAGAGTGAGAGCCTATAGCTGGCTGCCACGAATAGGCAGGAAGATTCTATTTGCCAGCGTGAGAGCCAACAGCTGACTGACACGAATGTTAACTAGCATGCTAGAATGCAAAGAAATCGATAGCGGCATTCGTCACAAGTGGGAAAAATTTAAATCTGCATGGCACTTTACTACAATTGGCTCATTCGCTTGCTTAAACTCAACGTTGATCCTGATTCCGCAGAACTGAGTTGGAGTGAAAAAGTATTTGTTGTTAACATTCTTTTTTCATTCGGTTTTTCCAGTTACGAGTCCTTTTTTAAAGATGATCGTTTTGTGTTCATTTTGTTTACTTCTTTTTTTCGTAACATATTTAATGGTTAGTATAGAACTTAGAAAAAATTCGCAGTGTGAGATAGGCAAGAAGTAAGGCATGTAGCAACATCCGCACGGCAAAGGGCACTCCTTTAAAGGCAAGGAAGGGCAAAAATATTTAAAGTCAAGTGATAGCGATTGCTGTATGAGTCGTAGGATTTTTGAATCAAGCACGGGCAACGCCGGGCCATGCTGTTAGTTGGTTATATATGCTTGAATAGAGATAGCTGCTTTTTTAAAACCGTGAAATTAATATCTACCGACTTAGTGTTTAAGTAGACATACCTTATTTTTCAAACAAGGGTGTCTACTTAAAGACCTGTACATATTTTTACATGAATAGACCGACGGACACACAGGTATTGTTGAATGTGACAATGACAGACGGTTGAAGATTTTAGATTAAGCGGCGACTTTCGATTTAAAATTTTCACTGTATAATGTTCGGTCTGTGTAATTGTAACACTCCTAGATATAAATTCAGGTTATTATTTAAAGAAGTAAAAAGGTGCAAATAAAAAGCAACCAGGTTTCTATTTCATTGAAATAGGCGTTAAACACATATTATCTCCTCTGTTTTTTCTTTCTTTTCCTAAAACCAAACAGTGCTTTTGATATATTTTTTTCTTTCGTTTATTCTCGCGATCACACAGGAATGGTCCATTGTTTAACTGAGGTAATGGCAGGTTGTAACATACCTACGTGCTAGCTATCAAACTAACTAAGGAATAGGTATAATTGCAATATCATTATTATTTATCCAAGTATACAACGTAAATGCAATGTATGTAAGTGACTTTTGAAAACTTTAGTTCGTCAATTAACGTACTAGTGTATATATGTTTTTTACTTTTTCACCGTTTATGCCCATCATCATGAAAAATATTTATGAAACTTTTGTTTTCTTAAATAATCAAATACTAATTACCAAGTGTGTTTTCGAAATTTATTTTCCTCTTATATACAAGGGTCGCCTCGAACGTAATCTCTCTTATTTTATTACGCTGTCAAACATCAGATGGGAACGTTGGTGGTATGGCAGTGGAGTTTGAATCTACCCACTAATAACTCATTTTTCCCTTAATAGCAGCTCAGCGGCAGTCTGGAAAAATGGCATCTGATATGATTCCCTTTTATTAAAGTTTCATCAGAAAATGAGATATGGTGAAAAAAGGAGAAAGGAATTCTGGTATTTTTATTTTTTGTGTTTGATTTTCATTGGTTAATCAGGCTTCGATTTGTTAGAGAACGTTCGTATAATTTATGGCGTTCCGAATTCAAGGAGACACGCCGTATTATTTCGAAGCCCCAAGAAATTATCAAATCTTAAGGACAAATAAAATGTATCAATCTAGTTTTATATGATCGGATTTTATTAAAATTCTAATGATCGCTTTTTAAAATAAACATTGCCGAGTGATTCAAATGTGTATACAGTAATAGCGGTGTCAAGTGAATAACATTTTTTGACACACTTTTTCCGAACACGAAGGTTAAATAGTTCCAAATAGTTTTTTTTTGTAGTGGAAAACCGGCTCTATCCAACGTTATTGCTCCCCTTGTGTCTATTGTAGTTCCTATGGGATTAAATTTAACTTAGACTCTACTTTCTGTTCATAATTGATGTGAAAGACGCAGACAGGTATATATGTATTTGTTAACATAAAAAACTGCTCGAGAGATAAAATAAAACGTATATTTTCGTCCACTGTTTGTAATGATGCTTTCCGATATCAAGAACAAATCGATTAGAATATCATTAAGTTACACTTGCGTGTCTTTTTATAGGTGAAGTATTTTCATTTGCTTTCTTTATCAATTGTAAAAAGACAGAAACTATGGTCATCAGCAAGAGAAAAAGCCCAAGTTGTAAGTTACGAACCGGAGATATAAGCACAAAGCAGAAGTTGAAATATCTGGAAAACGTTTTAACAAAGAATGGAGGATGTGACACGGAGATCCGAACACGTATTGGATTAACGCAAGAAGCATTCCAAAAGCTAAACAAGGTGCTGAGAAACGGTTAAATTTTGCTAGAAACAAAGAAAAAGGCTGATGGATTGCTATGTGATATCCATTCTCTTATATGAGAGTGAATGTTGAAAAATTTCGCTAAGAATGAGGGAAAAAATGGAGGCAGCAGAAATGTGGTTCTACAGAAGGATACTGAAAATTACTTGGGCGAGGCGAGTAAACAAGTAAGTCTTAAAGAAAATGGCAACAGAAAGAATACATACCCAGAATGAATAAAAATAGCAGAGATTTCTTGGACAAATAATGAGGATAAGATGGAAAATCTTAATTCTAATGGGACAAGAAAGATAGGGGAAGGCAGCGATCCACTTACCTGACGAGTTTGTGTGAATGGATGGTGGGGACGAAAGGCGGGAACCTTAGTAAAAGGAGACAAACTGGTAAGAGTCATAAGAGACAGGCGATCACGGTGCCGCACAGCTTCTATATCATGAAGGGGTGCAGTAAATAGAAGAAGAAAAATCAGTAGAAAGAAAGGCAGAATAAGGTTTAGAAGTAGTTTGTTTTCTTGTGACAAGGCAAATCCCAAAACGCCCAAATAGAAATTAATTGAAGTGCCGATCAGTTCCAAGTAAAAGAAAGATACTTCAAGCTTATAAATTAATTAAAATGACAATAGACTAGAGCCTTATTGAGGTGTAAAACAAATTAGAAGAAAACTCACCTAAAAAGAGCAGTAACTCTCCTTTTCTCTTGAACATTTCTCATTTAGAAATAGGCTATCTAGCAGACAGCAGCTTAAGCGAAAAGAATATTTTCTACCTAATAAGCCGTTGGTAGTTGAATCTAATTACATAAAACAATCTTTTGTTTTCTTGCTTACTAAATCAATCAAACTTAAAATAGTCGTTCTGTGTTGTGGAGGCATTTTCTATATTTTGAAGTATTCAATCACAAAATTAACAAGGCCAAAACAAGAATGAATCTTTCTCGGGAGATAAAGTATTCAAATCTTTATATATTACTCGGATACGATCGTTGTGTACACCAAACAGTTACACGTCAAAAGAGATTACATCGGAGATTGGTTTGATTTTATTTGAAACATATTACTACAGCAATAAGCGTAGTAGTTAAATATTTATTTATTATATCGTTTCTATTACGATTAACTACATATATGTGAAGTGTATAGCCTTTCAAAAGCAAGTCCAGCTGCTTCGGATAGACGGATCTTGACAACATAGGAAGACCGTCCAACAAGGGAAAGGAAAATCCTAATTTTAAATTTCCACCGCCATGTTCAAACATGGAAAATGTTATGGAAGTAAATACATACAGAAAACCGGAGTGGAGCCTCAAACGCTAACAACTTTCTAGCATCTCATGAAGTCAAGCAGGTTCCAAATGTAATTCTCTGTATTCCTTTGGATCTTGTTGGCACGACCGGGACGAGGGCAGCGTACGAACTCCTTATAGTATCGTCCAGGCTTGCGTCGTGGAGATGTCACTCAGGTCTCATCAGGAAAGGACTGCATTTTGACCAAACAGAGCGGTATCTTTATCTCGCGAGATAAGCGGATGCCTACTTCATACGAAGTAGTCGGTTTTAAACTTTGCAAATTTTTGACATCTTTTTCAAAATTACGATTTAACGATGTCCTCAATTTCAGCATTTGTGATTTTAATCTTTTCCCGTTATTTCCATCGCACATCACATGAAGAAGTCAAATTGATCATATTAGATCAATTTTATAAAAAAAAATAATTTAATGTGCACGTATAATGTGATTAGCAACGTTTCCTCTGTTATTCCTCTGTTTACGGCTAGATAAAGTTGAAAAACTGTTTCCCGTACGTTCATTGAAGTTAAGCAACGTCAAAACTGGTCAGTATCTAGATGGGTGACTGGTTGGAAATACCGAGTGTTCTAAATTCGGATGCGCGGCTGGTATAATGGCTCGGAATTGTTAATTTCGAGTTTCAGTTCTTATTGAGTTCATTATATTAACTTACGCTCAAATGCCATTGAAAAACGTATGAATCCACCACTTCTCCCCCAAATATGGATTAATTAGCAAGACTTGTATCACTAAACCATTACATTTTTTAAAACTAAACACAAATTCTTACAATCTAAAAATATTTCACTGCTTTAAATAAACGAATCAATCAATCAATTTTTCAAATTACTGATCTCTAAGGAAAAATAAATATTTATATGCTTACTCTTTTTCTTTATTGCTCACCTTGAGTGTTATGATGACAATGTTTCGGCCGTTATACTATTCGGCTATCTTCAGGCGTCTGTCCTTGTCAGTAAACATGGAATTTTGAACCAAAGCCCTTTATTCAATCTGTAGAGATAGATTATCCGCATTTTCTCCTCTGTGCTTAAGGAAGATCCTGTATTAGTTAATCCCATCAAGTTTACTTGTTTTTTTTTTTCACTTGTCCATTTCTTCTGAGCCAGAATATATAGTTCCTATACTACCCGACCCAGGAATTGAACACACAACAGCCAGTTAACCAAAGGGTTACTGAGAGGCATTTAACGAAGACCGGAGTGTGTACCGGTCTGTAAGTTGTGTGTGCAACAATCAAGTTGAGCATGTTGGTCTGAAGTGAAAGGCATATAGTAATGATATTTACTCTTCTAAAAGAACTGGGCAAAATTACTTGATCTAGTGCAATCTGATTTGGTAATCTCTACATACACTGTTTGGAACCGTAAATCTGTAGATACAATAAAAAAAGAGTTTCTGCAAACTACACAAACCTTACTGATAGTGGTCACATAACTATCCGCAACACCATTAATGATACTTATTAGGACGGAAAATATCTATCGATGCCATTTTGGTAGCAATAAATAGAATACTAATATTGACATAGTCAGTTGGTAACTGTCAGTATTTAACAATACATAACTTAGTTGCTTTTCCAAACAAACGCGCCTTTTCGTTCGTTTAGTCGTCAGTACTTATCGATGTAGAGAAGCTTGTAATGAATCGTACCCAGAGTTTTTAAGTAAATATTCACCAAATACAAGGGTCAACAGCTACTCAAAGTAGAGGATTATTGAATTAAGTTGTATGTTATAGCAAAAAAGCTTTAACATTTTCTCGCAACCAAAGTCTGCAATCAGTTTCTTCTCTCTCGTTCGCGACACATGTAGCCAGTTCAACACAGCAGTCAACCGTCTCTTTTCTCTTCTTTTCTCCTTTTCTTCTTCTTTCTCTTTCTTCTTCTTGTCGCCTGGTTCTTCACGCTTTTATGAATCATTGACAGCCCAAATTTGTATATGTGCAAATATAATCATAAATATAATAGTTAGTTCCTGAAATAAGATACTCTCACGCAAGTATCTTACTCTGGGATCTAGCTATTTTTAATGTGTAACCCGCGAAGCCATTTCTTTCTACCTTACACAGTTTACACTTCTTGAGACACATTCGAATCTTTGCTCGCGTTGGAGGCTAAGTTTTTTTTTATTCTTGATTTTATTCTAGCATTGCACATACAACCCTGGGCTTCGTTGCTCTCTACCCCCGATCTCATCATCATACAACTGCAACCGGGAAGGAGAGGTCTCTTCTGCCGGGTACTCCGAGTTGGAAGCAACATGAGTTTCGTCTTCTAATGAATCTCCACTGGTTGAGTCATTGAGTTAAACTGCGCCAGACTCCGTGCTGCAGGTATCAGGAGAATCGTCTGGTGAATCGATCTTAAGTCGACTAACAATTCAGTTTCTGTTGAATCATCTCCATATTCAGATAGAGAATACGACCCCCGAAACGGAAGTCTGTTACATGTTGGGGAATTTTGTTAACCTGTACTGAATGAACTTTTAACTTTTGGTTATAGGTCTCGTCTTAAAACTCGGTCGTACACCTCCCCTTGTGGAATCTTAACTCAGACAATGTCCCCCATTTCGTATGCTACTCGTGTATTGCATGGTTTAGGCGGAGGCGTCGCATCGATGCCCCATACGCGAACGTGATACTTATGTAGAGCGTCTGCCAGCGCTGTAGACGGTAAGAGGCTGTTCTTAGGTGTGACGTTATGCTGCCAGTAGACTGCCTCTGGTATAGAGTACGGCTTTCTAGCGGCAATGGTCTTCATGTTTCTGTGACTCCTTTCGACTCTCCTATTCCCGGTAGGTGAATCAGCACATCGGAATCGAAGCTGCCCGCCCTAGTCACTGAGAAATTATCAGATGTGTCCACATGTGAAAGCCATGTCATTGTCAGTTATGATTTCGGCCGGCGGACCCCGCTCGAAAAAAATTGATGTTTATCGGTTAATGACACTGGTGGAGTCTTGTCGACGAAACGGTCACCATATTGCAAATGGAGATGGACCACAACCAATGAGGGTTATGAAGTGTCCATTCTCGTAGTGTGTGGTATCTATCGCTAACCTGTTCCAGTTGTTTTTCATTCTCAGCTTTCCTTTCCGGCGATCAATAGATTGGCAAGCTTCATAATTCTTGACGACTGACTTTTCGACTGTTTTTGATACTGAAGGACCGCCAAACCTGGGAAAATACAGTTTCCTCTTCATACCTGGGTGTCCACTCTTTTGGTGGATTTTAACTACTTGAATCACACTCGACTTTCTTATAGTAGCGCACCCTAGTTGTACAGGTTCGGCTTCTTCCTTGTGAAGTTCCAACCACCTCTGGAGCACTCTGGTGTCGTAGTCTGCTCAATTTAGCGCTGATTTGATCAGCTTCACATCCATTGTCAATGCATACTCGTCAACAAGTGGCTAATAACCCCAGAAGTCTCCACTGGCATATGAGTAAAAAAAAATCTATCAGCAAGAGAAGAATATTTAGCTATTTTTTCTTATCTCTGCGTCCCGGGCTCAACCGCAGACCTGATCAAATTACCGGACGAAAATGTATCAGCATAAGTCGCATCCCAAATCAACGACTTCCCCATTTTAAAAGGGAAAATGGTAATGCCATCACCACGGTCGATGCCTACGGATTCGATTTGGGAAGGGAACCCAGCTGCATCCAGACCTTTTTCTGATGATGTCGTTTATTACTGCATGGCTTGGAAAGCGGTCTGCACTACGACGACAGGAGAGAGAGAGGATGCAAACCAAACTCATTGTAGATTAAACTGTAAAATTCAGAACGCTATTCAATCCGGTATTCGAACTAACTAAAATTACCTTTCTGCTTAACGACAATTCTGATTAGATCGCTTTTCTCTGAGGAGCGGCTTTGAAAAAGAACACTTCTCATTGAATTTTATGGCTGCCTGAGTTGCGTGCATTGCAGTAAACGGTTACGTGGTGCCCGGGGGTAATTCTATTCTTCAAATTGTCGCTATATTCTAATGAATAATGGTTTCGTGAGAAGACGCACAAAGTTCACATAATTAAAGAGAAATAAGTGTGCAATTTCATGATGATTTTTATTTTTTTTTTCACTGGCCTTTTCTTGATCTTATCGTTTTGTCTCTCGATTCTCAGCTTGTTACATTCTCCAAGATTTTTTTTTTAAATAAGTGAAATCGATCAGAAATAAAAACATGGCTTCCCAAGAGATTTGAACTCGCATTTCACATAGTGGGAGCGAGTCTATCATAGACGTTACTGTTATCGATTTGTCTACGCCTAAACTGAGTGAAATCTGCAGGCATACAGACCATTTCTACTTCTGTTAGATAACAAACAAAAAATATGGCGTGAATAAACGGACAAAGATGCAGGCGATATGATTGTAGATCTGGCTCCGTTTTGATGATTTGCTTAAAAAAGTATGTAGCAAACTGAACGTTATGATAAAAAGCAATACTAAGATGAACGTGAAACTTCTCAGAAATCAATACTGAAAACAATCTAAGAAATCCAGACATCATATGACCATTTTTACTATTTCTTTTATTACTATTAGATAGTATTAGGTTAGTGCAAAAATAATGTCGTTTTCTCACATATGTTACTATGTGAGAAAACGACATTATTTTTGCACCAACCTAATACATTATTTTTTTCTTTTATTTTCTCTTGAATTGCACTATCCTCAGTTGCTCCCCTTTGTGTGTTTAAAGGAAGAATGTGTAGCTGTTAGCAAAAGGAACAACCCAACATTTAAATTACAAATTGGAGATATCAAAATCAAACAAATTCAACAATTTAAATGTGAAGTGTTTTAACTGAGGATGGAAAGTGCAACACTGAAATCAAAAAATGCAATGAGATAGCAACAGTTGCCTTTCAAAAGCTAAGCAAAGTATTAAGAAACAGAACAAAATTGTTAGAAACAAAGAAAAAATATAGATTATGCAAAAGTGTTTGATAATTTACATCACAAAGAACTGTTGGAAATGTTATATAAATTATTAACATATTTGGAAAAAATATGAAAATAATCCAAGAAACTAATATAGAAAAGTTTGTAAGGCAAGAATCTGTCTTCTCACCAGACTTATTCAAACTATATAGTGAGGTGATTCTGAGAGAATTAGAAGTCCTACCAGGATTATTGGTGGCTACAATCTTAACAGCATGAGATGACACAGTGTTGATAGCAGACCCCGAAAGAAAATTCCAAGAATTCCTACAGCAGGTAGTGCATGAAAGCCAAAAGAAAGGACTAAACATCAATTGCAAGAAGACAGAATGGAACAGCCAAAAATACAAATTGCTCATTGGAGATACCAAAAGCAAACAAATACAAACATTTAAATATCTGGGAAGTGTTTTAACAAATGTACAAAATAGTAATCCGAAGACGCATTGGAATTTAACTATCTACGAAGTGTATGACAAATGACAGAAAATGGGTCACTGAAATCCAAAGGCATATTTGAATAGCGAAAGATGCCTTCCAAAACAAAGTAAAGTATTACGAAAACGAAAAGATTTGTTAGAAAAAAAAAGAAAAGGAAAAGAATATCGAAATGTTATGTGATATCAGTTCTTCTATATGGCAGTGAATTCTGGATAATTTCCTCAAAGAAGAGAAGTGAAATAATAAAAATAAAATTCTACAGAAGGATGCTGAGAATACCATGGACCGAACATGTGAGCAACAACGACATTTTGGATAAAGGGGACACAAAAAGGACCCTTATAATTAACATCAGGAAGAGATAGTTGAAATTTCTAGGACACATAATGAGGAAAGAGGGCTTGGAAAATT
>OZ010585.1:67363875-67368875 GCA_963932145.1 Acanthosepion lycidas | reverse complement strand
ATTTTACGATAATAAATTCTTTAGTGATACAAGTCTTACTAATTAAGCCGAAACTAAAGAGGAGAAGCGATGGACTGATACCCTTTCGTAAAGCTATTTGCGCGTAAGTGAATATAACAAAACCAGCTGGAATTGGAACTCTGCTCTCCGATTAATAATTTAGAGCGATTATCTATTTTACTACCCGCACATCCAAGTTAACGGAACTTGGTATTTCCCAGCGGTCACCCATCTAGTTACTAACCAGGCTCGATGCTGCTTAAGGTTGGTTATCGTCTGGGAATTGGTATTTCAACGTGACGTGGCCGTAAGCCTCCAAAGATTGTTGTAAAGTTTTCGAATTGACAAGGAAAGCATGCTAACTGCACCTGTTAGAAAAAAGGTATTTTTTTTTGTTCTGCATTACCATTTTACGACAGAAATAGAAAGAAAATAAACAAATGCTAATATTAAAATTTTGCTTCTTCATTTCCTTGCTTTTTTCTTCGATAGCTGACTTTTTTCTTTCGTCTTTTTCTACTCTTTCTGCTTTTGTTTGTATACTTTCTATTCTCTTCTGACAAATCTGATGTTTTCTTGTCCCATAAATGGATACAGGCAAGAACATATTAACGCATCCAAATTGGAGTTTCATATTTTCTATTACACTTTCACCTCCATGACTTCTTGTTCACGCATAGATTAGAAATACCCGTGAATCTTAAATCTGATGTTAATGACTGAACAAGTTCTTTGTGAGTTCCACGACTGTAAAATACTAGTGGAAATTTTCCGCTGGCATCGTTAAATATTTGAGCTTAACAACTTTAACAACATATTGCAAAGATCATAATGAGCATAGGTATGGATGCAGGTTACAAAGAAATAAAAGTGTGCAAATGAAAAATTTTCCAATTGCCAAGTTTGTTTTTTTTTTCCATTTCATTGAAGTAGATGATAAACACGGGAGAAATATTATCACCTCCTCTATCTTCGCTTTCTTTTTCTCCGGAAAAACAAACTGCCTTTTCCGTTATTCATCGTGATAAAAAGAATTTAAGTATTTGTATGGTGTAACATACTTGCTAACTAAGGAATAACCAGAATTATGAATTTATCTTACTATAGACACGTCATATTTTCTCTGATATGGGACATTTAGGATGTTGACTATTGAGTGGTACTCTGTCTTGTCTACAATAGAAAATATCTACTTTGGCTTGTTATCTACAAGGAAAAAAAAATATCTACACTGTACATATTTTATTTTGGATTGATATCTACATAGTAAAACAGTCTTGTTATCTTTTCCTTGTAGATAACAAGCCAAAGTAGCAACATGTTTTACTATGTACATATTGCAAATTAAAATTTATACTGTTTAGACATTTTAGCCGATGCAAGAAAATGTTTTAATATTTTAATTACATTTTCTTTATGTTATTAATGCGTGTATGTGTCGTATAATACGTTTTATGTAGATATCATTCCAAAATAAAATCCACGCGACTTAATAAAGAAGAATATTAATAGTAATGTATAGCAGGGTTACTTAACGTATGGTTGGAATGTCTTTCGTAACTGTCCCAAAATTGTTTTCTTATTTATATAATGCTGGGTTCGCATTTACCTTAATACAACTTGCAAGACAAATGAACTGGCATAGAATTATATCGGGAAATATATATATATATATATATATATATATATATATATATATATATATATATATATGTATGTGTGTGTGTGTGTATGTGCATCTATGTGTCGTATAATACGTTTTATGTAGATATCATTCCAAAATAAAATTTGGATGGTGTAGATATTTTTCCTTGTAGATATCAACCCAGAATATAATCGATTATTGTATTACTTGGTGTTTCTTGTCCTTTCTTATTGAACTAGAATATACTATTCCAAGTACAGAACCCACAGCCACTAGAGGAGTACAACTATTAGATAAACTAACGGCTATATCCATTCCACCATCATCAAGGGCTCAAGAAGGTATGTTCTTGGAGACATTAAATCCATTGTCAGTTTGTTTCGACAACGAGTTGTAACGATAGTGGTGGCTCCGTAACGCTTGTTTGAGTTTTTTCGTTCAATTTTTGAGATAAGAGATTTTAAATATGCTTTGACTTATTCGAAATTCTGGTTCTCATCCTGATTATTATAGACAGAAAGTTTTTGTCAAGAATCTTATCGTATATGCTAATTTCACACGATATACAGATATGAATGCATAAAGCCATATCACGTTGAAACACCGGTTCCCGTACAATCACCAAAGTTGAGCAACGACGAGGCTGGTCAGTACCTAGATTGGTGACCTCTTGGGAATATCAGGTTCTGTAAGCTTGGATGTGCGGGCGGTGTAATGGATAACCTCTCAGAATTAGAAATTGGAGATGCTAGTTCCATTTCCAGTCGTGTTTGTTATATTAACTTGTGAAAAGTACTGAATTCAACTCTTCTCCCCCTAGCTATGGGTTAAATGGTAGGACCTGTATCAGTAAAATGATTATCTCCCCCAAATTCTTACAATCTTAAACTATTTTCTGGCTTTAAATAACCTTCGAAAGGTTTATAAGCCATAACAAATAAATTAATAACAAACGTGTAAGAATATAAAATATCGATATACCAGTGTAGATCAATAAGCTCTTAGCCTGAAACAGTTATTAGTTGGATTTGGAGCCGAAATCTACACCGTATAATATATGTTCTTGATGATGAAGTATTCAGTGCTTAGCTATAGATAAAAGATTAGGGAAGATTGCACCTTTTAGTATTGGTAAAACAGTCATGGGAAAGACAGCCATAAATTTAAATCCACCAGAGAGATTCGGATGGGTAGCGCCCTTTACTTCCATTTCTAAGGAAATCTATGTTATTGTAGTGAATGTGCATAAAATATTTAATATGCGTCCAAAATAATACCTATAAATATTTAATACATTCTTTTTCGATGCGTTATTGCTCCGTGTAAGAGTTTTTATACATGAAATTATTTTAGATTAATTTGAATACCAGTATTCTCCTTCAAAATGTTATGATGTAAACAAACTAAATCTTAATTTTATGGCATTGTTGTTAGTTGTGTGCAAAAGTTCACCGCGATAATTGGATTTTAAACTGTGTCTTCAGTCTTCAATGTCTAAAAAAAAAAAGAGTGCCGGAGAAAATTGCACAAAATCCATAAATAATATATTCTGTAAGTGACATTTGCAGTAATTCCGGATCATTGCTGTGTTTTTATTTACATGATTTTTTTAATGAAAATTATTCTGAGTGTCGAGTATTATTACTAAAACAATTTTCAGAAAATTTGCAAAATGGATTAAATAATCATTCATATTTTTTTTTATTTCCATTGTCTTACACAAGGGAAATGGCGCTAATTAAAATATGACTAAAGCTAAGTGAAGTAGATGTAAAGTCAGTAGAAAATGTATGAAAAAGTGAAAATTTTCTTTCATATCGATAATTCAAATACAATTTATTAAAATCTAACCATGATTACTGTTTCGGTTTTTCCCTATCACTACCAAAATTGATGTTTTCTTGTCCCATAAATGGATACAGGCAAGAACATATTAACGCATCCAAATTGGAGTTTCATATTTTCTATTACACTTTCACCTCCATGACTTCTTGTTCACGCATAGATTAGAAATACCTGTGAATCTTAAATCTGATGTTAATGACTGAACAAGTTCTTTGTGAGTTTCACGACTGTAAAATGCCAGTGGAAATTTTCCGATTGCATCGTTAAATATTTGAGCTTAACAACTTTAACAACATATTGCAAAGATCATAATGAGCATAGGTATGGATGCAGGTTACAAAGAAATAAAAGTGTGCAAATGAAAAATTTTCCAATTGCCAAGTTTGTTTTTTTTTTTCCATTTCATTGAAGTAGATGATAAACACGGGAGAAATATTATCACCTCCTCTATCTTCGCTTTCTTTTTCTCCGGAAAAACAAACTGCCTTTTCCGTTATTCATCGTGATAAAAAGAATTTAAGTATTTGTATGGTGTAACATACTTGCTACCTAAGGAATAACCAGAATTATGAATTTATCTTACTATAGACACGTCATATTTTCTCTGATATGGGACATTTAAAATTAATGAGCCACAAGAAATGTAATCATCCAATGAAATGAATATTTGAAGCATTTGTTAAATATATTTTTCTATTTTGGTTGCAGATTGACTAAACAGTTAGTTGCAGGATAACAGGAGAATAATAGAGATTGTTAATCATAAAAATTAAATGTTTTGCTTTAGTTTGAATCAAAGTCCATATTTGTTTTAATGAAATCACTTCGCAAAAATACACGTAAATTTGGATGAAAAGTAATAAACACGCAATTCTTATTTAATACAGTATCGATTATTTTTTTATTCAGAACAAAATAATACATATTATGGGATGCATATTTACTCAGATTAAATGAATAAAGTAAAAACAACAAAATTGATGACTTACAGAAATCAAATTAAAAGAGTTCTGAAATTAGCTTTTAATATTTTTTTCTTATTCTCGTTCCCACCTTTTCTTATATACTAAATTGTTATACTGATGAACTGCCTAGTTTACACACACGCGTGTGTGTGTATACACACACACACACACATATATATATATATATATATATATATATATATATATATATATATATATATATATATATATATGGTGCTGGTATGTAAAACAGTGCTCGATATAATACAACAAAGCTATTAAGTATTAGGTTGGTGCAAAATAATGACGTAATAATGTCGTTTTTTGACGTATTTTTTAACGTCAAAAAAACGACATTATTACGTCATTATTTTTTCACCAACCTAATATATATTAATAAATATACATATCCGTCACCGCGAGCACGACTCAGAGTTTCATGCACAACGCTATCTTCAGGTGCTGAGTATGAACTGACCATTACGTAATTTGAATATATATATCTGGCTATCTCTATGCTGGCGCACATATATATTATACTGTGA
>OZ010585.1:67356375-67361375 GCA_963932145.1 Acanthosepion lycidas | reverse complement strand
GGCCTGACTTGTGCATCTATCCTACAGATAAATTTTGGCAGCCTTTTTTTAGATTTCTCTATATCTTATTTGGGCCTTATCACAGACAAATTAATACGAGCTTTTCTTTTTCTAGATATCAGCTGTTATACGCCCTCTTTAAATCTGGCTTTTTATGCTTCTTGAGATTCACTTCGAAAGTTCGTTCATTATTTTAAATATTCTTTTCCCCTATTTCATGCGGTGTTATAAATGCAATCTCTGATTGGGGACGAACTCTAGTCAGCAGGTTACAAAGAATGGATGTCTTATTCATTTGTTATTATATGTCGACCTATATGTGTTGTTTCGTTTGGCGTTTAATTTGATTGATTGATAGGATCTGATTCGTGACTGCGATGCTAATGAGTTTACTTCTGGCGCCAAGCAGTTCTAGTGTGAATAAACATCGGCATTGCAAGTAATCATGCGCAAAGTAAGCTGTTTCTTCCCATTGTATAAGAAAATCTTATCTAAGAGCAGTTGATCAATATGTGATCTTGTTAAAGCCGAGATTCTCAAACAAAGAGTAACATGTGTAGAAAATTGAAATATTGATACTGTTAAGGGGTCCACTCCTTTTTGATACAGGTGGACTCGCCCAGTGTGCGCTTGTACTGCTGCCGGTGAATACACAGAAAGTGATAAAGTGAGAGAGTGAGAGTGTGAGTTAACCACTTTGTAGGAGTCACAGTTGCGAGCGCGTAGACTCAGAAGGAAGTCCTACTTTGAGACTGAATTTCCCAGATTGTATATATATTATTATTGCTACTAACCGCATTTCTGGATCTACTAACCGTATTACCGTATTATTGTATTATTGCGCCAATACATTTATTTGCTATATTTCATTGCTGCGTTTGTCATTCATTGGAGACCGGATTTCATCACGGAATCCACAACAGATACTAAACTGTTTGGATAATTTTTAATTCTATTTAGCATTTAGGAATTCATTTCTTGCTCATAATTCTTAAAATTTACAACTGAGGATTTATTTTAACGTTTACAAAGTGATGTATATATTAATGGCTGGTTTCAATCCTGAGTAGGATTTCTAATACTGATTGACCTGGTATGTAGGATTTATTTACAATAACAGTTGGAGTAACGTAATCTTATAAGGTAAAGAGCTATATATTTTTGCTCTTTACAAAGTACCTCTATAAAGTGCTCTAATAAAATGTTGGATATTTTTAATTCAAGCACAAGACTTAATTTCTCACAAGTAATATTACATATTTGTTTTGCTGCGGGCCGTGTGATCCTGGAGCTCCTTTCCAAACGTGGACTCTGTATTCTCGCGGAGATGTATGAAAGACTACCTCGTGCGGCCACATGGGTCGGAATTTATGTATTTATCTGTACCTCGGTTTTCCCCACGCGCTCACATATCAGACACAGCTGGGTCGATCACGGGGATCTGCACTCGGCGGCCAAGAAGTCATCCCATAGCTCAAACCTGTATCTAGCTTCTCTGAAGAACACTATGTGCAAATTCTATTGACATGATTTAGGGTGGGACAGATGCTAGAGCACTGTAAACAATGTTTCATAATGACACCGACATTTTAAGATAAAAAAAAAAACAACACCAAATGAACGCTTTTATTATTTTTAACTGATTTCACACCAGAAGATCAGAATAAATCAGTCCTAGTTTTGAACAATTGATATTCGCCTGTTAATTTTCCCAGTGATTCGCTAATTAGTCATGCCGAATGTTGTCGAGAATATTGTTACACTTTGGACATTTTCAACATGCTTTTTCTTGAAGGCTCAAATATTTTAAGGGGGGGGGATTGAGATCAGGAGAATTTCTGGACCCCTGCCAAATACATCCTTTCCGGGATTTTACAATCAGTGCGTGACTCTATACATGAAACAGTTTCTTCACTTTACATAAGTTTGAACGAAGTTCTTATGGTGTGCACAACTGGCATAAAAACATCAAGAACACATATAAAGGACATCAATGTAATTGTCAGTAACGTTATAATGCAGCTAGAGTAATGTACAGTATTTTTTCCAAAACAAAATAAATCGGTTTTTCATTATTGACGCAATTAAGACAAAATCTGCAAGTATAATCGAGGGTTAGGGGAATTTTACGTGAGTGCTATGTGAAAACGTACGTATATATATATATATATATATATATATATATATATATATATATATATATATATATAGGGAGAGAGAGAAAAAGAGAGAGCGACAGATATAGAAACAACTTACGAGAAAAGAAAAGGCAAACAGGAAAATTGAAGATTAAAATGAATAAAAAACATGAGGAATAAAAGGTAGGTAAAAGTAATACTGTAAAAAAGCAAAAAGAAATAGACTACAGGTTTAAAGTACAGTGGAAAAATATTTTATCTATCTATGTATATATATATATATATATATATATATATATACGCACGCACATATACGTCCTACCGGATTTATTAGTCTTTGAGTTTTTATTGCATCGCTTGAAATAATTTTATATTTCATCTCTCGACCAAAAAGAAAAAAAAATCATATTCTAAAAGATGCAATCATTTAGCCGAAAAGGAAAGAGAACAGAAAAAAGTAATGGATTAGTTTTATTATATATATATATATATATATATATATATATATATATATATATATATATATATATATATATATATATGAAGAGGGTATTTGTACGTAAATATCCACATTTCATCACTTTTTTATTCGCTGTGGTATTACAAATGGTTTGGGCCAGAAAAAAGAAAGCTCGAAGAGAATATAGAAATTCTATATTTTATCGTTACTGGTGTTTGCGCAAATGATAGAATTGATTGCCCCGGTTGCGCCGGGAATAGGTTTTGGCCGTGAGATCGGTGGCAATAACGGTTTGCCTATGAGAGCTTTTATGGTTAATATCAACATCCTTAGTGCCAAGGTGCCTGACGTTAATCGATTTTCGGCCGTGGAGAAAGGCAAGTATCTTGTACAAAGATGAAATTTAAGCCCACCAAAAAGTAAAAAAAAAAAAAAAATACATATATATATATATATATATATATATATATATATATACCATTTCAGGATGAATGTGAGGATATCCCAACTGGTCGCGAAATGTTGATGAAAATTCTGCTTTTTACTTATCGATGTTTCTCAAGCTAATGTTGTGCGTCCAGCGTAACGGTTAACGGTTGAATCGGCGAGACGAGTTCAAATTCCAGTCTAGTATAGATGAGTTCGTTTCGCACTTCTTTTTCCATATGGTATGTACCATCAGGACCTGGCTCTTCACGACTTCCTGTCTTTTGTAACTCTTAGTAAAGCTTGTCTTTTTACCAGCCTGATTTGCCAATCATTTACAATGGTTCGTTAGGTAGGTTATTCGCTGCTTTCCTATGTCCTTCTTGCCTTCAAGATGTCCTTTGAGTGTCGAATATTCTGTATAAAGGATGAAATACATTATATATATATATATACTAGTCACAGTGTTCTGTGTGTGTAAAATTGTCCAAGTCATCTCTCCTCATTATGTGCCCGAGAAATGTCTATATCCTTTTGTTTTCATTTTCCTTAAAACCTCGTCGTCATTCATATGTTCCGCTTATGGCATTCCCAGCATCCTATTTTAAAACAATATTTCTTTTGCCTCGCGTCTCATCATCTATGCAGAGATTCTTCATCATTCACTACCATATAGGATGAACGATATTACATAACAATTCAGCGGACTTTATATTGTTTTTAATGAAATTTTCCTGTTTCTTAATACTTTGCTTAGCTTTTGGAAGGCTTACTTTACTGTTTCCATGCTTCTTCGGATTATGGTGTCACATTTTTCGTTCTCTGTTAAAACAATATTTAGATACTTAAATTTTCGTACTTGCATGACTCTATCACTTTGGGAATTAGTTGGAGATTCATCTCCAGCTGTGCTGGGTAAACTCTCTGCCTCCGGGCAGAGAGGATCCCCAGAAGAGGCTTATGTCGAAGGGCAGAGTCTCGTCTCGGGAAACAGCTACCAGACCCCGTTTTATACGGGGAATTTTTGGCCGAGCCTCCGGGCTCGGATACCACACATTGAATTCGGCATTGTGCCACATCTGACCGCGTGGGACGGTTGATAGATTTCTTCTCTATCATCCCAAAGTTGACTGGACCCTCCTAGTCAAGCTGTCTAAAAAAATGAATTGAATTATAAACCGTGGAGAAGATAATAGGAAACCACTTCACTAAATTTTTCATGAAGTCATAGCTTATTCACAAATCGAAAATTAAAATGAGAGGAATCTATGTAAATCCACGATCTCCGATGTTGAAGAGGTTACCAGAAAAAATATTAACCTTAGCTGAATCTAGTACAAGGCTAGGTTAACCAGTGAGAACTGAACTTAGCTATTGTCTATTGATTAATTCGGTAAGTCATCGTTTCACAAAAGGTTACACATATACAGCTCAATGGAGTCAAGAATAAAAATAGAATACTCTATGAACATGAACTGCAATATAGTATAACTAGTTTGCAAGCTTGTTAACCATTACACTAGAATGATACTGACAGGTAGACCTGTTGGTCCATTATGTTTTATCGATTGAAAATAGTGTGACGCATACTGTAATAACTGTTTGTATATCAATTTTGAGCGATGTAGTATTTACTGGTGTACAAGATGTTGCTTACTGTTGTTCACGGTCTAGAGCAGAGCACTGGTATTTACATAGCCAAATGATTTTCGTTAAGGCTGACAATGAATCTCACGGGAGTTGTATTGGCCACCTGGTGGTGCAAATCAGTTCAATGCCCGAGAAAATTAAGGCTTCAAAGTTTAAATTGCATTGAGGGATTCTGAATATCTATTGGACACGTAGAGCTGCAAGAAAATTGAATACAAGCCGAAGAGTGGAAGAAGCAGCCGAAGACTTGCTAAAATAATCAGGACAACGCAAATAACGAAAACTTCTTTCGGTGGTTGAAAGCACGGTTTGGGACCAGGTAGGAC
>OZ010585.1:67326375-67351375 GCA_963932145.1 Acanthosepion lycidas | reverse complement strand
ATATAATCTATCTGAAAATTGTTACACACACATACACACACACATATATATATAAGGTTGGTGCAAAAATAATGACGTAATAATGTCGTTTTTTGACGTATTTTTTAACGTCAAAAACGACATTATTTCGTCATTATTTTTGCACCAACCTAATATTAAAATTATTAAATCAAATGAATTTATACGGTGAAGTAATGGTATACTTTTCTCGTGGTTAACCTTCTGGATTGATGGTAGCGAAACGATGGAAACGAATAAACGAAAATTAAGGAAAGGTCACAAGTTGCAGATGATTGGCCTCACTAAATACTAATTAAGTATCGAATTCTTTTCCATATTTATCACAGCATAACAACCGAAATACATTTTCATTGCAAAAAAAACAATTTTTTATTTGGATCTAAAACCAAAACATCTATGGACTTCTGGTTGTTGTGTAGAGGTTAAAAATGTAATTTCGCAACTGAGTAAAGATGAGCCTCATTGAGTGCCTACGTATCGTGCTAAGAAAAGCTGTTCACTGTTTTGCTGTAAAGCGATGATCAGAAATAAACTATTACTACTGCAATGAATTCGATTCTCACTGATGACCCAAAATATAGCTTGCATCTGGCCGTGGAGGTATTGTCAGAAATTTGTCGTATAAACCATTACTACAATATGTTCATTCCTCGCATAGCACATTACACGCATCACACTAAGCTATGCTCTAAAAATAAAAGGAACAAAGAACATTTGTTAAAATACCTTTAAGATTTAATAAAACCTATACTAAAGCATAACACAAAGTGACCTTATATGTTTATTGGCTACGCAACTTAAAAATTAACAGTGCGACTGAAGATTATATCTTTGTCATCATCTTTATTCTACTATTTGAGTCAAACTAGAGAAATCAAGAGATGGCTGAAGAGAAAATAACAACAAGCATGTAAATCTTTTAGAAGTAATGCTCTATGAAGCAAAATAAATAAATATATAGAAACAAAGAAAAGAGTACTGAACTCTTACGTAATATCGGTTCTTTTGTATTGAAGTGAATACTGGACAATTTCACAAATGAAGAAGAGACATGAAGCAGCAGAAATATGGTTCTACAGAAGGATGTTGAGAATACCATGGACCGAACATAAGACCAATGACGAAATTTTTAGAGAAAATGGAACAAAAAAAGGGACACTTCTAATTAACATCAGAGACAGTTGAAATTTCTATATCATATAATGAGGAAAGAGGACATGGTAATTTTGGTACTCCCAGGCAGAGAAAAAAAGTGAGCTTAAGTAAATTGTTGGTACAGTCAGTTTTAGGAAAGATAACAAAAAGACAAAATTTAATAATAGCTTACAAATGAGAGGAAGTCGTGGTGAGCTATGATAGCCAACGTCCCGAAGGGATACGGTACATAGAATAATATTATTCCTTTCTCTTTCACATTTAAGCCAGTGAGAGCGAGGAGAAGGAGAAGAAGATTGAACTTTTGACAAGTGGTTCTCAAACGGTGAGGTGAGCCTCATAGGTGAGACAGAAGAGGATAGCAGGTGAGGCGGAATGATTGAAAGACAATCAAAAATTTAGAAACATTTTTTTTCTAAATCATATGACAAATATAAATATGATTTCAAAATTTAAAATATTATTATGGATTATTTGCAATTGCATGCATGAGTCCCAGCATAAATAGTTATAAATAATTATTGATCGATTTTATCATTGTGATATTTTTACATTATATCAAGTATTAAGAATAATAAGTAGGGTCCGCAAATTGGAGGAGAGCGTCAGCAATGCTGATGTTCTGTGTTTGAATCCGTGATTATCTCCTTTTAAAAATCTCTCTATTTTTTATTTTTTTATTTTTAAACGTACTTATTATCGCATAAAATTTGGTGAGGTGCGAGCAACTTTTCTTTCAGAAAATGCGACCCGGAGGTAAAAAAGATGTTTGGGAACGACTTCTTTAGAGAATTTATAATAAAAGATGAAAACAAAAAAAAAAAAACAAAAAAAAAAAACGAGAAGAAATACAAAGACAATTACTGTGGCGCTGATTACATAAACATTAATGAGAATTGGTTCGTAACGAGTTATCCATTTATCAATCGGGTTTATGACAGGGTTCTTCACACGTAAAACATTTAAACTAGTTTCAGGCTTTCTAATCACTTATTTGATGTGCTGCATTTGATCGAAACACGAAGAATGAAGAAATCTCTGAGAGAAAGTGGGTATTCGAGATATAATGAGGTAAGTAGCGTCATTCTGAGTACAATCATTGCTTAACAAAAGTATTAAACAGGTCTTTGAATCTAGAGTGAGTTTAATAAAAATAGCCGAAATTTAAAGAAGAGTCTGTAATGACCTGGCATCTCGACTTCATTCACTTTCTCACCGACATGACGTGGCTTCTGTTTGTCTTTTCTACAAATATTTTCATGGCAACTGTTCTGATGAAATTTTCTCCTTAGTGCATCGACTGTATGAATTGAAGTGTGTTACATGATTGGCAATTAGGTCTCACCGCTTTATTGTTAAACTAGCTAGATGCAATCATCATTTCTACTCTAATAGTTTTTCCCGCACTTCCGATTTCTTAGTTCCATGCTCCGTACAATCTTCAAAAATTTAAATTCAATGTCAATCGACATTTTCTTTCTTCTTGGGTTCTATTCCTTTATTGCTTTTTTCTTCACTTTTCTTCACTAAAGTTTTCTCATTCTCTTTAACTCGCAACAACACCTTGCGTCTTAGTAGCGTTATCACCTTGCTCGGGGGGGGGGTGAAAAAATTGTAGATAAAGACTGCGGAAGCTTGTATCCAAAAAGGTAAAATTTAAATGGAATACCATCTTTTGTCTTCAGAGATACTATTTCATTTTTTTGTCCTTTCTCTTTAATAAAGTCTTCTCGTTCTCTTTCACTCCCAGTAACCATTTGCGTCTTAGTGTCCTTATCGCCTTACGTGGGGATGAAATGATTAAAAAATTAAAAAAAAAAAAAAAACAGTAGATAAGCAGCGTTGAAGCTTGTATCCAAAAGTGTAAAATTTAAACGAAATGCCATCTTCTGTCTTCCTGAATCCTCTTCTTTTTTTTTTGTCCTTTCTCCTCTGTAAAGTCTTCTTTTCATTCTATTTCACTATAAGAACCTCCAAGCGTCTTAGTGGCTTTAACGCCTTGCATGGGGTGAAATGGTTTTAAAAAAAGAAAAGAAACTGAAACCGAATGTTAAGAAAGATAAAGAAAATACTGGATAGGGGTGGAAACGAGAAAAAAAATAAGAAGTAAAAGAATTTTAGAATGATAATGAAGAATAGAAAAAAAACCCAAAAAGCCAAAGATGCTAATGTCAGAGATATTCAGAAAAAGAAACGATTTAATAAGAAATGGAAATAAAAACAATGAAATGGATCAAAAGAATAAAGATCACATTTACATGCGATGTCAAGGTTAATGCAATTAATGAATGAACTTATTGTTTTTTAAATACGAAATGGACAACCGAATGATGTTCTGTGGTGAAAACAAAACCACCTCTGAAGAAAATAATCCCACAATGTTGAATATATCAAAGAAAACAACTAATAAGACAAACAGATACAATGCAAATAACAACAATTAAAAAAAAATAAAAGATTTGGTAAAGAATTTAAAAAATTGTTCTCAGTTTGTTAATATTTATTAATGTATTATAAGGAAATAGGGCCACCATGATCAAAGAACAGAGACCATATTGCGTAACATGCTATGATTAAAGCAATGTGACAAATTAAGGACATGTCACAAGATCCAGATATTAATTTGACTATATATATATATATATATATATATATATATATGGTATAAAATGACAATTGGAAAACATTTTTAGATTTATACCAATCTATCTTGTCCACAGAATTGATCTGGTAATTTGACTATATATATATATATATATATATATATATATATATATGTGTGTGTGTGTGTGTGTGTGTTTGTGTGTGTGTGAAAAATATAGTTTTAAGGTATGCTATATTTATAGGATAAAGTGTTCAATATCATAGAGCGTATGTAAATATAAAACTGATCTTTGAAGTCAACACTCAGAGGCGACAGGCTGTTTCATGCTAAACAAAATCATCAGGCCTAATGATTGTGTTTAGCATGAAACAGTCTATACATATCATATATATATATATATATATATATATATATATATATATATATATATATATATATATATATATATGAGAGAGATCAGTAAGCGTTTTCGTGCTTTTTGCGAGGTCGGAATTGCTGAGGATTGCTGAAATAAGGAAAATTTTTCCCTTGTTAACCTTCGCTTTCTTCCTCTATTTTCAGTTTGATAAATTGAAGACATAGCTGTGCTTATTTCTAATACTGCTATCACCATGGCAACAGCAGTTCACTGGCTGCTGCGCAACCTGTATTCATCCCAATATTTACACTCGTTTTATAATTTCAACGTTAGATTTCGTCGTTGTAAAACTAATTCATTTAAATCTGTATTTCCCCATAATAAAAAATAATCTTAAATAGCTGTTTTATGTACAAGGATATTAAAAAATTATAACCTGAACGTCTATCACTGAATCAATTTATTTATTCAGCTGTTGTACATGCTTGCATCAGCATGCTTGTATTAATATTTCCATATTTACGCTATTTATATTCGGAGTATTGTCCTCATCTTTGTTGTGATAACAACAAAGATGAGGATACTAGTCCGAATATATAGTGTAAATAATGATAACACCTCATCGCCGAAATTCAGGCAGAGATAATATTTCCATGGTCACCTTCTGCTATATATTTCATTTCTTATGAAATCATTTAGAAAGCGGCTCTCCTTAAGCTGTATATAATTCCAAACACAATTTCGATCCTAAAAAATGTTGTCTTAACTTACTAAGACGAAAAGTTCTCGAAAGCGAATTATATATATATATATTATATACGACTAATTTTGTTTTTCAGAAAGCACAAATCGCATATAAGGAAAGGATGGGCTGGTTTAGTTTTATGTTTAATCTGAAAGTCTTTTATCATGAACACTTATTCAAATTCCATTATTCAACTTGCTGTCAGGTTCATCAAAAATGTGCTACAGACAAGCCTAGGCAATTTACAGAGAAGATTTAAGTCATTTTTTTATTAAGCCAAATTCTATATATTTGACTAATACCTTATATAGTGGTTTGGTACTTAAAACTGATTATCCATTGAAGTGGTCGCTTTCTGTGAATGTACCGAAAATGGACGAGAAAAGGCAGGAAATTTAGATCAGCTTTGCGTAGGAGAGAGAATTCGATCATCATAAAGCTAATGCTTGGTGGTTGTTGTTGATGTTGTTGGCAATGGGAATTCTATAAGCGGCGGCGGCGGCAATGCTATTAAAGTGATATGATTGGTTAATCATGCGGGATAGGAGCTGAAATTAAGCAGAAAGGCGAAATCTCTTAGGTCAGCTCAACCAACAATGCTTTGCCTGAGAGCTTTCGTTTTAAGAGGCAAAATGAAGCATAAGAGCGGAGACATATAAGAGATAAACTTGATGGAAAGAGAAGCAAAGTAAACGAGCTTTTCTTGTTAGTATTTGAGAAGATATAAAATCTACTCGTATTTTTCTCTTGTAAAAGTACTTATTTTCTAAACAGATGAAATAGTCGTTTTAAAATGTGAAACCATGTCTAGGTGGGTAAATACAAGAATTACCTTGCTCTATCAGCATACTGTCACTGGCATGGGATACTAGCTCTGACCATTTGGTATAATGAAGGGATGCTGTTTAGGGAGACGAATCTACAAGAAACTCAGCTTACACTTATAATTCGTGTTCACGAATTACGCCAGTAAATGCATATCTAACACACTTTAAAATGTAGTCATAAAAAAATGTCATCCAAGAATAGGAGGGATATATAATGTAGTGATATCTTGGCAGTATGTCGTTTTTGATCCGATTTCTACAATTGGGATACAGACATTTTGGTTAAAAAAACTGCTGTTTATATTTAAAATATGAATAAGCGTTCTATCATAATCTCTTTAAAATTTACAAAGTTCAAATCGCTTTAAAAATGAATATTGTATTCTTTAAGATTAAATAACATAAAATAGCAACAGTTAATCAAAACATTCCTGACAAAGTTCTGTCTTTAAATATGAAGTGCTGGTCAAAAGAAAGAAAGAAAAAAAAACACACCATTTCTTTGGAGAAGTGACATTGGCAAAAGTATACAACGGCCCCAATGTTTTTATTTAATTCCTTGCAAATGTCTTGATTGCATTAATTTCGAGCATGCTATTTACATTTCTTGAATTTTGGAATAGAATAAACTCAGTAAATATTAAATGTGGATATATATATATATATATGTGTCCATATTAATAAAATAAGTGACTAGCGGAAAATCTTTTAGGCTAACACGTTTCGTTCCTTAAATTTGATCAAATTTGAATTAAAGATCGCTCTAAGATATTCGAAAATCTCTTGACGTTAAGGAAAATTATGGCGGACGCTAAGTGGCGCTAATTTTTGACATGTGTAAATGAAAGTGAATTATTGTTGGTGTTATTATTATTAATTTTGTTTTATTTATGGTCGATTGATAGATGTTTTCTTTACAAAAATATGGTTGCATAATAATATGTGAAAAAAGCATTTCGTTTTAAAAAAAGAACTCTTTTAAAAAATCCAAGGCGTGAGTTTATATATTCGGTTAATTTTTATTAATGCACTTTCGAGAACTTTTCGTCATAGTAAGTAAGTTATTTTCTCTCATAATAATTGTTTAGAATCAAAATTGCGTTTGAAATTATCTCTGGCAAATGCATTGGAAAACATATATAGGATCAGGCCAAAAATAGAGTGCTGTTGCCATGTATGGGCAGGGGCTTCCAAGTTTTCAATTTCCAGTCTTGATAGTCCCAAAACATTTACGCAACCTTCTGGGTGATGAATTATTTTTCAAAAACCCTTTTCCCACAGACGAACTATTTCAAGCCTCTCGAAGCACTATCGATATTTCCATGGAAAATTGTCTTTCACATTTATAAATATTATATGTATGTACTATTAGATAAACTGTGATTATGTAGGAAATTTTATGTTAATATATTTCTTTTTAACTTCTGTAAGTTTCACCAATATATTGTAAGGAAGACCTGTTAGAGTTTATTTGATATATACCTGCTTCAGAATTATTGTCATGGTCATTTTGGGGTCTGATCATTTTCATAACAGTTTTGGATGTAGTTGTAATTAATTTAATATTAAGATTGAATATATTATTTTGAATAGTAGATGTTATGGAGTTGGTAGGCAAATATATCACACTGTTTACTGGAAAGATCTTGCCGAACACCAAAATATGCATCTAGACAAAAGATACTTTGGTTACAAATATTTGGACCTCTGCGTACGCGTGCCAAAATATTGTTGTCTCTAGATTTGACAGTGCTCAGTCGGCATATTTCTACAGAGTCTGTACTGTTCAAAGGCTACAAGGTTTAGTATTATTTAAGCGAGCAATGGCAACATGCCCAGGAATTACTTGAAATATTGCCACTAGTATGAGTTTATCAGACAAGATAGGAAAACTTCTAACAAGGTTTACTTTATTTATTTGGCCAAGAGGGAATGTCACTTTTCTTAAGGTAGTTCATATTTAATCGATAGTGACGGCTTTTGTCTACAAAGAAGGGGACAGGGAGTTTTGCGAGATTCACGAAAACACTTTGTCGTTACTATAACCATGTGAACTTTAGATGATAGTATGCTTTGAGACAGATTTTGATCGATTTATCTTAATCTGATTTTTATTAAAACACACGCGGCCAGATCGATTCTTTTCGTTTACTTCTCTGTTAATGATCCTAGACAGTTGCGACAAAAGGAGCTGAAATTAAAATGAAATACAGAGTGAGATTGCTATATTGACACCGATTTATATTTTTTACTTTCGCGCATGCCCATTATTTGTTTTTGATTTTGTCGACTGCACAGTATAGTAAGGTCAGTTGGGTACCGTCTGTGAGAAAAAAGATCACTATGGCGCAATTCACTCCGCCAGAAATTTGGAAACGGCATGCTGTGCTGATTGGCATTCGCGCCAGAAACTCCAATACGAACATTTCAGTGTGTTTGGGTGTAATCTGAAGACAGTGCAGAGGATTCGGAAGGAATTGCACAAGTTTAATGGTGATTACGAAGGAACGATAGCTCGGAAAACTCACTCTGATCGTTCCGATAAGAAAAGATCTCCCGAATTTGTTGGTGAGATCTAGGCTATGATTGGCAACGATCCCTCTAAGTCAAGCGCTGTCCTGGGTCCGGAGGGTGGCTGGTGGAAAACTCTGTGACTGGCAACAGGACTCTGCACAATGCCACACAGGCGGGAGAAACCAGTTATGGCTGTTAGACAATTTCTACAACCACATCACCCCTTGCATCTGGCCAGTAGAAGCTTTCACATATGTGACTGGAAATTAAGCTACAAGATCTGTTTATGTTTAGAAGTAATCTAATTTAGTCAGATTAGATCTTTACAAATACTACTATTGTGTGGTGACTAGAAGGTTGAAAATGATGTTTTCAAAACTTTGTTCGGTATCATAATTTTTCACATTTTAGATGATTTTAGGTGATTATTTTGATGAATTCATTCCATTATTCCTACTGACTATAGCCATTTTCTGTTCCTTTTATGGATTATAGCCATTTTCTGTTACTGACTATAGCCATTTTCTGTTACTCCTACTGACTATAGCCATTTTCTGTTACTCCTACTGACTATAGTCATTTTCTGAAAAGTATTGCTTAAAAAAGTGACAGGCGTTTGCATTCTAAATAGTGATAGTAAGATAAATCCCAGAGTCAGTCAGTAAAATCCATATAATATCTTTAGTAGAACGAACAAAATCAACACCACAGAGATAAAGAATAAATAACTAATATGAGTTATCTCCCCTATTTGATATGTGGTTCTATATAATAATGCTAAGAATACAATAGAAGGATGATGTACGTAACGAGGAAAGTTAAATAAAAACTAAAAGGATTCTTAGAATGTAGAGACAATAATATTTTAACACACGTAATGCGGAAAAAGTCTTTGAAATGTTTTACACTCATAGGACATATTGAGGACAGAAGAGACTGAGGGAAACGGCGAGCAACATACCTAGCTTGTGACAGGGCGGGGTATGATAGTGATAGTAAAAAGACACAACTTGCTAAGAGCTACGAAGGATAGGAAATTGTGGAGAGCCATGATTCCCGTGTCTTGAAGTCACGCAGTATGTAGTCAGATATTTATGTGCCATGTGTGATACACGCTTAGGCGATCATGTATCTTTCGATACATGACTGACGAAGCAGATTTAATCCCGTAGTAGATTGCCATTTCTTTCTGCGGTAAACCAGTTGCCATCCAAGGCTATAGAACCCGGTCTGTCCTGCTATTTACTCATAGCTGGCGGGTTGGGGGAGGAGAAGAGGATTCATACCTTTCCCAAGGTTATTAGCATGTAAGTAAATGTAATAGATTCGACTGGAATTCGAACTCGGCTCTCTGGTTCCTCAATCCAAGCTGCTATCCATTACTCCACCGTAAACGATAACAACGAAGATGGAGACAAGCTTTTGAATAAATTAGCGTATAAAAATGATAATTCACTCATTTCAGTAATTCAGACAGAACATGTTTATTTTCATTTTCGTCTGTGAAAATATATTCTCAAGAGACTTTGAAATATGATCTGACAAAGAATTATCAAGTTCTTTCATCCGTTACTCGTTCTACATAGTGCAATAGAGTCAGCACAACCTTATTCCTGAAACAAAATTCATTTTCACATGAAAAAGCTAGCTAAATATCGATAATGCAACAATGTTAGCCATATTCAGTTGAAAGCCGTACACTTTGGTGCACACAAGGAACGAGAACATTAGACATAGGATGATGATCATTTTTTTTTTCATGCGATCAAAGAACGTCTTTTGGGATTCTTATTTTTTTTTAGGAACTGACATAGCGCGTGAGATTTTGTTTACGTCAGAAGACAAAGGCCGCTTGTGATTCTAGCATAAATCTTTCAGTCGTTTATCACTAATTCCATCAGCTGAGTCAAAACTAGTAAATAAGTTTTGATCATGGAGAGAGCTACCATATCCATACAAGTATAATTGAAATAAGTTACTGGTATGTAGGTACGATTTCTCGCCCTGCAACTTGGAGGATCTCTTTATGATTTCTAAGTTGGTCTCATAAGCAACGTGTAAGAGGTTCAAGCGTCTCCGTGCTTCACGTTTCGTACCATATATCTATATATCTTTCGGCCTGTCTGTCTGTCGATACACTTCATGTTTTATTCAATTCATCCCAAGCAAGGTGACAATGCTACTTAGACCCAACGGGCTACTGGGAGAGCAAAACTGTGAGAAGACTTTAAAAGGAACCGGAAATCCAACCCTAAACAGGAAACAAGAATTGAAAACACCTCTACTCCTGTTCAAAAGACTGGCGAGTACTGTGAACATCTTCAGTCATTTATCGCTAATTTCACAAGCTGGGTCAAAACTAGTAAATAAGGAGAATCTATCTATCTATCTATCTATCTATCTATCTATCTATCTATCTATCTATCTTGCTAGCTACACTAGTGATGTATAAAAGTTTAAGGAATTTGGTGTCTACGATCTGTGAAAAAATAAGTGAAGTTACCTGCATGTGTTGTGTTGCAATCAGACGTAAGAAGCGGAGTGTTTGCCATGGCTTGTTTTTCAAAGCGAGGCCGCTCCGAGCACTGGTTTTTGTAATCACTTTACTGGAAGGGGTGAGATGTGCAGGTCTGCCACCTTGTTAATTAAGGCCTGACATCCCTCCCTTCTCATATCTTTTTTGTGAGAGGGCTTTTTGAGAACAGTGTCGTTCCGCGGGCTCTCTTCTTCTCTCATTATTAATTGATTTCTGACTGAAATTTGGGTCGCGAGACTAGTCAGTGTTTCGCAGCACTTACTGTACCGGACCGACTTCTGGCTTACCCTTTGAGTCAAAGGGAATTTTCGACAGATCTTAACAAAATAAGATATGCAGATGACATAGTGTTGACAGCACACACAGAAAGGAAACTATAATACATCCTACAAAATGTAGATATGGAAAACGAGAAGAAAAGGCTAAACCTCCATTTCAAGAGGATAGAATACATCGTTGTTAGCAAAAGTAACAGCCCAAGATGCAACTTACAAATTTTAAACACCAAAATCAAACAAGTTTAAATATCTAGGAACTCTGTTAACATAGGATGGAAAGTGCAACATTGAAATCAGAAGGCGCTTTGGGATAGCGAACTGTGCCTTCCAAAAGCTAAGCAAATTATTAAGAAAGAGGAAAATTTCGTTACAAACAAAGAAAAGAGTCCTGAACTGTTACGTAATATCAGTCCTCCTATATGGCAGTGGATTCTGAGAATACAAATGGAATGAACGTGAGCAACAATAAAGAAAATGGAGAAAACAGAACTAAAAAGGATACTTATGCTTAACATCAGAAAGTGACAGTTGAAATTTGTAGGGCACATAATGAAGGAAGAGGTATTGGAAAATTTGATACACAAAGGTCAGATTGTAGGCAAGAGGGACAGAGGAAAAAACAAACAAACAAACGACCTACCTAGCGAGCTTGAAACAAAGACAAGAGCTACAAATGACAGGTAATTGTGGAGAGCGATGATCGCCAGCGCCATGAAGGGAGACGGTACATAGATGAAAAAGATGTGTGAATTGAAAGTAATCAGCAATTTTGTAATTAGCCTTTGTTGCTAATGTGCAAACTGTAGGCAAAAGAATACTTCTAAAGAGACTATAAAGTAATTGTTTTTTATAGTCAAATTGTGAATTGAATTTTGTGCGATATTTTTTAGAAATGTGCTCTCTACATCGCTAAAAAAAAAAAAAAAAAAAAATGAAAGATTCGCATAATCTTTTATTTTTCCCCTCTTGCAAAAAGTAATTTTTGATTTCAGAGGTATATTTTTAAAAAATTAATTTCTGTTGTCATTTCCATATGCTTTGTGTTCTCATTTTTCCTTGGAAAATCTAAACTGGTCTATCATTTTGCTCTCTAAACTTTTCAGTTTTTCCCGTCTAAAGCTGTCATTATTTATATTTGGCCTAATGTCCTTATTTTTGTTGTTGCTGTTGTTGTTTTCCATTTTTGTCAATTTCGATTGTTAACTTTAGAAGCAGTCAGAAAAAGAAAATTTGAAAAAGCTCTTAGCGGAGAGAGAGGGAAAGAGAAATAACCTGTCAAATTGGTATCCATTTACTTGAAGTAGGCGATGCGGCTAAGGAAAGGATCGTTCTCATTGACTCAATGATCTTGACTACGGTCGACTCCTTTAGACGATCACTTCTTTGTTTAAAAATTTCCACTTGTGAAAAATGTGTCTTCTGTCTTACTTAAGATATCTCAAAGAATTTGATATTTCTACTCGGGTTTGTGCATAAAGTCTGAACTGTCAGATAATATTAGGTTGGTGCAAAAATAATATCGGTTTTTGACGTTAAAAAATACGTCAAAAAACAATATTATTTTTGCACCAACCTAATAACATTGGTGAAAGTTTTCTATTAACCCCTACGAGGAAAAGAAACCCACCTTTCTTGCATTTTCTCTGAAGAGTGAATATTTCTTCTGCTTTCAGATGGTCATTATAGTTTTCCCAGACCATTAACTGAAAATTATTTGCAGTCAGTAAAGTTTGAAAGTGATACCATAGTACTATGGGATTGTTTCACCAGTCAAAGTATTAAACAAATGATTCTTTTTTTAAATCATTTCACCCTAAGCAAAAAAAAAAAAAAATACTAAAACGCAAAGGGCTAGTGAGTGCAAAAGAATATGAGAAAAATAGAAACCTTATTAACGACAAAACAACAGGAATTTAGAAGACAAGAGATTACGATTGATATTGCATTTAACTTGTTGAAGATCAAATTTGACTGAAAAGCAATATGCCGGGAGTGAGTTCCATAAGCAAGAAGTGTGAGAGAAGAAATTGTTACAGTTACATCCCGCCATTTCAACTGTAAAATGATGAGACCTCGCAGCTAATCTAGTACTGCGCTTTATTTCGTAAAATCTAGTTACCATAGAGGAAAGCTCATCAGAACAATTACCAAGCAAGTAATAGAAAAAGGGACAAGGAAGCTACGTTATGGCAGTGAGGAAAGGAACTTAAGTTGGAGTGCCAGGTCAGGACCGAAAATATTGCAGATACTTCTTTACTGAGTGAAACAAAATGGTTGTCATAGTGAGGGAAGAAATATGTACCATAGACACTAGCTGATTCCACGAAAATCAAAAAGGGTAGAAAGAAAGAAAGAAGGGAAGAAGAAAGCAAGTAAAAAAGAAAGAAAAGAAAGGGCGAGAAAAATCAAGCAAGCAAGAAGGGTAGAAAGAAAGAAAGAAAGAAAGAAAGAAGGGAAGAAGAAAAGAAGCAAGTTAGAATGGTAGAAAGAAAGAAAGAAAGAACGAAAAAGAAAACAAGCAAGCAAGAAGATTAGAAAGAAAGAAAGCAGGGAAAAAGAAAGCAAGAGAAAAAGAAAGTAAGGAGTGTAGTAAGGGTAGAAAGAAAGAAGAGAAGAAAGAAAGAGGGCAAGCAAGCAAGAAAGAAAGCAAGCAAGAAAGAAAGAAAGAAAAAAAGAAAGAAAGAAAGAAAGCGAAAAAGAAAACAAGCAAGCAAGAAGAGTAGAAAGAAAGAAAGAAAGAAAGCAGGGAAAAAGAAAGCAAGAGAAAAAGAAAGTAAGGAGGGTAGTAAGGGTAGAAAGAAAGAAGAGAAGAAAGAAAGAGGGCAAGCAAGCAAGAAAGAAAGCAAGCAAGAAAGAAAGAAAGAAAAAAAGAAAGAAAGCGAAAAAGAAAACAAGCAAGCAAGAAGAGTAGAAAGAAAGAAAGAAAGAAAGCAGGGAAAAAGAAAGCAAGAGAAAAAGAAAGCAAGAGAAAAAGAAAGTAAGGAGGTTAGTAAGGGTAGAAAGAAAGAAGAGAAGAAAGAAAGAGGGCAAGCAAGCAAGAAAGAAAGAAAGAAAGAAAGAAAGCGAACAAGTAGGATAGAAAGAATATAGAAAAAATAATGCTGGCAAGAAAGATGGGCTGGAAGAGTAAAAAGGAAGAACATTGCCTTTCAAATTATTACCCAGCTTCTATCCCTGTAGTCATTTTTAATTATTTTGTAATAAAATATATTTTCAAACAATAAATATTCATATTTTTGCGGTTGCTTTTGTGAACCAATCACAATATCGTGAAAGGTTTTGGTGAAAAAAGTGCGAGGGAAATGAAGTGAACTCTTCGCGTAATGTGGGCGTCTTAGATTGGCGCCAGAGAGGACACAAACTGAGGAGAGGGAGTTAAAAAAAGGAGAGGATTTCAAATATTTATTTTCGGTTAATACACTTCAGCTAAGGGAAACTTACCCACCGGAAATGAACGAAAATTACCAAGAAGAGGATCACGGGGGATTGGAAAATGAAGCCTTGCAAATATTAGGTTGGTGCAAAAATAATTTCGTTTTTTAACATATGTTACTATGTGAAGAAACGAAATTATTTTTGCACCAACCTAATAATTCATAATATTCCTGAGTTACACTTGTTAATGCAACCATATAACAAGTTGCAGGATTGCCTGATATTGATAAACAAACCAATGCTAAAAATTTTTTAAAAAATACTGTAATTATAAAATTATTTATCAGGAGTCAGATATTTTTCATTACTGCTGAAGTGGCAATATGTGAGCGTATTCCCATAGTGCCACTGACACTTGAGGGCTGTCATTAGATTTGAATCTTCATGTACGGGAAAGGTAATTTTGCTTGGTGGAGATATTTGTCAAGTACTGTCGGTACTAGGACGCGGTTATAGAACTGGAATAATTGAATCTTGTATTTTAAAAGTTATCTTCTGAACTCCCAATAAAGGATGAAAAAAAATATTGTTCAAAATATTCGCGCAAACAAAGGCAGGGAAAATTTGTTACATTTTTTTTTTATTTATCTTGGGGCTTGAAAAACTCGTGGTAGAAAACTTTCGATTCTGACACCATATCAGACTTTTGTCAACAATTCTATAGATAGATTGATTCGTTTTGTTGTTTTTATGGCTTATCAATATTTTACAGGTTATTTAAAGCCAGAACATATTTTTAGATTGTAAGAATTTTTTGGAGATGTTTCTGATTTAGTGATACAAGTCCTACTAATGAGAGACGAGGTAGATTCGTACTTTTCCCAAGGGTGTTTGCGTCTAAGTGAATATGGCGAACCCGATTGGAACTGGAACTCGGCTATCCGATTTCAAATTCCAAGCCGTTGTAAATTACACCACCCACACATTCGAGCTTACAGCACCTGGTCACCCATCTCTATACTAACCAGGCTTACCATTGCTTAACTTCGGTGAGCGTACTTCAGTTCTATACGTCGAACATTTCTATCTGAGCTAAAATTTTATTTACTAATTATTTATTTGTTTCTTCTCAATAGGTATAGACAAGTTCGCCTATCATCCGGTTCACGCCCCTCTCTGGACTTTTGAACAGAAGTAGTGTTTTATCACCTGTTTTCAGTGTAGGATTGTATTTTCGGTTCCTTCTAAAGTCTTTTCATTGTCTTTCACTCCCACGTACCCGCTGCGCCTTAGTGGCATTATCGCCTTGCTTGTGGTGAATTGATTAAAAAAAAGAACTGTTGTTTCAACTTGATATGACCATAAGTATCCTAAGGAAAAATTACTAGATAAATCTTAATAAGAAATGATTTAATATCGAAGGGCTTATCTAATTAACGATAAAAGAGAAGCTAACTATACTCCTGTATATTTTAACTTGCTAACCCTAACTGAAATGCCACCTTACAATTTAAAGTTAAAAACTTATTTAGGCTTTTACTAAAGATTATGCAATGATACAAGAATGAAGATTTTCTAATCTATATGGTAGTTGCATAGAAGGTGAGCTTATTAATAATGTACAATCAGAATCAAAGTTTTGATCTCACGGCTCAAACCTTGCCTCAGTGATACCAATTTACTTTGCGTTTTAAAAAGCGATCAGTTCCCACGACGATTAACTTTTCCGATGACAGTACACATGGCACAATGTCAAACTTTCAAACAAGTTGGATTTTTTCTTCGTCAACGAGTATTATGCAACGTTGTCATTAATCTCCTTGAGTCCAGTTCTTTTATTGTTCTTTCTCATCAATAACGTTCACTCGGTTTTTTACTCCGAGTAACGTCTTGCGTCTTAGTGTCGTTATCGCCTTGCCCGAAGTGAATTGATTAAAAATAGAAGCTATTTTTACAGCAGATTGTTGTCGTGACAAAGATTGAAATAATAAATGACAGCCCAAGGTAGATGTGGTGATAAATCTATAACCAAGAAAATAGTTTTCGAAGATGTTCTCTCTTAAGACGGCCTCTTCAGTACGACCTATGATTTACTACTTCACTGTAAATTACCAGCAATCCTAGAGTTTTCAAAATAACTGTGAAATGACCACAGGTACAGTCTGGGTGTTTTTAATATTGTAAATGTCTATGGTTATTTCACAAGCATATTTAACCGGTATATGCGTATGTCTTAGAGGGTACTTGCTATGTGGATACTTATAAAGATACTATATTTTTAACCAAGGAATGTTATATACTATCACACGGAATCCTTTTATTGAAAACCATTTTCGATTTGATTTTTTAGTTCGTAATTAAATAACGTTCATCTCTGCCTTCGCCAAACTACAAAAATGAGTTACTAATTTTGATTTTATTTATAAGAGATAATGTAAAGCGAGTTCTCACCAAATTGCCAATGTTCCTTTATGCGACAAGAAAGTAATCGACTCCTGAAGGAGGAGCAGACTTAAGATGACTTCTCGGAAAAAAAAAAGAGAGCTCAATGCTGCAATGGCATAGAATTTATATTTATCATAAGTAAGTCTGACAGTCAAGTTCGGAGCGCAGGACACTGACAGACGGGGTCGGTCAGATCTACACTAGATGATTATGAAGTTTCACGCTACGAAGCGGTCCTGAGACGGTTCATATATATTCTCTTTCTCTTTCCCTTTCTCTCTTTTACCCTTTCTCTTTCGCTCACTTTCTCTCTCTCTGTCAGATTTTCTCTCTCTCTCGTACACACTTTCTCTTTCATTCTGCCTATATATATATATATATATATATATATATATATATATATATATATATATATATATATTTCATAATTTCAGAAAACTGAAAGTGACTTAACTGATTAGCCGGAATCTAAATATTTAAATATTTTGTTCGCATTTTTATTTTGGCAATTAATGGTTTAGTGGTATGTCTTACTAATTAACCAATATCTGAGCGTAGAAGTGGATTCATGCCTTTTCTAAGATTTTAACTAAACAAACTGGAACTGGAACTCGGTTTTCCGATTAACAATTCTTAGCCGTTATCTATTTACACCACCCGCACATACAAGCGGTCGCCCATTTAGGTACTGACCAGGCTCGACTTTGCTTAACATCGATGATCGTATGAGAATGGGCATTTCAACGTGATATAGTCATAATCCTATCTAATGTTGAGGTTCCTCAACTGCTGTGGTGGATCTGAATTTCATGAAATATACCAATCTGTTTATCTCATGCATTTTATTTATTATCGTACAGTTCTTTAGTTTTGAACAGAATTGCCGAACCAAGTTAACCCAAACGAAATCATTTCTGAGTCGACCACCGTTTTGAATACATTCGTGTGTTGTGGTGTGCTTTTCTTTTCCAATTTTATTTTAATGTGACTATTTTTCTCTACATAGATTCCTATTGGAAAATAGTTTCGGGTTACGAACAGACTTCAGGGACGAATTAAATTCATGAACTGAGGTTGCCCTGTACAGTCAAATATAGGGTGACCCCAAAAAACGAAAACTATTTAACAATCCAATAAAACCAAGAGTGATGGAATTTTATTTTATTCATAGTAATTGAAACCTTAAAACATGCCATTTAAGAAACAATGATGGAATTTTCATTTTTTCAAAATTACGTCCTGTAGATGGCGTCCTCCTGTACGAATGCATTCTTGAAATCTGCTGTTGAGATTTCTCATTGACTGCTGCAACATCTCAGCTGGGATACTGTGAATTTCATCTTGAATTATAAATGGCGAAATGTTTACTTGCTCAAGGTCACTATCTCGCAGTGTTGCCACTTGCTCAGGTCTGGCAATACGCACTTCAAAAATTCCAATCTATAACTACGAAAAGGCTGATAAACATTTCTCGCCCAGAGCCGCTTCCCATAATTTGACTAAATGATTAAACGTCATATAGTTTTAAAAATCTTTTATTGTACAAGACGATAATTTTTCAGCACCCACACCCGATTCGTACATACGTATAGATATAAATGTACAGAGAGATAATATATTAGGGAGGTTAACTGATGTTTTTTCTTTACCCATCTTGATGTCGATATATCCTGTGACATTCTCCAAACTCTTTCCTAATATATCCCCGAAATTTCAACTGTTTCTTTCTGATTCTAAGTATAATCGTCTAATCATATGTTCCGTCTGTGGTATTATCAGCATTGTTCGTAAGAACCACATATTGACTATCAGAGATTGGCAGATGACCTCTCTTTTGATCTAACAGTAACTTTCCAGTGGGGAGAAAACTGACTGGTTACACCTAAAACCTCAAAAACCAAACTGGTTACATTCTATATGAAAATACTCTTTTGCTTAAAGCCTCTTATGATGTATGTCACGTAAAACATTTATTGCCAAAGAACTTAAAATAAATTACTTCATTTGTTTTTATAACATTATAAGCTGTGAAGTGGCACATAATTTTAATGCTTATAATACTAGCCCCAAACATCCCACTATTTCCCCATCGTTATCTTGATGTCATGTTAGACTATTTCCATTAAGGACCCAATCTATATCCGAACTGTCATGTCAATCCAATGTAACTGTACATTCATCGCTAAGATATTACTTTAGAGAAATCAATTTTCATGTACTTCTTCGCTCATCATTTTTTTCTTTATGACATTGCCTTAAAAGGTGGTAGTTTGATCGATTTCATTTCTTCAGACACTGTTTTTAAGATTCAGAATCTTTTCTTTTTGTTTACTTTTACAGCACAATCTTTTTCAATTTTTTTCTTGATTCTTAACTGTCTTTTTTGTTTTTTAATTTTCGACATATCGCTTGTAAGATTCTTAAAGGCTTCGGTTTCATTGTTCCTATCTTATCAATTAAAATAATAATATTGCATAATAAAATCTCACAGAACTCAATAAATTATTGCAAATATTTCTAAGAAAGACATTTTAGAAAATGGAATTCATTTATATCTTTATCATATAAATGCATTTCCTGAAAATCTTACCAACATTAGTTGCTTAATACAAATCGTGTCGTGAAAACATTGACTTACATAAAATGTGACAGAACACACACACACACACACACACACACACACACACACACATATATATATATATATATATATATATATGGTAAAGTGGAAAAAGTTTACTTGCGACTGATTTCGCCCTTCATGACTTCATTGAATTAAATTTATGTTGGTACGACTACACATGAGCACGAACGAGGGGTGCTGGAGATTTTAGAATTTTTTATAATTTAAAAAATTAATAATTTTTTTTATATCTAGCCGAATTCATTTAGAGAATTTTCCTTTTTCTTTCCATCTCTTTTGTAAGTAGGTATCCCACACTGTGATAATAGAAGATCTGCCAGGAATGATGAAATGAAATGAAAGAGTCAGGGTACAAATATATTGTAGATGACTTTGCGATCAAGACACACTCTAGTGAACTGTTTTCTCCTTTGATCAGAGTAGCATCTTTTTATGTCAAAATTGTGGTCGCTCTCGTTAAGATCGGCAACTAATGCATTTGACCTACTGTTTTGTAAAATGTCCCTTTTGTGTTCCTATAATTTTTTATTTAGATTCCTAGATATTTTTTATATGTATTTTTTGTGACAGGCGATAGAGTAAATTACTCCTTCAAGTTTTAGCGTATTGTTTGGTTTAGTATTGACTAAGTCTTTTATTGTTTTGCGTTAGTATACCTACATATCAAATTTAGCCTGATGAAGTCCTGAAGGACGAAACGCGTCAGAAAAAAAAAACTTTTCCACTTTGTCATACATTTTCCCAACATTGTTCTGATATATAAAAATATATATCGTAATCTTACACACACACATATATATATATGTGTATGTGTGTCTCTCTCTCTGTGTATGTATGTGTGCGTGTATGCTTCTGATGCTATATATTATTTATCCATCTGCTAATCAACATACAGTTTTCTCCACCAAATATTATGACATATCTGTGACGAGACACTTTATAGATAACGAACGATGAAACTACGAGCGTAGAGAGATATGAATTCATGCCTGTCCTAAGGTTAGTAAATCGAAGTCTCTGCCAGAATTCGAACGTAGTTCACTCTTAACTGCATCTTCACACGTACCTATATGAACCACAACATAAACGAAATACACATATATACATTATATTACATATAAAGGCAACCCGAAGGTGTACACAACCACGCATACGTATGTATACACAATGTATTTCTAAAAACACACATTTGCACAGAAACATCCACACACGCAGCTGCAATCATAATTACGTAGAAAGACAAAGGAAAGCTTGGTGGGTAGAAGTGAAGCATGTGACCGTCAGCAGCGAGGGTGTTATCATTAAGCAATGTCGGTCCATTAGAGTAGAAATTACAGGCAAAGTCGTATTCATCATAAAAATCGCTCACAAAAATAGATGCATGACTGCTTTGAGGCACTATTTTTCTCAACAGGATACTTGACAACAATAACGAAGCAGAATTTCGAGAGGCAAGCAGTTTGGATTGCGCCTAGAAGTCATAGTGGTTTAGTCTCAATCGTACAAGCGAATTGTATTTAGGCGAAACAGCTGGAGATTATTTTGTCTTGTTGCTTCGAGCTTAAATTCCGAAATACTTAGTACGAGATCAAAAGAATTCTTTAAAATAGAAAAAAATCGGTTCGACATTGTTCCCTTTAAAGAAAGGTATTCTTTTATGTACTATTTCCACTTAGAACTTGGTTTGGTTTGGTTTATTTTGCATATCAACCTAAATGGGTTATTCAAACCCGACAAGATTTTTAGAATCGATTCATTTGTTTGTTTAACAACATATCAACTCCTTATTGGTCACTTAATACTGAAATTTAATTTTCTTGAGAGCATGAGTAATTTCTTTTACAAAAATGTATTGTTGGTAATATTGTGATTTTCAAAAATGTATTGCTGATATCTTCACTATAAAAATCTATTTTTATACTTTCATAGTATTAACTATTTACTCATATCTGAGACCTTAACAGGTGCTACCACCCGGGGTCAGGGTGGACCTAGGAACAACGACAATTAAGAAGTGATTCCACGCTCCTCAGAACCTCCCGATCAGATTCCTTGTTACCGGATGTCAGAAAGTGGGTGATCATGTCTCTCCACAACTTCCTAATCTTTTTAGCTCTATGTAATTTTTCATGCTAACTACTCTACGCATTCCTGTACTGTCATTAATTTATACAAGTTCAGTTTCTCTCTGCATTTCTTGCCCTCAATATGTCATGTGAGTGTAATTTCTCAAAGTCCTCTTTCCTCAATTTGTGTCCCCCCCTCCAATTTTTTTTTATCCTGATACTAAATATAACTGATTGTTTTTTATGGTTCAACTCCTGAAGATTTTTTTATAGCCCAACTCCTTTCTTTAACAAGTTGATTTTGATTAAATTCTACGAAAAATTTCATATATGCTTTTAACACGACCGGTGGGGAAATATACCAACACAGAAAGTGAGTGGCATTCATTTACTCCCTCTCTCTCTCTCTTATATATATATATATATATATATATATATATATATATATCGTGTATTTAGGCATCAATCCTTCATTTATTCAGTTTCATTAAAAACGACAGACAAGTTACTACGATTAAGCTTTTTATTTATTTTTTCTTGTGTCTGAACAAGTGTTTTCTTCTTCGAACACAAGAAAAATTAAGTAAAAACATTAATCGTAGTAGCCAGTCCCATTACTTTTCATATATATATATATATATATATATATATATATTGACACATGTTTCATTGAATAATAATATGTATGTGAATGAGGGGTTGGTGAAAAGCGATTGGTTCGACCAAGGATTCCCAGGAAATTTATTTATTTATATATCTATATATTGCCTGCCATTAGAACAGCTGGATCTAACTACTAAGAAAATTTGTTTCCCGTGTCCCACTGTCATTATGTGAAACGATTATATAGAATCAGTTGCAACGACTGTTGCGAGAAAAGTTCACCGTGTCGTGTTAGACGGCTTTAGTCACTTTCTTACCGTCGTAGTGTAGATCTACTTTGACTCTTCCATAAATAATTGCACAGTAATTGTTCTGATCAGCTTTCCTCATTGACACCTCAACTGATAGAATTTAAGAGCAGTACAGTGTAACCCGGATATAAGAGAGTTGTCGGGACCGAAGAAGAAATCTCTTATATCCGGGCTTCTCTTATATCAGGGTTTCTCTTATATCCGGGTTTGGTCTATTTTTTTTAGGTAAGTATGGCTCTAATTTTGGAACAGGTAAAATCTCTCTTATATCCGGGTTTCTCTTATATCCGGGCTACCCTGTACTAGATCGGCAAGTAGATCTCTTGATTTCACTGTTGAAATTGATAGTTGTAAGAATAAGCTTTATGCTAATAGTTCCTTCTCCCACACTTGCTTATGTAAATTTTCTTTCGGATTACTGCTTTCCTGTCAACTACGATGTTCTAAAATTTAAATGTCATTTGCTATCTTCTGTCTCCTCGACTCCTGTTCTTTTTGTATTGTTTCTTTCAGTAACCACTCGCATCCTAACAGGCTTTATTGACTTTGACACGGTGAAAAGCTTATATATAGTGTGAACACTGAGAAATTTGATTGATAGAAGTGATTCAAGAGCTCTACTCGTGATCGAAACTTGTAAAAATAGTTTTGTTTTTGAATACTCGATACTGCAGCATGATGGGCAACGGATAATTCCTTCAAAGATCAAATTATCGGTAGCCTTCATAACATAACGTTTTATTTTTTTAAGTAATATTTATTATTACTATTTCATCATCATTACTTATTATTTTTATTTCATCATCGAATAAAATAGATTGCCTGTTCTGAAGAGAGCAAAAAGAAAGGAAAGGGGAAAGAAGAGACATACAAACTTACCGCACTTCGGTGTACATTAAACTATCTATCTATCTATCTCATTATATTCATTATCTATCTAACTATCTATCTCTTTCTCTCTATCTCTCTCTCCGCACACACACACACACACATATATATATATATGCCGATAAAGAGAGTGAGACAAAGTGAAGTGTTAAGTAGTGTAACTGTTGAGAATACGAATTGGTTAAGCTTTGGGGCTTAGTTATATCACCAATCGTTTTTTATCATTGGCATTAACATCGCACGCGTTTGTGACAAGCAAAAGTCAGAACCAAAAGTCAGGACAGAGATAATTATCTTATATGTTCAGATGCAAGTGCAGAGCTATATATATATATATATATATATATATATATATAGATAGATAGATAGATAGATAGATAGAGAGAGAGAGAGAGAGAGAGAGAGAGAGGGAGGGAGGAGAAGAGAAGAGGCACGGTGGAGTAATGGATAGCGGCTTGGATTGAGGAATCGGAGAGTCGAGTTCGAATTCCAGTCGAATCCATTACATTCATTTACGTGCTAATACCCTTGGGAAAGGGTATTAACATGTAAGTGAATCCCTCCAAAATAGCAGGACAGACTGGGTTCTATAGCCTTGGATGGCAACTAGGAGAAGGACAACTCTGCGGAGGGTTGTTTAGGGACCTTGTGGCACTTGGTGCACCAGGTTTCTGTATTCGGCCCTTCAAAAAGTGTGGTTGGTCCTGAATGAAACCTTCACCACTATAATCAAATCTCATGTGCTGTTGTCGGGCTGTCAGTTTCCTGGGAACTGATCTGCTTGACCCTCATACGTCGAATTCGACGGGAGAGTCTCTCTCTCTCTCTCTCTCTCTCTATATATATATATATATATATATATATATATATATATATATTTATATATACGCGTGCGTGCATGTGCCTGTGTGTGTCTGTGAGGGCATATTGGGTGAGCCCTTCGATTTTAACGTATGATGAACCAACAGTTCAGATTTAGACATGAAAGGCTAGACTACCAGCACAACTGATATGATTATAGTGGAGGAAAACTTCTGTAGAACCATTCAAATTTTGGGTGAGAAATGAAATCTAAGAACTAGAGCACAACGCTGCTCTGTTTAAAATTGAGTGTTCCTGCTGCTAGAATAACTGTCACCCCAGCAATATAACCCAGTCTGTTCTGCTATTGTCCCCATATCTGAAGGAAGAGAGATCTATATCTTTTTCAAAGGCATTAGCACGAAGTGGACAAAATCGAATGGGATGGAATTTGAACACTGCTCGCCGTCACCCATTCTATCTATACACACACACACACACACACACACATATGTATATTATATGTTTCACTGAATAATATAGAACATTTATGTCTATTTTTATAATAATCCTTTCAAGTTTTCTTGATGTTAACTTAATATTCATCAAGGAAGGCGTCGTAGGTTTGTTAACCCAAGTACTTTCGATCTCCTCCGAAATCATCCTCAGGGTTTTATTACAAAGCAATCTTATTATAAATGTGATCGTTGTGATGTTGATTTTTGTAAACACGCATGAATTCGCGCTGTTATGGTTATTTAAAATTTATCAGTTGTAGCTGTTGTGCTTTTTTTCAAATAAGCGTCCAGTGTAAGGAGGTAAACAGAA